>CM042838.1:38911113-40111113 GCA_023653725.1 Bungarus multicinctus | reverse complement strand
CACCCAATTTTTATTACTAAAGCAGGCCTAGAACTCCCAGTCTCCTGGTTTCTAACCTGATGCCTTAATCACTATCCCACATTTTTTTTAAAAAGGGGATGATTAGCATCCTCAAGATAATAAACTAGAAGAAAGATGGAATAAATTTAACAATTAGAGATAATTAACCCAGAAATTAAATGGGAAGCAATGTATGAAAAGAAATGGTGATTTGGCTAGAGTTTTATATTAAAAATGACATGATTTAGGGAAGAATTATTTCTAATTAAAAAGAAAGTGAAGTTAGAAAAGTGAAGGAAAACAAACATCCACAATTTCTGCCTTGTTTTCTGTTATAATAGGCCTGGATAAGCTTTTTGTGATTGTATTTAACATGTCTGTAGACATCTAGGACCATTGTGGTGAGGTAATAATATAAAATAGATAGGAACATGTTTTCTGCAGTAATCGCTTTGGGTTATAAGGGAAAATAGCCTGAGCTGTGGTGGAGCAGTTGTTAGAATGCAGTATTGCAGCAAACTGCCCACAGCCTGGAGTTTGATCTGACTGGCTTAAGGTTGACTCAGCCTTTCATCCTTCCAAGATCAATAAAATGAGGACCCAGATTGTTGGGGCAATATGTTGACTCTGTAAACTGCTTACAGAGTGCTATAAAGCACTATGAGGCAGTATATAAGTAAGTGCTATTGCTAAAATTTGAGCATTTCCCTCAGTTTTTTTTTTAAACTCTGTTAAGGCATTTTAGAACTTATACTATACTTATTGTTTTCTTACCTCTAAATAATGAAAACCATGCCACCAATTTTCAGCAATTGTGGAAATGTTAGGTCAATATAGCTCCAAGGAACCCAGTTGCCCACTCTTAAGACATATATAAATGTAGAGGTAGGGTTTTTCTTTCAAATATGTAACACCTCAGATACTTATTTTGATCTAGGAGGATGCAATTCAGCCCTTCAATCATACTACATCAAAAGTGACTAACAGTATCATTATGATTTAAAGCAAAATATTCCAGTTTCATAATACAGATAAAGGGATGCAATGTGCTTAATCATGCACACAGAGGTGGAACGCAGGGCCACACAGAACTGCAGAGGGAAAATAGAATAGAAATATTTGTTCTGAGAGAGAAAGGGCATTTGTAAAGGCCAGATTCAGCCCACTGAAAGCCAGAATGTGTCCTCTGATCACTTTCCTCTTTCTATTTTGCCTGCTGTTATCTTATGCTGAACAATTCAGAGTCCACCTACACATCTCAAATACTAAGCAATGAATCAAGCAGTTCAATATAAAAAAATGGCATCAGCTGGAAGAAACACTGAACCTTACAACTCAGCATAAAATCTACACTGGTGGTATAATTAAACCAATTCACTGCAGGAAGAGAGATACACCATTGGTGTAGATTTAAAATGTAACAACCATCCCTTCTTTTACTTCAAACATTATTTAGGAAGAAATCACACATACACATAATATGCTCCAATTTACCTCAGGATGAAAGAAGATTTCTGGCCCTAAGAATCTTTCATAGCCAACATCAATGGTAAATTCTTTCTTTGAGATAGCATTGATTCCAGTATATTGTTTAATCCACTTGGTACCATCTACATCATATTTATTAAATTCTTTTACTAAGTCAGGACAGACATAACTAAAACGTTCCTGGAAAAACAAGTACACATATTTATCAAAATGATTAAATATTCAAGCTTTCTATCTATCTAGCTTTCTATCTATCTTTCTATCTTTTTTTAAATATAACAAGATTAAAAGTTTATTTGAAAACTAAGATACAGACTAGCATTTATTTATTTCTCATCTAAATGACTATAGGCAGTTTACAAATGGTATAATGGGAGGATATCAAAAATTAATATTAATCACCTATGTTTAGATAATTAGTACCTGGTACTTAGTGTAGATACATTTTATGTCTCATTAACAAAAATTATAGAATCCAGAGAGCTTGAATAGTTTTAATTCTTTCAACAGCAAGACAGTAAGAGAAAAATGCAATCATACATATTGTTGCTATAGTAACGTACTGTACTCTCGTATAACCAAAAATCTATCAATAAAAGATGTGTTTATGAGAAAAAATAGACAAAGAATTTCCAGGAAAGAAATTATAGGTCTTTGCAATGTAAAACCAGAAATCTATTTAGAATTATAACATACAGGGGGGGGGGGTAAAGTTGCAGGCTAGTTACCCTCTCAGTTCCTAATATTAATTATTTTACATTTATTCATGAATTCGCATAAAATCTATCAGAGTTGACAAGTAATTAAAATTAACTTAGTGATGTAAAGCAATTATTGACTTACAATACAGAGTTAAACTCACATTCTTGTAACCTAGAATTGTACAAAGACTGAGTCATCATTTTGGATGAAGATACTGAACCTATTAAAATTTCCCCTCTGCAAAGGCAGCTCCAGTTAGAAAGTTGTAGTATACCCAAACATGAAGAGAATCTTGCTACGGGGAATGCAAATATCTTGAAAATATTAAGCAATCCAAATAAATAATACAGGACTGTAAAGAGCTGAGTAGACAAAATAACTACTGCAGTTGTTTCCAGATTATTGTTCCTGACCTTTCTAATATCTTCCTCTCTGTTGCCATTGGCTTTATTGGGAGCAGGAGGAGAAACTCTTTTCAGTTATCTCTGCCATTTTCCTTCCATTTCATTACTCTCTGCTCACACTAGAAATAGCTAACCTTCAGCAGAAGCTAGATAGAAAAAATTGGATGTCCATTTTGAGGCTCTGGATTATTAATTATTAATAAATTAATAATAATTAATTAATTATTAATTATGAATTAAGCAGAAATAAAAGCCATCTAAAGAGCACCAGGCTGAAAGTAGCCATTTCTGGTGCATCACAAAATCTTGATACAAATGCATAATTGTAGAGTGGGTTGTCATTTTTGAGCTTCATTCCAGTTTGCTATGAAGGCTGCTGGATGGCACAGAATATACATATGCAAAGTCAGGCTTTGCATTTTAATATATCAATTTGCATTTGGCTCTTAATAAATAAATATTCATTAAAAGTAAATGAATATGTCCATTTAAATTAACCAAATATATTACCTTGACTGCTTTAGCAGTTTCCAATGATTGCTCTGGAGGGATTCCTACTTCTCGTTCTCTTAGCAGCTGCTGTATAAAGTAAGTTATATCTCGTCCGGCTATTGGAATATGTTTGATGCAGCTACCAATTACATAACCTTCAGCCTGGAAATAAAAGAAATGTTCTCAGTAGACAATCATAAAGACTATCTTTGATCTTCTGCTTCCCACTGGTGCACTCCTGGGCAGGAATATACTTGACCACCCTCATTAGAAGCAATTTTGATGATGTCACATTAAGCAGGTGAAAAGAATAATCCTCATCTAATAATCTTTCCCCTTCCTCCCACTTCCTCATTTATGTTCAAAATTAACAAAAATAGCAAGACTTGAAGTTTACAGGGCTACAGATCACCTGTAGGACATTTCAATAATGCATTTATACCTTGCCTTTCTATTTATATAACTTTCAAGGCAGCCTACAGCCCAATCTAATATTAATATCTAATATCATTTTCTCAAGAATAAGAGATCCAAAACAATTTCAGTGTTAGCATTCTCTATGTCATGAAATCTTTGAAGAGCATAACTTTTCAGCAGGTATATCAAATGGTATTCTTGCTGATATTTTAGACTTAATTTATATCAGTCACAAATATGGAATTTTAGGAATTGTTAATGAAACATCTTGAAGACACCAGGTTAGCTATCACTAAATTATTTTTAAATAAACAGGCTGTTTAAGTGCCTTATAGTTTCTAACCTAAGAAAACATATTTTTAACATTAGTTAAAAATAATACAAGTGTTAAAATTTTGCATACTTTGTAATTTGTAGGGGATAGTTATATAGCTCTGAACTCATGAGGAAAAGGCTGAAAGAAAAGATTGTGCTTTCAATAATAATTACAGTATTAGGAACTGTACTTTAATAAAAATTATATCTTACCACAGGAATGACATGAGTGACACCATCCCCGCTATCTATAACCGTTCCAGTCAGTGTCCGTTCTCCTACTTGTCTTGATGTCCAAGATGCAGCTAAAGCAAGGACAGCCTAGCAAGGAAGCAGTTTGAGCATAAGTGTTTCATAATCTCCAAAAAATGAATACTACATGAGACAAAATCATACAATATATTTATACTGCATTACATAGTCCAAGAAAATTATACACATTACAAGAATAAAGTGAAAAAGAAAATGAAGAACATATAAGAACAGATACAGATACAGTTTGTTAAATTGTAAATAATTGCAGCAGCACAATGAAAAAGAAAATTAGAACTCTTCTGAAATTCGCACTCAAGCACTGAGACAATCTCAAGTAGGCAAAGTATTGATGGAAAACAGCACTATCTCACTAAAGCTACATTAATTTTAAACTGGCTGAAAATATAATATTCTTTTTCATGTTACCTTTCTGGCATAAAGTGATTGCAAATATGATGAGTTCAGGTATAAGAAGAATTCAACACAGTATTGTATTAAGAATCCTTTCTTATTGTACCATTCACTGTATTACAATTGGTTTCTTACTATGTAATCTTTCCAATATAGCAATCAGGTATATTATCACTCCTTTGTTAAGTGTAATATACATATTCAATAAATATTTATAAGAAATGTTAATGTCAGAATTATGACTTAAAATAAATATTATCTTTAACTGCAAAGTAATTACAAATATCTTGGAAATGTTAAACAAAAAAATAAATTCTACCACAAGTAATACTATGGTAGTAAACCATGGACATACTCTAGAAGAGTTAAGTATAGAAATAATAAAACCATAGGTGCCATCTGCTCTTTTATCCAATAAACACTTATTATAAGGTGCTCTAAATCCTAAAATAGGCAGAAGTGAAATTCTGATTGACAATTTACATAGCAATTGCTGCGCTAATTATCATTCTTTCCTCCAACAAGCAGAGTTCACACACAATTATAGATCACGTAAAACAAAGACAACTATACTTTATGAGATGATTTTGCTCTTACCTCAATTTGATAGAAAGTTAATTTGTATTACTTTATGAAATTCTACATTAGTGTGATTTGCACATTGGTGGTATTTTCATATCACACCTAATCATAAGAGGCAGTTAGTGCATTTTGTACAGAAACTATTAGCCACCCCTCCCAAGAAGCATCACTAGTGCTCATTGTTTAATTAAGCATGCCATCCATTGAAAGGAAAACAAATGCCCCAAACTAGGAACAGTGATTTATGCCCCATACTAGGAACAGTGATTTATGTATCCCAAATTAAAGTTCTGAAGAAAACAAAAGTTGATAAAGGAGTGCATTTTAGTCATTTCAAACACAGACTTTACAAAACTTTATATTATACTTCAGAACATATCTGGGAACATTTCCAAATGCTTGAATTTCATGCAAAAGGCCTCTTACCTTAAACTGGGATGAGCTAATTGTCCGCCCAGTGAGCCAGTTGGGAAATAGCAGGAAAGAAGTTCCCATTATCATTTAGGTCAGGTGCCAGAAGAAAAGCTTTAAGTGCAGCTGATACAGAACAGGCTAACTCTAGGGCAACTGACACAGAATCCACATAGTTTCTTAAGGAGTATTACTTAATAAAATCAGAATTCTACATCTCACCTGAACAGCAATGTAAAGCCCAGGAACATTGAAGGATTCAAACATGATTTCAGCAGTATATTCCCTGTTTTCTGGAGTATTTAGAGGAGGTTCAGTCTGTGAAGAAAAATAACTATTCAGCTCAATATAGTCTACTTTCTGTAGGCCATGTGATGAATAATTACACTTCATTTTACTTGTTCTGATAGTTTTACAGGATCTAATATATCCAACACCACAGATGAACAGATTTCTTACCAAAAGAACTGTAAGTTCTCTCTCTGCTATATTGTGCTTGACTTGAGTTGAGACTTTTTTTTTTTAACTTCCTAAGTATGCTTATTTTTTTCCCACAAAAAGAAAGTAGCGCCTGCAAATACAGAACATTGTTGTCCCATTATTTCCAGACATTGCCTTCTCAAACAACAGAGGAACTCTCTTAATTCTCTTAACTCTGTTAAGGAACTCTACATACAAATTGGAAACCTTGTTAATGTTAATGAGTGAGAAAAAGGTTTAATAGTGAGACAATATACATAACTTCATGAACATTTTGTCTTAAAAATCAAGACTGCTCCTTAAAAATTCTTTAGTGAGCTAACTGAGGCCAGCAATTTTACATATTCTTTCATATATTGCAATTATTTTATTATAATAGCCTTAGAGCCTTTTCTTCTCTCATCTGGCTTCAGAGACTACAAATATTATTTCAAGATTTTAAAGCTATAAAATGCAGAAGCATTTTAGAGGAATACTTTAAGTTTGTTATTGTCACAATAATTGCTATAATTATAGATATGGAAGTGAACAATTGGTCTACTGAGTCCAACTCCCTCCTAAATGGAAAGGATTCATTTTATACTCACCAAAAGAAAATAATGGTCTTCAGGTTCTGCCCTTAAATATTTAAAGATAACTTGTTCCATAAATCTCTCCATCAAGTCCCAATCTTCAACTATGCCATGGCGAATGGGCCACTGTTTAAAATGTGCACATTATTAAATATAATACTAAATTTAAACTATGGTAGAAATCACATAAATATGAATAAATATAGAAGGCGGACTTTAACTTAGCTCTAGCTTATTTGTACACTGCTTAGTATACAGTTTATATTTTACATAATATTGCTCTTTTTAAATTAAATCAATTATCATAAATTGTTTTAAAATATACTGGTAAGCATCTTAAAACTTTATCTTAACCTGAAATATTAACATACTGCTGTTTATAATAAATTATACAATAAGTAAATAAAACATTAATTTGTATGAGGAAAATAAAGTTCAAATTACTACTCATCTTTGAAAGTTAGACAATTTTTCTTTCTTTGCTTAAAAAAGATTTTAAAATGCCACTTTTTATTTTAAATACCTTTGTTGCATATGTGGGTTTTTCTATTGCTTCATCCCCGATAAAGAAGTCTAAGTCATCCACACCTTTCATAACCCTTCTTTGTGCCTGATCAACAACTTTAGCCGATTCCTTAATGGCAATACCTTTATTATAAGAAAACAAGGGCAAATTAGATAGAATTATACCCTTAATTTTTAATAAAATGTTAATTCTTCTAAAAAGATTTGTTACTCCGAAGGATATTACTGTTGATATATTTATCCAGTTTTCTAGAAAAAATAAATTTCAAATACAAGTCAACCCTCTACTTAAAGAATCACTACAATGGCAGGTGGGGGTTGTTATTGCAAATGTCCATTAAATCTGAATGGACATGTTATTTTTTTAACTATAAAAAAACTGTACAGAGCTCATAGATATGGGCAGTGTTAAAAGTTTGCCTGAATCAAGCAGCGTTGAGGGACAAGAATATTCTGCACAGAAGTACTAGAACCAACAATATAAACACACCTTAGTAGCAATGGACTTTAAGGGATAAAGCCAACGTACAAATCTGGTTTTCTACATTAAACATTCAAATTGTAATTTCACTATATTTGATTCAATAAAAAGGGCTTAAATATAGTATACTTCAAATATATAAATGAAGTAGGAATCTTATTTTTTATGCCAAGCACAATTATACCAGAAACACAGCCTCATCACATTTATATAATACCAGTTATTTAACAATAAATTCTAGGAATATTGTTTCATGGAGCTTTCTTCTTATTTCTTAACTTTCTTTTGTATAGCAAACATTTATTATCCATGCTGTTTGTCAAAATGTTCACTATACATTCTAAATATGTGTAAAAATGCATAATTATAAATTAAAAAGTACTAAAGCCATTTTTACAAAAGAGATCACTGAGAATTGACAACCTGATAGTATATAATCAATTGATCACTATAACTAGACAAAACTTTTATCTTTAACACAGAGCATTAACACTCTTCATTAAAAGATGTAAATAATAAATAATACTCTGAATTGGCAGAGTGTAGAAATAACAATAGAATGGAAATAATAGAAATAATATTAAAAGAACAGAAATAATCAAATTATCACAATACTTGATAAGTGATAAATCTATGGAAGGACAGACTGCCTGAACAGATTATAAACACTGTGTTCCTTCCTCCACCTCCCTTCCTGGCCCTTCACCAATGCTGAAATACATTATCAGATTCTATTTCTCAAGTGCACTACTAATGACACTTATCTATTTGTCTGATTCTAGATTACAGAAATAACAAGCTATCATATATAAAATATAAAATCTGGCTGGTAAATCATGCAAGATCTTTGGATAATTAAGATATTAAAAAAGAAAAACAGATCTGAAAAAAGGAACACATCTGACACTGTGAACTGAAAATTATATCTGGATAATTAAAAAAAAAATAGGTTACCATGGTGTTTAAAGACAGGACTTATTCCTGCAATATAAAATGACTGCCTTGGATTTATGCTGCATGAGAATTTTTAAAAGCTCTGAAACAAATATGATATTTTAAGCACTTTCAATGATTAAGTAATTACTCCAACCAATTAAAAATAATTAATAAAATGTAAAGGAAGCTTATTAAAATAAGTAAAATATACAAATTACATATATTGTTGATGATTTTACAATCTATAAATGCTCAGTGTGCTGAATAAAAATAAATTAACATTTTCACAATGAAATGTCATATACTAAGGAAAAAATTATTGAAAATATGACAATAGCAAAGAAAACGGGCCAAAACAGATTTTTCAAAAAATATTGTAGAAACTTTTAAATTTCTTGTTAATGAATGTGTTATTTCTGCAGTAAAATATATATCCTCTTGTACGGTAAAAAGTAAAATCTATCCCAAATGGTGTTTTACCTAATGATTGCACAAAGATAGTCATACTAACTTATAGGCAATATGGAAGTGATTTGTTATTGCCTTTTTCCATTGTATCTTTTTCCAACATCCCAGTTATTGGAAGGGGAAAGATCCTTGAAGCCCTGTATCAACTTAGTTCAAACATGTTTAGATTTAATAAAATGAGTTAAAGGGGATTTGAGCTTGCCACTTGCTGTGCTATGTACGCAAGGCATTATTTAAGACACCAATGATATGGTTAGCAAAATGTTACAATGAGTCATGGAGACAGAAGAGCCATGGAACAAAACCCTCTGCCCACTTCAAATATCCAAATTAAAGCATCACAATAAATGGCTCTCTAGACACTGTAGGATCTGCCACAAAATATTGCAAGAATCCTTACCCCATAACAATAATGACATTTTTAGGCCAAATAGGCTTTTTCATAATTTCAGTTTGATATAAGATGGGTGGCCATATAAATGTTTAAAATAAAATAATAAAATAAATCTAGGACACAATAAGAGCCTGCTAAGGGGTTCAACCAAACAAAATTATTACATAATCACTCCAGTTCTCATTTTCAAACATCTTGCAGTTTGTGGTAGCACCGATCCCATTCCATTCTCACTTTTACTTTGTTTTCTGATTTATTTTAGGATGCTCCATGTTCAACTTAATCTTTTGAATCCCTGTATCTTTTACTTCAACATACTGTTTCTTCTCTCTTATTCACCAGTGGCCACACTCTGACTTCTTTCAGCATTTAACTACTTCAACTCACCATCAAGGAGAATATTATTTATCCTTTCAGCAATGGCATGACACAGCCCATTCTCTTGCTTCTCATACATATGTTCTTCACTGTATTTTGGGAATTTATTTTGACATGCTTAATAACCAGGGGTAGGTTAAATTAAACTGTTATGAAAAACTTCTCCCCAGAATACATCCAAATTTCACATGCATTTAGAAAACGAAAACCAGGAAAGGCTTCCAAAGATAAACTGCTATGCAGATAAGGCAAATCAAACCAGCAATTTAATACCAGCTGGTCCTCCATAGAATAATGCTATTACTAATCCAGAATAGCAAAGCACCAAAAAAGGAAGGGGGAATGATAAAATTCTGGATCAGTATAAGAGTCAAGAGTGCAATTCTCCTGACAATTGATAAAACTTTTTCATTTAATCATCTTTTGTTCTAATTGCACCTGCTTCTATTTATTAGTCAGTGAAATGAATTGTCCTGCTCCAGCAAGACTCAACTAATCATTCAACTAGTGCCAAACTACCAGAAAGGATAAAAATTTTGAACAGATAGTTAATTTGTGTTCTATATCCTAATCAGAATAGCTTTAACTAAAAGACAGCAAAAGAGGGCCTAAATAAACTCATTACTAATGCTGTTACATATTTTTTCAGGTTTTTCCATTAGCCAAATAATACAATGATCAAAAAGTTCATTGACGAAACATGATTGCCTCCTTATAAATTCAAACATTATGTAAATTCTAAACATATCAAGTAATCTGAAAGCACATTTAAAGTAGTGTCAAAAAGAAATCTATCATATACAGTATAAAACCTCATTTAAATGGGATTTCAAAAGTATGACTATTCTTAAAACTGTAAGCTAAATAAAGTGATAATGCAGTTACATCCTTTAAAACCACAACAGTGTAGCCAAAACACTTACATGAAGGAATGATGAACTGTGGCTCTGTATTACCAGCATATCCCAGTTTGGTATACCTGTAAGACAAAGCAATATGAACAAGCTACTTTAAAAATAATCAGCAAAATTGCAGTATTTACAAATCAAAATCACATGATCTAATACTGATGTACAAAAAATATTAATCAGAGGCACAGTCTCCTCACTGAGAGTCATTAGCCTAATTTTTTCAGGACTGTACTGAAAAGATAGTGCTGATGCCAACTATAAATCTGTCAAAACAAGGCCCATAAGAACTGTGAAGTCAGACAGCACAAGGTAGTATTTTTGTTCCAAGTGACGATCCTAAGATATACTGAATACAGATACAGAAATAATATAATATCTGGTACTGATTAATTATTTGACCATAACAAAAAAAACTATAAAAACAATAGAAAAAATCGTAGAGCATATTCATAATAAACTCCCACCCTTCTAGTCAATCCCAATCTCTTCTAGTCTATTCCCATGATGGCGAACCTATGATATGCGTGCCAGAGGTGGCATGCAGAGCCATTTGTGCCGGCATGTGAGCTGCAGGCAAACTTACTCATTGGGCATGCGCATACCTCACAGCTGATTTTTGGCCGGTTTGAGACCTTTTTCAGTCTCCCAAAGGCTTGAGGAAGGCTTCTGCAGGCTGAAAACTAGCCCCGTTTCATCATTTCCTGTTTTTCCAAAAATACCGGAAATGACGAAACGGGGCTAGTTTTCGTCATAAAGCCTGCAGAAGCCTTCCTCAAGCCTTTGGGAGGCTGAAAAAGGCCTCAAACCAGTCAAAAATCAGCTGTGAGACGCAGTGCAGGTAAGGGGCAGCAGGGGGCGGTGGGTGGTTATTACGCACACATGTATAAGGGGCATGGAGGTGCGCGCATTGCCTTCTGGATGCTGGCATGCGAATGCACGCGTGCAAGCGCGTGCACAATTTTTGGCACAGAAGCCCAAAAAGATTAGCCACCACTGGTCTATTCTCTTCAAAATGGTCTTTGATATAAAAAATGCTGTCTTGCTAGGGATACGCAGGTTTATTTCCTGCAAGAAATTTTCAATTTTCTTGAGTGAATAGTATTTGCATTCAAGCAAGATATGTCTTAATAGCTAGGACTACCATTTATAGTCTTTCTTTAAACAGAACTGTATGGAACCTTCCATACCTTACCATAGAATCTATTTGTTAAAATGTGCTCTAGTGAAAAGCTGGTCTAAAAAGTTATTAAATACTTTTCTATCTGGGAGGCTAATTTGTGGCAGATGTGATATCATCTTGGGCTGCAACACCCAAGATCCTTTCTCTGAAACTTTTCTATATGTGTTCCAATAAGAGAACATTTATTTATCCCCACATTTCTGACTTTATATAATCACTGGGACTATTTTGCTGTTGTATACCTTATTGATTAGAATTAGAGAACAAAGATAGCTATGGTTGCTAAGCTGTCTTACGGCACTGACACTGGCTGTAGCTGTTAAAGAACTTCTTGTGAAATGTGGCAGTAAGATAATGAGGCACACCCACTCAGCAATGTTTAAAGCTTCACTGCAACTGAACATTCAAGTTTAAAAAAAGCTTTTCCATTTAAAATACTAGTTTGATGAGCTATATACATATAGTCCTCGAGTTACCAGCACAATTGAGCCCAACATTATGTTGCTAATTGAAACATTTGTTAAGTGAGTTTGCTCTATTTTACATCTTTTCTTGCCGCAGATGTTAAGTGAATCATTGCATTTATTAAGTTAGTAACATGGTTATTAAATGAATATCTTACATATTGACTTTGCTTATCAAAAGATTGCAGAAATTGATCACATGACCTTAGGACACTATAGCCATCATAAATACGTTGCAGTTGCCAAACACCTGAATTTTGATCATGTCACCATTAGGATGGTGCAGCAGTTTTAAGTATGAGAAATAGTCATGTCACTTTTTTCAGTGCTGCTGTAATGGTCACTAAATTAACTGTTGTAAGTTGAGGACTGCTTGTAATTAAAATCATTCTCTTATTGTAAGTCATCATATGAAATAGGCACCCACATACAGGTAGTTTTTTAAGTGAGCATTTGAAATTACAAGTGGTGAAAAAACTGACTTATTATCGGTCCTTGCATTTATGACTGTTGAAACAGCCCCATGGTCACATGACCACCATTTTTTATTTTAGCACCCTGGGGGGTCACACAATCACCATTTCTGATCTTCCCAGGGACTTCCAACTAATTAAGTCAATGGGGGAAATCAAATTCATTTAAAAACCATTTGATTCCTTTAACAGGAAAAAGGTCATAAAATCATGTGACTCACTTAACAGCCACAACTCATAGTGACAGAAATTATGGTCACAATTGTGTTCATAAGTTGAGGACTACCTGTAAGTCCTATGAATAAATGTGTCTGAGACCTGCCTGGTTTTATATTTCTAGTCCCATATTATTAGGCTGTTAAGGAAAAAAAGATAAATATCCTACTTTCCAAGAAGTAGAGGAAGCATTATTCCACTACTGAAATCAAATGTTTCAGTTACAGCCATCGTCTTCTATGTCATTATTAAATGCCATTTGAATGAAACTTTCCATTCAACTATGGAGTTTGTGAAATGAATGCTTAACTCAACTTTCCTCCAAACCTACATCAGGATTCTTGATGTAGTGATAAAATGAGAAGTTCCCTATCTTTGTGTCTTGAATTCCCAAAGAAAAGGTAAACTATAAATGCAATAAACAAACACCATATTATGCTGAGAGAGGCTGAAAATTTAAATAATTGTTTCCAGAATTGCTTGATATTTAAGAGTCAGTTATAAAGCCAAAAATTGTCAACGTGTGTCCATAAGCAATGTACCTTACTATATTAGCCACTACATATTGTTATATTTAGTATTGCACAATCTAGCAAATCTATCCCTCACTTCAACTTTGTTGCTCATCCATATGTATTCAACTGTTCATCTGTCCTTTGTTGTCTGCATTAACTTTCACCTTTCTTTGTAAATATCATTTTTTCCCTTTGTAATAGCTGCACCATTGATTACTCTTGGTTCTCAAAATGGGCCATATTCCCTAATTAAAAGCAGGAGATTTTCATGGAGATTTTTGAAACGCCTTTCTACTTGTTATTTTTCAGAATCCAATTTGCTCTCACCATCTGGCATTCAATGAAGTGTATGTATGTTGGATCTGAATAATTTGCCTCCTCCTCTTTTTCCTGTACCTGACATTTTTAAAGATCAGTCATAAAAGAGGGTTAGGGTTATTATTTGTATATCATGTAGTCTTTAGTCATTCATATAATGATGCCATGCAGTACAATACTATTACATCCCTATCTAAAAAGCTAATTTGTGAACTATATATAAGAGAAACAGGCAATACGTTTCTATGGTAACAATGGGCACTCTTAGTGCTTGTCAGGATTCCAGCTCATATTTTTTTATTTAAAAGCTTATTTTAAAACACTGATTGAGAAACTGGCATCTCAGAAATCAAATTACCAGGTTTTGCTATCATCTCTATTTAAGAGAATGTTTTTGATGTTAGAAAATAAAGCTGGTGAATAGACATAGTCCCAAGACTTATTTGTACAACTCTTGAAGTTTGACTGGGTTTTTATGCTCCTAGATTTCTGAAAAGACCTGGCTTTCCCCCCAGGTATGGGATATGGTGAGGTGGATGAGAAAATTGCATATGAAATCTTCACTTTGGTGCCAGGTTTTTATTGTGTGTGCATGTGTACACACATGGATATTTGTCTGTCTATCTATATCACTGATGTACTAATTGGATGGATGGATGGATGGATGGATGGATGGATGGATGGATGGATGGATGGAAGGAAGGAAGGAAGGAAGGAAGGAAGGAAGGAAGGAAGGAAGGAAGGAAGGAAGGAAGGAAGGAAGGAAGGAAGGAAGGAAGGAAGGAAGGATCCCAATCCTCTTTCTCCTGCTACTGATGAAGTATGCCTGGCATAGAGATCGCAAGAGGCCAGGTGCACCTCATCAGCAGTATAAAAAGACAGCAGAGGTCGAGAGGTAGGCAGAGGTGGTGAAAGGGTTTGCCAAAAGGGCAAAGATGAAGGAGGGGCAGGTAGGTGGGGGAGTTGAACTGCACAGAGATCATAAACGTGGACAAGCTGCTAAGCACCCAAATTTTGATCACAAAAAGGTTACCTGTGAAGATGAGAAATCTTATGCTGGAAAGTACAGGTAGTCCTAACTTAACAGCCACAACTGGGAACAGAAATTCCATTGCTAAGTGACATGGTCATTAAATGAAACATCACTTGATCATGCCGGACTTAACACTATTATGGCTATTAAGCAAATCACCCACAGTTTAGGGAGACATCACATGACTGCGACTTGCCAGAAGCCAGCTGTGAAGCTTCCAAATTGCAATCATGACTTCGAGATGCTTCAACAGTCATAAACACACACTGGTTGAAAAGCTTCCAAAGCAATCACACGATTGCAGGGATGCTGCAATGGTCATAAGTTTGAGGACTGGTCATAAAATTATTTTTCAGCGCCATCTTAATATTGAATGTTTGCTTAATAGAACAATTGTTAATCAAGGATTACATGTGCTAGTAAGTTTTGAAATAACCTAAGAAACTGAAAATTTATATTTAGTACTACACTTGCTTATTTGCATGATACCATATTACTAAACTAATCAGGAGTTACTTTAAAGAAAGACTCTCGAGATTAGACTATTAGTGGAAAAGAAGATCCAATAAAAGAACATAAATCAAGCAATACTCCAACATCCAGAAATGATAAATTTGGAAAATTAAAACAGAATACTATTCACTATATAAAATTTAATATCTTATGAAGGAAAGCATCCTCTGCAAAGTATTTTAAGGATTAGAAGAAAAATGTTATACTTATTTCCAGTAAACCCTACGCTGCACAGTTCAGCATATCTAAAAATATTCATAGCTACTCTAGCAAAAATGTGGAAGAATGAATCATGAAAATAAACATGGTTATTGGCAGACACTGAGGACACCTAATACCAAGGCCGTTTGCTCTTTTACTACTTTATTGTTCAAAGATTTAAAGTTCATTTTAAACAGTAATTTCTCATTCAGATTAAGACAGATATAAAGTTACATTGTGTAAGAAAATAATGGACAAGTAGAACAGGAGAAATAATGATACTCAGCAATACATAGGATCTAGATTTTTTTTTCAAAGAAAATGATGCACTGAATCAAATATATTTAAGAAGTTTTTTATCTCAGCGCATTATTTTAAATCCTGAAAAAGACATACAATTCTTTGAAGAATCATCATGAGACATCTTTAATTTCCAATTTAATTACAAGTCTTAATTATCTAGCAGACCTGTTATTGGCAATATGTTATAATCTATTTTCTTAGTAAATAATGTATAACTTAGCTTATAGAGAACAAATTATTATATCTGATTCAGAGTTGGAAGTATTCCAATGCCATTTTGCAAGACCAGATAAATAGTTCCCTTTACCTTCCTAGATTTTTAAGTTAAAGAACTGAATCAGACTACACTGCGAAGGATAAGCTTTAAAATAGTCCAATTGTTTCCAATTCAATACAGAGGAAACACACTGAACAAATAATTAAATAGACACTATGCTACTAGAAATCATTCTTTTTTTTCCCACTTTTTAACAAACACACAAGACTAAAGGGATAGTTCAACTGTTCAGTCCATGGTAAGAGGTCATCTGTTATGCATTCCAGATCAGGTCAGGGATGCTGTGGAACTCCTGATTCAAAGTTTAAAGGCAGTGAAAGTCTGGATAGGACAAGTTGGAGCTGAGTTTCAACTCCGACAAGCAGTGTTGCTATTTCTCCAGGATACATTCCTTCTCAAAAGTACGATTTTTAAGGAAGAGTCTCACTGTAGCATCAAGCTGGCCCTCCCTGATCACATTTAGAAAAATGCTGAAAACAGAACAATTCTGTTCATTCTAATCAGTCCATATTTGTTATGTTTATCATTTATTTGCCACTCATCTCCTAAACTGTGATTCTGGGCAGTGTATAATAAAACCATAAAGTTATTTTTTTTAATCTACAATTGAAAACATTATTATGGTTTGTCAAACCGTCAGCCAAATGTTTAGAGTGGATTTGGCATTTTTATCCTCTTATTTATCCTCTAAGGATCTGGGATAAGCACATACTGTTGCTGGATAGTATTAAAGGGAGGTGGTTTGCTTGTAACATCTTACAAGTAAGGTGTTATAAGGATGTAAAATGTTACAAGCAAAGCTGCCTTTTGTAATTGACTGGTCAATGCTGATGGTGTTCAAGTGATGCTCCAGTTTTTGAGGAACTTCTAAAAGGACTTCAAAGATGGAGTCAATTTCAATCTGGGGAGATGTTCCTCCACAGGGCAGGGGCCTTGGCAGAAAAGTGTTGCCTTCTGAGTCCCACCAGGTATAGTTCCTTAGCAGATAGTACCCACCTCATGGAATGAGCAGAAGTAACTGGGAAGTTACGACTCCCTCCCTCAAATAATCCAACCCCAATAATAAAAGACATTAAGGGTCAAAACAGCATATTTAATTGAACTGGAAGCAAACTAGCAACTAATGCAGCTCAGAGAGCAGAGGTGTAATGTGTGTCATTCTAGCTGTACATATAACTGCCCATGCCACTATATTTTGCACCAGTCAGAGAGCAAAAATCTTGCAGCACTCCACATACTAGGGGCCAAGGGTGAGACATCTTCTCCCTAATCAGCACCAACTGGAATTGATTCTGGAGGAAGATGAACAAGTACAACACTGTGCCACCTACCCCAACCCTGTGAGCCAATCCAGAGGGATATAATGACCAATGGTACATAAGACCATCAAAAGGGTAAGCAGAACAAAGATGGATGCAGATTCCCAATCCTGTCCTCGCAAGAGGTCACTGAAAATGAACCAATGCCATTTCTGACCCATACTCAGGCCTGAATCCTGACTGAAAGGGGTCCAATTAGTCCATTTTATCTTGGGTTCCCTGGGGCTGCTCTGTAACTATCTTCTCAATTACCTTCACCACAAGGTCTAATTATGATTTCTAGGACAGGATGAACCAGTACCTCCTCAAGAGGTGGAAGAACAACCTCCTCACCCAAGGAGAAATTCACCACTGTTATAACCCTGACCTTCCATCATCACCAGGCAGCTTTAGTTAGCCAACAGAGGCATGAATCTAAAAAACAGGTATCTGAATTCACCATCACCTTTTTAATGCTGATTTTACTCCTATTGTGGATGTTTAAACTTGTTTTTCTAGCCACTAACTCATTTGATTTCAATGATCAATAACATGATTGTTAATCAACAAACCAACTGTGTCTGATTTACCAGCTTTAAATCTATATACATGCAAGAGGCTCTGGTGATGCTTATTCATACTCCTAGCATCACAACAGATACCTAGCATCACATCACAACTATTTGGAAATTGCCATTGGTACAGATCAAGGGTGTCAAACTCATGTTGTCACAGCAGCATCACGTGATGTATTGTGACTTTTTTCTCCTTCACTAAACCAGGCTGTGGGCATGGCCAGCACATGATGCATCCGGCCCATGGGCCACAAGTTTCACAGCCCTGGTATAGATCCACATTAGCAGATGAGAACAACTGCAAGCACATAACATTGATATTGCAGAATAGCACTAGCTTCAGCTGCAATTCAATATGTGGTTATTAACCTTAAAAGCTCTACATCTGCAGGAACACGTCTTCCAAATAGAAACAACCTGTCCAATGTGCTCATCCCAACAGGGAATATTGGGAGTTTCTGAGATTCAAGAGGTGCTAATGGCAGAGGCCTAGGAAAAGTTCTTCTCTGTGATGGACTGCACCTCAGGAAATTGGCTCACTTCCACAGAGGTCCAGTTGGTGTTCACCCTTTTTTAAAGTTTTTAAGACAAACATTTCCACTGGGCTTTCAAAAGTGTTATTTGATTGAATTAGCACCAGCGATAATATTTAGTTATTTATTCACTTTTATTTTTGCTATGTTTACAGTTTTTAATCACACTATTAATGGTTTAGTATTATAAACTGAAAATTCTCCAATATAGCTAGTTAATAAAAATTTAAGACAATTTACAGCTAAGAATGCTATTGAAGAAATAACATATTTAGAATTCAAGTATTATTCCAGTATTGCTAAATAGTAACTAACAAATACCTGTTCTGAAGTTATTCATATATAGGACAAGGTGATATAACTCAAATCATGTTCAAATCAGTTGAAAATTAATTTAGGTAAATGTGAGATTCATATAAACAATACAAGCAATATCTACCTCATTTATTAAAAAGTAGGTTTTGCTTTAAAACATTCACCAAACTACCTTTTCAAGTAATTATTGGCTGTGATGGTCCATATTGGTCTGCAGGTTTCTTCTTAGTTGATTAAGTACTTAAACTAATAATGGTTTAAAATAAGGAACTACAACTCTGCAGTTTGTGAAGTTGGAAAAAGAAATTAATACTTGAAAGTTGCAGACAAATAACCCTTTGTTAATTTATAAAGAGAAAGAGGGAATAAAGGCAACACTTCATAGACAAACCCCAGTCTGGCTTACTCAGTTCAATTACTATTGTAACAAGTATTAGTCTTTTCAAATAATATTTACACATAAGCTTATGGCCCAGTATATGTATACTTGTAGAAAGCAATAAACACTCAAGACTAAAACCTAAAACAATAAATTTATCAATGGCTGTCACTGATCATTATAGCAAATGGTAACATTACCACATCTGGGGTGGCATTTGGTTGGTTCCTGGATTTTTGGAGTCCAGATCTGGTAGTCCTAAGCATAGGGCCTTTCAAATCAGTCTGCTCAATTGCTCTGAATGTTGACTCAGGCTGACATTGAAGCAGCAGAAGAGATTGGGGGTGGAGGGAATGTTATAATTTTTAAAAAACCACCAAAATATATTTTCAGCCTATGAAATTACATTAGAATTAAGATCTAAGAAAGACAGGAAAGAATGTGTAGAATGTGAAAGAATGCATGCCGAACTCTGTCAGTACTATAATGAGACAATTGTAAAGCAACAATAATTCAAGTGACAGGAAGTAACAGACCTATTCACTTCCATACGTGTGAGTTTCATCTGAATGACTTTGTCCAGTCTGATACATTTTAACATCTTCCCAACTTGCTGCTGGACTACAACTTTCACATTCCCAGCTAGCAAATAAGAAAAGGTTCATAGAAAGCAGTGGGTAACAGATATAAAAGTCTACCAAGTGGAGCCCCTGTAACATTGTACAAGATCTGAAATCACATGTATTATTTTACTGAAGAAGGCATGTAAGCTCATAAATGAACTCTGCAGAATTCTTCATTTACTGAACATTTTTTATTATGATTATTCACCCTATAATAGGTTTTACTTGACTCTATATCTGCACTATGTATTCTATGTATTGTCAGTTTTTAAAAGTTATTAAGGAATTCTATACAACATATCAATGTTGGGGAATATTGACAACTATTATTTGTTGACAATTAATATGGACAAAACAATTGTTTAACAGCTGTTTCTAAAGGCACTCCTAATTGATTCCAAGTGCATGAATGCACAGAAACACTTTGGTTTGTTCCCAGCAAGCCTGAAAATATAGCTGTTTTAATGATTCAAAAAAAGTAGATCTGTAAAAGCTTCATGCATAGCAAGGGACCTATTTCACATGTTGTGCAAAATTCTTAAATAGTTCCATTTATCCTTGTTACGGAAGCCATTGTTTAATTATTTTAAATAATGTTAATAAAATAAACTATCCTTTACTGATAATACCTGATACCTGGTAAACAATATGACTAGTAAAATCATTATACCTACTAAGCAAAGAAAATGTTTAAAGGACTGTTAAAGTCATTGCTATTTATATTTATGGATTACATAATGCAGTCTTCCCAGTTTGCTTCAGAAGCCATTGACTTCAACACTAAGGCAGGGGTGTCAAACTCGTGACCACACATCATGTGATATATCGCAACTTTTTCCCCTTCGCTAAACCAGAGATAGGGGTTGCCAGCACGGGATGCATCCGGCCCATGGGCCGTGAGTTTGATATCCCTGGTTTAAGGCACCAGGCTAGAAATCATAAGAGTTCTAGTCCTGCCTTAAATTGAAAAACCAGCTGGGAGACTTTACACCAGTCATTCTCTTTCAACCAAACCTACCTCACAAGGTGGTTGCTGTGGGAAAAATAGAAGGAAGAGAAGTATTAAGAATGTTTAGTGTCTTGAGTTATAGAAATAATAAAGGTGTGATGTAAAGGAATAAATATAGCAATAATCTCAACATCAGGGACATCTGCAGAGGCCATCATCTTGAGTTTTTTTAACCTCCACCAAGGATATCTTTTTTCAATATATCTGGAGATACTGGTCAATTGTGCTTTGTAACATTACTACCTGATAAAAATGATGAAAACAATAAATCTTAGAAAAGCAGGATATATGTGACACTTGTAATATTATGTACTTACAGCTGAACTGCTATCATTAAAATACTACAAATACTACACTATCATTAATTGGCTACATTTTTCTTTTATATTATTAAACATACCTATTGATTTTACAAATTCTTTATAGATTTTAGATTATTTATATGTGTGTGTGTGTATATATATATATACACACATATAAATAATCACAAATTATGTATCCCTGTACATAAATACAATCCATTATATCCACTAAAAGGGAACAAGCTGCTAAACAATGAATTTATTGTACTGCATAAAAGAGAGGATATAAATGTGTTAGATTTATACTCCAACTTCTTCCAAACACTTAATGTAGCATAGAAGCATATGCTCCTCTATTTTTCCCTATAAACATGCCCTGAGGTAGGTTGGGTGACTAGCTCAGTGAAGTACATTTCCTATTCATTCTGTAATGTTTAAAAAACAATTTAGGCAAGATACCTATTTAGTTTATGCTATCAAGTCTGAAGTGTCTTCCTAAAATAAAGCACTTTTTTGCAGTAATTGTTTAGTTATAACTGTTCAGGCAAAACAACTCATACTAGTTCTTAGTGAGCAATGCTGGGGAAACTATTTCTCACTAGCTATCGGCACACGGTCTATGTAAGATATGGTTTTCTAGACATACAATGAGATCTTCTGTCCTCCTTGTTTTTCTGTGTACAATATCCCTAAAATCATTCAAAGTCCATATTCCAAAACCAAGGCAGTTTTTGATAACGTGTAGAGACTATTGGGAAGAATTTAATTTTATTAGCAAGCCCAAATGATAACCATTCAACTTTTTTTTCAATCTTATTTTCACCATTCCATATTATCTACTGGGAATACATATGTAGATTTATGAGTGGAATATTTATATGGCCTCTTGAAAAAGTTCTGAGGCCTAAAGCAGAAAAAAGTGATGAATCTACAAAGAAGCTTTATACACTATTTTACTCCTGAAAACTTATTTATCACATTGGGATCCTGCTTTTCTACTTCTGGAGTGTGATCCTTAAGCATACAATGCAACATCACTTGTGCAGCTTGGCCTAAAGATACAAACTTATAAGACTTTTGATTCATGTTTTTACTAATTCCATTTTTTCTGCAGCTATTATTTTTATCATGTATAACAATTTTGAGCTTGATTACACATATTTAAAAGCACTACAATTAGCAGAATTTGTGCATAAGCATCCAAGTGCAAAATTTTTATAAAATATATTGATAAATGAATATGCAACATGTTTTCTCATTTAATGCAACTACAATCTTAACCATATTTAGTAATATATCACATAGGATGTTTCATCTCAAAAGTAATTCAAAATATAAATCAACAATAACCCATAATAATAATTCAATTAAACATCCTGATATCCAGATGAACATATATTTATAAAATATGATAAATTCAGAAATATTACTTTTCTCTAAATGTAATTCAATAAGCACAGTTTAGGTACATATTCAAATAATTCACAAATATTCAAACAGTATTTTGCAATCCCAGAATCCCGGAAGTTGAAGCAGACTTTTATGTTATCAATCCCAGAATTGGAGGCAGACTATTATGTCATTGATCTCCTGATAAATGCAGGATTCCAAATTAAAGCAGACCAGATTAATATCATCTAGTCCATACTTATATAGTAAACCTGATTTAATATAATGTCTGAATTAAGCTATACTTCAACATGTTAAGCCAATCACATTCTAACTTTTTAGTTCAATAGACATAGTGTCACATTTTAAGACTTCCCATGCACTTAATTCAGGAACCTCAATGTATTCCTAATGCAATAGGAAGTATTTTAGTTTTGCTGTTCTCCAATTCATCTCTTGGACATAAAGTGAATGCTGCAAAAGATAAGTGCCCTGGAAGCCACTGCAGATAGTCCTCAAATTACAACAGTTCATTTAATGACTGTTCAAAGTTGCAACAGCACTGAAAAAGTGACTTATGACCATTTTTCACACTTATGACCATAGCAGCACCCTCATGGTCACATGATTTATATTCAGATGCTTGACAACGGGTTCATATTGATGATGGTTGCAGTGTCCCAGTCATGTAATCCTCTTCTGCAACCTTCTGACAAGCAAAGTCAATGGGGAAACCAGAATCATTTAACAACCATGTTACTAATGTAAGAACTGCAGTGACTGACTAAACAAATGTGGTGACAAAAGTTGTAAAATGGGGCAAAACTCACTTAACAAATTTTTCACTTAGCAACATAATTTTGGGGCTCAATTGTAGTCATATGTTGAGTATTACCTGTAATTCTTCTTTGCACCTTTAACTGTAAACTACAGCAATCATAAATGTAATAACACATTTGCAAAAAGTACTATAATAAAACATTTTAACCAACAGTGGAAACTAGTACTTATTCAAATCTTTATAGCTATACCCAAAGTTATTAAGGCATAAATATATGCAGCAAATTTTCTAAAGCAATTCTAAAACATTTTCATGTTGTACATTGTATCTCCATAACAGGCTAAATATCCATCCTTTTCCCTTTAATATTCTAATCTGTTATCCTTATATTTTGAGACCAATCTGTAAGACTAACAGAATACAGTGGAAACTTGCACAGATTTACATGTGCACATATAGAATTGGGGTATATAGTCACCTTCTCAAGAAATAGATAGGTTATCTCTATACAGTGATATTAAAACAGATTATAAAAAAGTTGCATCCTTAAAACAAACTGGAATTCTAATTCTCTAATGTTCAGATCTAATGTTTAAAGCTTGTAATCTCAGAGTCCAGATTTTTCAGGGCCACTGACACATTTCAATTTAGTAATTGTGTGATCATAGTTGCTAATTAAAAGATGCTGCACTTTGCACACCAATGACGGTGCATTCATTGATAGCCCCCTTTGCAGAATCTAAAATTAAATCCTTTCTCTCTTTTGATTATTTCCCATCATTTTCATTTACAAATGAAACATGTCACCAGAGATCCCTATTGGTATAGTTAGCTTCTCAATATGCAAAAACAGCTTCATATGAAAAAAGGACATTCTTTAATTAGTGTATTACAATGAACACTGTACTGTAATTTCAATGTACAGTACCTACACATATCTTGTAAGTTACTATAGGCAGAATAACAACCAGTACAAGTTGTAATTTACTGCAATTTTACACCCAACTGTATATTCTTGTGCTCCATTTAAGTGAACTATCGCAATCATATTCCTTATGTAGATATGTTTAGGTTTTGGTTTGTTTTTGAAATGGAAAGGTCACAATTTCCAAAGAATGTTGTTTGATGACACATTTCTCAAAATATTTTTTAAAATGTAATTAACCTTTTTTAAACAGAAAACTTTGGCTGATGGATGAATGTTTTACTTGCAATTATATTGAGTTACTGCTGCAACGACCAACTTGTATGCAGAATTTTCTATGAAACCCATCTTTATTAGCATGAAGTAAAGTGAAAGCACAAAATGAAGTCGCTTCAACCCAGTTCCTTAGCTGTAATGAAGGCCATAAAGTACCTATGTACCAGGAAGTCTTTGCTTCCTAGAAAAACCTTCAGTGCTATCCTCCATGCCTGCTCTTCCCTGAAAGAAATGTCATTGAAGCTCTTTTCTATAAGGGACATGTTAGAAAATAGCAACGTTGAGCACCTTTTCTCCACATTTATTAGTAATTACAAAATAAGAAAAATGGTTTGTCAAAAGGATTTGGTTCAGGTTTGTCACTGAAAACTGCCTTATAAGGTATAAAAGCCTGAAAGGAGGAAGCGCCTTTGACAAAACTAAGGAAGTTCTTCTGCGCTTGCTCATTAGAGAGGGCAGACTTTTTTTTTCCACCCACACAGAGAGAAGTAATGCTGAATAAATGGCACATATGGACAAATCATGGCATTGCAAAAGGAAGCCACCAATCTGAAGGCTCCCCTGTCCCAGTAAACTGAACTTAGTTGAAAATTATACACAGGCCAGT
This sequence comes from Bungarus multicinctus, assembly GCA_023653725.1. Classification (NCBI taxonomy): domain Eukaryota; kingdom Metazoa; phylum Chordata; class Lepidosauria; order Squamata; family Elapidae; genus Bungarus; species Bungarus multicinctus. The sequence continues at coordinate 40,085,986 of CM042838.1, read as the reverse complement.
TTGACCAGAGAAAGGCTGGCCCTGATTTTTTTTTTTTTTTACAAACACCCCCAATGGCTATTTCCTAAACGAAATTAAGTCTGCAGACATTCTTCTCCAAAATTGCATCCTAACAGCAATGCAGGAAAAACGCCTGGACCGATGCAACAGCAAAAATCCAAACCTAATCTCTTGCAACCCTCCTCCCTCCAAGGGGGGGGGGGGGGAGATCTCAGAAATGCTAAACTCAACGGAGCAAAAGGGTCTCCTTCCCAGCCGCGGAAGGTGCTCTGTCATCCTCGCAAAGCACACAATGAATTAAGATCGCAGGCCACCTCGGTTAACTTTTATCAGGAGACAATGAAGCCCTCTTTCTGGCAAAAGGCCGGAGCCTCCCGCAGGGTTGGAAAGCGGGGGACGGTTTGAACCCGGGCAGTTTAGGGCGTGACTCGCCCCTTTCTGCCCACAAAAACCTCGCCTTTTGACGGCCAGCGCCGAAAGGCAGAGAAAAGAGCTGCCGGGAAGAAGCCAGTCGGCTCGGCAGTCGGAAATACTCTTCCCCCCCTCCACTTGCCACCCCCAAATTGCATCGATAAAGGGGAGTGGGTGGCTAAGTGAGAGGCAGGAAGCCTTGCCATGTCCGGCGAGGGGTGAGTGGGAGAAGAGACGGCAAGAGAAGCTCCACGCGTCCCAATGAAAGGCAGCGGCAGCCCGGCCGCTTCCCTTCCCCGCCCTCTCCGGTGCTGGAAGCCAACTGTCAGCCTCCGCCGTTGCCGCGCGCCCAATCGCCCATTCATCTCTCTCTCTCTCTCTCTCTCTTTCTCTCTCTGTCTCTGGGCTCACCCGGTGCCACAGTCCACCACGCAGGCCGGGAGCCGCCCTGCCATCCTCCACGGGTTTGAGACGCCGCTGAGGAAAGGTGCCGACGACCCCGCGGGCCTCTCTCTCTCGCTCTCCTCCTTTCACTCTAGGGGAGTGAAGGCACCACTTCCGCAAAGGAGCGAGTCACTCCCTTACCCCAGCCTTGCCTTGCCTCCCTCCCCACCCCCCCGCTCGCACACGCACAGCCCCGGCGAGGGAGCCCAAGATGGCCGCCTCTTCCGTCGCTCCCTCCCTCCCTGGACGCGGCCATGGGAGGGGCGCCGCGGAAAGAGGCAGAGCGGGCGGGCGCGGCAAACCAACCAGGCATTTAGAGGAGAAGCGCGCTATTCGGGGTCGGAAAAGAGTCGCGGGCGGCCGCTGCTCTCGCGTTTTTTCTTCTTTCACTTTCTTGGGGCTGGGGGTTCTCGCTGACTTGAGACGCCCTCTTCGCTTTATCCAGTGACAGAGATGGCATCTTAGGAAGCCACGGTTGGATTTTTTACGGCATTCAGCACGTGATGGAATCCTCTTCCTTCGACCATCTTCCTAACTGGCTGCCTTCAGAATCCCGGGTATAAAAGGCAGGCATTTTGCAGAGCTGCAGTAGCCTTAATGCTTGCATACTAGGCAAAATTTGCACGCCTCTTTCAGAGCGAAAGGAAGACCTTTGTCGGTGCTTTTTCGACTTGGCCCGGCATTTCTATCCGTATCTCTAAAACCATCTCATCCTGAAGAGCCCAGGGTACACGTGAAAGGATGGGGAAGGACAAGGCGCCGACGTCATATTCAACCAAGTATATATAACATTAATTAGGGTGCCTCGTGAAGTTTCTTCTTAGAAAATTATTAAATTTGTGGGATTTTTTCTTACATTCCAATATAAGCAAACATGAGATTTCCTCCTGGTCTTCCATCCAAGGATTAACTAGATCTAATTTAGTTTTTTTTTTTTTTGGAGTATAAAATTATTTAGTTATTATCATATAACTTAACATACAAAAACAAACAGGTACCTCAAAATTACATTTTAGATTACCTATCAGTTGCATTTGAGTTTAGCGTATTGAACAATTTTTGCAGCCTTGACTTTTTCCTAAACAAGCTATTATTTATCAACTTGATTTATACCCCATCTTTCTATTAGCCTGAATCCTGTATTGAAGCTTGCCAACTGTAAAATTGAAATAAATGAGATAAAAAAACAATAAAGCAAATATAAATAATTAATCTATCAGAATAGTTGATTCAGCATTAAAAGCATGACAAAAGAAATGTGTCTTGATTGCTCTTCTAAAGGCAGAGAAAGTAGATACTATGCAATTATTATTATTATTATTTAGTCTTTTATACCGCCCCCTCTCCCCACGGAACTCGGGGCGGTATACAGCAAATAAAATGAAATAGAAAATACAATACAATATTTAAAAGCAATTTAAAAAGATTAAATAAGGTGGCTGATAAATAATTGATAGATAAAAACAATCAAAATTAAAAGTTATGAAAATTAAAAACCGATCGAAACCAATTAAAGAACTCTAGGCCAGAACTCTACAGAACTCTAGGCCAGACCGGCTTGGTGAAATAAATGGGTTTTCAAAGTGTGCCGGAAGGTCAAAAGGTCAGGGGTGGTCCTCATCTCCGGGATAATTCATTCCAGAGGGAAGGTGCTCCCAGAGAGAAGACCCGCACCCTCAGGGTCGCCAGCCGTCCAGCCGGCGGCACCCCGAGGAGGCCCACCCTATGGGAGCGCACTGGCCAATGGGAGACAGATGGTGGCAGTAGGCAGTCCCATAAGTACCTAGGTCCCAAGCTATGGAGCGCTTTAAAGATGGTCACTAAAACCTTGAATCGCACCCAGAAGACCGCCGGGAGATAATGCAGCTTGCGCAAAAGTGGTGTAACATGGGAGCTCCGAGGAGCCCCCAAAACTACCCATGCGGCTGCATTTTGCACCAACTGGATCTCCGGGTGCTCTTCAAGGGGAGCCCCATGTAGAGAGCATTGGCATAGTCTAGGCGGGAGATGACGAGGGCGGATGTGACTGTGCGAAGCGCATCCCGATCCAGAAAGGGCCGCAACTGGTAGATCCTATGGACCTGACAAAAAGCCCCCCTGGCAACGGCTGCTATGTGGTCTTCTAATGACAGCCGTACATCCAGGAGGACACCCAGATTGCGCGCCCTCTCCGTGGGGGCAAGAATTCCCCCCCCCATGGCCAGCGATGGAGTTAGTTGGCTGTATCGGGGCACTGGAAAGCACAGCCATTCGGTCATGGCCGGGTTGAGCTGAAGCCTGTTCCACCCCATCCAACCCCGCATAGCCTCCAGGCACCGGGTCATCACTTCCACAGCTTCGCTGGGGTGGCCTGGGGTACAGATGTACAGCTAAGTATCATCAGTGTACTGATGAAATTCTACCCCAAAGCCACGGATGACCTCACCCAGCGGCTTCACATAAATGTTGAACAGAAGGGGCAAAAGCACTGATCCCTGAGGTACCTCACAAGTCAGGGGCTTCGGGGCTGACCTCTGTCCCCCTGCCAACACAAATTGCAAACGGTCGGAGAGGAAGGAGGCGAACCACTGTAACACCGTGCCTCCCACTCCCAACCCCTCCAGCCACCGCAATAGGATACTGTGGTCGACAGTATCAAAAGCCACCAAGAGATCTAACAGGACTAGGACAGAGGAATAACCCCTGTCATGGGCCCTCCAGAGATCATCCACCAACGCGACCAACGCCGTTTCCGTGCTGTACCCGGGCCTGAAGCCTGATTGGCGTGGATCTAAATAGACAGCTTCATCCAGGTGCTGGGGGAGCTGTCGTGCCACCACACTCTCAACAGCCTTCGCCATAAAGTGAAAGTTGGAGACTGGACGATAGTTAGCTAATAAAGTTGGGTCCAGAGACGGTTTCTTGAGGAGGGGTCTCACTACCACCTCTTTCAAGGCAGCAGATAAAAACCCCTCACTCAAGGAAGCATTAATAATGCTCTGGAACCACCCTCATGTCACCTCCCAAGTGGCCAATACTAGCCAGGAGGGACACGGATCCAGTAAACGTGGTGGCATTCATCCCACTCAGCATCCTGTCCACGTCCTCAAGCTCTGCCCCCCCCCCCCCCCATCCAGAGTTGCCCAATCAGAGTCCAACCCATCCCGGATCTGAGTGATTTTGTCCTGCAGAAAATTCGAAAAATCCTCAGCCCGCCCCTGTAGAGGATCCTCCTGCACTCCCACTTCTAGAAGGGAGCGGGTCACCCTAAAAAGGGCAGCTGGGCGATTTCCTGCAGACGCAATAAGGGCAGAAAAGTGAGAGCGCTTCACCGTCCTTATCACCACTAAATAGACCCTAATATGGGACCGCAATAGTGTTCGGTCAGATCCAGAGCGGGTGGTCCTCCAACCACTCTCTAGGCGTCTTTTCCGGCACTTCATCTCCCTCAGCTCCTCAGAAAACCAAGGAGCCAATTGAGATCGGCATCGGGTCAGAGGCCGCAAGGGCACGACCTGGTCAAGGGCCCCAGCCACCACCCTATCCCAGGTGGCCACCAGGTCCTCAACTGAGTCGTGTGTGCAAACACCGGGAAATGGCCCAAGCTCCATCAGGAACCTATCTGGGTCCATCAGGCGCCTGGGGCAGAACTATCATATCGGCTCCGCCTCCCTGCGACGAGGAGGTGCGGCATGGAAGTCCAGCCTAAGGAGCGAATTATCAGACCATGACAGGGGCTCTTCAACAATGTCCCCTATACCTAGATCATCCTGCCACTGTCCAGAGACAAAAGCCAGATCCAAGATGTGACCCCCAGTGTGAGTGGGGTTCCTAATTAATTGGGTCAGGCCAAGGGGTGGGAGGGAGGTGGGGAGGAGGGTGAGGGATAGATTTTTAGTGGGATTAGTGGGGTGGGGGTTTGGGGTCAGCCAAGCTGGTAAGCATGCCTGAGGGGACCCGGGGGACTGGGGGTTGGGGAGGCGACCAGGATCAGAAGGACCGAGGGTGGACCTTATTGGAACCTAAGTGGGAGGGGCAGATATGGCGGGGTAGAGGGCCATACCAGTTAGGGGATTGCGTGCCTGCTATCTCCAAGCGGTAACGCGCTCCGACCCTCTCGACCCGTCTTGCAGGCCTGGTTGTGCAGAGTCTCAGGCCCTGAGCACCCGGCTGATGTTATGCAATGCCAGGTCCGTTATAAATAAGCCCCCCCTTATTTTTGATCTGATTGAGGATGAGGGCGTGGACCTGGCAGGGGTCACCAAAACCTGATTGGGCCCAGAGGGGGGTCTCCCCCTGGTAACGATGTGCCCACCAGGTTTCCAGGCATTTCATCGGCCGAGGGCTCAGGGTAGGGGTGGTGGTGTGGCAGTAATTATTAGGGAAAATCTCTGTCCTAGGGAGGCCACTGTACCTCAGATGGCTGGCTGTGAGTCCCTCTTTGTGAAGTGGGGTCAGGGTGGGCAGATGGGTCTTTTGATAACGTACTGGCTCCCTGCTACATATCATCGGCCCTGCCCGGGATCCTCGGGGTAATAGCCGAGCTGGCGGTGGAGACACCCAGACTGTTAGTTATGGGTGACTTCAACGTGCCTTCACTCGGTGAATCCTCTGGGGTGGCCCGAGAGTTTTTGGCCTCCATGATGGCCTTGGACCTGACCCAATTAGTTTCTGGACCCACTCACACGGGAGGACACACGCTGGACCTGATTTTCATCTCTGGACAGTGGTTGAATGATCAGTTAGGGGATATAGCTGTCAAACCTTTGTCATGGTCTGATCATTCTCTCCTTAGACTAGACTTCTGTACCGCCAATCCGCACTGCAGGGAGGCGGAGCTGAGGAGATGGTTCCGCCCCAGACGCCTGATGGATCCTGAACGGTTCCAGATGGAGCTTGGGCCATTACCTGAAACTCTGGCTCATAACTCGGCCACAGACTTGGTAGCCGCCTGGGATAGGCTGGCTGCCGAGGCTCTGGACCGAGTTGTGCCTTTGCGACCTCTGACCCGGCAGAGATCTCACTCGGCTCCGTGGTTTACGGAGGAGCTGAGGGAGATGAAATGCCAGAAAAGACATCTGGAGGGAGTCTGGAGGGCCAGTCGTGCCGAGTCCGACCAAACACAGGTTAGGTCCTATATTAGGACCTACCTAGTGGCGATAGAGGCGGCGAAGCGTTCTCACTTCTCCGCCCTTATTGCATCGGCAGAAAATCGACCCGCCGCCCTGTTTAGAGTGATCCGCTCTCAGCTTGGCCCGGGAGCGCGGGAGGATCTCTTGCTGGGAAGGGCGGAGGAGTTTTCATGATTTCTGCACAATAAAATCGCTCAGATTCAGGCCGGGTTGGACTCTAGTTGGGAGATCCCGGGGGAGCTGACCGCGGCGAGTCTTGAGATGGTTATCTGGGACGAGTTCGATCCTGTGACCGCCGAGGGTATAGACAGGTTGCTGGGGCGGCTGAATGCCATCACATGTTTATTGGACCCTTGCCCTTCCTGGCTGGTCTCTACCACCAGAGAGGTGACGCGGAGTTGGCTCCAGGGAATTGTTAATGCCTCTTTGATGGAGGGCTCGCTGCCCACTGCCTTGAAAATGGCAGTGGTGCGACCCCTCCTTAAGAAGTCCTCCCTGGATCCAACTCTCTTGAACAACTATCGTCCTGTCTCCAACCTTCCCTTCGTGGTGAAGGTTGTTGAGAGTGTGGTGGCAGGTCAGCTTCCCCAGTACCTGGATGAAGATACGTACCTGGATCCCTTCTAATCGGACTTCAGGCCCGGACATAGTACTGAAACGGCATTGGTCACGTTGGTTGATGATCTCTGGAGGGCCCGTGACAGGGGTTATTCCTCTGTCCTGGTCCTATTAGACCTATCAGCAGCTTTTGATACTATCGACCATGGTATCCTATTGCGGCGGTCGGGGGGATTGGGGGTTGGGGGCACCGTGTTGCGGTGGTTCGCCTCCTTCCTCTCCGACATCTGCAATTTGTGTTGGCGGGGGGGGAGAGATCCACCTCTAGGCCCCTCGATTGTGGGGTGTCTCAGGGGTTGGTCCTCTCTCCTCTCCTGTTCAACATTTATGTGAAGCTGCTGGGGGAGATCATCCGTGGCTTTGGGGTGAGGTGTCATCTGTACGCTGATGATATTCAGCTGTACATCTCCACCCCAAGCCACCCCAACAATGCCATGGAGGTCATGTCCCATTGTCTGGAGGCCGTGCGGAACTGGATGGGAGGGAACAAGCTCCGACTCAACCCTTCCAAGACTGAGTGGCTGTGGTTTCCGGCGTCCCGATATAGCCAGGTAGTTCCATCGTTGGCTATTGGGGGTGAGATTTTGTCCCCTTCAGAGAGGGCTCGCAATCTGGGTGTCCTCCTGGATGTACGGCTGTCTTTGGAAGACCACATTATGGCCGTCTCCAGGGGGGCGTTTCATCAGGTTCGCCTGATCCGCCAGATGCGGCCCTTTCTGGATCGGGATGCCTTACGCACGATCACTCATGCCCTGGTCACCTCCCAACTGGACTACTGTAACACCCTCTACATGGGGCTCCTGAATGGGAGCATCTGGAGGCTTCAACTGGTACAGAATGCAGCCATGCGGGTGGTTATGGGGGCATCAAGGTTCTCTCATGTGACGCCCCTCCTGCGCGAGCTGCATTGGTTGCCAGTGGCCTCTCGGGTGCGCTTTAAGATTTTAGTGTTAACTTTTAAAGCACTCCATGGCATCGGACCAGGATATTTACAAGATCGCATTCTGCCATTTTCCTCTCACCTCCGGTGCGCTCCCACAGGCAGGGTCTCCTGCGGGTCCCGTCGGCATCTATGTGCCGGCTGGTGACCCCGAGGAATAGGGCCTTCTCTGTGGGGGCATCTGCCCTCTGGAATGGGTTGCCTCTGGAGTTACGTATAGCCACGGACCTGGGGACCTTCAGGCGTGCCTTGAAAACCTGGCTTTTTGACCAGGCCGGCTTGGGCTGATTTTAGATTTGGGTGTTTTAATTTTTATATTAAATTTTAGGGTTTTAGGAAGGGATTTTAATTGTTTTCAGCCAAGGCCTTTAGTTTAATTTAGTTTTAACTTTTCACATATTTATTGTTTTAATTGTATGGCTGTGCACTGCTCCGAGTCCTTCGGGAGAGGAGCGGTATATAAATAAATATTTATTATTATTATTATTATTATTATTATTATTATTAAGGCTGTCATGGAAGCCAAGAACTCCTGAGCAATCCCCGAGGCCCCGCAAGCCGAAGGCAGGTTGAAATCCCCCCATGACCATGTGCCTGGGGATCTCAATCGCCAAGCCGGCTATGAACTCCAGGAGCTCAGGCAGGGCTGATGTCACATAGCAGAGAGCCAGGTATGTGATCAATAGGCCCATCTGAACCCCGGAACCACATTTAACAAAAAAGAATTCACATCCGGTCGTCTGAGGAACAGTGGATTCCTTAGGACATAGCTCTTCCCTAATAATCACCACAACCCCCCACCCCTCCCCTGGGCCCTTGGCCGATGAAAAACCCAAAAACCGGGTGGGCACATCTTCACCAGGGGGACATCCCCCTCCTGGCCCAACTAGGTTTCGGTAACACCCGCCAGGTCCACTCCCCCCTCCGAAATCAGATCACAAATGAGGGGGGCTTTATGAACTATGGACCTGGTGTTGCATAACATCAGCTGAAGGCCCGGGGCCCGATTATTCGGAAAGCCCGGGGAACGGGAAATGACCTGGGGGTCGGAGCACGCCACTGCCCACAGAGAGCGGGGGCGGGCTCCCAAAACCTGATGTGGCCCCCTGTCATTGCCATACCTCCCTCTCCCACTGACCGTGCCAATGACCATCCTCCATTCCAAGAACAATACCCCATCCTTGATCTAACCCCCCCCCCCCCGACCCTGAGTCCTCCCGGTCATGCTTGACCCCCGGTCTGGCCTCCATCTGAGGCGGGTTGTCCCCCAAACCCAGCCTGGTCATCCTCCCTAACCCCAGTAAAAATTTAAAAATCAATAAAAACAATTTGGAATTGTCCTTATGACGTTTCATCCGGCTGTGCCACCTCTCAGGATCCCAAGATCCATCCTTGAGGTAGGCCATCAAAAGTCCAGGGGGGCCACCTCCAAGAAAGGGGGACATTTCTTAGGGCCCTCAAGTCTGCCGACGAATAAATAATCAGTTCTGTCCCATGGCATCTGGCCGAACGTCCCTCTGATGTCTGAGAGCGGGGGAGGAAGGACCCGGCAAATTGGGTCTGATCCACCCCGGCACTACAGTCCACTGGCCACGACCTGTACCCTCAACGGCAGCATCTCTGTCGTCGACGAGGTCAAGGTCGAGTTTGAATTAAACCAGTCACTGGGGCCGGGGTCACTACCACCGAGATCAAAGCCACCCCCATCGAGACCCCAGGCGTCGGGGCCATCACCGCCCCCGAATCAGACACCCCCACCAAATCAGGCAGCGCCCGGCCCGACCGCCATCGTCAACGCCAATACCGTCATCGCCGAGGTCCTCGGGCCTCTAAGGTATATTTCAAAGCAGGGAGCAACATACTCAATTTCATTTTTTATAAACTTGTTTATAAATGAATCTTGAGTATGTATTTGAGATTAAGAGGTAGAATAGATAATCCAAGAACAGTGGAAGGACCACAAAACCGACTTGTGCTTCCTTAAATGTATGTCTAGGATTCACTGACCAACAATTTACTCAATACCTCCATTTTCCTGGTCCAGATTCCATCAGGACCACAAACTAACCACCCTAGTTAGTTGCTCACAACACATTAGGTCAAAATGTGGTTATCTAGTTTGTGATTCAGGATATGATACTAACATCACCTTTATGGCACAGATGCCTTCTTGTTTGCTTGAACAATGATATTATCCATTCAGTCGTGTCCACTTCTTGGAGATTCTGTGGCCAGGTTTCTCTACATCTTCCGATCTTGCAGTACTACTTTTAAATTTTTTTATGCTCTGGTAGTGTCAGTTTTGATGGTGTCCAGCCACCGTACTCTTTGTCGGCCTGGTTTACTGCCAATTCTTCCCCACGTGATATGGCTTCAGTAAGTCAGATGCAGTTTCATGATTTTTTCCTTCTACTAACATTATTGCTTGTTGGTCACCTTTGCTAGTCAAGGAATACGCAGAGCCTTCTCCAGCACCACAGCTCAAACAAGTCAATTTTCTTACTGCCTTGCTTTTCTAAGGTCCGATTTTCCCAACCATAAGTAGCTAAGGGCAATACCATAGACTGGACTAACCCACATTTGGTTGCCAGTTTGATGTGCTTCCTTTCCATATTCACCTCATATTTATCATTGCTGTATGAGCCAGTGCTATCTGACATGAACATCTCACAATTACCTCCTCACCGTTCACTTTTGGCTTGAGATCATTCCATTGTGGGATTTAGGCTATTTCTAAGGAGGAGAAATATGTGAACTAAATGGCATGGTAATTTTTTTTAATCTTGTACTGCAGCAGAAGTGCTGGCCTTTACAAATGATAATGTGGGTAAACATGGGCTAGTGCCTAAAGTCAGCCTTTAGACATACATAGATTAATATGCATGTTTCCCAATGAAGTATATGAAGGTTTTTTTTTTTCATTTTAGAAAACTTTTTATATGTCTAATATATTGCAAATAAAAACAACCAATGAGCAGTTGAAATTGCTTTTCTGTGCTTGCATACCTCTTCACAAGCCACAAGATATATTTTTTCTTCACCTTTGGCCTCTAAATGTTTGAAAACAGTGGGCCAATGAAGCATATTTATTGGATAGTTTCCATAAACTGCATTAGTGTAAGTGCTATTGAGGTCAATGATGGGAAGCAGTGTTCTAATATTGAGAGTCAGTGTGTTTCGACTGACAGCAAATAATCTAATTAAAATTATAGGTCTTCTTCCTCCATCTCAAGTCATAGGCCTTTGATGAGTAATTATCATGTAGCTTCTAATATAATATTAATTCTGTGTGTGTGTTGCTAGAACCAAAGCGCAAGTGGAGTGGCATCTCCACTTACACAAGAAAATCCCTGAATTCTTCTTTTATACTGTAGCCCTTCTTCCTTCTCTCCCCATGGCATTTAAGAATTTATTTTAATATTGTATGTCAAAAGTCATAGGAGTCTGGCAAATGACATTGCAAGGTGAGACAAGGAATAGAATAAAGCTCCAGCCATCTTTCTTTAAACTACTTCCATTTTATGATCCAAAGCCAGATGGAGCAAACAGCATTCAAATTCAAATAGATTCAAATCCATTAATGTAAACTTCTAGACTTTTGTTTATTGAAAAATGTTTAAGTTGCATATATTTAAAAAACTTTCTTTTTCATCAATTATTATGTATGCTTATTTTTTTGAAAAAATTGTAACATCTTCCAATTTTTTCTTCCCCAGCAGTGCTATGCATTAATCACTAAAGATTCCCAATGCAATTATACCATTCTTTTCTTCCATTTGATTGTTCCCTCGTGATGTTATCTGGTACCTTTTACTTTATATAGGATTTTTATTTTGGTTTTTTTGTGCCTTAGAGTGAATTTTGACTCCTGGCAATTGCTTGGACAAGTCTCTGCAATTTTGTTGGCAAAGTTTTTCAGAAGGGTTTTTCTATGGCGTCCTACCTAGGACTGAGAGAAAGTGAGTGGCCCCAAGAGTTATGCCTAAAGTGGGACTAGAACTCACAGTCTCCCAGTTTCTAGCCCAGCAGTCCCAACCTCTGTTGCTTGATGGCCCAGCTGTTGGGCGGGGGAGGAGAACTGGGCCACACGCATGCAGCTCTTGCATGCACAAGTGCCTGCCAACCCACTGCTTATGCAAGTTGAGTTTCACGCACACACTCCGGCCACCCTTTTGCACTGCCCAATTCTGAGTAGGCCACGGCTTGGTAGTGGGCCGCAGCCCAGGGGTTGTTGTAGCCCAGGGGTCAGCAACCCGCGGCTCTGGAGCCACATGTGGCTCTTTCATCTCTCTGCTGCAGCTCCCTGTCACTCAAAGTGTGTGTCACAACCACCAATGTACAACATCTGCCGGCACATGATTTATTGAGCTTTTTTGACCCCAGTAGGCCAACCATGGATAAATCCAAGAAAATAAAAGTTTCAGAAGAAAACAGAATGTTTAATTCAAGTACATATGCTAGTTTTGTGGCCACTCAGGAAATAGTCCTGCATGGGAAGGGTTTTGTGGCTCCTGGTGTTTTCTGTGGTAAACAGGTCCAAATGGGTCTTTGAGTGTTTTAAGATTGCTGACCCCTGTTCTAACTTGTTGCCTTAATCACTGCACAAAACTCGTTCTCACATCATTTATACCAAATAGGAATATAATATCCTAGAAATGTCTTATGTTTTGTTTAATATGATTTTCAAAACCAATTTAAATATATTCACAAGGCTGACTTATCTACCGCTCCTACATTTATCTTTAAATGACTACTTTATTGAATACAGTACAAATATATTGTAGGACATTCTGGCCCTGCCCTCGATCACACAGTTCTCTAGTTTTATCTGATAGTTGCATTCTGAATATGGCTGCCTGCAAAGGGAAAACCTGGACACATATATGAGATTATGCTGTCTTTAGCAGATCCAATGCTCAACCTGGTCAGGTCAGGAAGACCTATACTGTATAATCAAAGCATAGGCTAATAGCATCTTTCTTTCCAGGCATTAAATGAAGATATAAAGGCTAAGATATATCCCACCCATCCCCAACAAAAATGAAACCATTCTCTATATCTCTCCCTTTAAATCATCTTGAACACTAGCTCTTGACAGTGCTAAGGCCTACAGTAGAGGCCTGCGCCTAGATTTCAGTCCTAATGCCATAATTGCCATTGAAACAGGCCACTTCATGCCATGATCCAAGGCAGCGAACCTTGGAAATGATATGATTCTGCCACAGCCTGTCACTCCCCAGGATCTGCTACATTCCTCTTATTTTCAGGTGGTGTTCTCTTTCTATTATGAGAGTCCTATGGCTGCTCTGGGCTGCACAAAGTCTTGGTTCTTGAAGCAGCTTTAGAGAATGTTCTTTTGTGGCCACTGAAGCCTCTGGATACCACACAAAACAGTGCCCCATCCTCCTGTGATTTTTGAAGGGTCCAGAGGCCAGGCGAGAACATGGCCCTTTCATTTAATGAAAAGAGTCCAGAGGCCATGTGCACATTATGCAAGATCAGGGAGGCTTTCAAGAATAGTTGTTGGGTGTTGGTGAACACTGGCATGTCACCCAAAATGTCTTACCCTTGTCATGTGTGTCATATATTTGCTATCATGGGCTTAATTTGGCAGTCCTCCTTGACTTTGTATATTCTTGCTGGTGATTCACTGAATAACAATCTGACACAGGTGCTGCCATTTTGGCAATTTTTCCCTGATCCATTTTGGCTATTCCCAAGCCTTGTAAACTTTTGCCTATCACTTGAAAACCTATTTATTCTCTCTGGCATTTCATCCTGCTAAATGTCATATTGTCCTCATTATTCATCGTTTTAATTTCTATCTATTCATTTGTCTTCTGCATGGGAGCTTTGTCAGCTGATCGAAGCAGCAAATTTGCCTTTCTTTTCCTTCCTTTCCTTTCCCTCTGGATTTTGCCTGGGTAGATTTGTTTTCAGAAAACTACCACGCTTCCTGTTTTGCTACTGTTGGCTCTGCTTCAGCTGAGGGGGATCCAGCTCCCTGAGAAGAAGGTTGGAAAACTTGGCTGCAGGTATCAGCATTTTTTTTTCCTCCCATCCACTAACAGAACTTTCCCAAATCTAATAGGCTGTAGCAGGTTTAAGACTACAATTCCCACCAGGGCTGGGATTCAACCGGTGTGACTACCGGTTTGGTAAGAGTGTATTTTGCGCGTATGTGTAGAGCATTTCCCAAAAAACATCAGCTGTGCCACCCAGAGAGCTGACAAAGCATTTGAAAATCCTCTTCTTTCCTGCTTTTTCAACCTCAGCTGTGCCACGCAAAGTAGCTGAGGTTGAAAAAGCAGGAAATAAAGGACAGCCAAGATCCCGGGCGGGCGGGCAGGCCAAACAGATGACCAAAAGGTCATCGCAGCGAACCAGTTCGGTGTTTGCTGCTCTTCAGAGTTACCGGTTCTATAGATCCAGGCCGAACCAGTAGCATCCCACCCCTGATTCCCACCCAACGTGAGTCCTTGCTAAGACTTTGCCAAGGGATTTAGGAATTCTGAAAACTCTGATCTCAGCAAGCTGAAAGTACTCAATTAGGAAACAAATTAGCTGGAGAAGGATTCTCAGGAGCAGAAGGTTCTTCTAGTGTCTTCTAGAATCTAGATCACATGAAGTGTTAATACCACTTAATAATAATGCCTTGATAAGGCCACACTTGGAATACTGCATTCAGCTTTGCTTGCCACAATGTAAAAAAGAGGTTGAATCATCAGAGAAGAGCAACAAAGTTGATTAGGGCAGGGGATCCCAACCTGTGGGCCACGGCCCACTAGTAGCCCATGAGGGGTTTGCAACTGGGCCATGGAAATGGCCGGCAAGCAGAGGCACATGTGCATCCTCACTTTTGCAAGCAATGGGCGAGCACATGCGTACATGCTCCATATGCATGAGAAGCAGGCATGCACATGCATGCCACTTGTGCAAATGGAGCTGTGTGCAAGCACTTGCCGGCCACTTGTGCGGAACCATCCTGTCTCCCACCCTCTGCCAGTTCACAAAGCTGGAAACTTTGGAGAGTTCTGCATTAGGGGATTGGAGGCTAAAACATATAAAGAATGGTTGCTGAAATTGTGTATGTCTAGTTTAATGAAAAGAAGGTCTAGGGATGACATGATAGCAGTGTTCCAATATCTAAGGGGTTGCCACAAAGAAGAGAGAGTCAAGCTATTCTCCAAAGCACCTGAAGGCAGGACAAAAAGCAATGGTCCTTTACAATTCTGTTATTCTGTTAATGTAGGTAAATGTCTATGGAGATTATCAGTCATCCAGGTCATGGTTGTCCCAAAGGTGCTTTTTCAAAAGGCAATTGGACTTTTGGGTTTTTCTTTGAAGGCGTTTTGCTTTTCATCCAAGAAGCTTCTTCAGCTTTGACTGGATGGTGTGGGGAATAGAAGGAGTTATACTCCTTGTAGACAGCTGGTCATTTGTCTTCTTTTAGTGAGTCATTGAGGCCACCTGGAAGTTTATCTATATTGTCAGGATCATCTGAGTGGTGCAAATGGGGTGGAGCCTTCTTAGAACTCTTGAAAGGACTGTGTTGTAGACTAGAGATAGATGACATCTTATCCCTCCTCTGTTGAGAGAAGGCTGCTTAGTTTTGACAGAGATGGCCTCTTTAGTGTAGGTAATAAAATATATGCACTGGGTGGACTGACAACATTGCAGAATTTATACCTTCAATAGGGAGCCAATGTGTTGCAAAGGAAAACCCACCTGCAACCATGAGAGCTCCCTTGGTGATGTGGGACCAGTCATTGTAATGGAATGTGTGAATGATCTTAGCAGACAGGAGGAAGAGCCTTGGGCTAGGCAATGTCAAAAAAGAAGCAACTGAGCCCACAAAAGGAATGAAGCAGTGGCAAACATCTCACAAGGGTTTTTCTATAATTGTTTGGACTGTAAAGGCAATGGGAGAAACGCGCTTTCAAATGGTAAGATTCTGTTAGTACAACCTTACAATTAAAATATAGTACCTTGGGTGTGCTTCTTGTCTAGATTACTTCACAATATATATATACACTAAAGTATATTTGTCTGTTTATTGCCTGCTATTGACCTTAGTATGTTGTGCCTTTTCTTTGCAGGTTAAAAGCATGAAAATAATGGAAGTTTTTAGGCTAATTTCTGGCTTCCTTCTTCATGTGTCTTCCAGCCACCTATTTGGGAATTGAGGATAGATACCTTCCCCATATTGATATCCCCGTGTGCATATACATTTGCACCAACCACAGCTACCTGAATGGCTTATTAAATGCGTCACGACGTAACTTAGCTCATGTATTCCCTTCTTTGCATTTGGATGTATTGTTGATCATGATTGAGGATGGCAATGCCAGTAGGTGCTGATTCTCTGCTTTTGTTTATTATCTTCTGCTATTGCACTTTTCTGAACAGCAGCATTGCTGCTCACCCTTGTTTAACCCACAATCTTCAAACCTTCCCCAGCCCAAAACCATAATGTAAACAGTGTAGCTTAAGCTATTCTCTTAAAATAAATAATCAAATGGCCTTGTAAATTTTCAAATGGCTATTGAAAACTCAGATTCTAAACAAAGTTGATATTGACAAATTCTGTTTCATTTCTATAACAGAATTGTCAGCAACTATCTTCATAATCTCTTCCTTCAAGGAGTTCTGAGGAAAAAAGATCAGATATTGTAATAACTAGAAAATTTAAGCCCCTATTGCAGCCTATCTGTTAGCTTGAACCTCCTTATCAAGAATTTGGCAGCTGAAGGTGGAGTGGAAAGAGGTTAAATCTAAATCCCATTTCTTTTTTTCAATTCAAAAGACAGCTAATATGTGGCAACTTGGATCTTCTGTCCTAAAACAGGAAGCCCAAAGTGTGCAAGGCCTTTGGTGAATCAGTTCTTTGTATCCTGACCAGTTCTTGTATCCTACTCAACAATTTACACAAAGGTGTGCTGTGTGTTTGCCTAATGTTTGTGAGCTTCTAATAATTAACAAAGCAGAATCACACCAAGCCAGAAGAAAAGTAAAATGAGTCAAATGTTTCAAAGGAAACAGACTATGAAGTAATTGCAACTCTTGAGCCATGTCTGCATGCGGTATAACTGAGCAACTTTTATAAATGTCCTCAAAACTCATTACAGACTTACATTACATGCTGTGCCACTCAGCCTTGTACTCAGCCCACTATTTTCCTGTAGCTCTGATAGCTAACTCACATTTTTGGTGCGTGGTTTATTTGCTCAGAAAGCCACAACAATTACCCTGTACAAAAGGAGAGCATAGCAAACACTTTCATGTTAAAAGGGAATAAACCATACTAAACCCCAAAGGCATCTCCAAGTAAATGCACAAAGAATTTTGCTTGTTGATAGTTAAACAAATCATTTGTCTCAATGATGGAATCTTTTCCACAGGAAAAAAAAAAAAGCACATACAGAAAAAACTGAGCCATGGTGGCGCAGTGATTACAACGCAGTATTGCAGGCTAATTCTGCTGACTGACAGCACTTTGATTCTGACTGGCTCAAGGTTAACTCAGCCTTCCATCCTTCCAAGGTCGGTAAAATGAGGACCCCAATAGTTGGGGTCAATATGCTGATTCTGTAAAGTGCTTAGAGAGGTGTATAAAGCACTGTGAAATAATATATAAGTCTAAGTGCTATTACTATGCAAAAGCCTTTTGTCCATAATGGAATATGAGGTTTGGAGACATTTTTAAAGAAGAAGAAAAAAGTGTTTTCTGGTGCTATTTTACATCAGTTTAGGCAGATTTCAGACTTGTGCAATCTATTTTGTTTTTACTAGCATCTCAAGATCCATCAACCAGAGCCAGAAGGAAATCATCCAGAAGCCAGGAATTTATTGAGGACCAAATAAGTAGAGCTGACAGATGAAAATAATCCTGTTACCCCACACATTTAACATTCCAGCTCTATAATTTAGAACAGGATTAGAGTTATACTTCATTGATCTTGCTTAACAACTGGAAGCGGGAGATTCTTGACTACTTTACTCCAAATCTGCCAGATTATTAGCATGTCACAATATGTTCATTTCTCCATTAAAGTAGTAGCACAGAAGCTTGATTGTTGCATGTCAGATATAGATAATCCTCCATTTACAACCTTTCATTTAGTGACAGTTACAACAGAACTGGAAAAAAAAAGTAATTTCTGACCATGTTCCACACTTACGATTGTTGCAACATCTCTATGGTCACATGATCAAAATTCGGATAATTGGCAACTGGCTTACATTTATGACAGTTGCAGTGTCCTGGAGTCACGTGATCACCTTTTGCGATTTTCTGACAAGCAAAGTCAGTGGAGAAACCAGATTCACTTAACAACTGTGTTACTAACTTAATGACTACAGTGATTCACTTAAAAATTGTGGCAAGAAAGATCATAAAATGGGACAAAATTTACTTAATAACTATATTGCTTAGCAACAGAAATTTTGGGGTCAATTGTGCTTGTAAGTAGAGGATTTCCTGTTGTTAGTAAAGCAGTCTTGCAATGTAATGTATTATTGAAGATTCAAAAGAAGTTAATAGATTCTGAGTGACCATCTGATAGCAAAGTCTCTTGCACAAATGCAATTTGGGAACTACAAATAAGCAAAAACTTAGAAAAATAATTAATTTTCATTACAAAATTCATCATAACTTGGATTCTCAATACCAGTTTTTTTTTAATGTTACCTAAAACTTATTTTCTTATTACAGGATTCCTACAATTTGAATACAGAATAACATCACAGGGTGGCATATATATGTATTATCTTTTCTTTTGAAATTTTCCTGTCTTGCATCATGCTATAAATTTTCCATTTTTTTCAGCTTTCACAACTGCAATGTGCAGTTTATACAAATTATTCCTGACCTAAATATTTCAAGGAAATCCACAGCTGGTGTCTGTTCAGTCCCTGTCCCACAACATAGGGATAATTATGAACATGTGTGGTTGTTTTACACAAAGTTACCTTGGCATCTAGCATCATGCTATAAGGTTTGGAATTCCAAAACTATCAAATATCAGGGCATGGTTGACTATGACATCACATATACCATTAGTGGTACCCATTATTGATGGCTTTGGCTTCTACATAATCCTCTTATATCCTCAAAGCCTCCAGGTGTTTTGCTCCAGAATATGAGGGTTCTCCCAGAGCTGATTTGGAAACTGATAGTGTCACCTTGTGCTGCTATTTTGTATTTTTTTTCTTCTGAATCGGATTTGGGTTTTTTTTAAAGGAGGGGGGAGTCTTGGAATAAGTGTTGCCTACTGGTGACTGCATGGACAAATCTCTACAATTTTCTTGGTCAAATTTCAGAAGTGGTTTGCCCTTGCCTTCCTCATATTGTTGAGAAGGTTGAAAGTTGAGTTGAGTTGAGAGAGAGAGAGAGGGAGAGAGTTGACTCAAGGTCAGCTGACTTTGTGCAAATGCAAGACTAAAACTCATAGTCTCTCAGTTCCTGATCTGGTGCCCACAACATCATACTAATTTGTAGCTGGTAACCCAGCAGACCTTGACTCATCTCTAATGGTGAAAATACAGAACAAGAACAAGAACAAGTAGATGACGACTCCCAGTTTCCCAGAAATACCAGCATAGTATTGCCCACCCTGGGGGAAAGATACTATCTGTACCTGAAGTGAGTCAAGGAAATCATGGCAGTGCTGCTCATTACCACCATATACATAGGAGAAGAAATGGCAAAACCTAGCAGTGGAGTCAAAAGGGGATCAGCTTAGAATCCTTACATAGCCACAAGTTAATGAAGTCCAACTCCCCCCCTCCTTAAGTACTGCTGATCTTTTGCTAAGTGTAATGATCTGCTGACCATTAGTTGAGATGATTCTTGTGCAGTAGGCTTTTAGCAATAAATCAATGTGGATCTAGTCTTTCGCATCTGACAATGTATCCTTACATCACCACACTAGTCATGGATAACTCCAATAGCCCAAATAGCACAGCTGGCCATTAGCCCACTGGTATGGCCCACTGTTATTAGAGTCAGATGAGGATAGAAAAGAGTGACATCCTCTGCTTATAAAAGCTTTTACAAATCACTGTCTTCTTGCCAAGACTCTAAAGCACCATTATATCTATGCTGTGTTGTAGCATTAACAAAGTTAGGATAATAGGGGTGGTCATGTTTCATTCTTCCTATTTAGGGGTGGGATCCGACAGGGTTAACTACCAGTTCGGAGGTTCGGTGACTTACGACGTGCTTCCCTGCACAGCTGCCGGCATTCACCTGTAAATCGTCATCAGCATGCTGCGTGCAGAAAAGCAGCCTTTCAAAAAGCCCTTTTTTCCTGCTTTTTTAACTGCAGCTGTGCCTTGCACGGCAGCTGAAGTTGAAAAAATCAGGAAATAAAGGTCAGGTAGAAACATCAGCAGATATAGAACCGGTTCTATGTCTGCTGCTCTTCAGAGCTACCGGTTCTACAGAGGTGAACAGAACCGGTAGAAACCCATCCCATTGTTGAAAAAGGAGGAGACATTTGCATCAGATCTGATATTTTTGTAAAGCTGCTTTAGTAGATACTAATGAAAGGAATGGAAAATACTGGAATGCTGCATCCAGTTTTGGTCAAAAAGATGTTGAGATTTTGGAAAAAGTACAAAGAAGCACAACTAAGGTGATTAAAGGCCTGAAGACTAAAACATATAATGAACGGTTGCAGGATTTGGGTTTGGCTGGTCTAGAGAAAAGAAGGATTAAGGAACACAAGGTAGCAGTATTTCGGTATTTGAGAGGCTGCCACAAAGAGAGAGTCCATTTATTTTCAAAGCACCAGGGCAGGACAAGAAACAATGGAGGGAAACTAATCAAAGAGAAAAGCAACCTGGAATTAAGGAGAAACTTTCCAACAGTGAGGACAATTAACCAATGGGACAGCTTGCCTTCAGAAGTTGTGGGTGCTTCATCACTGGAGGTTTTTAAAAAGAGCCTGGATAGTCACTTGTCTGAAATGGTATAGGATTTCCTGCTTGAACAAGGAGCTGGACTAGAGGATCTCCAAAGTCCCTTCCAGCTGTATTCTGATTGATTTATAAATACAAGTGATCTTACTTGTACTGTTTCTATGCTATGATGGTCCCACCCCCTTTCAATCATTTTCCTCCTGTGTCTTTTCCATTAAAATTGATTTGCCATCAATGCATTCCCCAATATATCTGCTATGCTTAAAACAGTGATGGAGCCTCTAATGTTTTACAAATAGCATAACTTCTTTTTAAATAGAGGCTAGCAAGCCATTTGCTAGGTATACCTTATTTGAGATTCTCATAATCTCAAAATAATAAAATACTGTTAATTTTTAAAAATATATAAGTGCAAATGAACACAACTTTCATTCTTTGCTTGGAACCTAAAAGATGGTAAAGAAACAAATAGGTGAATATATATAATGGCCTATAACCTAGAATGCTGTTATAGAAAAGGCCATCTCTCCACTAACTTACATTGTCTAGTTTCAGGCTGCTTGTAAGATAACAAACTAAGTCCAGGATGATAAACTGAATTCTGGAGCAAACTAGAATCTCTCAGAGAAATTTCAACAGCTGGAATGATGTTCTTGACAGTCAGCCATTAACAATCTGGCTGCCACATTCCAATTGCCTCTACTAAATGTGGAATCAAGTTCTTCTGTCTGAAAAAGATACAAATTCAGTTGAGAGCTTCTGTTAATGGAACGGGGAAGAGAAGATTCTTGGGTTTCTCTATTCCACAAAAATGTGTTTTGGGTGCTTGTGAATCACTTTGGAAAACTGATGACTGCAAAGAAGAATAATTTGCAAAGATCTCTTTCAGACAGATTATGCAGGCTTTTTTGGATTAAGCCCTAAATGTGGCCAAGGGCACTAGTTCAAGAAAGTAAGTCCAGGACAAAATTTTTGAATTATTTTAATTAATACAATGTTCATTTAGTATGGTTGTTCTCCATATCTTTAATGTTGTTTTCCTTCTGCCACTAACTTAAGCCTGTGATATCACTAAACTAACCTTGTTTCTTGTGGTTCTTCAAGTCAGTGTTTACTACCTGGACAAGTCCCTGCAGTTTACTCACCAAGGCTTCAGAAGAGGTTTTGCCCTTGCTTCCTTCTTCCTAAGGCTGAGAGAGAGACCTAATGGCCCAAGATCACCCAACTGGCTTTGTACCCAAGGCAAAGTTAGAATTCAAAGTTCTTCTGGCTTCTAGCCTGGAGCCTTAAATCACCATACCAATCTGGTTTCAAACCAACTGTAGCTGATTAAAACAACAACGATACACACATGCATAAAAAAATAATACAAGATTAAATCTTTTTAGAACTTGGGTGGGAGACCACCAAAAAATCCAAAGGTTGTCCCTAGACTGGGAGATTTAAAAACAACAATAACCACCCTTGAAGAGGAATATAATCACCAAGAGTAAAATTTATTATTATGCTTTTACAGAACGTGTGGTGTCATTAAAAATATCATTTAAAAAAATATTCTTAAGTGTTCAAGTTTTATACACCTTTCCCCAAAAATAGGAGCAAGAAAATGTGAAAATAAATACATAAATTATACTTGGCATCAGTGGCTATTTTTTTCTTATGTTATATCAAAGCTCATGATAATTATCCACTTACTTATTAAAGTATTATTAAAGTGTAATCCTTTAACTTCAAACCAACCAAGCAAGGAAACAGATTTAATTCTTGTTACTTGCAATGTAACAGATTGGTCTGAATAAGTAAATTGATTATTCAAGTATGGGAATTATATGAAGATAATTATATAAAATTGCCATGCATCAGGGGAAGCGATTAGAAGAGACTGTGTTTCAGGTAATTAAAGGCCATAAGTCTTGGTTGGTTGGTTTTTTAAGGTACAGT
Source organism: Bungarus multicinctus (assembly GCA_023653725.1). Taxonomy (NCBI): domain Eukaryota; kingdom Metazoa; phylum Chordata; class Lepidosauria; order Squamata; family Elapidae; genus Bungarus; species Bungarus multicinctus. The sequence goes on along the minus strand of CM042838.1, from coordinate 40,063,597 downwards.
AGCTGTTAAATATGAACTAAGTTTACTGTTGCAACTGCAGATTATAACAAGACAGCATGAAATAATAAAAAAATTAAAATGATAGTAATAAAAAGAAACACAACATTCATAACAAGAAACCAGTGCTACAATTCAGAGCATAAAAATCTATTTCCAATTGTCAGAGATCACAGAAAAAATATTAATTTGACTGCTAAGAAAGAGAAGCACTTTTGCTAACAGATAATTCCACCATTCTGTATTTAACTCCCTAGCTTTATCTATGTTTTCCCTCTAACTTCATCCAAGGGTGGGCTGCTGGGGATTTGCAGAGGCCTGGGAGAGCTTCTAGCTAAGATTCTGTGCAGTTCGGAGAACAAATCCCACTCCTGGAGGGCCCCGCCCATCCTGCCCCTCCCAGGAGTCCCCACATGATCTGTTTTGGATGCAGGTAAGTGCAAGGTGTGCACGGAGGCTTGCGGAGGGCGAAAAACAGTCCTCCCAGAAATTTGGGAAGGCCAGAAATGCAGGAGACCGACTAGGCCATGCCCACCAGGGCCACGCCCACACAGCAACCAGGTAGAGAACCCTTTGCTAAAAAATTTGAAGCCCACCTCTGACCTTATCATAGCTATGGCAAGAGAGTACATATTGAATGATGCTCTCCATGTATCCAGCATCAGGAGGAAGAAATTGTTGTTCTCTTACCATTTGAAAAATTTCTCTGTCAGAAGCAGAAGAAGGCACAGGTTTAAGTGGAGGAATGCAAAAATTTTCCTGAGTAGATTACCAGCAATTTTAACCAGATATAAGTAGTGCTTTACTTACAATATTCATTTAGTGACCATTCAAAGTTACAACACAACAGGGAAAAGTGACTTAGGACTGTCGCAGCCTCCTCATGATCATGTGATCAAAATTTGGTTTCTTGGCAACCGGCATGTATTTACAACAGTTCCAGTGTCCTGGGGCTATGTGATTGCCATTTGCAATCTCCCCAGCTGGCTTCCGACAAGCAAAACTCCCAAGGGGGGAGATGGATTCACTTAATGGCCACATAATTCACTTAACAACTGCTGCAATTTGCTTAGCAACCAGGGCAAAAGAAAGTCATAAAATTGGGCATGACTCATTTAACAGTCTTGCTTAGCCACAGAAATTCTGGTCCCAATTGTGCTTGAAAGTCAAGGACTACCTACACTGGAGTAAGATATCAGAATAATATTTTGTACCACAATGGCATCTCTTGCAGCATCCTAATCAAGAAGCAGGTCTCTAATGTATTCTCTCCACCAGATAATAGTCAAAAGGCTAGGAATAGGACATCTATAGTGTAATCATATAGACAATGCAACCCACTTCTAAAATATGTATAGTACTGTAGCTTCGAGGATTCCTCTGGAACTCCATCTGCGGAGTTCTTAATATTCTTATATTTCTTTTCATTAGGCAAAAGTTGCCTTCACTTCCGACAGCAGTCAAATGTTTAAAACAATTAGCAAGTAACTAATCAGTACAGGAAAAGGAGCTTTCCTGACTGCTATGGACAAGCATGAAATTCACCCATGTGAAGAAATGTAATTAATCCCAAGAGGAGCTATTCTTTATTCTAAGTCTTCAGTGAAAATTTTTTTACTTCTGTACTGCCATCTTGCGATCGCTTGCAGCAAATGCTTTGTCGCTCCTGGGTGAGGTTGCAAATAGTTGTTCACTGATTCATAATAGAGCAGACCCAAGGATGAAGTCATTGCTGGTTTACACAGGTAGAAACTGCTTGTTCAGAATTTACATTACAGGCAGAAAATCAGCACTTTTTCAGGAAAAACCTTGGGAAAGAGAAGAGAGGTTTTTATCAAAGCTCATGCCGGCACTTAATAATTAAGAGCATTTATTCATTTTAGCGTTTATCAATAAAGGATGGACACTTCTGAAAGCAGACATTTGTGCAGGAAAACACAGTCACTTCAGTTTTCAGCAAAGGGGTTTCTGTACAAAACGAATGCCATGTTACATTCACAACAGATTTGTGCCCTTGATACAGGTAGTTAAAACTGAACTTGTTTAATCTTTATTCTCATGTTCAGAACAATAAATTAGGCAGAGATCACAATTAATGATTAAAGTTAATGATTTGTGAAGAATAAGCATACAGAGTCATACGGAAAACTGGGCATGCCCGAATACTATATTTTATTTAAAACACTTCCTTTAACATTAAAAAAAAGAATTTTAGATTTAGATTTTATGATCGTATATCCTTTTTGAATCCCGACACAAAGCTTTGTCATTCCAATGGAAAGAAAGTCTAAGAGAAAATGGACTTTTTTCTTCTTCAGATAAACTCATGACCATGTTATGCTTTATAAATAGTTGAAGTAGATCCTAAGATCCGCTTTGGCATGCATATTAGTGGAAGGAATTTTTCTCACCTCTTCTTTCCTTTCCCAGACTATCTCAACTGTATTCAGGCAGTGGCTCTGGGAGAAAGAAATTGTTCAAAATTGAGCAAAGGTTTTAAATATTAATATTGCATCTGAAGTACAAAAGAAGATATAACATTATTACAAATTATCAGGGTATGCAACAGACTGAACGGGCTATACAAACAGACTTAGTGGGCTTTGAAGAAAGAATTGCTTTCTTAACTTTTTAGAATTTGCTAAAAAGAAAAAAAGAAAAAAGAAAACCGGATGGGAAACATACCCAGCCAATGTAAATAAGGAAAGTTAACTGGGAATGGAGTTCTGATTACAGAGCCTACTGTTAGAAAATTATAGTCATGGAATACTACAGTATTTGACAAAGCCAAGGTTAGAACAGCCAGGAACACTAATATCCTACAAAGGTTTACTCAGATTTATTCAAAATACATTAACATGTAGGCAAAGATAATAATAAATATAGAAGCACTTTATCCTAAGTACGAAATGCAAAGTTAAATATGAAAAGAAAGTTAATCACTAACGAATCCTGGTAATTGTAGATATGTTTACACAATCAGCCATACAATATATACATACAATATACTGTTAAAAAACATGAAAGCCAGATTTGAAAGATAAAATATGAAAGCCAAGGGGAAAATGGCTCAACTAAAGCACATGTATAAACCATCCTCCAGTGTTGTTATTCACTTCCTGTTGTGTTTGATAGTCTTCAGGGAAATGAAGAGCAGGAAGAAATAATTACAGCGGCCATAACTATTAATTAAAAGCTGGCAAGGTAAGGGTGATGAGACAGAGAAACAATGAAGGTTCTCAGAGGAGTAAAATATCATTTAGGTGTCAGACAAGTGACAGAGAGCTCCTCTACCTAAGGCAGGGCTGTCAAACTCCTGGCCCACGGGCCAGATGCGTCACGTGCTGGCTACGCCCATGCCCAGTTTAACAAAGGGATCCTGATACATCACGTGACACCGACATGACAATGTAAGTTTGTCACCCCTGATTTAAGGAGAAAGATTGGAGGAGAAAGTGAGTAAACTTGATTTGCAGACCTCTTGATTTAGCAGGTGAATCCAGTTTGCTTGGTTTGATATCCAGGTGTCATTGATAATTGCTGGATTGACCCAAAACGGTAAGTTCCTTTTTGATATTGATTAGACATTTGTGTGTGCCTTTTATCTTCTCCAGAAAGGACTCCTGGGAACTTTGCCTGGTCTTTCTCACCAATACTCCAGGGACTGCTCAAAATGCAAAATGTTAGGATTGCAAACAGGCATTCAGTCTGACAAGTCTTTCTGGCTGCAATGAGAGCCAACAGCTGGAACCAGATATTGTAAGCCAGAAATGTAAAAATAAGCCAATATAGCAATAGCACTTAGACTTATATACCACTTTACAGTGCTTTACAGCCCTCTCTACATGGGTTTACAGAGCCAGCCTATTGCCCCCAACAATCTGGGTCTTCATTTTACCCACCTCGGAAGGATGGAAGGTTGAGTCAAGCTTGAGCCTGGTGAGATTCCAATTGCCAAATTGCAGGCAGCCAGCAGCAGAAATAGCCTGCAGTACTGCACTCTAACCACTGTGCCACCGCCAATATGGTCTGGTTCAGGCATAAGATGAAGCTAAAGAGCAGCTTCATGAATTTATGCTAATCTAAAAGATGCCACATTGTCATTTAGCACAAGTTGTGGCCCCAGACATATTGATTCTGCAAAAACTTGTGGTGTGAGTGCAATTCATTTGTGAATGAGATTCAGAAGAATAGCTGGAAATGAGAAGCAAGACTCATTCCAACAACATTGTTGAAAAGTCAATACTGGTTCTTTCTCACTTGCAATCTCATTTGTTTATAGCTGTCATGTGAATAACTACAGTGTGATGCTAAAAGCTATTTAAATTGATTCCCCCCCCCCCCCAGCCTTCTTTCCCTACTCCTTTTTTCTGTAACATGTCTTTTAAACTGCAAGATTATATATAGGGTTGAGTTCTGTAAGCTGCTCTCAAAGCATTCTTGCCCTAAATCTTGGGGAAAATACTTAAAATTGTATGAATACAAATTCTGGAAAAGTTATCTGAAATGTTTGTATATTTATGGCATACATGAAAGTAACCAATGTCAGAAATATTAGTTAGCTACTGTAAATAGTACAGAAATAAAGGCCAACGTCCGAATTAGCTATAAAAAAAAGTCACAAAGTAACCAGAGTACTTCCTCCTAATTCCGATTACTTGGAACTTGTAATCTATTCCTTTTATTTAGCTGCTGGAATATACTTTAGCTGCCACTTGAGATAATAGAGTTATTCAAACAAAAACTCAAGCGTGCAAACTAAGAGGCTAGATTTGTCCTTGTTTCTGGTAGCAGGGAGCTACCAGGTCTGGCTGTCCAAATTCAGAATGACCACAATGTGGTAAACAAAATGTTTCACACAGTGCACTCCCATCAATATCCCTGTATTTGCAACCCAGATTAACTAGTACAATTCTACCTGTTTGCTTAGAGTTAAGTCTCATAGTTATTATAAGTGTGTACATATTTGCAACTTTAGGACATGACGCAACATGATTTCTCAAAAGACCCTCTGGGATCAGAGAGATTCATTCATAGGGTGCAGTCACTGCAGCTGAACACACCTTGGCTTACTTTTTGAGTAAACATGCATAAGGACTGGTTGCTAGAGGCCATGCTGCACTCCAAAATGTGTCGATAGACTAAGAAAAGGAGGCTCACACAATTCTCAGAAAAGATTCGTGATGGGAACTAATTTTCTCTTAAGATAACTCCAAGCCAGACAAACTAGATTAGGTCCCTACTGTTCTGAAATATTAAGAAATTACCACACCTTGATTTTTTTCAAGAATACCAGTGGAAACAAGCAGAAGTTCATCTATTCTAATTTTTTAAATAAATGGCTGGCCTTTGATAGGGAAAGAACATCTAACCTTATCCTCATCTTTTGGAAATTATTTATTTTATTTATTTATATTGCCGCCTATTCGCCCATGGCGACTCGACGAGGCTTACACAATGTAAAACCATATTTAATACAAAAAATAAAAACTAAAGCAATAAAAACTAATAAAAAGAATCAAATAAATTAGTAAGTACAATAGAACAAAATTTGGGAAAAACAAAACAAAAAACAGAAAATAAAAAACCAACTCCCTTCCCCCTCCCTGACGACAGCAGATCACACTAGCCACCTGATGGGCTCCATCCCTCTCTGGGTTCCCCAGGCCTGCTAGCAAAACCAGGTCTTCAGTGCCTTTCGGAAGAGAACTAGAGTGGGGGCCATTCTAATCTCTGGAATGATGTTCCAGAGAGACAGAGCCACCATGGAGGGGGCCCTTCTTCTGGGTCCCACCAGGTGTATCTCCCTCAGAGGTGGTACTTGCAACATTCCCTGCCTCCTCTCTCTAATGGGTCAGGTGGATGTGATTGACAAGAGATGTTACCTTAGATAACCCGGACTCAAGCCATGAAGGGCTTTAAAGGTGATAACCAGCACTTTGAATTGCACCTGGAACCAAATCGGCAGCCAATGCAGCTCCCGCAGGAGAAGTGATGCATGTGCACACTGGGGTCTGCATACAACCATGCGGGCCGCTGCATTTTGCACCAACTGGAGCTTCCGGATGCTCTTTAAAGACAGCCCCATGTAGAGCGTGTTGCAATAATCAAGATGGGAAGTGACCAGGGTATGAGTGTGAGTTAAATTTTAAAAAATGTTTATTTTTAAATAAACATTTCATTATTTACATCATACCTTACATCTTTACATCCTTATTTACATCTTTACATCATACCTGTTATGGCAAAAGAGCTAAAAACATGAAAGAATTGTGTTTTGATAAATACTTAGCATGTTTTCTGTATATTATATACATTTTTCTCGTAAGACCTACAATAGATCACAAGTGCTCTATATATTACTGTCAGGAAATCTGTCAGTATCCATTTTCTTATTTGTTCTTCTTATTTGTTGCATTCCAATGGAACTTTTTCTAATAAAATGCATGACCCATACTGATAATTTTATTTAATTTCAGGAACAAAGTGCTATGGTTTGCACAGGTAGCCCTCAACTTACAAGCAGGAGTGGGATTCTACCAGTTTGTACCTATTCGCTAGAACCGGTTGTTAACATTCTGAACAGTTTGGAGAACCGGTTATTAGAAGAAATTACTGGCCTAATCCTGTAAGGAAGGCAGGAAGGAAACATTCTGGAGTTGTTTACAGAAACATTAACCCTTATTACATTCTTGGCAGGACTAGACTTCCCGTCTCAGAAACGTCTATGGAATTTTTTCCCCTCCTTTGCTGGTACTTTGCTTGTATAGAGTGACCATTCAAAATTGCAACGGCACTGAAAAAAGTGACTTATGACCATTTTTCACACTTATGACTGTTGCGGCATCCCCACAGTCATGAGAGGCCAGGCAAGGAGATGCGTGCCTCAATGTGAGTGAAATTGAGGTGGCCATGCCCAGCCAATAACATGATCACCAAGCCACGCCCACCAAACCATGCCCACAGAACCGGTTGTTAAAAAATTTGAATTCTACCCCTGCTTACAAGAGTTCATTTAGTGACTGTTTGGAGTTACAATGGTACAGAAAAAAGTGACTTAGGATCTTTTTTCACACTTAAAGATTGTTGCAGCATCCTTACAATCATGTAATCAAAATTCATACCCTTGCCAACTGGCATGTATTTATGATGGTTGCAGGGTCAATGGGGAAGCCAGATTTACTTAACAACCATGTTATTCACTTAACAACTGCAGTGATTCACTTAACGACTTTGGCAGAAAAAATCAATGTAGCCCAAGACAGTTAAAATCTTGTACTTTATAGGATGTTTCTTCTAAAACCATCTACTTAAAAGTTATTATCTCACTGAGCCATTTCCTTCAGACAGCCCAATCACATTTTAATATCTCATTCTAGGGAAGATGAAAATTGGGCACTGTAGCATGATCATCTCCACTGTTTGCAGGATGTTAAATTATTGTAAGAAAAATAATTTCTGCTTCTGGGGATGACTGACAGCTCATCCAAAATCCACATCCGGCAAATTAACAAAAAGCAAATGTTGGTTACTTAATCTGATTTCTGTCCCGGCATTTAGAGCAAGATCAGTCATAATAGCTTTTGATTAGAGCGGGGTAAATCCTTCCACTCTGGTTTGTGAAAATAGTAGTGGTGGGTAATCTTAGTACTCAAGAGCAGCACTTGGGCAGGATATTTTTTTACAAGTCCAAGGGCTGCAAACTGATTCAAGCCATACAGGCATCAGCAACAAATCACAATGATGTCATAATGATAATGTATGTTGTGACTAGATCATATCAATGATCCAGTAATATAATTGTGTCATGCTGTGTCATTGGTGGAAAACCAGGTTGTCAAAAATCATGGTGGCTGGACATTATGAAAGCTGACATGAGCCAGAGCATACAAAAACTTAAAAGAAGTAGTGCAAAATCGGAAGATTCAAAGCCCATAGAATCACCAAGAGCCGGACATGACTGAATAAATGCTGCTATCATCATCATCATCATCATCATCTCATTGGTAGAATGATGTTGCAACACAAGTGTGGCTTGTTTGACTCTCCCCATCAATTTATAGTGCATTCTTTCATTTAATCTGTACACCAAAAGTGGTATTCAGCAGGTTCTGACCAGTTCTGGAGAACTGGTAGCGGAAATTTTTAGTAGTTCAGAGAACTGGCAAATATCACCTCTGGAGATTTTACAGTATCCTTCCCCTGCCACGCCCACCAAGCCACGCCCACAGAACCGGTAGTAAAAAAATTTGAATCCCACCAAGGCTGGACACTTACATTTTGTTTAAAGAATCTTTAAATTACCCTTTTAAAAAATAAAATAAAAAGGTAACATCCATTAAATATAGCAGTAAAAACATTTTAAAATAACATATTTGAGTGACATTTGCTTGTTAATGACCCACTACTGATTTTGCTGCACGAACCTGGATTCAAATATAAGCATGCAGGACAGTTTTTTCACCATCCACCCACCATCCACATGTTATATGTCTATGCCCTCAGGTGTTCCAGAAGTTCTCACCAAATTGTAATGAAATAGATGAGGAAAATCATTAAATGCATGGTTGACATCAATTATATTAACTCTAGCTATACTGCATTCAAAATGAAGTGAAATTTTAAACCAGTTTTGATTCTGGTTCACCCAGTTTCGAGAGCGGCGTGGTATTCAAAATCAGTATGTGACCTTTAGCCTAGAAAAAAATATGCAACAATAAAGGTAAATTTCCCAACTTGACTTTGAGTCTAATTTTTTTTCTTTTTCACAATCTTCTAGAGGTAAGTCTCCAATTTCATCCAGGAACAAAATCTGTCATCTACCAGAAACTGGGAAAACACAAGCTACTAATGAAGAGAATCATGGGATGGGTGAGTCATATGCTCTGCCTCTCTTTACTGCTTAAACTGGCTACTGAATCTTGACTTCTCACATATGCAACTGTTCAGTGACTTACTTTAGCCTTTGAAAAAGAACAGAAACCCTAGCAGTGTGGTCAAACTCTCATTTTTAAAAGCAGTATCACTAAATTCATTCAATTTACATTCAACTTCTCCATTGCTTTTTCAAAAACATATTCTGACCCATATTTTCAAGCCCGTGCTGCAGATATATGTGAAAAGTACCGCTTTTGTTTACATTATTCAAGATGTTAACTATTTTAACAGAACTTTTAAGATTAACCCCAAAACTTGGAGTGCACACAAAACAAAGAATGCACTTTGTTTCAAACGTGGATACAGAATGCTTCAATAATTTGGGTTTCAGATAAAAAAAACTCTGGAAAAACTCACAAGATTTTATGGAGCTAATAGGAGAAGACTGGTGTATGCCTCACCTAAGACTGATACAGGTAGTTATAGGCACTGCATATCCAACCCACTTGTTGCCACCCAAACCCTGACACTCCAAGTGCCATCTTCTCTCTCCCTCTTCTTAGCCATGATATTCTTCTGTCAATCTAGACTACAATACATATTTTATAAAACGCCACAGATAGAACATCAAATCTTCTAGGGCAGTGGTGGGCAACCTTTTTTTTCAACTGAGCCAAATCTTGCCAAAACCACGATTGAAATTTATTTTGAGAGCCACATTTTTAAAACCGAAAATACATAGGATGGTACACTGTTTTTGATGACACGCTGCTGATTTAGGAGGCGCAGTCTTCTTCTGAGGGCGGCAGACAGAGAGAGGATGCTGCCTCGCCGCCGCGGTGCTACACAGAAAGTCACCCCCCTTTATACCACATGACCCGACTGGAGCTGTGTGGAGCCGGCCGCCGGGGCTGCACACACTGACAGAGGCTAGCTGCAGAGTCCTGACTCCTGGGGTGGCCGCCCGAGAGGAGGGAGAGGAGCGGGCGCCCGGCACACAGAAGAGCCGCATTAAAGTGTGTAAAGAGCCGCATATGGCTCGCGAGCTGCGGCTTGCCGACCACTGTTCTAGGGTTGTTGTAGAAAAAATACGAGTGGGAGCATTAGGTATGTAAGCTGCCTTGAATTGACCCAATCAATCAATCAACCAATCGATCAATGTAGGATAAATCAAGAAAATAATAAAGAGAAGTAACTGAGTCTGACAATAAGTACTTTAATTGATAGAGTTTGGAAATCTCAAACTCAAAAATGTTTAAAACTACAATATTTGATTCTATTATTCTATTGTAGGCTACCGGTGGCTTTCCATTCTCAAAATAAGTCACAATATTTATAACTTAGTCTTCCCAACAGGAGCGATGATTAAGATGCTTTTGAAATTATGCAAATTATTTTGCATAATATTTTCTATTTTCATGCATATTCTATTCAATTGACAGTTCTAGCGATAATAAATGAAATGGACTGTATTTCTTATTGTGTCGCAGGTTTATAAACACAAAGTGTGCATTTCACTTTTCATTTTATTGCTTTTGAATTCTATGACTGGTAATTTCTAATGCTTGAGATAGAGAATAACCCACTAGTAATATTAAAAAGATCTGGTAATTTTTGCAAGAATACCGTGTCTTTTTCCTTTCTTTTCTTTCAAATTAAGAATGTAGGCAATAACTTGTGTAAAATGTGTTTTTACAATGGATACACAATATACCAATGGCAGTAAATTGTGTCTTATTTCATTGCATAATATAGGAAGACAGACTTTTAAAGAAAAGATTAGACCAATTTATTTCCTTAATATCTGTTTAAAGTCAACATTTGTCAAATGTGGTTCCTCCAAAATTTAGCTGCCTTGCTGATAACTTTGTTCTTCACAGGGTAGAAGATGGCACAGGAAGCCACAGGAAGATCTTGACTTTATTCAAACCAGGTAAGCCTTAGTAGGTGGTGGACATGATTGAAAGTTTGGTTTAGTTGATTTTAGAGGAATTTAAAGACAAGTGTACTCAAATATGTACCTTGAAAAGCAGCGTGGGATTCCATGCAGAAGAAAAAAAATGGGGGAAAATTCTAATAGAGCCAGTTCCTAAAAAGAAGATATTGAAAGCTCAATTACAAGCAAAAAGGATAATAATAGAAGAGAGTGTAAGACAATAAATGATTAAGCAATCTTTGTGACCACCTGGAAAAAAAATGGCTGCCTGGCAAGAATCAGCATGTAATTGTCCAGGATAAATCTTGTCAAACCAACCCAATCTCCTTTTTGTGACAGCATAACCAGTTTAATTGGTCATGGAAATACAGTGGATATATAATAGTGCACCTTAACTTCAGGTACATATATGACAAAAAGCAAAACAACCTGGCAGTTGTACTTTGTTATTTAGCATGTTAAGGGACATTGTAAAACAAATTTACAGGCATATTAATTCCAGATATTATTGAAGCAAAACATCCTTCTGAAGCTTTGTGCAGTCTCCCAAAGGCTCCTTTAAACTTCATAATTGCAATGAATAAGATGCCTTCCAATGATTGTATGTGAAACACACTAAACAGCTAATCCCATTGTAGCATCATGCTTTGTGTGAATTCCAGCCCAGATCCTGTGTATGCTCACTGATCTGATGAACCAATCTGTTCCAATGAAAGGACTCCCATTACAATAATCCGTATAAGATCGCAACCCTAGGTTATTTAGTGCAGGACTCATGTTTCAAACAAATGGCAACTTCAGATCTCAACAAGTAAATGCTCTGTCTTGCATATTGGCAAAAAAAAAAAATCAAAAAATAAAATGCAAGCTGAATAGTCAAGACCTTGTTGATGACACAAACTTTTCAAGGACCTTGGAGTACTCATCTCAAATGATCTAAGTGCTAGAGCCCACTGTAACTACATAGCCAAAAAGGCATTAAGAATTGTTAACCTAATTCTGCGTAGCTTTTTCTCCGGTAATATCACTCTACTAACTAGAGCATATAAAACATTTGCTAGACCAATATTTGAATACAGCTCATCAGTCTGGTATCCGCATTACATATCTGATATTAATACAATTGAGAAAGTCCAGAAATATTTTACGAGAAGAGTCCTCTACTCCTCTACTCATAGCAGAATACCTTATGCCACCAGACTTGAAATTTTAGACCTAGACAACCTAGAACTATGCCGCCTTCAGTTTGATCTAAGTATAGTACATAAAATTATATATTGCAATGTCCTACCTATCGATGAGTACTTCAGCTTTAACCAAAACAATAAAAGAGCACAAAATAGATATAAACTAAAGATAAACTGCGCCAAACTTGATTGCAGGAAATACGACTTCAGCAACAGAGTAGTCAATGTCTGGAATACTCTACCTGACTCTGTGGTTTCTTTCCCAAACCCCAAAATCTTCAACATTAGACTGTCTACTATAGACCTCACCTCTTTCCTAAGAGGTCTGTAAGGGGCATGCATAAGCGCACCAAAACATGCCTACCGTCCCTGTCCTATTGTTTCTTTTCTTTCTTATTCGTATCCATTTCATGTATTTATAACCATGTTTATACTTATACCTGTTATCTAATAATTGTTTGACAAATAAAATAAATAAAAAATAAATAAATCTATCCAGCAAAAATCTAGACAGCAGCAAAAAGACAGAACTTCCTGGGCATCTCTGCTGTTCTCTAGTGGTTATCCGGATTTTTGCAACCTACAGATAAAATAGAATAACAGAGTTGGAACAGACCTTTAGGCCTTCAAGTCCAACCTGCTGCTCAGACAGGAAACCCCTATACTCGTGATGGCAAACCTGTGGCACGTAGAGCCATCTCGTCTGGTACGCTAGCCGCTGCCCAAATCAGGCCCACTGCACATGTGCGCGTGCCTCCCGCCAGCCGTCATGTATCTGCCCCACATGTGCAGGGGAGGGCAGAGTACGCAGATGCACGTGCATATGCAGAGGTGTATGGCGCATGGGGGTCATGCCTGCATGCAGGTATATGGTATGCAAGAGGGCCTACGTGCAAGTGCAGGGGGGGCGGGGAATCATGTGTGTATTGCATTATTAGCGACTCTGTGACGCAGTGGTTAGAGTGCAGTACTGCAAGCTACTTCTGCAGCCAGCTGCCTACAGTTTGGCAGTTCAAATCCCACCAGGCTCAAGGTTGACTCAGCCTTCCATCCTTCCAAGGTGGGTAAAACGAGAACCCAGATTGTTGGGGGCAATATGCTGACCTCTGTAAACCGCTTAGAGAGGGCTGTAAAGCACTATAAAGCGGTTAAGTCTAAGTGCTATTGCTAGTGCTATTATGGGTGCAGACATATGTGTGTGTGTGCACACACGTGTACTTTTGGCATGCAACAACGAAAAGTTGGCCATCACTGCCCTATACCGTTTCAGAAAAATTTCAGGAAATTTCTTCATGCTTCTCTACTTGAGTAGTTTCCATTCATTGCTTCTTGTCCTAACTTTAGGTGCTTTGGAGTATAGCTTGACTCCCTCTTCTTTGTGGCAACCCCTGAGATATTGGGAACACTGCTATCATGTCCCCCCTAGTCCTTCTTTTCATTAAACTAGCCATATCCAATTCCAGCAACCACTCTTTATGTTTTAGCCTCCAGTCCTCTCCTCCTCTTTGTTGCTCTTCTTTGCAGTCTCAACATCTTTTTTATATATCATGGCAACCCAAACTGGACGCAGTATTCCAAGTGTGGCCTTACCAAGGCATCATAAAGTGATATTAGCCATGGTGGTGCAGTGGTTAAGACTGCAGTACTGCAGGCTACTTCTGCTGACTGCAATTTGGCAGTTTGGGTCTAACCAGAGTCAAGGTTGATTCAGTCTTCCATTCTTCCAAATGAGGATCCAGATTATTGGGGGAAATATTCTGACTGTATACCGCTTAGAGAGGGCTATAAAGCACTGTGAAGCAGTATCTAAGTCTAAGTGCTATTGCTACGAACACTTCACGTGATTCTGATTCTATCCCTATGTTAATACACCTAGAACTGTGTTGGCTTTTTGGGGGGCAGTTCTCATAGTAGCTCTCATTTCCCCCCCCCCTCATTCCTTTTTAAAAAAAAATAAATGCAAAGATTCCTCCAAAAGACAGCTCCTTTCTCCCCACCCCCGCCTTCTTTACTACCTTCCCGTGTACTCCTACCAGCCACCCTCTCCCTCTCTCGCCTCGCTTCTCCCCGTCCTCAACGCCCTTTATTCATTGCTCTCTCCACGGGCGAGGCAAGCAAGCAAGAAGGGAGCGCGCGTTCAAGAGTATCGAGAAGGCCGGGGAAGGGTGGAGGGCGGAGGCAAGCCGATACAGGGCCGCCAATAGAGCTCCGAGCGACTCGATGAACAGCCTGAGCGAGTGGCTCCTCCTTTCGGCCCTCGATTCACTTCGGCCCAGGCAACCAGCCGAGTCCTCGGCCGAGTCAGCTGGGACGGCGAGAGCGGGCCAGAGGAGAGGGGGTTAGCCACCATCTTTGGGAAACGGGGCTCCGGTCGAGTGAGGGAGCGAGCGAGCAAGCCAACGCACAGGACGGAGAGGTACTCTCGCAGAGGTATTCAAACCACGGGCTGTGCATTTTGGTGGGTCCCCGGAGCGTCGGGTGAAGAACGCTGGAGATCTCTCCAGCCGCTTTCCCGTCAAGCTCCCGCCAGGATTTCAGCAGGAAAGCCGCCCGTCTCCAAGCGCTTTCGGAGCTGCGGCTGTGGCAGCCGGGCTGAAGCCAAAAGGTGTGGAAGGGGAACAAGTTAGAAAAGGCGACGGGACGAGCTCCGCGAACCTCAAGGGAACTGTGAACAAACGAACTTTTTTTTTTTACACACACCATCAGCTCTGCTCCCGCCCCCGCGTGGATCCCCACTCACGCACTAATGTTATTCTCCGTGTCTTGTCTAAACAATATTGTAAGCCCCACCGCGCTTGGTCTGGATTTCTCCGTTGCAAATTTCAAGCCGTCCCGCGGAGGGGTCAGAGACTAGCTTGGTTTGGCGTTTATGTTTCTGTGTGAGGTGTGTGTGTGTTTTACGGTGTGTGTAGAAGTCTATCTGTACTTCGTCTTTGGCCGCGAAGAGCGTGTGGGTGGGAGAAGTTTCAAAGCTCGCTTTTCGTGTACGATATGTCAAAGCAGAGATGGACAGCAAACTTTTGGCAAGCTGGATTATTATTATTTTTTAAAGAATGATAGGCTCAAAATCTACTAACTAGACCAGTGGAAAGTGAAGTCAGTATAAAAAAATTTATACAAATTTTAAAAAAATTATTTTACAAAATGAAAGGGAGACACATGTTTGCAAGTGTGGTTCTTCTGAGTAGAGCCTCCCATATGTAGGCTACAAAAATCTGTGTCACCACTCAATTTTTAACAAGATGATATAGAAAACGCTAAGGAAATGGTTTTAATTTGAAGAGTGTGTCTGGCTTCTTAGTTCTTGCTTTGAAAGTAAGTGGAAATCAGGCAAGCCTTTGCTCAAATTTGGCTGGTGCAGTTTTTATTGCTGCCTTGGTGATGGTAATCCATCTCTTTTTCACCAGTTGATTATTGTAGAAGCTCTGTAGCTTAGACTCCTGACTGGGCTACTCTGGCAAGCTAGGATAATACTTACTTTGAAATTATTCTATGGGTTGCCACTGGGCTTCTGGGCCCAGTTCCAGACCACTTCAAACTTTAAAACTCTTCACGGTGCAGTTCCAAAATATTCTAAACAACATCTTGCAAAAACAATCATAGGATAATTTGAACCTGGTCATTTGTATTTTGAATGAGAACTCTGGATTGACATATTCAATTAGCCTGTTTTCTTATCTGCCCACAGTATTCAGAACATTGTTCAATATCAGATTTCAGGAGCATCAATACTTTTTCTAACCTGCTTTTTCAAAGTCCAACTTTGGTTTCCATAGAATGTCACAGGGAATACCATGGCTCGCACAGTTCTGATCTTTGTAGATCACAGCATCTGAATGTCTTTTCCAAAGCCTTCATGGCTACTCTACTACATGGTAGTTTATGGCTTGTCTGCTTGTTCCTTTACTGCTGGTGGTTGATCCTAAAAGACAGAAGCTATTTCCCATTTCCATAGCTTCATGGATAGTTGTAAAGCTTGTTGATCGGTTGTCATTAGTTTAATCTTCTTTAATTTGAATCTCAGTTTTCACTTGCTCCTTGACTTTATTACTAGAATTTGCACATTCTTTTTTTTGTCTATCAGAGTACAATAGTATCTTCAGCATACTGTGCTGCATGTTATTGATGTTTTTTCCTTCAGTTTTAAAACCATACTGATTTTCTTCTAATACATTTTTCCTTAATATATATTGAGCATATAGATTAGGGAATATAGGCAAGGGGGGAGAGTGCAGCCTTCTCTCATTTGCTAACTTGATGTCAGTCTATTTCACCATGTTATGTAGTCTTACTTTGACTCCCCAACCTGTGTAGTAGATAGGTTTTGCATGAGGAAAACAAGCTGTTCTGAGGTTTCTGTTTTCCTATGCACATTCCACAGCTTGATGTATTGACACCATCTAAGATCTTTCGTCTGTATAATCAAGGAACATATAGTGATTTCTTGGTATTTTTTAGCTTTCTGAGTTATCCAGGGTACATCAGCAATGTCTTGTTTTTTTCAGCCTTTTCTAAAGCCAGCTTAAACATCTGGCATCTCCTTTTCCATGTAAAGCTCTAACCTGCTTTGGATGATCCTACACATTATTTTACTAGCATGTGAAATTCATATTGTTCATGAACTCTGATATTATTCAGTCATTGATCGCATTGTAGCCAAATATTTTTCTTGCTACGCCCTTCTTAACTATAAAAACAGTGCTGTTCCTTGTGTTTCGTATCATAAGCAGAAAACAGTGTAATCTTCTGAGCAAAATTGTCTAATCTTAATCTAGCTCAATTCACTGATGCCTTAGATATCCACCTGTAGTTATTTTATTTCAAGTTTTATTGTGTTTAACTTTCCTGGGTGCATGTATCTTACGTTTTGTGATCCCAGTGTGATCCCAGTCTTTGCAGCTTGGTATTTTTCTGCATGACAACTTCAACAAATAGACATCCCAAAGACTTTAATTTAGACACATCATAAACACCATTAGAACTCAGCTCTTCCTCAGTCGTGTCATCTAACCTGAGGGACCCAACATCCAACACTATATAATCCATTTTATGTTTTCTTTTAGCAATAAAATCACTAAAGATGTGGTTTTTTTGCTAAAAGTACAATGATTGTTTACTATTGCCTGTTCCCCGTGTAGAGTGAATTGATGCTTTGGCCACTGTTAAAGTGTCATCTACCTCCAACATCCTCCTGTATCATTCTTGCCCAATATAGGTAAACCTTTGGTTTAGCAGGACAGCTGGGATAACTTCACACCCTGGGTGCTAGGAATATATAGTTGTGGCATTCCGTAACTATTGTACTTCCAAATTTCTTTTCCTATCCTTCCCAAGAATACTTTCCACCATGATGAGAATGGCAAGGACAAGCACAAGAGGATGGGAAAAGAGGGTGACACTTTGATACATATAAAAACTCATCCTTGCATCTTGTTGACTACAGAACGAAAATGTTTTGCTAGCTGTTTTTAAAGGACATGTCACTTTTATGCCATCACCAGACACAGAAGCAGTTATAGTTCTTCTGATTACAGTTGTGTACTCTTGTTTTATGAATGATCTGCAATAGCTCACTAACAGTGCTGGTAATAACATAGTCATGGGCTGGGATTTCCCCAGCTGCTGTGGGCATTTCTCTCTGGTAGCTTAATATTGCATTCAATGGCTATTTTAGTTTGGGCTGAAAGAGAGACCAGGCATCTAGCTTCAATGTTATGTCTTATGCCACTTTCAAAGCATTTGTTATATGTTGAATGGGCTCCTTATTAAAATAGATATGATGTTCTGCAAGAACACAGAAACTGTTTCCTTAAAGACCTTGTTCAGCAGTCCTTAAAAAGATTGAGATCTGTCTTTAAGAGATACTATTTCTGCCAACTGATTTTTTATAGTTATACACAGGTTTTCTGCTGCTTCTACAAAAAAAATATAAGCTTCATATGGCCAAGTCCACTGCCATTTTGCATGCAGGTTGACCTCATTCAGTGACCATTTGAGGTTATGACAGTGCTGAGCAAGACGATTTACTACCATTACTTGTACTTACAGTTATTGTAGAGTCCCCACATTCATGTATTCACAATTTGTGCAACCAACTCACAATTACATTGCAGCATTTCGCAGTCATACAATTGCCATTTGCAAACTTCACTGCCAGTTCCAACCAGCAAAGTCAATATAGAGAAGCCTGGAGGAAGTCACAAATGATGATCACCTAACTGTGGGATCACAAAGGATTCACCTAATGATTACTTCTACTACCCTTGGAAGTCAATGTGGTCACCTGATTTCATACTTTACGACTGTGACTAAGTTGCTGGTCCTAAATACCATCACTAAGGGAGGACTATCTGTACTTTCAGGTGCTGTGGGGCTTGGCTCCTCATTGCTGATATTGCCATTCCTTTAATGATTTGGAATGTATAAGATGTGGGTTGAATAGACAAGAGGTTTGACTGTTCTCAGTTTTAACCAAATAGATGATGGGTATAGCCAAGGGAAGGACAGAAGTGGAAGAAAGTTATTATAATGTTCTGTAGAATCTTCCTGTTAAATATAAACCAAATATTTTTGAACAAAAATAATAGTTCTATTCCAGAAAAATGGTAGACATGTGTTTAAACAAAAGTATCTAGCATTCTTCCAGGACACCACCAAACTTTTGTTCAAAAATAAACCAACTGACAGACACCAGTTCAGAGCCTATTGACCTGTCATTTGAGCAGCTTGAAAATGATAAACCTCCATCACTCAATCCCATTTCACTGATGCACTCAACCCTACTTCATCATATAGTAAGGAAAATAATTATTGATTTTCACATGTTTTGGTGATGATGGGAGAGTGGGAAAAAGCTACCTGGATAATCCACCAATTGCTTTCCTTAGCTTGTCCCACATTAAAGTTTCAAAGGCACTGTTGTGTTTCAGCCTTGTTACTGAAGTATTAGAGCAATGTAGTTATGTCAATATACTTTTCTCCCATCTCAAAGACTGGGTTAGTATGACCCTGATAAAGAGTCCAATGATCCGGAATTCTCACCTGACATTGAACTGGCTAATAGAATTACACCAAGATCTGGGCCAATTTTTTCTCAGCTAATGCTTCCAGATGGGTTAAAAACTACAATTTAAATAACTGGAAATAACAAAGAATTTCAGTCATGGAAAGAAATTTTTTCTTACATTTATTTTTGCAGCTGTTAAACCGTTTGTAAATGGGAAGTCCTATTGATGTATCAAAAAATAACATGGATTGTAGACAATTCAGCCTTAAAATCTAATCCCCTCCCTGGGAATTCAAACATACTGTATACCTATTATAATTGTACTCTTCTTCAGACTGTATATATTATTTATTGGTATTGGAAGCAAAGCCAGTTTCCAAAACCTGATCTCATATTTGTTAAATTCAAGAATGAGGTAATAGATATAAAATTTTTTGAATGTTTATTGACTACAATTTTTAAGCTTAGTTGTAACCCCAGCTGTCTCTATAATTATAATCTTCGAGTTAAGCTTGACTTTTTTGTGAATTATCCAGTATAGATGCAGTCATGTAGTTTTCTTTGCAGCTGTAGTTTGCCATTATCTTGTTCTAAGATGGTTTTTTTTTTTAGTTCCCAAGCCTAGTGGTTCCCCTTACGTTTTTCAAATTCTCCCAAGTACTGACTATGGTACATTAGTTCTTGCTTAGTTTCCAAGCTACATGTGGGGTGTCACATGCTATGAGGTGTCTAATAAAACATTTTGCTTTCTTCTGTATAATTGAATAGTTTCATACCTCTATAAAAAAGGTACTAGTATATCATAATAATATGATAGCCGCAAAACATATTTGTTGCTTAGGTTGTAGAAATTTTGTATCAGGTTTGAATCTACTTCCAAGCTATCTCAAAGTGTAGAAGAAATAAAAACAGTACTTTTAAATATTCATATCTTCATAAAAAAAACCACAAGTTGTGGAACTAGATCCAGCTTACAAACGTGAACATTCTGATTCAACAGTAGTATATTTACCTACTGCAATCTGAAGGTTGTATTTTGGGAGAATGAAATGTCACCATAATCAGAAATTGGGTAGCAAGTAAAAATTCTCTTGTTGCTCTTCAGCTTAACATACCATCCTCTGAATTACCTTTGATCAAGTGCATATAGGAGCGTGTGATGATTTATACTATAAAGACCTTATTTTATTTATCTACATGATAATGTCAAGATGAGATAATTGAGGCATGTAATAGGTATTAAAAGTTAAATGCTAAGTTAAATTTTAGTACTGATAATTTCAGAAATAATATCAAGCTTTATCTTCTTTTTTTAAAATAGATATTTGAAAGTAACTACCCCAAACAGTACTGCAAGACTTGCCACTACCATGGCAACAAAACTTCTTGGTAAGAATGAATTAGTGATTTCTTTATAAAGTTTTTATTTTTGTAAGACAAACATACACAAACAATATATAAAAACATAAAAACATCTTCCATTTTATATACATACAGTGTGTCAGTTGGTTTTGAATCTTTTGTGCAATTCTTTCATAGTTGTTGCTCACAGTTTATATCAATCTCACATTGTCAAACTAACATATGTTTAGATATTTATCAATTGTTAATCATCCATGACTGAACTATTTATTCCATCATTTTATACGAGATGTCATCAAGTGAAATATATTTGTACGTTTGAATCAGTAAATGAAAGTCATCTATTGATGTGTATCTGTATAGAATTTATCTATCTAATACATTGTAATAAAAGACAGAACAATAATAATTGATAAATGGTTGAAAATGCTAAGGACTGACTTACTTCTTGAATTTTTGCAGAAAATGATCAAGAATATAGATAAAAAAGTGTTCCATGGGATATGTCTATGTCATACTTTTTGTCATGTTACAAAAATCTAGCAGGTAAGGAAACTGTGATACTATATATAATTAATATAAATAGCAAAATAAATATAAATCTGCTTTTACCACATTTTAATATTTCTTGAATAAATTGTGAAACTCTAAAGTTAAAAAAATAGAGCATGTAGTAATTAGTTTTTCTTTTCATCTAAATAACTATTAATTCTTCCTATTTTATTTGAGCGTTACAAATGTTCATCGGTTACCTATGATGTGCATTTTTTTTGACAGCAAAAAATCATTTAGGTTGATGTTCTTACTGAAACTGAACCAGCTGATTTATTTGGGCAGGGTAGGTAGAACTGTAGCTGATAATTCTTTAGAAAACACACACAGCCAGTTAGTCCTGTTTTGCATGTTTCATTAAATTCTAGCATACAAACACAACTTTTCAGGACCTTATTTCCATCTCCAAAAAAGCATTTTGTGTAACTAGCATGAGGAAAATAAATAGGCGTCTATATAATTTTTTTATAAAGAATTATAGTCTGAAATCACATATTTAATGTTGATATTTATTCTACCGCTTTATCTAAATTGTAGCTTTTGATTAACACCCAAATTCAGCTGGGGAGGAGGCTATTATTATATTACTATTGTACGTAACTATAGGCATCCACAGCTAGCTATAATTTGTCAAAATAAATCTTTATAGTACAATTTCTTCCCTTTCTATATCATAACATTGCATGCAAATACATAATAGACAGAATTGCATCAAGATATCACAAGACACATTTTGTCAATTACACTCCCATGCCCTATGTATGCATATGCATTGTGCATATCATGTCTGTGTTTTCAAAATGGGACTCTTGGATTGCAAAATTGGTGAAATGGCAGATTAAGATCTAATGGAAAGTTGGAAAAGCCTACTATCCTGTAGGCAGTTGACACCCTTTATTTTTTATTATTATTATATTTTTAGGAGATACTCTTCACCTTTACATGATGCCATGAAGCTCATTGAAGTCCAGTCATTATTTTATTCTTAAAAGGTTAGAGAACAGGTATGAAAATAATCATGGGAAATAATTGGCATTCTATAGTTTGCTTATCCAAAATACAAGTTTATTAGAATAAAGCAGGGGTCTCCAAATTTGGTAACTTTAAGTCTTGTGGATTTCAATTCCAAGAATTCCTCAGCCTCATACAGGCTGTGGAGTATTCTGGGAATTGAAGTCCATATTGTCTTAAAGTAGCCAAGTTTAGATACCCCTGGGATAAAGTATAAGTAACAAAATATTGAATTGTTTAGATGAAAATGGATGCAATTCAAAATATGCACACAATGTATTTCTTTCATTTTCTGTGCTCCAATTTTAATCCGGACATAAGGAGTGTGGTATTTAACCTTTTCCCCAATTAAATTCAGGACAATATGTTTAGGCCTTTTATACATCACATTTCCGTTATTCATATTTAATTTACATGTCAGCTACTTAAAAAGACAAATGTTTTTGGGCTGCAAGCCTGAACATTGTAAGGGTGTTTCAGTCTCACAGATTTAAATATGCTAGCAATTGTCTAGCACACAGGCTTACAAATGGTTTGTATTTGTATTCTGTTCTGACGAGGCATCAAATAATGTTTGTTATATCCAGAGATATTGATTCCATCAACATGCAGATGGCACTCTGATTTCTTGTTTCCTTTCATATTTGAATCATCAAACCACTACTAGTTTCAGTTCTAACTTTATGTGAATGAAGAGGAACAAATTCAAGCTTATCATGACAAAACACTTGCTAGACATAAAGGGAATAGGTTTATACTACCTTTAAAGCAGCAATTTGCATTTTAGAAGTGCTTTCTATCATTTTTATCTTTTGTCAAGTGTGGGCGGTGGGGGGGATTTTTTTATAAAGAAATCAAATTTTACCTCAGTTATCCATGCTTTACATGGACAAAGGTCTCAGATTCAGACTATCGCAAAAGCCACCTCATAATAACCCCATGGAGACTATT
This sequence comes from Bungarus multicinctus, assembly GCA_023653725.1. Taxonomy (NCBI): domain Eukaryota; kingdom Metazoa; phylum Chordata; class Lepidosauria; order Squamata; family Elapidae; genus Bungarus; species Bungarus multicinctus. Next base: position 40,040,718 of record CM042838.1, on the reverse strand, counting down.
TATTAATCTAAGGTCTGAAGCATTGAAATATGTTAATACAGTGGCACGGAGATTTTAACTGAGTGGGAAGTGAAAAACAAATATTGCAATGCACCCTTCAATTTATTAGCTTCTTTATAAATTACAAAACAGAGAGGCTTGTGAAACATCTGCAAAACAACCATTTCGCTCAGGCTACATAGTAGGATAGGTTTTTTTTTCCCATTAATCAAAATAATTGGCTATATTACTGGACTGGAATCTAATATGTTTTCATGATCTTTTCTATGATCATCTAAGAAACCTCTATCTTTTTTATTTATTTTTTTCACTTCTTACCAAGCAAAGGTATTTTTCTTTCCCTTTGTCTTTTTTTTTTCTTTGCTTTTCTTTGTCATTACTTCCTTTGCCTAGATATGTTACATTTATTGTTTTTTACATGCTTTGCATAGCAGAAAAATCATGGCAACTAAGCATACAGATGTAGTCTCTTCTCACCCAACTCCTTCTCCTCCTCCTCTCCCTTGGGCAGCCATATTTTCCTAGCTCATACTAGCAGACCAAACATTATCTTTCCACTGACGCGGAACCTAACTAAGATGGCGACCGGAGGATGTCGGGCTGACGAGCTCCGCTGCCACGGCCGAAATTCGGGGTAAGTCCCCCTCCCCCCGGGTCCTCACCCGTGGCAGGGGTGGCGAAAGGACCCGGGGGGGGTGGGCGGCCCCGAGGAGGCCGTGGAGGTGCGGAGGAGGCCGTGGGGTCGCTGGACTGCTGCCGGGGCTGTGGTTGCCGCCGTTGAGGCTGTTTGGGCCGCTGCCGCTGAGGCCGTCGCCGGGGCTGCCGGCGAGGCCGCTGCTGTCGCCTGGGCCGCCGGCGAGGCCGCGGCTGCTGCTGCGGCCGCCGGTGAGGCCGCTGCTGCCGCCGGGGCCGTCGGCGAGGGTGCTGCTGCCGCCGCCAAGGCTGCTGTTGACGTCGGCGCCGCCGCCAAGACCGGGGCTGCTGCCGCGGCCGTTGGGGTTGTCGCCGGTGGCTGTCGTTGCTGCTTCTGCTGGGGCTGCCGCTGCTGGGGATGGTCGCCGTCATTGCTGGGGGCCGTCGTCGCCGCTGCGGGGCCTGCTGCGGGAGCCGCTGAGGCCGTTGCCGAGGCCGGGGCCGCCTCCGCTGTTGCAGGTGCGGAGGAGGCCATGGAGAGGCCGGAGGAGGCCGTTGCTGAGGCCACCGCCGCTGCCGCTGCCGTTGGGGCCGCTGTTAGGGCCGTCGCTGCTGCCGCCGCCGCTGCTGTTGCCGAGGCCGTTGCCGGCGTGGAAGAGGCTGTGGGGAGGCCGGAGGAGGTCACCGTTGGGGCCTCTGAGGCCTCCGCCGCCACCGCTGGGACCGCTGGGGCTACCGCCGTCGTCGCTGGGGCCGCTGCTGTTGACACAGCCAGTGAGGTCGGAGCCACCATTGGGGCTGTCACCGACGCGGAGGCAGCCATGGGAAGGCCGGAGAAGGTTGTCGTTGGGGCCGCCGAGGCCGCCGCCGCTGCCACTGGGGCCGTTGCCGGCGCCGGTGCCATTGCCGCTGTCGTTGCTGGGGCTGTTGCCGCCTCCGGAGCCATTGCCACCGTCGCCGCTGGGGCCGCTGAGACCATCATTGCCGCCGCTGGGTCCCCCGCGAGGCCGGATGCCAGCTGTCGGTGGGGTGCAGCTGCTACGACCTGGACTTGGGTCCCACTTGGTTCGGCCTTTGCCTGGTCGATGGCAGCCAGGGAAGATCCAGCCAAAGACACAATTGACATATTCCTCGAAACATCTGTGGGCCCTGAGAAACGTCCCCCTATCTCAGAGCTGGCCCGCTTGCCTTTCTAAGACCTTTCTCAAGGACGGATCTTGGGATCCGGAGAGATGGTGGGGTCGCCGGAAACGTGGGAGGGAGGGCTGTTTTAAATTTTTAATTAGATTCTTAAAGGGGTTAGGGTTGGCCGGGCGGGGGTTGGGGGACAACCCGCCTGGGGCTGGGACCGGGTCGTGGGTTGAGCGTTGCCGGGAGGGTTTGGGATCGGACGGGGCTGTATTGAGGATGGGGGGTTGTCCCAGGGAGGGTGATTTTAAAGCGATTAGTACGGTGAGCGGGAGAGGCAGATTTGGCGGTTATAGGGGGCCACATTCTGTTTTGGGAGCGCGCCCCCACTATTTGTCGGCGGTGGCGCGCTCTGACCCCCTTGTTATGTCCCGTTCCCCGGGGGGGGTGAGCGATCGGGCCCGGGGCCTTCGGCTGATGTTGTGTAACGCCAGGTCCGTTATTAATAAGGCCCCCCTCATTTATGATTTGATCTGCGAGGGGGGAGCGGACCTGGTGGGTATTACCGAGACCTGGCTGGGCCCAGAGGGGGGAGTTCCCCTTGTGGAGATGTGCCCAGCCGGGTTTCGGGTTTTTCATCGGCCGAGGGCCCAGGGGAGGGGCGGGGGTGTTGCGGTGGTTATTAAGGAGGATCTGTGTCCGAGGGAATCCACTGTTTCTCAGACGACCGAGTGTGAGTCTCTTTTCGTGAAGTTCGGTCCCAAGGTGCAGGTGGGCTTGCTGATCGCATACCTGGCTCCCTGCTATGCGGCATCGGCCCTGCTTGAGCTCCTCGAGGTTATAGCCGGCGTGGCGGTTGAGACCCCCAGGCTTATGGTCATGGGGGATTTCAACCTCCCTTCTGCCGGTGGTACCTCGGGGATTGCTCAGGAGTTCATGGCTTCCATGACAGCCATGGGCCTGACCCAGTTAATTCGGGACCCTACTCACGTGGGAGGTCACACCCTGGATTTAGTTTTTGTCTCTGATCAGTGGCAGAGTGGTCTGGGTGTAGGGGACATAGTTATAGAACCCCTGTCATGGACAGACCATTCGCTCCTGAAGCTTGACTTCCGTTCTGCACCCCCCGACCGCAGGGAGGCGGGGCCGCTTAAATGGTACCGCCCCAGGCGCCTGATGGACCCGGATAGGTTCCTGATGGAGCTTGGGCCATTTCCCGAAGCTCACACACACGACTCGGTTGAGGGCCTGGTTGCCACCTGGGATAGGGTGGCTGCTGGGGCCCTTGACTGGGTCGTGCCCTTGCGGCCTCTGACCCGGTGCCGATCCCAAATGGCTCCTTGGTTTTCCGAGGAGCTAAGGGAGATGAAGCGCTGGAAAAGACGCCTAGAGAGTAGTTGGAGAGCTAGCCGTTCTGAGTCTGACCGAACACTTCTACGATCTTATATTAAGACGTACTTAGTGGCGATAAGGGTGGCGAGGAGGACTTACCTCTCCACCCTTATTGCATCCGCGGAAAACCGCCCAGCCGCCCTGTTTAGGGTGACCCGCTCCCTTTTAGAGATGGAAGCGCGGGAGGATCCCTTACAGGGACGGGCTGAAGAGTTTTCTAGGTTTCTGCAGGACAAAATCGCTCAGATTCGGGACGAGCTGGACTTCGACTGGGCATCTCCGGGCGGGGGGGCGGGGGTAGATATCGGGGAGGCCATTTGGGTTGAGTTCGAACCTGTTACTGTAGAAGACGTGGACATGGTGCTGGGGGGACTGAATGCCACCACCTGTTTGTTGGACCCGTGCCCCTCCTGGCTGGTCTTGGCCACTCGGGAGGTGACACGAGGCTGGTTCCAGGGTATTATAAACGCTTCCTTGAGAGAGGGGCTTTTACCCGCCGCCTTGAAGGAGGCGGTGGTGCGGCCCCTCCTCAAGAAACCGTCCCTGGACCCAGCATTGTTATCAAATTATCGTCCTGTCTCCAACCTTCGCTTTGTTGCGAAGGTTGTAGAGAGAGTGGTGGCCCGTCAGCTCCCCCGGTTCCTGGATGAAGCGAGTTACCTTGACCCCCTCCAATCGGGCTTCAGGCCCGGGCACAGCACGGAGACGGCGTTGGTCGCGTTGGTTGATGATCTCTGGAGGGCTCGGGACAGAGGTTGTTCCTCTGTCCTGGTCCTGTTAGATCTCTCGGCGGCTTTTGATACTGTCGACCACAGTATCTTATTGCAGCGGTTGGAGGGGTTGGGGGTTGGAGGCACCGTGTTGCGTTGGTTCTCCTCCTTCCTCTCCGACCGCTCGCAATTTGTGTTGACGGGGGGGCAGAGATCGTCCCCAAGGCCCCTGCTTTGTGGGGTGCCTCAGGGGTCGGTGCTCTCGCCCCTGCTTTTTATGTAAAGCCGCTGGGTGAGATCATCCGTGGCTTTGGGGTGGAGTTCCATCAGTACGCTGATGATACTCAGCTGTACATCTCCACCCCGGGCCACCCCAACGAAGCCGTCGAAGTGATGACCCGGTGCCTGGAGGCCGTGCGGGGTTGGATGGGTCGTAACAGGCTTCGTCTCAACCCGGCCAAAACCGAGTGGCTGTGGTTTCCTGCGCCCAGATACAGCCAGCTTATTCCTTCGCTGGCCGTGGGGGGAGAGGTTAGGGTTAGGCACGCAACTTGGGTGTCCTCCTGGATGTGCGGCTGTCTTTGGAAGAACATATTGCAGCCGTCACCAGGGGGGCTTTTTATCAGATTCGTCTGATTTACCAGTTGCGGCCCTTTCTGGATCTGGGCGCACTTCGCACAGTCACTTCTGCCCTCGTTATCTCCCGCTTGGATTATTGCAATGCTCTCTACATGGGGCTCCCCTTGAAGAGTCTCCGGAGGCTGCAGTTAGTTCAGAATGCAGCCGCGCGGGTGATCGTGGGCGCCCCTCGGGGCGCGCACGTAACACCACTTCTCCGCAGGCTGCACTGGCTTCCTGTGGCCTTCCGGATTTGATTCAAGGTAGTACTGACGGTATTTAAAGTGCTCCATGGTTCGGGACCCGGGTACTTACGGGACCGCCTGCTGCCATCAACAACCTCCCGCCGCCCAGTACGCTCCCACAGGGTCGCCCTACTTGGGGTACCGCCACCTGATCGCTGGCGGCTGGCGGCCCCGAGGGTGCGTGCTTTCTCTGTGGGAGCGCCCTCCCTGTGGAATGATCTCCCCCCGGAGATACGAGCCATGACAGATATCCTCTCCTTCCGGCGCGCAGTTAAGACCCTATTTTTTAAACAGGCTGGCCTGGCCCAGTGAGGGTTTAAGGGGTTTTAAGTTAATAGGGTTTTTAAAATTTTAACTTCATTTTTAAACTTTTGGGATGCAGCTATATTCATGTTTAATTCGGTTTTAAACTCTATTTAATTTTGTATTCTTGTATTTTAAGTATTTATTAGGCTGTACACTGCCCCGAGTCCCTTTTCGGAGAGGGAACGGTATAGAAATACGATCAATAAATAAATAATAAATCTTTATACAGTACTGCCAATATTCAGAGAGATCAGGGCCAGCAAAATTGATTGCCTGCAAAGGAACAGGCAGGAAAACAACATTGGATGTTGATGGTAGCAATGTCAATACAAAACAATATTTCACGGATTTCTCTGCCAGTATAGATAGTACCGGTAATTTGGGGGGGAAGGAATTTTAATATTCTGCTTATGGAGTAAGATAAATTGTGTCCAATTTTGTTTCATATCATACAGGTTGATCATTGGTTTACATTTTTGCTATACTTTAATATTTGAATGCCTGTCCCACCCAGTTTCTGGAGGATAAAGCCTGTTTCAATTCATTTAAAAAACTCATTGTCACTGCTGTTGATTGACAAGTTACAAATGGTTTGGATTTTTATCATGAATCGGATGAACCCACAAAGCAGTTCTCTGACTCAGCGTAGGCGAATGGCTCTTGGCATTGTCATTCTTCTTCTGGTTGATGTCATATGGGTTGCTTCTTCCGAACTCACATCGGTAAGTATCATGCTATAATGCAACAAAATTGTGATCTTAATTTTTTTTTAATCTAAGTGAAACTAATAGTATTTAGGACTACATGGAATACCGCCCATCTCGTTAGCCACTCTTTGTTAAATCAATTACTCAAAAAATGATTTGTAAGATTTTAGAACTAGCCTTAGATTATACAGTCATGTGAAAAAGCATGACTTTTCCCATACATCCCATTGAAATATTTCAACATGAAGCATGCAGATATACAACAAACATCATGCACCAATTACATTTTGTAGAATAATTTTGTAATTTTCATGCTAGCTCATCCCATCATTAGGTAGATGGTAAATTTTGTAAGTTCCTCCTGTTCCCCCCACCCAAAAAAGCTATACTTCTCTCCCTTCCAAGATGGAGAAAATATTTCGAGTGCATACAGGAAGTCCTCGACTTACAACCATTCAGATGTGTGGTAGTTGACCGTTTGAAATTACGCACTGATAAAATTGAGTTATGACCATTGCAGTATCCATATGTCATGTGGTCAGAATTCAGATATGTGGTAGTTGGCTTATATTTATGATGGTTGCAGTATCCTATGGTCATCTGATCACCTTTTGTGACTTCCTGCCAAGCAAATCAATGGGAAAGCCAGATTCACTTAACAATCACGTTACTAACTTAACAACTGCAGTGATTAACTTAACTTGCCAACAAAGATCATAAAATGGGGCAAAACTCATTTAAGTACTGCTTTGTTTAGCAACAGCAATTGTGGTTGTAAGTTGAGGACTACATAGATGTATCACATTTTGATAGCTAGATGCAATTTTTTCTTCTTGATTGATTGATTGATTGATTATATTCCATCAAGTCATTGTCAATTCTCAGCGACCACATAGATAAGCAAGTTATCCACAATCACTTCTTCTCAAATCTATCTACTAGGAATTTGGTGTCCCATCGGTTGTTCTGCAAGATGTTTCATTACTTCAAGAGACTAACCTAAAATGTGATCCATCAGGCTTGTCCACTCTTGGAATTTCAGCTGCAACAGATAACCTTGCAAAGGATTTGCAAGTAGCAAAAATGCATACGTTAGAATCTTTAATAAATCAGTATATTTATTTTTGCCAGCTCAGAAATATGGTAATAATTTATGGTGTGGAGAACAGTAACTAATACAAATCCTGGTCTTGACTGAGATTGAATACAAATCCAGGAATGCTGTATTTCTTAAATCACTTTTCCATGTTTGAAGGTCCATGTAGCTTAATAAGTTTATGAGTGATGGCTTTTTCCCCTTTTCTCTGCAGTATGTTTTTACTATGTATAAAAAACCATTCTTCAGTACGTTTGCAAAAACATCCATGTTTGTTCTTTACCTCTTGGGATTCATCATCTGGAAACCATGGAGGCAACAGTGTACGCGTGGGCTTCGTGGAAGGCATGCAGCTTTTGTAAGTATTGTTCTGTTTATTGATTTTTATCAGTATTGTGGGTTTTTTATACACAAGATCAAAGTGTAAAATAGAGATAAACGTCCACACAAACTAATATAAGGTCCCTTCCAAATGTTCAGAGTGTACAGCAACAGTTCCATAAGTCTAGCATTTCAAAGAGAATCTTTACATAAACAAAAAATAGCAGTAATGTTTCTTAGGGGAACTGATATGAACATCAAGCTCTCTGTTCTTGAAATCAGTAGTTAGCCTGTGGTTTATACTGTTTGTGATATTCTGCCTCTAGCAGAAGAGTTAATAGTTTATTACAAAGATATCACACTAAATGTTGTTTTAAGAAAAACTGTTTTATCAAATTTTATTTCTTTATTAAGATGTGTAGTTTTCCTATTGATAAAATGTAGTAAACTCAGTCATTGAGCTACTCACAATATTCCATGAGAAAATGAGAGCTGACTAATTCATTCAGTTGTTTCTGAACTCTCACAGCTAGAAAATACATTAGATTCTTGACAAATCTTGTTTATACATGAAAACGAAGAGCTCTTTAACTATATTCATATATATGTTTATATTTCACCTTTATTACTTTTATAAATATCTTAAGGTGGTAAACACACACTGCTCTTTCTTCCTCCTATTTTCCCGACAATAACAACTATAACAGATGGGTTGAGAGAGAGAGTGACTGGCCCAGTCACCCAGCTGGGTTTCATGCCTAAAATGGGACTAGAACTCACCATCTCCGGGCTTCTAGGCTGGTGGATTGACTATTAACTCATGAACTGAATTAAAAGACTTGAATTTTATGACAATTTCACTTCCTCTTTAATTTCTCTATTTTGAATCTTAAATAAATGAGTATTTTATTCAGATTATCATTTGCCATGAAATGTCCTGGCAGCCAAATAGCTGGAGATAAGCAGAAAGTTATACAAAATGGGTTCTTAGTGGTACTTTAGGGCATGCATGGGCTTCTGCCTCTATCTCTATACAGCAGCCGGCTTTTGCTGAGATCACAAAAGTGCCCTTTGCAGAGGCTGCATGATCCTGAGGAAAAAGTGTAGATTCCTAAAGAGTTGCTTCGTTGTTGTTGTTGTTTTAAGATTGGAATGCAAGCATCATACAACCTAAATAATGGCTTAACAGTAATTTAAGAATGACTCTTAGCTGAGGAAAGAAGGGAAGCAAAAGGCAAAGGAGAAAGAGAAAGATACACCCAATTGAATGCAGAATTCCAGAGAATAGCTAGAAGAGATAAGAATTCCTTCTTAAATGAACAGTAGAAACAAATAGAAGAAAACAATAAAGAAGACCAGAGATCTCTTCAAGAAAATTGGAGATATGAAGGGAACATTTCATGCAAAATTACACAGAGGAACTATACAAGAACAAGCTTAAGATACCTTATAACCACGATGGGATGGTCAGTGACCTAGAGCTAGATATCCTTAAGAAGTCTGAGCAACAACAAAGCTAGTGGAGGTGACAGTATTCCAGCTGAGCTATTCAAAATTTTAAAAAACGATGCAGTAAAGTGCTATACTCAATTTGGAAAATTTGGAAAACCCAACGGTGGCCACAGAATTGGAAAAGATTGTTTTACATTCCAATTCGAAAGAAGGGCAATGCCAAGAATGTTCAAACTACCACACCATTGCACTCATTTCACATGCTAGCTAAGTTATGCTCAAAATCCTACAAGCTAGGCTCCAGCAATATGTGGGCTGAAAACTACTAGAAGTATAAGCAGGATTTCGAAGAGGCAGAGGAACTAGAGATCAAATTGCCAACATACCCTGGATCATGGAGAAAGCTAGGGAGTTCCAGAAAAACATCTCCTTCTGCTTCATTGACTATGCTAAAGCCTTTGATTGTGCGGATCACAACAAATTGTAGCAAGTTTTTAAAGAGATGGGAGTTCCAGATCATCTTATTTGTCTCTTGAGAAATCTATATACGGGACAAGAAGCAACAAGTAAGAACTGGACATGGAACCACTGATTCGTTCAAAATTGAGAAAGGAGTTTGGCAAGACTATACTGTTGCCCTGCCTGTTTAACTTATATGCAGAGCACGTCATGAGAAAGGCAGAGCTAGATGAATCACAAATTGGAATTAAGATTGCTGGGAGAAGTATCAACAACCTCAGATATGCAGATGATACCACTCTAATGGCAGAAAGTGAAAAGGAACTAAAGAGCCTCTTGATGTGGGTGAAGGAGGAGAGTATAAAAGTTGGCTTGAAATTCAACATTAAGAAAACTTAAGATCATGGCATCCGACCTTCTCAATTCCTGGCAAATAGATAGGGAAGAAATGGAGGAAGTGACAGATTTTATTTTCCTGGGCTCCAAGATCACTGCAGATGGGGACTATAGCCAAGAAATTAAAAGACACTTGTTCCTAGGGAGGAAAACTATGACAAACCTAGACAGCATACTAAAAAGCAGAGACATCACCCTGCCAACAAAAGTGCATATAGTCAATCAAAGACTCATTGGAAAGAGCTTAATGCTGAGAAAGATTGAGGGCAAAAGAAGAATGAGATGACAGAGAATGAAGTGGCTGTGTGAGCTTAAATGGACTCCAGGGGATGGTAGGGGACAGGAAGGCCTGGAGGAAAGTTGTCCATGGGGTCGCAATGGGTTGGATACAACTTCACTAACAGCAACAAGAATGACTCCTCAGCTTTTGTTTATAGTTCCCAAATACTCCTTTTGAGATCTGTGATTACTTGCAAATGATATTACGAAAAGTTGAGTGCTTAGATTAGCACTTTAACTTAAATTTCTAGCTGGAGAATGGACAACAATGATCATAATTCCCAAATAGTATAGACAGGGATTATTGCTAATGGAAGTTGCAAACCAGGGAATCTGGTGATCTGGGGAATTCAGGGTTAGCGTAAAAGCTGATGCTTGAAAACGATTTAGTTGATTTCTTACTATGGAAGAAAAAATATTAAACTATTTAATAAAGTGGTATTTTGAGCAATATATCACAGTCTGATTTTTGTTTGTTTATTTTTGGCTTGCTTCTAGACCAGTGTTCAGTTTACTGCTAACAGCTGGATAATTGGAAAAGACATCAAAATACTGATTTCTTTTATAGTCAACTTGCCATATGCCCCTGATCACATTTGGTTTTATTGCAGTGAAACTGTTTATCGACTCTTACTTTTCTCTGGAAATAGTTTTAAGCAATGGCAAGTTTTGGCTTTGAAACTGATACCAGTTCAGGAGCAAGAAAGAGGAAGAATTGGAATGTGGCTGTCAGTGGGCCATTTTTCCCCAATCTGTATCGCAGTCAAAGATATTGACTGAATATTGTTGATAATAATATTCTCTGACTTAAATGTACTTTTTAAAAATCAGAGTACTAGATATACATTAATAGAATCTGAGGTGTCAAATTTCTGCTTAGTTTGCAGATGCTGAAAGTTATTTTGCCACTTGTACAACTGACAATACTGTGAATAGTTCTTTGGTAAGTTTTCTCATTTAAGCATTGTATTGCTGTATAGCAATATTTTTTCTTTTTTTTCTTTTTTCTTTTCAAATTAATAGTAAAATAAAAATAAATCTGAAAAAGATATTTTGTAGCTTTAAACAAAAGCTGATTAAACATGATAAAAAGAACCATAGTAACAGATATTTCTGATTTTCAAAGGTTTTATAGTTGACTTTGGAAGTAAGTCTTACAGTTTAAGATTTCTTCAGTCATTTGTTTGCCTAAAGCTGTTTGGTTATTGTGTAGTGATTAAGACATCAGGCTAGAAACCGGGACTTTGTGAGTTCTAGTATCACCCGCAGCACAAAGGCAGCAGGGTGCTCTTGGGCCAGTCACTTCATCTGAGCTCTAGGAAATAGGCAATGGCAAATGACTTCTGAAAAACCTTGTTGGGCAGACTACAGGGACCTTCATTGGATGGCAGAAAAAATGTGATGGGACAAAATTCCATCTTATAATGCAAAATAGAAGTTTTTTTATAGTTAGCTGTACCTCTCTCAACCAACATCATCAAAGTGAAAATTAATTCAATAGGGAGAATTTTCTTTTCTTTTTTGATAGTTTGTTTTAGGATTGTCTTATATTGAAATCCACGCTAATTATCACATTCTATGTCTGAAAATCCAGAAAGGGACTATGTTTGCATAGGAGGAAGATCACCTAAGGGTCTCCTATAGAAATAAGAAGATTGTACTTGAAATTCTGGGTATGTCAAATAAACAGCTGATCTAAACAGTGGGATTTTAATGCTATTTAGTTCTGTAGAGTGTTGAGTACCTTTTTGTTCATCACATTGCCCAAAGCTCTTGATTTTGTTTTGATAACTCTGTTACATGACTGGGAATTGGTTACCTTGTATTTCAGAGTGAACCTTTGTACGTTCCTGTAAAGTTTCATGATTTGCCAAGTGAAAAAAGTAGCAGCATTAACAATGATGCTGAAAAAAGTAAGTACATATATCAGAATTTTAAAAATATTTTATATCACCTAATGTATGCTCATGTAATACTAGAAGTATGAATATCTGTAGTTAACTGCTTTTGTCTTTTAGTTAAATATTTAGAGTGTGTGTGTGTATTTTATTACACTATATATATATAGTGTATACATTATATATTATATAATATAAACTGAAAAATCTTTTATAAATTCAAAAATAAATTGATGGCTTTAATCAAAAAATAAGAGGGTTAATCAAATGATTAATCAGTTTTTGCACAAGGCAGATGATGAAATTGCGATTGATAGTCCCATTCATAAAATAGGAACTATTCAAAATCATTCCTAAATTGAACTTCTCAAGTTTCAATGAAATGTTAGTGAAATCGTAAGAAGAAACAGTAATTCAGAAGTTGTTTAGGACTAGAGTATGTAAAAGATTTAAAATCAAACCATATTGAATTGAAATAGAAGTTAAAATTCAAATGAGCTATTTTCACCATTTTTTAAATGTTTGCATTGATAGACTATTTTGGATACAAAACAATCTGAGATTGAAACATTTCTAGAACAATCTGCTGTGCCTCTTGCAAATAATGCTTTCAAATGCAAGATAACTGATTTCAAATGGAACATTTCTAATTTGAAATTATTTGAATTCAGGATGTTTTGCATAAAATTACTTAGCAGTAAGAATACCGTAACGTAGTGTATCTTACAATGCTAGCCATTCACAATACATATTTATGTAGTAGAGTTCAATTTGTATTTATTTTGAAGTGCTTGACAAAATAATACTTTGTTTATGCAAACATTCATAACACATTAGTGCTGTTAAATAACAGCACATTTGCAACATGGATTAGACACCTTTGGTGTTTATTTATCTGTCTTAAAGGAATTAAATTTGAATATATACATGAAGCTAAAAGATGCTTTATTGTCCTACTCCTATTTCTTTAGAAAATAAGAATCTAGAACTAGAAACAGCTTTTTTCAATTTGGTGTACTTAGTTATGTAGGCCTTTGGTTGAATTAACCACAAGATGGTGTAAAAGTCATGCCATAGTTAAAATCAAAGGTAAAATGTAAAATGCATGAATCAAGTTTTAAAGATCAAATTCATGAAAAATACATTTTTGTTGGAAAGCAAATCAGTTACTCTAAAAATTAAGGAATTCTGGCTTTTTCCTTAAATAAATGCAATCAGTACAAATCAAAACCTCTTAGAGTAAAATCTGCAATCTCAGTTTATGTTTTCTGTATACTAGCTAATTCATGCTGCTGATATAAACTGTTCAAACATGGGGAGGAACCTTATCTTGCTGATTGTTTTTCTGTTCCAGTCTACTACACAAATTGACCTGCACCATTTTTTTCCCCACCTAAAGCTCCCAAAAAACCTCGTGTAAGATTCAGTAACATTATGGAGATTCGACAACTCCCAGCAAGTCATGCACTGGAAGCAAAGCTGTCTCGTATGTCTTACCCAACAGTTAAAGAGCAGGATTCAATATTAAAAGCTGTAGGGAAGCTTACTGCACCTCAAGTAGCCAAAATCAGCTTTTTCTTTTGCTTTGTGGTACGTCATCTGTTTTTAATTGTTGCAGGATATAAACTGAGTTTTTTAATTCTGGTATATTGCCTTAATAGAAGACAAATAATTTGGGGTATCAACTGTTTAACCTTGTTCATAACATTTAGGGAACTGCATAATTTTGGCTTATTCCCTAATTGATTTAAAGTTCCAGCTTCCTGCAAAGGTTTTGTCATCTTTACCTGACTTTTATCCCTTATGGCCTTATTCCCAAGTCGCCCCTTTTGTTTCAGCTGCTCTTGCCTTCTAGCAACTCTGCACACACGCACACTGGGAACAGGCTTCCCTGGGTCCTTTGCCTCACTGCTGCTAGACTCCGAAGGCTCTGAAGGCAGCACCCCATTCCCAGATGGTCCTGGCCCCATCTCTGCATTGGATGTAGGATTCTCGTCCAAGTCCTCTCCAGACTCTCTGACTGGTCCCCGTTCTTCCCCACAGTCCGATTCCGCTGCCGTCCGCACTGGCTGCCGGCAAACCACAACACAGCAGGCATTTGCCTCCCTATGTATACATATTGTTAATATTTTCATAAACTATCTGGAAGCAAGAGGAAGTTTCCCCAGTCACATATGGGGAAAAAAATAACATAGCGATGTAGCATAAAGCTACCTGCCACCCCCTTCTAGCTGCTGTGTCTCCTAGGCATTTATGTTCTCTGAGATTGGTTGTTTGCTTGCAGACTAGTGACACAATCAATGCTAGTGAGTATGGGGTTTGCTCCCTAATCATAAACGGTAGCTTTCCCTGTCAGGGTTGGTGGGGGTGTTGTTTTCTTCTTGGTATTTCCTTGACTAGGATATTGTTTTCTTCATGATTGCTTGCCTGATTTAATCTCTCCTTAGTTGCTGGAGAGGTTCCTTCCTATCTTTTTTATTATCTCTTGAATGATGTGTAAACATGGTTTATCTCTACTGTATGTGTCTATTGTTGGTTGACTTATTTGATACCAAGTTTTTGGGAATTCTACAATATTTTTGTATTTATCTTGGTCTAGGATGCTCACAGTTTCCAAGTTGAAACTATAGTTGAATCTGTCCATGGGTTGTGAGATTAAGAAGTTTTCATCTTATCTTCTGGCTGCTAGTTGGTGTTCATCAATGTGTTCTGATAATTTTTTGCCTGACTGTCTTACAATAGTAACTGTTAATGTATGTTGTAGATGAGTCCTGGTTTTAACTTCTTGAGCCACTGTGTCTTTTGGTTTATATAAGATGTTTTGGGGGGAGTTTAGTTACTGTATATAAAGAACATACACACACACACATACATATACACATATAGGGAGCAAATCCACACTAGCATTGATGATGTTACCTAGTTGGATAATGAAACATCTGCAAGCAACCAACCAAACTCAGCACCAAGGAATCCTCAACTCAGGATTACTTCTGGGCTATATATATTCTCTTTTATTACTACTTCTCCTTCCCTTTGTCATTTTTTTCTAAGCAGGTGAGCATACTAACAAATAAAGCAATGGTCTGAAGCTCCTTATTTTTATTTCAAAGGATGACTATTTTCTCAGGACCTTTTAGGACTAATAAGTATACGTGCAAAAGGATATGATCATGGAGGCTGGTGTTTTGCTCATCATGTAGTAGTTTCCTATATTTTTAAATGTATTTGAAAGCAAGTTACAAAAGGGAACAGAGACTAGAGGTTCCAAGACTGGTGTCAATAGATACACTCATGGCAGGGAAGCTCAGCCAGATATTTTTGTTTGTGTTATAATTGCCTAATTCCTTTCTTCTAAGTCATTGAAGAGGAAGTTGATAAAAAAGGCTTTGTTCTACCTCTTCTAGTTAAAAAAAAACATAAAAGAGCCTTTTCCATTTTCTATTATTCCTCATCCATTTTTCTAGCAAATGCCTAGAAAAAGCAAATGGCTTTTCTTCTCAGTTTCAATCTGTGGCAGAAGGAGGGTGGAGGAAGAAAGGAATCAATTCTTTGAAGCTGCTATAAGAGGTGGTGAGGACCGCTGCGACTGAGTATATGTCAGTATAATCATGCAGGTAGCTAACTAGCCTGCTAGCTAGATGCAGGAAGCATACCATTAGGATGACATCCAGGAAAAATACAGAGCCTTGCGGTGATGTAAAAGATACTACCATGTTCTTTAAGGCAAACAACAGGAAGGCCTTAAATACTTAGGAAAATGAAAGATGCCAAGAGTTCTCCAAGGAACTGACAGTTCCTCTCCAACTCCTGCATCATTGTGAACAAAGAGGAACAGAAGCAAGCAGAGCCTGAAGAACCAGATAACACCAGTTGCAGTGACCCTTTCCATCCTCCCATCAAACAAAGATTTGAGCAACATCAATAGCAGTGATTTAAGATGTCACCAGGAGATGCTTACAGAAGTGATCTTTTGGTAGCTGGACCTGGACTAAGTGCCAGCAGCAGTGACCTCCATGGCAGCTAGAAGCCTCATAACACCAAAAAAAAAGCTGGCAGCAGCAGTAAAAACACATGAGTTGTAACATTGGTAGGACAGTGATAAAAGAATTGAGAATCTTTAGACAGTATATCAAAGGAATAGGAAATGAATCCTGATAGATCAAAGGAGAAACAAACCAGTTTTTAGCGTCAGTAATGCTTAGGACCCTGAAAACATATTTCTGTTGGGTCCAATATATTCACATAGAAGTGGCCAACACCAACATTCCCATGGCTGATTTTTATGGTTGAATTTTACACAGTACTAAATATGCTCAAGACATCTCTTCGGAGAAGCTGGAAGAAAGAGAGACCTGGCAACCTGAATTCCATAAGATTGTCAAATGCTTTCTATTATTCTTTTCCCAAGAAAAGGAAAATGAAGCACTCATGGATCCTACAGAACAGAGAAAATACAAAACCTTAAAGCAAAGGACTGTGTATATGGATGCCACATCTTTTCCTAGAAATACAAAGGACACCCAATGTGTCAGGTCCCAATTCATTATCTAGATTTATACCTAGAAATTGGGTGGGAAGATCTGAGCTCCAGCTTTTCAGGTTTGGCAGTGTAATCCATCTTAATAATCAGATGCCCAGGCTCTATCTACATCTATCAAGTGATTTTGTGCACTTTTGAATGAGGAGATTCTGGAGTTCCTAGCAGAAGTACCATTTTGTATAGACAAGCATTTGCCTTGTGTTCTGTTCAGGAAATGCATCTCTATCTTGCCACATTCGAATACCTCACTTCTTCAGAGATGCAAACCTATCCAAGCCTATTGTGATATCCTCTATTGGGATATTGATGGGAATTGTCATTGTTTCCTTTGATAAGTCTATAATGCTGGGGAAATTGGAAGGAAAAAGAAGAAGATGACAGCAGCAAAGTGGATGGACTTGAGTATAACAGCATTGAGTGCGTCATTGAGAATCCCAAAAGGCTGAGAACAGTTCTTGGAGAAACTTACCAGTGTAGTCACTATGAATTGACACCAACTTGACGACGCTTTATCAGTTAAGAGTGTTAATAATATATTTCAAAAGCTCCCTTGGAGTTCAGAAGGCCAGTAATCTTTTCCTTTCTCACAAAACAGATAATGTGAGAATTACACAATTCAGTGTCAACTGAAGGGATTAGTTGAATGTGTTATGTTGAAATATTCTGCCAGCAAGAAACAGCTTCCTTCTAACGTTGCAACTATACCATCAAAGTACTCCTGCTAATAGACATCTGTAAGGAAACTACATGCATGAAATTGTCTATATTCATTAGACATTACCAGATAGACCAGTTTGCCTCACCAGATGCTACTTTTGGTCACATGGTTCTACAGAAAGTGCTTTAATTTTTACTCTCCCTCCCTAAGAATACTGCTGCAGTATATCCTTTTGCTCTCCACTCCGTTTTTGGTGACCGAAAGTGTTGTGGAGCTTAACAGCAAATTACCCTTTGGAACCTTAAAAGATTCAGCCTTCCCACCTTGCAATCAGGGATAGGAATCAGTACAAGCAGCCGGAAGTCAGATTCCTCTGTGTACTGCTTACTATCAGGATGTGATAACTGATGGATATTGCCCTTTTCTACATTTCTACATTCCTCATGTCAGTTACAAACACTTGTGCCAATGCAGGAATTATCTAGGTTTTTTTTTAAAAGTGTTTTTTTTTTAAGCCAGAGGTCTAAAGTGACTGAAGGAGGGTTTTCTTCTTGGAACAGGAAGAAGTCCTTTCAGAATAGGTAGGGTTAACTTTTCTGTAAGGTTTCATTCTGGGATTAGAAGAATAAGTTACAATAAGTTCAGCTTCTCCTTTTTTTCTTGATACAGGGCAATGTTATTGTGTGTATGCTCTTGCTATGCTCTAAACATAGATCGTTTAAACAATCTTTTTTAATGTTTTACAAGGCTTTTTTTCCGACTTTCAAAGCAGTTATTCAAACAAGAAATTGAATGTTATGCTAATATCTACTATTTCATGTTCTAGTGGTTCTTGGCAAATTTCTCTTATCAAGAAGCACTTTCAGATACTCAAGTGGCAATAGTTAACATTCTGTCATCAACCTCTGGTAAGAAATGAAGACATATTCTAAAACTGTTGTCCTACTTCACTCAAATAGCCTCTTTGCATATTTAAGAAAAGTATAGTTATCTATTTTTTATCACTTCTAATGAGGG
This sequence comes from Bungarus multicinctus, assembly GCA_023653725.1. Lineage (NCBI taxonomy): Eukaryota > Metazoa > Chordata > Lepidosauria > Squamata > Elapidae > Bungarus > Bungarus multicinctus. The sequence continues at coordinate 40,022,860 of CM042838.1, read as the reverse complement.
AGATAGCGATGTTGAAGGATTTCTGTTTTTGAAAAAAAGGCAACTATAGTGTGAAGTATCACATGCCATCATTAAGAGTTCAGGTTCAACAAGCAGACCTGTAGAGTTTATTCAGCAGCCTCATCAATGGGATTGTTTTAAAAGCTACGCTGATTATTACTGAGCATTGATTCCCATATTGTGATAGCAGCAATAGTAAACTAGTGTGTGTGTGTGTGTTACAATTTCTGCAGTATTTGCTTTTGCTGAATAAGTGTGGGGATTCAAGAAAAGCAAACAGTAGTAGTAAGAAAACATTTATTTTTGCATACATTTGATTAGTATTTTATGTGTTTATCAAATGTATTGGCCATCCATCATACCAAAGCATAAGATGTATATGCTGTTAAACTGTAATCACCTCCTGGTAGCATGCAACAAAATAAAGCCAAAGCAGTATAATAACAGCAGATCAAAATAAAGTCAAACAAATTAACATAGTTAGTAAATTAACAAATCAAATTCAGTTCCGGGTATCACTCAGTCTCCAAAAAGTAGTGTAAAGGAGTGTAGTGTTCATAGTTTTCCAAGAGCCAGCATCATTCATTTGTAAATGTGATGAATAAATAAATAAAAACAGTAAAAGCTTTGTTAAATAAAAATTAACCTTGTTTAATTTTTTTTTGCAAATATATATATATATATATGAATCTGAGACATTCCATTTTTAAAAAGGGTTTCTGATAATATTTTAACTTTACTTAAAGAAATGCAGGTTTTTTTTAATCAATAAAATTATATACAATGTTTTTAAAGTCTAAGAAATCCAATAAATGTTTTTTGACTTTAGATTTTAATTTCATTTAGGTCTGAGATTAATTAAAGCCATTATCTTTTGATTATTATGTTTTCAGTCTTACATTTTTTTTATTTGATCATGCATAGAATATTCTTTTGTTCTTTTCACAGGATTATTTACCTTAATCCTTGCTGCAGTGTTTCCAAGTAATAGTGGAGATAGATTTACCCTCTCAAAATTGTTAGCTGTCATTTTAAGGTAGGAATATAGACTCCTTAATCTTCCGTTTTCTTCTCCCCAACAGGCTTGAGTTTTCTTATGTTCTTCTAGATAGTTGGATTTAGTAGTAGAGATTTTGTTACTGTTTTTAGATGCAGCTAGTTGTATACAGCTACATGAAAATATATTCAAAGTAATCTACAGAATGTGTGCTAGAAGTACTGCTTCTCTATTGCTACTGCCCTACTAAAGGGACCATTTCTCAGCTGCGTTATGAGCCCGCTGAGTTTTGTTGGTTTAATATCATTAAGTGAACCTTCTTAAATCAGATAATTCTGTGGCATCATTGAAAATTAAGTATACATGTGATATTAAACTTTGGTTTAACATTTACTAACCATGTTTTATGGAATAAACTGTGGTGGATGGATTCATACAATGCATAAATTAAAAACAAATATAACTAGTCTTTACTTACTGACCACAATTGGGACTGGCAACTCTGTTGCTAAGTGATGGAGATGTAAAATGAAAGATCACGTGACCATGCCAATTTATATGAGTTCCAGCTGTGGCTGTTAAGCAAATTACCCACAGTTGTTAAGAGCGATGTCACATGACTGTGACTTCCCCATTGATTTTGATTGTCAGATGCTGGCTTTGAAGATTACAAATGGCAATCACATGACCATGGGGCAAAGCTCACTTAACAACTGCTTTACTCAGCAATGGAAATTTTGGACTCAATTGTGGTTGTAAGTCATCTGTCTGTAAGACATCGATTTACTCTCCACAATTAAACTATGTTAAATCATTGGATTGATTTAAAATGAGGTATGAATCCAGAACCAGTGAGCCCAAGTGATGTGATCTCACCAGAAGAGGAATGTAGAAGAGCAGAGTGCATAATCCTAGGCTTGTTTGTGCAGCATACACATTCACATAGTTTAATGTTATCCCCTCCCACAAATCATCCCAGGCATTCATTTATTGCAGACAGTAATCTCTAGCAAATCAAAGGAATTGAAATCGTGCAGGAATTGGATGAACGTTCCACCCTACTCTCTTTCACCCATATTTGCACTAAACCTCCTGATGGGCGCCTATCAAAAGTAGTGAGGGGAAAAGATAATGTTTGTTATACTTTATTCTAGATTAGGCTGGGCAAAGTTCCATGAAGAGCTTCCTGCCACGCAGGTGATGTGATTCTCTTCGTGGAAGCAAAATGACTGCAATTTGCTAGAGTGAGGCCCTTTGTGTGACCTGGGTGTTTTCCTTTTTTGCAGTATGACTCTTCCAGCTTTGCAAAGTCTGATCAAAGCTGGAGGAGTCCCCTCTGCAAATACTGCAGTGAGGCAAATCTATAAAGCAGAGCAGAGGGAAGCAATATGGTAGGTTTTTTTTAAACTTGACTTTTAGAAAGGAAAGGACCCCATTGATTTGCAAAGCAGGTTCCAGTTGGGACTGTGGTCTTTGGACCTTCTTGGAAGGGAGACACTCCTTCCAAAGTTTGTACAGCTTGCTTTGCCTGTGCTTGACCTCTCCTATAGAACAGCTATGGGAAAAAAGTGATAGCCTTACTAATGAGGTGCACCCATTTTGCTCCTGTAAGGTTTCTTATTTTCTACTTTATTTCCTTCCAAAAGCAGGAAAAAACCTGTCCTAATATAAATACTAGTGCCATGTCTTCTGTAAACCATGGTTTATCACTGATGGTATTTGGATTAATGGTTTATTCAAATAAACCATAATTAATTTCACATGGTGTATGAACTCACCCCCTGAGAAGTGGCTATTCCCAAGCCTAGTTTGTTATTTATAGGGAAATATTCACCTCAAACCTCCAATTTTTCTTCTTGTCTTGACGTGATGCGCTTGGGGATGGCTTCTGCTAATGTATAATCTTCCTTTCTAGTTCTCCAGTTTCCTTCTATTCTTGCAAAGAAATATTCTTTTCCTTTAAAATTCCCTTTTTTTTGTAATTTTAAGAAAATTTACTATTATTTAGTCCCTATAAATTATATATAATTTTGAGGACCATTGAAATACAACAATATGTGATATTAAAGCAATTGTAAACACTCTTTATTGTTAACTCTTACCATACAAACTGTTTGACTAAATTAACTGGAATATAATGCTTTATTTCTAAAATAGCATTGGAGGTGTTGTTATGGTGAATTTGTCTGGATCTGAGAAATCTGCAGGAAGAGATACAATAGGTATTTTTTTTTTATTCTTCACAATAAATTGAAGTGATTGAAGAATATTGTTTTATATTTTTTTATTTAAAAAAAAATGACAAAAATACATAAAGAGTAGAAACTCCATTTTAATAGTTGAATCCGTAGTGATATTTGGTTGCCATTATGAGGAGTAAGAAGCAAAAATAAATAAATGTATTATAGAAAAGTATCTATTTTGAGGGAATCAAGGCTTTTTTTAAAAAAAGAAAGTGAAATAATTTGCTGCAGGATCCTACCAATTTTCTAATTGTGCATAAATTATTTATTTGAATAAAAACAACCTTTAATAGCCTGTTAAACAAATAGATTACATTTATTAATCCAGTGGCAATACCTTGCTTTCTTATTTACAGGGTCTCTCTGGTCTCTGATGGGAGCTGTGCTGTATGCAATCTATATAGTTATGATAAAACGAAAAGTTGACAGAGAAGATAAGCTCGATATTCCAATGTTTTTTGGTAAGAATAAATTTTAAGACACTATTTTTCAGCTTAGGACTGAATCTTTAACATGATAATTTAAGTTTTGCAAAGTATACTTTGCAGTGTAAGACTAAACTCTTTGTTATGTGATGTGTTTGTTTATTCTGTTCCTGCAGGTTTTGTTGGCTTGTTTAACTTGCTGTTGCTTTGGCCAGGCTTCTTCCTACTCCATTATACTGGATTTGAGGTCTTTGAATTTCCCAATAAATTAACACTAATGTGCATAGTCATTAATGGCCTTGTTGGAACTGTTCTGTCTGAATTCCTCTGGTTGTGGTATGTTTGTTGCTTTGATTATTAGGTTTCTGAACAACAATCTATGTACTTTAGGACCAAATGAAATTATTTTTCCATAATGTATGTTTTGGAAACTGGTGTCTTTACCAGTATTGATTGCAACACAATACCATACATTGAAAAGCATCTGCTGTCACACACATCCTTGACTACCGTTGCTTATTAAATATTAAAAAATAGAATGTGGTTTTAGATATCATGGTTTTACATATATCATAAAATAAATCATATTTTTAAAAGCCTTTAGCGTTAGACCCACAAATTATGGCCATAATTTGGTTAATAAGCCATTAAGGCTGAATTCACACATCAAACTATATTAATGTACTGCTTAACACAGTGTATATTGTGGTGGTTTTAGTAGCCATCACAACATGTGACATGATATGACATATGGCTGCTTGTCTAGACATAGTAGGTATTAATTTCAAGTGATAGTTTGGGATTGACCCTAGAATGCTAATGTGCAATTATGAAATTTGTGCATTTCCCAGCAAACTTAAGACTATAGGGATATCACCAATGAAGCAAAATTACATCAACTTAATAATAGCAGGTGCAACTTTATTGCCAATTCTTTGCTTGGAGAAGAATTTGCTGGCCATAAATGAATGACAATAGAAGAGAAGGAGAACTTCATAATTGAAAGAGCAAAGTTCTACCTGCATGGTTTTTAATCAGAACCATTGTGTCTAGATATGTCTAGACATATCTTGCAAACATTTTCTAATTAGTTTGAATTGATTCCTTAAAATCAAGTTATGGATATTCACGTTTGAAGGATAAGCTGTGTAAGTGTTGCTCTCTGTGCATATAGATGACTTAGTTTTTTCTTTAATCAGTAAATGGTGAAAAACTTCATATATTACTATAAAGACAAGAGCAATATATCTTTGGCATAATACTTTTGAGTCTGAAGAAATTTTTCAGAGCCAAATGAGATAGATAGATAGATAGATAGATAGATAGATAGATAGATAGATAGATAGATAGATAGATAGATAGATAGATAGATAGATAGATAGACAGACAGACAGACAGACAGACAGACAGACAGACAGACAGACAGACAGACAGACAGACAGACAAGACAGATAAAAAAAATAGACATAGTTCTTGTTTAACTGCATCATTTAGCAACCATTTTGCAGTTTTCAAAAAATAACTTTGTGTCCAGTCCTCTCATTTATGAATCTTGCAGATCTGTAAATCAAAGGAAGGCTGCAATAAGGTCATAAGCACAGTTGTGGTATCACTTAGCAACCACTTTACTTAATAACTAAATTGCTGGTCTCAATTGTGGTTGCTAAATGAGGAGTACCTCTGTTGAAACATGGCAGTGTTTGTTAGCAAGTATACTTTTTGGAATCAGTTATTCTAGATGCGTAACATTAGACTTCATTAACTGCATCTGAAAATCTTGCAGAGAAGGTAGTTATCCTTTGACTTCTTTGACAGGTTACACTAAGCTCTGATATGATATATGCGTGGCAAATTAGCATACATGATACACAAATAAAGATGTATAACAGAAATACATAGTAGGACTAGAAAGATCTGATCAATAAATTAAGAAGAAAATTAAGAGTTTCCTAAGTATCTTTAATCAATTTAACAAGTTTAATCAATATAACAAGGCCAAAGTCCCTACAAATTCTGCAAAACTCTGGTTTACACTTGTGAAATTTGTTTCTGTACCTCTAATTTTTTAAAAACTCAAATGTTTGTATTTTAACATTTTTCCAGGGGCTGCTTTCTTACCTCATCACTGATAGGAACACTTGCCCTGAGCCTTACAATACCTCTGTCCATAATTGCTGACATATGCATGCAAAAGGTAATATAAATTGTATTGAAGGCAGTGGTAAATATTTCAGAAAATTCCAACAGAAATTTTTAAAACTCAAATTTTTAAAACTAAAAACCAAGTTCACCTTCTCATTATTTTAAATTTAAGAAAATCTTAAAAATTCCTAATGGAATCTTCATGAATAAAAAAAAAGTTCTAATGCTGTTACAAAAACAAATGTATTTAGTTGTAGATAATAGGATTTGCTTACTCATCAATACCTTTTAATGCTGTTGTTGCTGTTCTTGTTATTATTTTATCCTACCATTTTATATATAATTTGAGGTAGTGAATATATTTAACAATCCTGCCTCCTGTTTCCCCCACAACAGCCCTGTAAAGTGATTTGGGCTGTGAGTGAGTGACTAGCCCAAAGTGACCCAGTCAGTTTTCATGCTTAAAAGAGGCCTAGAACTCACAGTCTCCCATTTTCCAGGCTGGCATATTAACCTCTACACCAAACTGGCTCTCCATTCATAAACTGCAGGTGTTTGTTTGCAAGCAAAAAAAAGCATTGCAACCCAAACCCACTGTTTTCAGAAAGCCTCAAATAGATGTCCATAGTGTTCATTGTAAGTTCCCCAAATGAAATACTTTCCTAAATAGGGTATTATCTCCCCTTGGGGTGTTTTGCTTCAGGAATCAGAATAAGGCAGGATGTAATGGTAACTGCAGTCAATTGTGTGATAATATGAACCTGCCATCCATTCATTTATTAACTATTTATTTCTTTTTTCTTTATTATTCATATAAATAACTCAAGGTAGTGAACATATCCAACACGACTTCCTCCTCCTATTTCTTCCACAACAACCCTGTGAGGTGGTTTGGGCTGAGAATGAATGATTGGTCCAGTCACCCAGTTAGGTTTAATTGTCTTACTAGCAACAGTAAAAATATCATCTGTTCTCCATATTTATTTCTAACATTGGTAAAAATTACCCTCACTGTGACACTTTCACTCTAAAGTGAGATATTTCATAGATAGTATGAAATTAGCATTTAATGCAGCTGTCAGTTTTAACTGTCAGCTGTAGCCTTAGTTGATGTCTATGTTACTCACACAGTTCTGCCTCTTAAATTAAAGGATTCACACTTTATCTGGTGTCCATTCCTGTAATGTTTTTCATCCCAAATGTGAGATTATTTTATCTTGTGGGCTTTATTTTCTTCTACCATTTTCCTTTCCCCATCCAAGCTGTAAAGTTCATTTGTTACCAAAACAGATCAAACATTTCTAGCTTTAAAGATCTGCATAGCTACTTCAGGAACTTGAAATTTGTAACTAATTTAGAAGAACCATCAAAGAAGTGTGACCCCCTTTATGGAAAGTAGCCTCATCCTTTTCTGCATTTGATTTCATTTGAATGAACACTATATTTCATCATTAGAGAAACACCCCAGAGAGCCATATGCTTCTACACTCTTTTCTTTCACCTTTTCTGATACAATTGCAAAGAGCAGAGAGAAACCATTATTTGGTGATTTCAACATGAACACACAGTGGGGCATGAGGAGTGGGAAGCATCTGACTAACAAGCATCAACCATAGCCAAGGGTGATGTCATTATGGAGCTTAAGAGTCCAGATGGGGTAGACATTACTGTAACCATGATTTACTTAAGATTCTGGCTAAATATTCCTCTCGTGTCCCCTTTTCCTTTTCTACAGCTCCTTACTGCCCTCCAAATGTCTCTTTCCTGATCCAAACTTATGGGATATTTGTCTTTCCATTAACCTACTTTTACTCTTGATAAAATATCAAATTGATCTTTTAATTTCAGGTCCAGTTTTCTTGGTTATTTTTTGCAGGGGCAATCCCTGTATTTTTTTCCTTTTTCATTGCAACACTTTTATGTCACTACAACAACTGGGATCCAGTAATGGTGGGAATTAGAAGAGTTTTTGTATTTATCTGCCGAAAACATCGTATTCAGAGGTAGGGTGATTTATTTGCTTCTTTCCTATCCACTTCATCTTTCTTTCTTTTCAACTATATCTTTACTATGTCTTAATTTTTATCACAAATCATTTCAAAATGAATTTTGTAGAGATCTTTTTGAACTTTGAAGGATCTGGTTTTAAAATTGTCTGAATGATATGCTTTCCTTCTACTTTGACTAAATATTTGAACACTGAATCTCCTATTATTATAATTTATTTTCAGTAGTGTTTTGATGTGTTACTAGAAGACATCATACTGGAGAGTTCTGATTTTAGTTGTTCAAAAGAATTTGCTTGAATAACTAATATAAAACAGAAGTCTCAACATTTGCTACAGAATTTTAAGTACAATATTGTTTGTTCTTAACAATTTCTTATGGGCTATGTAAAGCAATATTCATCAGTACAATACAGTACAGTAATTGCTATAGTTATGTTCTTTATAACATAATAAGACTCACAAGTCTGTAATGTCTTATAGAACATCTGAAGAAAGTGAGCAATGTGAAAGTCTCATTGCAGTTCATAATGTTTCCCAAGAAGATGAAGAATGTGGTTGTTCTTAGGCAACAGGTACATAATTGTAACTTTATCCTGTGCTAACAGAGAAATATGTTAATATATTGAACCAGAATGAGGCCCACCCCTTAGTTCAAGCCTAGCTGAAGGCCAGTCCTTCCCAGCTCCATTTTAGAGAACTCGTAAACAATATCTTTAACCTTGATGAGAATCCTTTTGCAAAATAATTTTATAATGAAATAAAAATAAACAGAAATAATTGCTTATTACCTTGCTAATTAAACATGCCAAATATGTTAATTCCTATGGTGCAGGTCAAATCATATGAGGAAAACATACCTTCCATTTTCATAGTCTATAGTTCTCTTTATGGAGTAAAATACTGAGCAGGATTTATTTATTTATTTATTATTCAGATTTCTATACCGCTCCCTCTCCCAAAAAGGGACTCGGGGCGGTGTACAGCCTACTAAAAACACACAGAATAAATACAATTTAAAACTAGATTAAATAAGCAATGGATGGTACACAATTGCATGCTTGGATTCAGTTAATCATCAGTAACAAGTTTAATTAATATAGATTAAAATATCCTATCAAAGAAATGTATACTGTGATACAAGAGCATTAATGGTATGTTTTCCCATTCTTTTAACAGTGTAAGATGTCATGAAAACTCAGCGAAGAGACAATCACTTGGAAAGTCCTTATGGAATCATGTTTCAGTACCTCTTCTGAATCTTTAAATGTTTCAGTTCTTTTGAAACTTAAAAATATACAGATTCTTTTTCAGTTTCCAGTATTTAACCAGTTAGAGAAAATGCCAATCCTTTATGAAACCAGCTTGCCTTATAGAACTCAGCTGGTGAAATTACTTGACAAATCAAAGAGAATGCTGTTCTAATGATTTTCTTTAAAAAAAAAGAAAAAGAAAACATTCATATTTTTGTTGAGTACTGGATATTTTTACAAATACTTTTCATCTTCTGTAAAAAGTCATAATTTTGTAAAAATTTTCAAATGGAAAGATAAAACATCAGTTTACCTGTAATAGGTACGAATTATCACTTTGTGATGTATAAACTCTACTTGAATAATGAAAAAAAACAAATATATTGAATAACTTTATTATTGCAGAAGTTATTGTGGCTTTCAAATACTATACATATCCATATATATGAAAGCGTTGGTAATCATTTGGGTGCCTTGTGATATCTATTGTGTCATAATAAATTCAAGATTTAAAAAAATAATGTACAAAGATAGTTACAAGTACTGTCTCACTTTTGTAGATAAAATTTCTTCATAATATGTTGCTATTCATTTCATAGACGTTTTACACATTTTCAAATTAAATCATTCCGTAACAATAGATTTTTGGGTAGAATGCAAAATAGATCCAGTTTTGCAACTAGGGAATATGGGCTAATGTATGACTGAAAATTGTGTGATTCAATGCAAAGAGGTCAAATCTAGAACCAAGTTCTTGCATATTGATTCTTTTTGTACAATGAATATTTCAAGATGTCATGACTTAATGATAGAAATATTTTGAATTTACTGGCTAGTTTGTAAATCAGCTTTATTGCTTTTAGGAAACAATTTAACAACAACAACAAAAATACAGGTAGTGACCTCAACTGGAACCAAAATTTCCATTGCTACATGATGCAGTCATCAATTGTGATATCACAAGACTGCATTGCTATCCAGGATGCCATTTTAACCTTACGTTTGTGCAAATCATTAAGTGACGGCTTCACGTAACCACAATGTGGAAAAAGATGGGAGTCTTAGTCAAGTGAAGCTGAAGGGAGAGTCCCAGGGAGTGCAGGCAAGGAGGGGCAATAGGCAGGTGCGAAGGAGTATGGCCAGGCAGGCAGCTGGATACTGGCGCCCTTCTGGGAAGGGAGGTGACCAAGGCTGGAAGTCCTCTATGACAAGCATCACTACCAGCCAGGGCTATCCTTCCACTGAGTAGCAAGGTGGAGATATTTCTATGGGTTCTCCTTCAGGCATAACTGGGATGCCTAGTGGTGATTCCTAACAGCTCCTCGGCTAAAGGGCTTCTTTGCATGTCAAGGCAGCTGAAGGAATAGGGGAGGCAGCAGAGGTGAAATAGCTCAAATTTTGTTCACATGATTTCAGGTGCCCTGTGATGGCCAGAACTTTGAAGACTGGTCATAATTCCATTTTTTTCAATGCCACTAGAACTTTGAATGGTTGTTGAACAAGTGGATGTAACTCGAGGATTATCTATTCTATAGCATGCTGACTGAAACAGGGAAAGAACAAAACTACAGGTAGGGCTCAATTTATGACCACAATTGAGCCCAACATTTATGTTAAGTGAGACAATCATCAAGTGAGTTTTGCCCTATTTTATAATATTTCTTGCCATAGTTGTTAAGTGAATCACTGCAGTTGATAAGCTAGTAACCCGGTTGTTAAGTGAATCTGATTTCCCCATTGGTTTTGTTTGTCCAAAGGTTGCAAAAAATGATCACATGAACTTAGGACACTGCAAAGTTCATAAGTATGAACCAATTACCAAGCATCTGAATTTTGATCTTATGACCATGGGGATGCTACAAAGGTCATAAGTGTGAAAAATGGTCATAAGTCACTTTTTACAGCGCCGTTAGAACTTTGAACAATCATCAAATGACCTACTGTACATCAAGAACTACCTGTATTCCTTAACTATGGAAACTTTTTTTTCACAGAATAAATGTGATGGTTTTAAAATGGAAAGTACATATAGACCATTCAGTTGGAACAAAATGCAAAAGTCAATGGAGTTTTATCTGCATAAAGATTGTTTTCATTTAGCAACCACAACTGGGACTGACAACACGGTCATTAAGTGAAGTGGTTGCTAAGTGAAACTGCAACTCTGCTTTATTTTATAAATTTGCAAAGGTCATAAATATAAGAATTGGTCATAAAATTACTTTTTTATAGCTGTCATAACTGAACAGATGCTTAAGAAGGAAGCAGTTAAACGTGCATTTACCTGTATTACAGATAATTGCACTGAACCAGCCCAAGGGGGTTCATAAAGCCTATTAGAGGTATTTATATTCTGGATACAGAAGGAACTGAAAAAAATAATGTATTGAATTAGGAGAGGCTTTGATTTGATCAACCATAACTTTTACATTACACAATGATACACAGCATTCTGCATATCATTATGGAAACAAATGCTGGAAACAACAAAATTACAGAGTTGAATATTTATGCAAATATTCTTGGATGATTACCCATCAACATGGTTATCACCAGTGAACCAGAAATATGGTTTTCCTGTGATTCTCAAGTAGTATCCAGTAGTACTTTTGGATAAAAGGTTTTATGGATACCAAAGAGTCCTCCAACTTGGAAAAAAAAGTCACATCCATAGGGGTCAAACATATGACTTTTACTACTGTAGTTCAAGTTCTGAATACAATTAAAAGTCAACTTACGAATTTTAACAATGGTTCAAAATTTTGCCAACATTGGAGGGGGGAGTGACCTATGATCTGTACTCGCATTTATGACCATCATACTACCTCTGTGGTCATGTGATTGCAATTCAGATAGTTGGCAACTAGCTTACCTTTGTGACTGGTTACATTATCCTGTGGGCATGTGATTACAATTTGCTACTTTTTTTCCCTGATATCCAGCAAAAATTACCCATTGGGAAGGGTAAGTTTGCTTAATCGCCATTAATCAATTACCATTGCAAAAACTGTTGTAAAAGCAGGTCCGACTTTACTTACAATCACAACTTACAACAGAAATTCTAGTCCCAATTGTGGTGGAATGGCAAGAGCTTATCTGTACAAGGTGCACTACATATATAAGATGATAGTGCTAAAACAATGTTTACCTTTTCAGGAAGTACTTTCGCTATATTCTGAGGAAATGTTTATAGGTAGTCTTCAAGTTACAGCCTTCACTTGGAGACCACTGTGCAGGGCAGCAAGACTGGCAGAAGCAAGGCCAAAAGTGCAGAGAGGTGAAAAGTTGAAGAGAAGCCAGTGACTTGCCTTACATTAGGCAGTTCAAGGCTGGCAGGGACCAAGCTGAGAAGGCTTGAATCGGGATAGATCCTCTCTTAACAACCACTGGGTTTCGGTTACATGACAACAAGTAGTGCCAAGATTGCCATTGCTAAGTGATGGGTCACATGATGTCATGCTTTATGGCTGCATCACTTAGTGATAGAAATTCTGAATTTATTTACACTGAATTAATGTTGGAGACACAAAGACAGCCTCTTTTCATATTTTAGAAACCAGGAAGTGGATATCTCTAACTCTTCAAAGGAATCCTCTCTGTTGGGTAAACTCATCAACAGAAATATTATTTCTGCCAAGATTGTCAGTACTGTCTCCACTGTCCAAAACTTTCTGCAACTGCACTATATTTTAGGGTAAAGCGGGGAATCTAAAATTATCCCATTCTTTTGCCAGTAGAATTCTCCTAGATATTTTAAGATCAAAGCCAATGGCTTTACTGGAAAAATAACCTGAGATGGAGACTGATAATGCCTATGCAGTGAAACATTTCGGCATAAACCAAAAACAAAGGTTAATTCAAGAAGCCTTTTGATTGTATTTTGTCTATTTCAATTATTTTTCAGAATCAATATGTGTGTGTGTCTTACTGTATAGTATTTTTTTTTCAGATTTCAAACACAAGCTTTAAAAAGAAATAGACAGGTGTTACTTTGTGTTAAAAAAACTGACGAAAGGTTCATGGCGAGTCTGTGCCTTCGATTCCTTTCAAACTGATTATAATTGGCTCACGATAACACTGCAACCATTCACTGGCACAGATTTTTTTTTCTCCAATAAAACGATAAAATTGCTTGAGAAAGATGAATTTGCTCCACCTGCACTCAGACAAACTCCATTTAGCCACTGCAAGCATGACCCACCCACTGATTCCATGCCCCCATCTGGGTTTCAAAGGCAATCCATGTTGAACAGTTCAAAGATAAGTTTCTTGTGCATCTGACAGGTATTTTTCCTATTTTCATGCCTCAAGTTCTCCCTGCAGGTATAGTAATAGAAAAAAAAATGTTTTGAAAGGACGTGTTCCATGTCAATAATGATGTGGCTACAGTTGGTTCTGTGGATTGTCCTGTTCTCTCTGATCCTGGACACTTTCCCCCATCCATTCGTCCTCATTTGGCTGTGGAGGCCAGATCCCAAGCTCCCTTGATGTCAGGCCCAAACAACCAAGAATGACATGAGTTACTTCAGAGTAGTTTCTTTACTGCTGCTTGCCTAGAGACAGAAATCTTGCCAGACTAAAGCACTTATCTGCATAACTGTTAGATATACTCTGTGAACTACCAAGAGGGAGTCCACCTTTGCTCTCCCTGCAGACCAAAGATTCCAAGCTGCTTTGTCACTTTCCTCCCTGAGAAAGACCTCCCCCTCCTGCAACTCTGGACTATACTTTCAATTTTAAACAGGTCATCAATAGCATTAATAGCAATTGCATGTAAATAAAAGCAGACAGCTTGTTTATGCAAACACTACACCATTCTAAAACTAACCATCTTGCCCCATTTCTTCACACAGTATAAAGGGTAAGGTGCTTCCTCTGCAGTTTCTTTGTTTCATTGTGAAGCCAGGGCACAATGCCACTGCTATAGGGGGTTCCACTCTGTCCATCCATCTATCTAATAACAAATTCACTGATCACAGGATCGTTCAACTCTGTTCTATTTTAATTAGATCCTTCATAGAATAGAATAGAAACAATAGAATTAAATTGAATTCTTTACTGGCAAAGTGTGATTGTAAACACAAGGAATTTGTCTTCCATGCAAATACTATGTCCATTATGGGCAATACATTATATCTATCTTTCTTGACTGACTATTTGTCTGTCTGTCTCAGTAGGAAGAGACAGTATTTATGCTTGTTTGATTTGGGAATAAGTACATTAGTTGATTTAAAAGAAACCTGGGGCAACTGAAGGAAACCTGGCATTTCCTTTTCCATCCCACTCTGGCTATGCAGAAGCTGGATCAGGGAACTGGCCTCTACAGGGTAGGTCTATATAAGCGAGCATTGGGAGAGAGCCCTAATAAAAATTCTATGGTAATATGTCTGGTTCTGAAAAAAATTCTCAGTTTGAGGAAGGACAATACAAACTTGCAATTTGCAAAATATATCAGAGTTCTTATATCCCAGGAGAAGATGCTACCTTATCTACCTACATTTTGACACTTGATACCATTCAGTCTTTGGAGAACTGTCTTTCTTACCTGATCAAAAATAGAAGCTAAGAACAAATCTATGACAAGCCCAGAATACCTCTGATTCTGGTTCACTGCTGATAACCATGTTGATGGGTAGTCATCCAAGAATATTTGCATAACCAACTAATAAGAATGTAATCAGCTTCCAGTTTATCAAGACTAAATTCCATGCCCTTGTTTCTAATTTGGGCATCCGCATCTCAAGCCTGAGGGCTGCACTCCTTGGAGCTACATGTAAAGACCTGTCAGCTTAGACAAGAAACATACTCAGGAGAATTAGTTCCATCTTTATTGTGAAGTTAATCAATGGAACCTTGCAAGTCTAAAAGTACATCAGTTTCCCCATCACTTTTACAAATGTCCATTCTAAGACATTTATCACACTCCCATTCCTTCTGTGGGCTTAGCTTCCTCTTTTCTGATCATTGTCTACCCTGCAGCCCTTCCTCATGTCTCCAAGGTCATTCCCACATAGCATGATGACGCTAATTTTTTTGCTTCCATAAGCTTTTGCTTCCATAAAATGTAGATAAATGTTTGGATAAGGGTTTTGGTCTTGGTCAGTTTTAAGGCTGCTGGTATCAATTCCATTCCACTAGTTCTTCTTTAGAGTAAGACAATTTCTTGATAGTTGTGGAGGACTTCGAGGCTACATATTCCACATGGGCTTTCTAAGTCCCCTGCAAATGGAAAATCTTTCCCAGATTTTATTTCTATTTATTCTTCAACTCAATTGCTTTGCTTTCCTTGAAAAAAACAGCACTTTAGATTCTTGATCATTTATAATCAGCTGGTTTGCTCTGCTAATTGGGTTATGGCTTTCATAGCTTTTCTGAGTCCTGGGAATAGCATATGCTAAAGCTACTGCATGAAGAGCAGTACAAGGCAGATCTGTTCCAGGTACATGACTTGTTTTTGTGAGGGAAGCAAGATTTAAAATGGCTTGATATCCTACTGGCTTTGGCATGGGAAGAAATTCCAGCAGTGCAACTATGGGGACTTGCCCTTATAGTTGAAACACCAGTACTACAAATGTACAAATATTTTCCCCAGTAAAAACAAGCTCACAGTAATGATTAATATGTTACTATTTGATTGAGAATGGTAGACAAACATGGTTAAATGATAGCTCTTGACTAAATTATGTCTTCATAATAAATGTTGCTGCCTTGAAAAATGAGAAAAAGTTCCAGCAAACCAAATACTTGACATAAATATTGGAAGATCCTAGAATAGAGTATAAACAGATAATCTGTAAGCATCTAATAGATAGTGGGAATACTATGAGCATATAACTTGAATCAAGCAATATAATACTCCATAAATGCTGTTTAAGAAGTTAGTTAAGATAGGGTCAGTAGTACACCAATTATGATGGCTGAAAAATCTTCCTTAAAGAATGTTTGTTCATGGTTCCTCATCAAATCGGTAATGTTTGAATGGGTATCTCACAAAGGTTTCTCTGGGGTTCTCTACAATATTTTTATTACTGCTTTGGATTAATAAATGGATGGAATATTTTGTGAATCTGTATACGAACACAAGTGGTTGAGATAGGACAATAATACTACAAAAGACAAAAATAATGACAATCTGGATAAAAGTACTGAAAATAAACAAAGTTGAACTTAAAGGAATGCAAAATTATTCAGTTAGAGAACAGAAATTAAATATAGCTACAGGATGCTAAGTACCTGGTTTAAGTAACAGTACTTACAATCACAATTTTGGAACAGTTGTTGATTGCAAATTGATTGCATCACAATATGGTTGCAAAGAAGGCAGATTTGATTTTTGGCTTCTGAATATATATATTCCACAATTAATGAATCACAGGATCATTCAATTCTGTTCTAATTAGATCCTACTTTAAATACTATGTCCATTATGGACAATACATTTTAATGAGGATTAGACAAATTGAAACAGGATCAGAAAAAAGGCACAAATATTATCAGAGAGACTAAATCCTATAAACAGATGGAAATAGCTAGTAGGTTTAATCTTAAAAAAAGACAGAGAAAAGATATAATAGCACTTGTCAAATACTGGAATAGTTATTATATAGAAGAAAGCTGCTCTTCTTTTTCCAAAGGGCAAAATGTAGAATAAATGGTTTCATTTAATATTTTGGAAATTTTAATGTATTTTTTACATTTTGTAAATCCTTGTATTTTTCTCATTCTATTTATTTTTATAAAAATATATTGATGGCCCTTCCAACTCTATGATTCTATGCCTTTTCCATAGCAGAATTAGGGATAGGGAAAGTTTCAAACATATGCTTGGTTTATTTCATCAAAGACACTAAAGCAATACATGTTAGACTAAGCATTGACAGGTCTGGTTTTCACTTGCATTCTGATTTTTTATATATATCTGCTCGGTAAAATGCATTTTCAGAGTATTATTTTTACCATGCTTCAGCAATGCATTAAAAGTAAAAAAATTCTCCCCAAAAGATTTTTAAACATGTTAGTATATTTATAACTGAATTTAGTGTTAAATAATATGGATCTGCACCTGGTGTATCTAGCCTTCTATGTCAAATATTAACCTGAATGTTTAGCTTCATAATATTGGGAACTATTTGTTAACACGCTTTGTTAAGGATCAAATTAGACCCACTTAATATTTAAAACAATTTTGTAATGGGGAGAAAATATATAAAGCTGTAAATCAGCAAACAGATTCATTTGTGTTTTCATACAAAAATGTCTTGAACCTTATTCATTCAAAGTTCTTATTTCCCCATTTACTGCAAGCAAATATCTTGAAACTTGGAAAAGATTACACAACACTTTATTTCAACAGACATTGTTCGTACACTTCCTCAAATAATTTGTAGTACTTTGTGGTACACCACATCTTAAGCATCTATAATTGAAGATCTTGAAGCATAATTAGCCTCATTTTCTATGCTGTTTGTGTCAAGTAAAGTCAACATTTCTGACAAACTCTTGAATGTTCAACAGTGGTGTCCCCCAAGGCAGTGTTCTAGGACCAACTCTTCATATTCTACATAAATGACCTCTGTGATCATATTAAGAGTAACTGCGTTCTCTTTGCTGATGATGTAAGCTATTCAACACCACAGACAATATTGCTACCCTTCAAAAAGACCTCAATTATGTATCAGAATGGTCAAAAAATGGCAACTTCAAATCTCAACAAATAAATGCTCTGTCTTACATATTGGCAAAAAAAATCAGAAAATAAAATACAAGCTGAACAGTCAAGACCTTGTTGATGATCCAAACTCTGTCAAGGACCTTGGAGTACTCATCTCTAGTGATCTAAGTGCTAGAGGTTAGATTTTTCTCTGGTAATATCACACTACTAACTAGAGCATACAAAACATTTGCTAGACCAATACTCAAATACAGCTCATCAGTCTGGAACCCACATTACATATCTGATATTAATACAGTTGAGAAAGTCCAGAAATATTTCACAAGAAGAGTTCTCCACTCCTCTACTCATTGCAAAATACCTTATGCCACCAGACTTGAAACTCTAGACCTAGAAAACCTAGAACTACGCCACTTTCGGTCCGATCTTAATATATAAAATCATACATTGCAATGTCCTACCTGTCAATGAATACTTCAACTTCAACCATAACAATACAAGAGCACATAATAGATACAAACTCAAGGTTACCAAACTTGATTGCAGGAAATACGACTTCAGCAACAGAATGGTCAATGTCTGGAATACTCTACCTGACTCTATGGTTTCTTCCCCAAACCCCAAAAACGTTAACCTTAGACTGTCTACTATTAACCTCACCCCTTTCCTAAGAGGTCTATAGGGGGCGTGCATAAGCGCACCAACGTGCCTACTGTCCCTGTCATATTGATTCTTTTTACTTTTTTTATATGTATCCATTTCATGTATTCATAACTATGTTTATACTTATACCTATTGTAAGCAATTGACAAATCAAATCAAATTAAATAAACAAACAAATAAATAAATAAATAAAATGTTCCCTTATCCAAAACCCTCATGCCCAGCTGAAAAAAAGCCTTTTCACCTGTATAAGATGACTTCAATTTCCACTGAAATCGGTGTGCATAATGAAATTAATATTCCCTACCTCTTAATCAGTGTTTCTCAACCTTGGCAACTTTAAGATGTGTGGATTTCAATTCCAAAAATTCTGCAGCCGATCTTGCTGGCTGAGGAATGCCATACATCTTAAAATGGCCAGGGTTGAGAAACACTGCTCTAGGTAAAAATGGGGAGGGTTGGTTTTTTTTTTTTTTCATTATTTTGGATGAATTACAAAGGCAAGTAATTTAGCAAAACATTCACAAGGTAAATTTAGGATAGACTCAAATTACCAACAAGTAATTTGGTTGAAGATAATTTAAATTTTCTTTTCTCTGACTGGGTAATAAATGAGCTCACTCCTCTAATTGTTTATTCATTCCCATTATTGCTGTTTTTTTTTTTTAATATTCCTAGCTAGGTTATTTCATGTCCATTGCTTCTTCTGTATTTTGCCTTGTTTTATTCATGTTTTCTTCTCCTGACTGTGTCCCTAGACTATAACCTTGGTTACAATACACACTGCTGTCTCTGGGTTTGCATTTTTGATTAAGATGCTAGGTTTTTCCCAAGCCTGAGATTGGCAAACAGTTGTGATTTGCATTAACAACAATACTGCAGTCAAAAGAAAAACTCAATTTTTAAATGTGGGTGTCTAATTGCTGGAAGGTTTGGAAACTAGCCCAGTTTGGGAAAAATACTTGTGGCATTTTTAGGAAATATGGCTGGCAAAAAATTGGTGCTCACATTGTGCAATTTTTGTATTTATAAAAGAAAAAAAATCCTAAATGGCTTTTTTTGTCATTTCAAGGAAGCAATATTTAATAGATAAAGAAATTGACAGATTAGTACAAAAGAAAGGAAGTGAACTGCCTTCCCTCCAATAGAAAAAAATTCAAAAGGTATCCCAACAAAAATATTTATATTCTAAATTTTTCCAGAATGCTACAATAAGCATCAGGATAGCAACAATACTGCAGCAAACAGGATAATAGTTCCCTCAAATACCATATTTAGCCAGGAATGGCAGGATTAGAAATACAAAGCAAAATGATATTTTAGATATTTTAATTTATGTTATCTTTGAATGTGCAGAATGGTACTGTTGTTTTTTCCAATTTTTTTGAAGGGAAAAATTTGGCCGAATCTTTTTAGCAAATAGTTGTTGCAGGATTCTTCTTTATTTAGGAAATATAATTACCAATCTATAATCAATACTGTCCTTGCGGAGAGCATCAAAATCTGCAAAAGAGCAGACAGAACCTTGCAATGCATGCTTATTCATCTGAATATTCATATGATATTAACTTACATATACAAAAGACAGAACTTGCATTGTGACATTCCATCCATGACTTTGCTGATTTTGACCTCCTTCCATGGATCCTGCTGCCAGTAATTCTTTAAATTATACAGATAACAAAATAGGAAGTTCTATTCTGAACAACAATTTGCAAGTATCTCTTTATAATAATAAACAAAAACAAAGTATTAAAAGCTAGATTCGTATTTATAAAATTGAGTAAATACCAGCTTTTGAGTGTTAGCTTAAAGAGGTAAGATTCCTTGTCTTTTATGACTTGGAACCACTTGGAAACAGGATTGATATATCTAATGTATATATATATATTAGAAATATGGATCATTAATATATGGTGGTTAAAAGATCGAGACTAGGAAAGAGAGACCCAGGTTCTAGTCCTCCCTTAGACACAGAAGCCAGCTAAGTGATTTTGGGCCAGTTTTTCACTTCTCTTCCCTAAACCAATGATATCTATTCAATGCTTAGAAGAACAAGAGAGGTAGAGGAACACACACACACACACACACACACAGACATTTAACATGTATATTTTGTGGGGAAGTGATTATGTGGATATGTTCACATACTTACACAACATGCATACATATGAGACACAATGTGATATAGTTGTTAAACTGGGAGTGGGGAGGCCCAGGCTCTTATCCAGAGGTGGGATGCTGCCGGTGTAACAACTGGTTTGCTAATTGCGTGCTTTGCGCACACCTGATGTGCACTGTGTGCACATGTACTGCTTTCAAAATTATTTACCTTCAATGTTACTTCAGGGAAGTAACACAGCAGAGGCACAGCAATCCGCTATGCCACACAAATCAGCTGAGCAGATATAGGTGAGTACAGCGCAGGGATGGGTGGGCGGACCCATGTGATCAGCAGAGCGAACCAGTTTGGAGCCAGCTGATCATCGGAGCTAGCGGTTCGCCTGAACCAGGAGAATCCCACTCCTGCTCTTATCCTCCCTTAGACCTTGAAGCTTACAGGGTAATTTCGGGCCATTCACTCAGTCTTAGTCCTTGACTCAGAAGGTGAAACATTTCAATTTACCAGTTTGCACTGGATTAGTAGATTGTGATCCATAATTTGCAGTGGATTAATGTGGGATGATGATGATGATGATGGCCCTGAAAAACAAAGTTTGCAAAACAGATCAAAGAAAAAAATTATGTATTTGCCATTTTATGCCACTCTACATGAAATATACTTTTGCTGCAGGTAAACCATAGGCCAGTGTACTGTTCTTAACAGCAACCTCCATGCATGCAGAATTTTAGAGAGTACAAAAGGATTGGCAGATGGCCTGAGGAACCCTCAAGCAGAAGTCAACACATGGGACAAGAAGAGAGGAACTATGAAGTAGCAATAAATAGAAGGAAATTACCCAATGTTTTCAGTTCCCATAAAATTGCAGCAGGGTAAGAGATATTGCAATATCCTAAGGACAAATTTTTATTGTCATAAATGTTAATTGACTAAACTCCATTTCATCAGATATTTTATCTGCCAATCACAGCTTTCTATTAAGGATTCTTCTGACATTTGAAGGAAATGGAAGTGTATAAAGACTTTGTATTCTGAGCACCATGCAATATTGTTTGAGTTAAACCTCAAGAACAGTCCCAAAGGTGCTTTTTCAGTAGGTAAGTGGTCTTTCTTGTTTTTTCTTTGAACACGTTTCACTCCTCATCCAAGAAGTTTCTTCAGGTTCCCCACTATCCTGCCAGAGCCAAAGAAGCTTCTTGGATGAGAAGCAAAACATCTTCAAAAAAACCCCAAGAAAGTCCAGTTGTTTCCTGAAAAAGCACATTTGGGACAACCATGACTAGATAACTAAGAATCTCTACAGATCCCCAGAACAGGATTTTACTCTTGCTTGCTTTCCTTTGTAGACAATATGTCCACCACTATACATACCTGGAGGATCAGTCAATGGGATCATTCCCTTAAAGATGTCCTTTCCACTGATAGATGGTCAGTGAAGACAATCTTAGGACAATTTTATTAAGCTTAAGAATATATTAAATAATTACTATAAATATTTACATATCATTGGTGCATGGTTATCATGCACAAAGTGTGTCTTCTCAAGCTATTTAACAACTGCAGGAGTCAACTGAAGCACAGTTTACAGAATGAACAACTGCAGGAGTCAACTGAAGCACAGTTTACAGAATGAAAATTATTAATATTTATTGATTTACCACAAAAATGTGTGTGTGTATGCTTTTTATGTGAAAACATTCTAGTTGAAAGCTTTTGATAGACTTTTATAACATTTGGTTTTGTTTTATTAAATGTTAGATTTTGGTCCATTGTTTTTACGAGTATGAGCACCATACACCTTAAATTTTCTTCTAATATAACAGGATTGTGTTATGATTTTTTTATAGATAATTTTCTTATTCAGATCTTATTGAAATTTAGGTTAAAAGCTTCTATCTATGGAATGTTTCTTCCTACTGATGTTTCATTAATGCTGACTTTGAGATTTAATTTGTTAGGTTGGATGGACTCATATAATATGATGAGTTTATCAATTAGATTCAGGAGTATGATCTCAAGATTAATTGCTAG
Organism: Bungarus multicinctus; assembly: GCA_023653725.1. Taxonomy (NCBI): domain Eukaryota; kingdom Metazoa; phylum Chordata; class Lepidosauria; order Squamata; family Elapidae; genus Bungarus; species Bungarus multicinctus. The sequence continues at coordinate 40,000,307 of CM042838.1, read as the reverse complement.
CCACCTGCCATTGTGCTTAAACATTCAATTCAATACGGGGTTTTTATAGTCTATTTCATTATATTAATGGACATTTTCCCCAATCCTTTATGTTTTTGAAAATCTGAAAACATAATCCAACTCTCAGCTTGATACTGATATACTCTATTAATTCTAATCTCTCACAATTTTACTGTATATTTTAATTGCATTAAATGAGCAGCACTCCTGCACTGCTGATCTGGAAAAAAGATAATTTTGCACTCAAGGTCAGATGGAAAGATTTGCATTCCTATAATTCCCCACCCTTCAAGGTGATAAACAAACATCCGTAATAATTGTATGACTAAATTTCAAAATAATGTCTGAAATGATCCTGGTCACATTAGGCAGATAGTCGTTCAAAAAACAACAGAACTCTCATTAATATTACAATCTCCTTTATGATCCATTTTGCAAAGTTTCAATTAGCCCAATGCCTTGTCACAGAGCAATGAAATGAAGTCAGAGTTTTATGTTTAATGTTTTGGGGTATATTCATCATAAACCCAGTAAGAAGATGCTAATTATGCTATCCTTTTCTCAGTTCAGGAATCCAGATTAAAGCATTTCAGCTTTTATCTCGACAGCTTCATCAATGGGGAACCAATTGCCTTCCTTAATAATTGCTTCCACTGTTGAACTGCCCATTTCATTGGGAAGTTTTTTTTAATGTTGAGACAGAAAATGCCTCCCTGTATGAGTTTTTAGTCTTTATCACCTTATTGTCCTTCTTTATACTTGTTCCAGTTTTAACTATCTTCTGAAAATGTAACCAAACCACACATAGAATCAAGATGATCAATATTTAATCAATGAATGATTGTGCTCATTTCTAGGTTCAGGGTTCAAAAGTGCACGAACCTGCCGGGTATAATATCTATAGCTTTTTTGCTATTTGGACTTTGGAAAAAAACCAATCTTTAAAATATTGTATGCCAAATACAGGATGCAACCTAATTCATATGAGTCTTGTGAGTGAAGGCTTGGTGAACTATTCCCACAGGAAAAATGTCATGTCATTTTCTAATTTCCGTAGTTTAATGAAGACATGCATACAGAGAGTAACATGCTAATCATAGTCCTCTGCGAATGAAACAATATTTGGAAACAAGGAAACAGCAGGATAGATTTTGTAATCTGGGACTAAATGCACTTGTCTCCTTGGGAACCACGCTGGCCTTTTTTTCTACATCCTCCCACTCCTTGCTCCACACCCCCAACCTATTTTGTTCGTTTCATTCTTTTTGATTTAGGTTCTTTGAAATAAGAGGCTGGATCATAAAATAGCACTGGATTTTAACAGGAGAAGATTGTTGGGTACCACCTTTCTTTAACTGATGGAGGGTTCAGAGAAGAACCTAAGAATAATTTGGTTCACAGTGACAAAGGCATATTAATTATTTTAGTTTTTTTACTACACAATCAGATTTATGCTCTCTCTGGCTGTCTCACTCTCTTCTTCTCTCTCAGGCAGACAAAGACATATTGTTGTGATTCGCCGGCAGCAGGTGCGGATGGTTGAAGTCTTGGAGAGTGAGGACTCGGGTGAGGGACCTGCGTGTGATGCAGGGATGGGGCCAGGACTATCAGAGAGTGGAGTGCTGTCTTCGAAGCTTGTGGAGGCTGGCAGCAGTGATGCAGAGGACTTCGAGGAGCCTGTGTCCAGTGCACGTGCGTGCAGGGCTGCTCGAAGGAAAGAGCAGCTGCAGCAGCAAGGGTGACTCGGGAATAAGGCTACAAGGTGATGGCCCTTCCCTTCAGGGATAAAAGCCAGTCCTCAGAGGTGGGATTCTTTGCAGGAAGCAAAGAAGTTCTTGCATTTCAAGTCTTGTGGAAGTTCGGACTATCCTGGTTTGTGTTTGGAGATTTTTGGTTTTGATTATTTCCTTGGAATTTAATCTAGTGTTCCTGGCAAGGCTTGTTCTTATCTGGGACAATTAGTTTTTAATAGCGTTTTACTGTGAATGAACAGAATTCACAGAGATGCATTAAAAAGGTTTTGCTTTTACCTGTTTGGTGTTCATTTGCTTTGAACGAGGCTTGGGTTAGAACACATATATACATATCTCAAAGAACGTTTCGCTTCTTGCTTTATACTGATTTTGATTGTTTACAAGTCAATCATTGGATCTGGCAATTGCATTAGTTCTCTGCACACTCAGTTGGTTTAAAAAATGGCAAATACAGTACATGTTTTAAGGAACATTTGGAGAAATTGGAAGTGATGTAGAGGAGGTAATCAGATTCACAGGACTGGAAGCTGAAATGTAAGCTAAGACAAAAAGAACTGGATTTGAAACCCCTTAAAAAAAGACCAATCAAATAAATTACCTGAGCGAGTGTCACATAGAGGAAAAACAGGACCTGTTTTCTGCTATTTCAGGGTGACCTTAAGTCAGTGGCGGGATTCAAATAATGTAACAACCGGTTCGCCCAGGGTCAGATTGGCTATCATGGGAGGCATGGCCCATCCTCATCCTCCATTTCTACCATACAGGAGCCTCCCACAATGGGCGAACTGGTTGTTAAATTACCCCCCCCCCCAATCAATGGATCCTTGGCACTGCACTGCATTGTAATGGAGAAATGGGAAATGGAGCAGCCGTCATGAGGGAAGGAGGAGGAAGAAAAACAAAAAACAACCTTCTCTTTCCCTCATGCCAGCCACTCCATTGCCCAGTTCTTCATTGCAGTACAGCACAGGGCCCAGGATCCACTTTGATAGAGGAGGGACGGATTTAACAACCGGTTCATGTGAACGGGTGTGAACCGGTTGAATCTCACCACTTTCCTTAAGTTGCAAAAAGTAGCTTCTAGTTCAGTTGTTCCAAAACACCAAGTCAGCAATACACATATTGATTCAGTTTCTATGTAAGCCAAAACTGAACAACTATTTTCTAGGCCCATTTTAATCTGGATTTCTACAATGTGCAGGGAGTTGGACTCAGGAAACTAAAATTCAGTGCTTCTCAACCTCAGAAATTTTAAGATGTGGATTTCAGCTCCAGCCAAGACTAAAATAAATGATCCCTTCCAGCTCTTGGTTATGCTTACTGTATCCTTCCTTGTTGAAATATGAATATTTTTACCACCATTAAATAGAAACATTTTACTACCAAAATATTACCTCTCCAAATTTAAGAACAGGAAAGTAAACCTGAAGCCATCTTTTCCATTTACAAGGCACTTCTGTTCAATTTAAAGAAATCCCCATACGGCATATCTCTTCATGCAAAGGTATACCAACAATAATGTTGTTTTGTTTGGGGTAAGAGATCCCCCCCACTCCCCAGGCTGATTGGATGCACACAACAGATTAAATTTTCATGGAACATAAAAACCAGAGAGATCTTTAAAAAAGGCAAATCAACTGCATGAAATGAGATAAGAAGACCTCATTTTAAATCTAGACAGGATTGCTCATTTTCCTGCAGGAGGTTGTTTCTCTTGATTTGGCCAGCAGAGGGAGCTAATGCAGTGCGCTTAGGTATGTGTCTGTTACTGCTGTTCAGCCTTTCTTAAATAATATCAGTCTTAACAAAACTGTGCTTCATCAGTCCTTGACGGTGGTTTTATTTAGAGTTAATCGGCACTGTGGTCTAACCTTTGGATCACACCTCCATGTTCACTATGACTGAAAGGATTTGTTCAATGATTTTGTAGATTGCAGAACCATTCGAAGGGTCTGATGAAGAGAAGTAGTTGTCAGAACAAGAGTTCCATACAAGCATAGCAGAAAACAAAATTTATGTTGAAGAGTGTTGTGGAAGTATGCTGCAGCCATTCATTTTCAATTAATTGAATAGCAGCCTCAGGGAGTATTGTCAAAAGGGATGGGAACAAAAAATAGTTGTGCTAATTTACATCTCAGACTGAAATTAGAGAAGTCTTCCCCACCACCACCACATATCTTTCCAAAGACCACAAACCATAGGATGTTCTTTTTAGAGCCTTGAATACCGCAACACACTCTTGAACATCATTTGCTTTGCAATTAGGAAACCCATGAGTTTTTTTAAAAGTGGCATAGAGATAGTCCTCTACTTACGTTTGTTTAGTGACTGTTCAAAGTTTGGACAGCACCTAAAAAAGTGACTTATGTCATGGCTCTGAGCAATGAAACCAATTGAATCAGGACTTGGAAGATCCATTCAGGCTTGGAAGACCTTTTATTGAGTACATTGTATCGGCACTTAGAAAGTTGAAGCTACCTCTGGGTAATTCCCATGCTTCAGAGTAATAAAAAGAATAGAAACTTCCTACCCCCTTCAGGTGTCCTGGGTCACGTTAACCAATCAGTCCATCAGGATCTTCCCCCTCTGTCTTAGCAGATGTTCGTTGCCATGACCTTGGTTAACACACTGCATCTGTTACAAGTGTCATGTCTAACTTACATGCTCTATCATTCCTCTCGATTGTAGTTGTTTCCTGTATCATATTGCCACTCTAGGATTCATCTCTAGTGTTCCTGTGATGCGTTTCCTGTTCCTCACTCTCTCTAGTAAAACGGTTTCTGCACGGTGATGGCCTATAGTGTACTTACTTACTCTACATGAAACAGCATCTGGTGGATGTTTGGTCTAGTGGGCTCAGGCACTACAATCCAGTTCTTTCTAACTTCCCTCCTCTCCCCAAAGAATGGCAACTAAGAAATGAAGCAAAGTAAATATGGCATCGGCCTTGGTCATTTCGAAGTTGATATTATGACTGTTTTTCACACTTATGACTGTTGCAGCATATCCATGGTCACATAATAAAGATTCAGGTGCTTGGCAACTGGCTCATATTTATGACGGTTGCTGGTGTCCCAGGGTCAAAGATTTTGAAATCTTCTGACAAGCAAAGTCAGTGACTAAGTCAGATTCATTTAACAACTGTGAGACTAATTTAACACTGCAACGATTCACTGAACAACTGTGGCAAGAAAGGTCATAAAATGGGGCAAAACTCAACTATCTCACTTTGCAACAGAAATGTTGGATTCAATTGTGGTCATAAGTTGAGAACTACCTGTATTAGAATGTTGTTCGCATGCTCTGCCATCTTGTCCATTCTTCTGCATTAAGTTCATTTCTGGTTATATGTGTCCATGTCTCTGTGTTGGGAGGGGCATCCAATGACCAAAGGCTATGAGTACAAAGCTGCAGAGAAAAGCTCTTTCTTTCCAAAGGATCTAATAAATGGTGACTATAAGTTAGGTCACTATTAAATAACATCTAATGTACTGATAGTACCAAAAAAAATGGAAATAATAGAAGCTGGCTATGTCTTATACCTCCCTGAATGATCATAACAGTGAAATGAATGGGCTAAAGATGTGAAATTAGCACATCGTCTTGGAAATGTGTTACTAGTGAATTTATATAACTCCCACAAAAAGTCTCATATGTTTGAGGTTTCTTTCTTTTTAGTACTGTAGTGACAACTTTCCGATTTCTATAACATTGGAGCATCCAATACCCAGCCATTGCCCTCTTCTTACAAATTCATCTTCTCATTATTGTACTTGGATATGATTTAAAGAGTGTTTCTGAAACTCTTGAGCATCGTGTGATCTGCTGTTGTCGGGGCAGGGATAGGAGTTGGGGGGTGATTATTTATTTTCCAGATTTTGTTCTATTGTACTTTATTAATTTATTTGATTATTTTTGTTAGTTTTTATTGTTTTTTAAAAAATATGGTTTTACATTCTGTAAGCTGTCTCGAGTCGCCATGGGCGAATAGGCAGCAATATAAATTCAATAATATAAATAAATAAATAATCTTCAGCTTCAGCCAACTTCATGTAGAAGTTAAGGCATCAAGTTAAAAACCAGGAGATTGTGAATTTTAGTCCTGTCTTGAGTACAAAGCTAATTGGATGAGCTTGGATAGTCGCTCTCAGTTCTAGGAAGCAGGCAATGGAAAACCACTTCCAAAAATCTTGCCAACAAAACTACAGAAACTTGTTTAGGCAATTGCCATGAGTCAAGACTGACTTTAAAGTACCACTCATCCACCCACACAGAAGGACTCAAGGAGTTCTAGCACTATTAAGCTTCACTAAGAATCTTGAAGTACTAATAATTTTCAATTAATTAGTCAAGACCTTCACAATTAAAATCAAATTGCATTGCAATAGGAATAGATGAAGCAAAGATATTTGTAGAAAGATCCACACACCTCACTCCCTCACTCCTCCCTCAAAAAAAAAAAAAAAACTATTAGGAGGATTGTTGTTAAACTCAGAAAAGAACAAGGAAATATTACAGGCAATGTAGAAGGCAGATGCTATAATTGTCCTTGCAATAATAATAATTTTAAAATCCAAACCTTTTCATTCTTTTAACCCCTTGATCCACTGCACAACAGGGCGTTTATTTTTGGAGTGTATCATAAAGGACAGGAAAATGGATCCGTCATTTCAAGTATTAGAATGCCTAAAGTATAAAAGGATGAATTGTTGGTATTAATTTAAACCACTGTGGTGACATAGAATTGTTGAACTGCTACAAATGAAAGAAAACGAGATGGGATTTGTCTTGTAAAGACATTTGAAAATAGCTTTAAGAGAAAACAACTAAAAGAAAGTAGATAGCATTTCCTTTACTTCCACAATAGTGTTGGTGGATAACTATTTTTCTAGGCCATGAAGATGACCCTTCCACAAAAGCTGGCTAATTACTTCAATTGATGAAGAAAAGCTGTGTTCTTCACACTGTGCATATTTAACTTAATTGTCACAAATGAAGGGTACACAATGAAGAAAATAATGTATGAAAATTGTTTTACGCATGGTAAGGGGAACTTTATTGAAAAACTAGTGGAAGTTCTGCCGGAATAGGAAGCCATTGCTCAAAGAAAGCTCAGCTTTAGGTCTCAAAAGAAAAGTTATTTGTATATCTCCTTCTCTCAGGGTACAATATTTTCTGGAGTTTATTTGCAGGGCTCCATTCATTATGGAGCCAAGGAATTAGTTTATTAATTTTTTCATTTTTTCATAGTCATCAAGGAGTTCTTCTCTTGATGAAATGCTCAGAAGCAGATGACTTGACAGGTGGTTCTTTTCATCCATGATTTAGCACTGCTGCATTGTACGTAGCTGAACATAGCAGTAATACATGAGTACCCATTCAGGGCTTATACAGGTAGCTCTTGACTTGCAATCATTCATTGAGTAACTATTTGACATTACAACGGCAGCACTGAAAAAAGTGACTTATGACTGTTTTTCACACTTTCAATCATTGCAGCATCCCCATGGTCATGTGATCAAAATTCAGACGGTTGGCAACCGGTGTGTATTTTGACTCATATTTATGACAGTTGCAGTGTCCCGGGGTCATGCAACCATTTGCAACTTTCTGACAAGCAAAGTCAACGAGGCAGCCAGATTCACTTAACAGCTGTGTTACTAACTGAACAACTGAAGGGATTCACTTAATAACTATGGCAAGAAACATCGTAAAATGGGGGCAAAACTCACTTAATGACTGTCTCAGAAACATTGGGCTCAGTCATGTTCATAAGTGGAGGACTATCTGTGATTGGATATGATGTTGGATATGGATACTCCTGATTTGCAGCCTCCAAAGCACCCCAGGATCAAAATGGCTACTCCTCCTCCTCCTCTTTTAACGATCCCATAATACCTTGTGAGGTGGAGTCTGGGCAACTGAATGGAGCTGAGTGTTTACTGGCCAGATGCCCTTCCTGTCACCAATGCAGAGTTTGTTTCAGCAGATACATTCTCAGTGTGCCCAGACAGAGAAATAACTGCCTTTACCTAGCATCGAACTCACAGCATCCTAATTGTGAGATGAGAGCTGCACCTCTGGGCCACCCCCCCCACTCATCAAAATAGCTAATGTTCAATAAAAATAACGTTCCAATTGTTTAGGAGTGGTAGGCAATTTAGGGTGAGAAAATTCTCTCATTCCCTCCTATCTTTCTGCCCATCTCAAATCCTCCAAATCTAGTAAAAAAAACCAAAAAAACAGATCGACATTTTTTGAACTCTGCCAGTGATATGTAACAGGAAACCATTCTACAGCCCAGAAGCAAATTGAGAAATTGAACTGAGACCCCAGTCAAGGAGATCCATAGCACACAAGTGATTCTATAGTTCTTAATCAAGACGTATTGGAGTTTGCTAACAGCTGATTCACAGCTATTGATTATTAAACAATTTGGTTTTTATTATTGCTGTGAGCCACCCAGAGTTGTGTTTCATAAGATGGGTGGCCACATAGATCTAATGAACGAATGAATAAAGTGCATGTAGTACAATGTAGTTAACAAGTATTGGAGACTCATTAAAAAAATAGGTCTTTCAAAGGCATTATTTTTCCAAAACAAGAAAATGTGGTAAAGGCCAAACACATGTGCAAACCATCTCTCTAGTCTTCCTCTATGCATGGTTTTGAATATTCCTATAAAGGCCAAAGATTCTATCATGTTTTATTTGTCTATTTATTATTAAAATATTCACAGTCTGCCCTCTCTCCTAAAGTTCAGAGGCCGGTTGTTATCCATAAGCTTCCTAACTTAACATTTTAAATGTAGATAATAAAACTAAATTAAAAGCAATGCCTTATTTTTTTTTTAATGCCCACAATAAAATGCCTCTTGATCTTTCATCACCATCACTCTAAAAATGCAATGGGAGGGGCAGTACGAGCCTTTTTTGTATTTCTCATTGTGATATTGGAAGGACAGCATAATGCTGGTGTTTGTCATTCCTCTGTCAGAGTCTGAATCCAAGGAGGAAGCCGAACAGCTGACAGGGAGTGAGAGTGTGGCTTCATTGGCTCTGGAGGAAACTGGGGAAGGGCAAAGTCCGGCTGGGCAGAGCAGGGGAGAGGGAATTCAGAGGAGGACTCAGGCCTACCCCATCTTCATCCTAGGCTAAACAGGGAGGAATGGAGAAGAGAGCAACGTGGGTTGCGTGGCTTACAGGGGAGGAAAGGGCTCTGATTCCCTTCATTAACTGCAGCTGGGAACACAGTGTATAAAAAAGGCAAGCTGCATGCAGGCTGTTGGGAGCAAACGTGATTATCTTGTATTGTCGTGGCTTATCTATGTTCCTGGCGTCTTCCCAACTGTCTGAGTTTTGCCGTGTTTTCAAGTCTGAAATTTTTGTTCCTGTCCTGCTACACTAATTACTTCAGTTTGGCTTGATTGGATTTTAAGTTACAGTTGGATATGTTTACCTTGTTTTGCACTTCATTTTTTGCAGTCAAAGGCTGTTCCTGGGAGAGTTTTTTCTCCAGCCAGAAGGTAACCTGGACATTGGGGACAAAGTTGGAGATAATAAAGGGACTCCTATGGCGTATTTGACTGTCTTGTCTTTGTGCCATGCCCGGGTCATCACAGTGTTCATCTGGCTATCATCTGAAGAGGCTCCAAAAACTAATGACTATTTTGGCTCTGTAGCATCAACAAATATGATGAGGAGCTGTAATGTCAGTAATCGTTTACATCTTGTGTAGATATTATATGACAAATTCCAGAAGTATGCATATCAATAGTGAAAATTATCCTGCTGGAGTCAGAATTGAGTGTGCTTTAATTCAATTGCTTTTCATTCATACCACACTTATGAGACTGTCAGTCTTCCAACCCTCTAGACATCCCTTTTCTAAGCATCCCACATTTAATGTGGATTTATCAATCAATCCTAAATTCTGGGAACGTCTTCTCACAATTAAGTACTTTAACAGTAGGTTGCACTCTGGGGATCACTTCTACAAGATACAAATATTTATCATTGATGTCTGCCAGTAAACCACACTATGAAACTGCCCCTTGGAGCAACTCAATTTTAACAGCTAGGCTTGCCAGTCTCCAGGACTATCTCCTTCCAGATAGCCTGCATCAATTTAGTCTTCATTTCAATCATCCATCTATTTCTTCCGAACGTGGCCATGTTAGAAGCATGCAGATGGCCATATGACTGCTTGCTCTTTCTTTCAGATGTTTAACCCTTTTTAATTCAGGTAGGATCTCATTACAAACCTGTTTTCTTACTAGTATTTTAGTATTTCACACATGGAGCTACTTTTTGACTTATTTGAAAATTCTATCCTTTTCCTGCTCAAGTAATTATTTTTCGTTCGATCTTTAGAGTCATGTTTCTTTGTAAAAGTTTGTGGCCAAATACTTGCTTCCTGCTTCAGTTTGGTCTAATTGGTGGCCAGGCAAAATACTCTCCTGTATGTAATATAGATTATGTAAAATCTATGGAAGAGAGAAGGGAGAAGACGATCCAGATATCCTATATTTCTGGCAAAGCAAACAAAAATCAATGCTTCTGATACAGTTTATATATGTCATCCTGAGCTCAAATGAAAATGCCAGTCAGTTTAACTGGTTCTCAAATACAGAATTTATCTTATGAAATTTATTAGCCACCCATCTTAGTCTAGGGTAACTCTGAGTAGTTTACAATATTAAAAGGGTAAAGCTATATAAAACCTATACACCAGAGGTGGTATTCAGCAGGTTCTGACCAGTTCTGGAGAACCGGTAGCTGAAATTTTGAGTAATTCGGAGAACCGGCAAAGACCACCTCTGACTGGAGATTTTACAGTTTCCTTCCCCTGCCACGTCCACCAAGCGATGCCCACAGAACCGGTAATTAAAAAAATTTGAATCTCACCACTGCTATACACACACTAGGAATAAAGTACTATAACATTTAGTCTAGCCTGAATTAGATTATACTAGACTGGGGCTGTCAAACTCCCAACCTGTGGCATCACGCGCTGGCCACACCCACGCCTGGTTTAGTAAAGGGGAAAAAAGTCCTGATACATCACGTGATGCCAGTGTGATGATGTGAGTTTGACACCCCTGGACTAGACTGACTGGAAGTTGGTGGTCTCTGTAGTCACTCACAGATTCATTTTTGAAATTTTTAATCTGCCCAAAAGAATTAGAATATAGGAATAATAATAATAATAATAATAATAATAATAATAATAATAATACACATGTAAGCCACTGCCCGATGCAATGTAGACCTTGAAGCATAAAAATGCCAGGGAATGGGATGACATTTCTAGAACTGAGTCATCATACTGACTCTTTAATGAAGAAGCCTTTCCAAGTTAAATAGTGAGAAGCAAGTTTTCCTCATTAGTATAGAAGTCTAGCATTCTGGACATAAGCTTCTGAATTCTAAGTACAGTTAAACCCAACTTACCACAATTCATTTAGTGACCGTTCAAAGGAACAACAGCACTGAGAAAAGTGACTTATGACCATTTTTCACACTTATGACCATCGCAGCATCCCCATAGTCATGTAAGCAAAATTGAGAGGCTTGGCAACTGACCCATATTTATGATGGTTGCAGTGTCCCAGGGCCATGTGATTCCCTTTTTGTGACAGTCTGACAAGCAAAATCAAGGGCGAAGCCAGATTCACTTAACAATGCTGTTACTAAATTAACAACCAAACTGATTCACTTAACAAATGTGGCAAGAAAGGTTGTAAAATAGGGTAAAATTCATTCAAGAAATGTCTGACTTAGCAACAGAAATTTTGGGCTCAATTGTGGTCATAAATAAAGGACTATCCCTAGTAGACTTTTGATTAGTTGATGCACTTAAACATAGCATTGTCCAATTCAACAGGGAGATAACTTTGGACAAAGGGACAGCAGCTTTTTTTTACCGTGTTTCCTTGAAAATAAGATCCAGTCTCATTTTCTTTTGGGCTCCAAAATAAACACTAGGTCTTATTTTCAGAGGATGTCTTACCCGCTTACCTTAGGACCACCACAGCCAGGCTTCCCATGCCCCGACACCTGCCGCACCACTGCCTGACTTCTTCTGTGTCCGCTCACATCCACTCGTATCCAGATGACACGTGACTAATCACATCGGTGTCGCCGCTTGTGGCTGGATACTGCATGGCTCATCCCGCCAGTGCCACCTATTGCATCAGGAGGCTGCATTGCACATTATGCTGGTGCTGTGATGCACCATGTGACATCCAGCCATGAGCAGCCACAAGCGGCTGCAGAAGAACTCGAGTAATGGTGCAACAGGTGACTGATTACGGTGGTCCTAAGGTAAGCGGGTGCAGGGTGCATGAGGAGCAGCTCCACCCTCACATCCTGCCCTAGCTTAATTTTTATATATGCCCCACCTCGTACAACCAGACAGTGGGACAGAGTGGGCAGGGTCTTAACTAGGGCTTATTTTTGGGATAGGTTTTATTTTCAGGGGAACATGGTATATACGAGAAGCACAACAGAAAAAAAGCAAAGCTGTCAATTATTATGCATTTGTAGGTCCCTCGTGGTGGCTTTCTGGCCAAAATGGGTTCCACAAGGCCTTCTGCCATTTAGCATTCACTATCACCCTCCCTTATTTATATTCTGTGGCTCTGCTCTCCTTGCTTTACCCTCACTTCTTGGGCACATTGCCTTCTGCTTCCCTCAATTTTTAACAAGTTCCCATTGGTGTTGCCAAACTAATATCATAGCTGCTCCAGGTGGACCACAGACTTTATTATAGATGTGCCTCTGATGGCAACAATGGAGATAAGCAACAATGTGCAGTCTCAAAACAGGTACAGTTTCCAGCTATTTTGGACTCAGGGATTTCTCAGAAGCAGGAGAAAGAGAGAGCATTCTCTCCACCATATCCCCAATACAGTGAAAGGTGGTTTATCTTCATTGCTGTCAATGCAGAAGTGTGTTAGGATCTAAGGATATGGCTCAGCTGAGGCAGAAACACTGTGTGTGTGTGTGTGAGAGAGAGAGAGAGAGAGTGTTAGCATAGAATCCCCTGGCTTGGTCTCAAAACACATGGAAGAATTGGCTGCTTGCCTATAAGCTGCAGGTGGAGACAATCAAAATATGGGCTTCACATTCCTAAGCAGTACCCAGGTGAGGAGATGACAACACTGGTATGCGGGCAAACCAACAATTAAGGCAAAAGTGGAAGGATAGAAGCCATGTTTCCCAAACTTAGGCAAATTAAAATTGGATATCTGCAGTGGGTTTGTCTTTCTTTTTTAAAGGTCCCTGATTGTGAGGGAAGACTAAATAATTAGTTGTGGGTTGTGAGAAAAGCTGGCTCCAATCAGAATTTGTGCTATTCTGGCCCTAGGTTTAGTTTCCCAACAGCTTCCTTGCCAGCTGCCGGTGGGTCCTGAAGTTAGCTGCAACAGCTGGAGATTCCCTCAAGCATAAGAGCAGAGTCTTCTTTCACCCTTTCCTCCAGTTGCCATCCCAGATCACAAAACAGTTAACAGCTATATGCTGCTCTTAAGATAATTTGTTACCTGTGGGAAATGTTTGGAGGAGATGGCAGCTTCACTTACTCTCCAATAAATTAGCAGCATTGGACTTGCTCTGACTTTCACAAAGGCTATAACAGTTCTCAGTAAACACACAGTGGCACCACTGATTATATGGGAAGCAATTTGCATTATGGAATACATTGTGTTTTTTGTTCAGTTCTGTGTACATCTGATCTCTTAGCATAACATTTCAAACAGTAGTGAAAAGGAGAGGAATGAGCTTGTTTCACGGCTAAAACATTTTGGGACAGACAGTTGCATGGATTATATTGTACCTCTGTAGGACAATTCAAACATCTATTAGGCAAACAGGCCTGATGTTTTGTATGCAATAAAATGGGAACACTTTTGGTAATCCAATACAGGATTTTCTGTAGGAAATTTCTATCATTTAAGACATATCTTCCCATAGCTGCTATGGTTGAAATTTGGATTGAATATCTTGTACTATAAGCAAGGCTTCAGCTTAACAGTTTAGAATTTAGATTATTTTCGAGTTTTACATATGTTGAGTGGGTCATTATAGGAATTCATTTTCATTTGAAATAATGGAAATTAAGAGCAGTATTTAATAAATTAGCAGATACATCTAGAATATGGCTTCTGTGACATCTGATTAAGTTGATAGAAAACTTGCTGCCTGAGAACAATATCTGTTTTACCGGTAGCACTTAAGAGCCTTTTGTACTAATCCAGAAGAATTTACATATGGAAAAGGATGTTTATTGTGTCAAGAAATAGATCAAAAATAGGTAAACAGATACTGTCCATATATGCAATCTAATACCAGAATTATTTTAAAAATCCATATTTTTAAGGGATGTTTTTTTGCTTATAATAGTATTAACTAAGACTTCAATAGAGACTCCAGGGTTTATTTTATTTTTTTGCCATGCATTTTTCACTGGCAATAATTTAATCAGATATTTAAATTATACCTTCTTTCAACAGTTCATTTACATTTTTTCTTCAATTCATAAAAAATGAAGTAATAACCTTGTAAAGTAACATTTGATACAAGAACGAAAGCATTCAGGAACTTGGAATGGAATTAAAATTCAGCTCAATTCTTTGAAGATTCAGAGTTCTGTGTTTGATGCTAGCTTCATTCTGGTGTAATTCTAACAAGCACAGTTCTATTTCAGTATGAATATATTTGAAGTGGAACGGCTGCTATGTAGAGATTTTAGCATGCTAATTGGATAGAAAACAACATTGTTTGGGGTAGAAATATCAAACAATCCCAAATTTTGAGAGGTCAAGTTTAGGATTGTCATATAAAACCATTGGTGTTAGTTTGCAAAAAATTAACATCAATTACAGATGAGCCGTTTAATCAGAAATCCTCCACAGTAATTAGGAATGCAGATGATATGCTAATAACCTTTATGGACCCAGAGAAATTTGTTTACTTAAAGCATACTTAGATGCATATTTATAAGCAGTGTTTAATACAATTGGTATATTAATGAGATTAAATATGGGAAGGCAAACAAAGGGCAAATCCATGTTATTTCATGGAGTCTTCAAAAATTAAATATCTTAGATATGAAATCTGAAAGCAACAATTGGAACTAAATAATCAAACACTATTTCCTTCCTATAGGCTAGGTTTAAATTGAAGATTTTCTGAGCAATCCAGTAGAGAAGATGTCTACGGTTAAATTAATACTCCTAAGGATTCTGTTTCTATTCATGAATAATTATCTTGCTTATAGAGGAAAATGGAATTAAGGGGGAAAACATTCTAACATTTTATTAATAGCTGTCCTGGGAAGAAAAGTGAGCGAAATTATTCACTGATTTCATAAAAGGGTTAGAGCTTCGTTTAACAGTACTATACTTCTAGATGGAATACTCATCTCTAATGATCTAAGTGCTAGAGCCCACTGTAACTATATAGCCAAAAAGGCGTTAGGAGTTGTTAACCTAATCTTACGTAGCTTTTTCTCTGGTAATATTACACTAATAACTACAGCATACAAAACATTTGCTAGACCAATACTTGAATACAGCTCATCAGTCTGGAACCCACATTATGTTTCTGATATTAATACAGTTGAGAAAGTCCAGAAATATTTCACAAGAAGAGTGCTCCACTCCTCTACTCGTTGCAGAATACTTTACGCCACCAGACTCGAAATTCTAGATTTAGAAAACCTAGAACTACGCCGCCTTCGGTCCGATCTAAGTTATAGTATATAAAATCATACATTGCAATGTCCTACCTGTCAATGAATACTTCAGCTTCAACCATAACAACACAAGAGCAAACAATAGATACAAACTCAAGGTTAACCGCACTAAACTTGATTGCAGGAAATAAGACTTCGGCCACAGAGTGGTCAATGTCTGGAATACTCTGCCTGACTCTGTGGTTTCTTCCCCAAACCCCAAAAACTTCAACCTTAGACTGTCTACTATTGACCTCACCCCTTTCCTAAGAGTCTGTAGGGGGCGTGCATAAGCGCACCAATGTGCCTACCATCCCTATCCTATTGTTTCTTTTATTTTTTTATATTTCTTATATGTATCCATGTATTCATAACTATGTTTATACTTATACCTATTATCTTGTAAACAATTGACAAATTGACAAATAAATAAATAAATAATGTCCTCTGGTTCATCTTTTTTTACCCTTGCTCTGTGCCAAATTATCCTAAAATGTCTAGAACTAGACTCCCATCTGGACACTTTAGCAGACAGGAAGGATGTATGGAACACTATTCAGGAGAAAGGGGATAGCTCTAGGAAACGGTATTTGCCTCTCCTGCCTCCTGATTGGTGCATGGAGGGAAGAGGGTGTGGCCAGAAAGAATATAAATACTGTACTGATGCTCCTGATTGTAAGGCATTAGAAGATTTGAGATCTCTGATTGGTTGGTTGGTTGGTTGGATGGTTGGTTGGTCGGTTGGTGGTTGGGAGGAAGGAAGGAAGGAAGGAAGGAAGGGTGGGAGGGAGGGAGGGAGGGTACTGGTTGGTGTAGTAGTGACATGTGCTTTCATATTGCAAACAGTGGCTTACTGTAAAAGCAAAAATAAATAGATTTTTACCGTCTTTTATAGAACCATCTTTTTTACCGTCTTTCCCCTTTTTTTTGTTGATGTGGTAGTATGGAAATCTTTGATTACTTAATATTGGAGATGATTTAATGGTAATGGAATAGTGTGTTTGAAAACAGAAATATTAAAGTTGGTCAACTCTAATAAATGCAGTGCTTTTAAAGAACATGGAAACACTCATAAATAATGTATTTTGAAAACATTTTTATGAAACATTTTCCCTTTTCTTATTTTTTATTGAATATATTAATAGTAATGCTGGTTGATAGGTTTAACTGGGAAGAAAAGGATAAAATGTATTTATTGACAGTATCATATCCTTCAATCAGATAACCCAGAATTAATGCCTATAAACTTAAACAATTTACTCTTTAATGTATTAATATGGAAAAATCCAGTCTATCAACTATCTCAAACAAAAGAATTTTCTTGTATAACTTGTAAGAGCCCATAAGCTGTATTTTATTCTCTGTCCCTCCCTCCTTCCTTCCTTCCCCCATCTCTCTCTCTCTCTCCCTCTCTCTCTCTCTTTCTCAGTCTCTCTGTCTCTGTCTGTCTGTCTCTCTCTCTCTCACACACACAAACACACATAAATATTATGGAAGTAAAGCCAAGAAGTCACTTATCTACCCAGAGCAGGAAAGTTCAAGCAATGACTATATCAGGAAATCTGAAAACAAAATGACAGATATTGAGAAATCAATTGATAGCAACAAGTGCATGCTTGTATAATGATTCCAAGGCCAAACAGATGTATTAGGCTGAGAGGTGAGAAGGTATGTGGAGTTGGTTTGCAGGGATGGAGAGGTCCTGAGAATGGAGTAGAAGGTCTTCTGACTCCTTCTGGTGTTGAATCAGGGCAGTAGCAGGTTGTGGTGGCTGTAAGACTTGTGGAGAAGCTTCCAGAGGAGTCTTTGGGTAACTGCAACCAAAGACGTACTTAGTAGCAGTGTTTGATTGAACCGAGTTGTGCGTCCATATGGACTATATAACAAGCAAGTGGTAGAACAATGGCAACTGAAGGAAGAGTGTGAGGTTGGAGGTGCACATAGCTGATAAAAATTGGAGGGAACTTTGTTGGCAAAGGTGATGGGATGGACTGCAATTTTTGCCCAAGTGATGATGACAGCAGTGTGGGTAATTGAGTCAGGTTATTCAGCTAAGCAGCAGCAGTGAAGGCAATTTGGGGGTGTCTATGTTTTGGTGTTTCAGTATGGGTGTAAAGATGATAATACTGAAAGGCAGCAGGAGCAGAACCAGATCAGTGAATAATTGAAAGGTTGGCCTGTGTTCTGAAGCTTTTACTAGTATGTACTGGGCAGTTCTGGAACTGCAACAATATACACATTGCACAATGTTAGTCCTGCAGATAGTTTTAGATTGCATGATATGTAGGGATTCTCTGAATTGTTATATAACTCTTAGTTCTGCAAAAAAAACCATTGACATAAGCAGAGACACTTGGTTTTTGAGTGGAGGATTGATTTTTAAAACTAAATTTGGCACTGCTCCATTTTGCCAAGACACAGGGCAATGATCAGGTGCCAGGCAATTTGTTCTTTTGGATCCAGAGACAATGGGCACACCACTTAAGGGACATTAATTTTTATTATTATTATTATTAAGAAAATAGATTTAAAAGCACAACATGAAAAGCATACCATAAAACCCTGCATATATATAGTTTAAATAGAGATGAGTGTCTATACATATAGCCCCTCAAATCTCTTTTCTTTTTGGCTCCATTTCAAGTTTGAACTTCATTCTGATTAAAGCATAACCTTCCATATCTAGGAGTTATTTAAAACCACATGCAAGATGAACCACATGTTCATCTTTTTTGTTCCTAGATCAACTAAGTGTTGACTTATTTGTTACAACAATCAGCATATGTTGCCCAAGCCTGACATCATGGATTGTGAAAGAGTGACTGGCCAAAAGTCACTCAGCTGGCTTTCATGCCTACGGTGCAGTGGTGGGATTCAAATTTTTTTACTACCGGTTCTGTGGGCGTGGCAGGGGAAGGATACTGTAAAATCTCCAGTCAGAGGTGGTATTGGCTGGTTCTCCAAACTACTCAAAATTTCTGCTATCAGTTCTCCAAAACTGGTCAGAACCTGCTGAATACCACCTCTGCTACAGTGGGACTAGAACTCACACTCTCCTGGTTTTTAGCTTGGAACCTTAACCACTATACAAGGGGTGTCAAATTCAAGGCCCGTGGACTGGATCCGGTCCATGAGGTGCTTAGATCTGGCCTGTGGGGCTGGCCTGGAAACAGCAAAGGAGTGGGCCATGGTGCCTCTCCCAGCAAAAATGGATCTCAGGGGGACACACATACCGACCCCCATGCCACATTTTTGGCCGTGATGACCTCCTGCAGCCTTCTGCCAACAAAAACAAAGCGGTGGCCCTGCTGAACTCTGTTTTTACTGGCAGAGGGTTATCAAAACAAACTGAAAACAAAACAAAGGGAGAAATGTTTCCCCTTTTGCATTTGAGCATGCAAGAAGGGACAGGAAAGGAGAAAGGGAAAGAAAAAGAAAAAAAAGGAAAGAGGGGAAGAGAGCAAGGAAGGAAAAATAAGGAAAGGGGAAGGAAGAAGAAAGGAGAATGGAGAGGGAAAGAGAAAGAGAAAGAAGAAAAGGAAGGAAGGAAGGAAGGAAGGAAGGAAGGAAGGAAGGAAGGAAGGAAGGAAGGAAGGAAGGAAGGAAGGAAGATTATAATTAGAGGGAAGGTCTCAGAGAAGTCCTGCCTTAGCATGTGGCCATCACAGATTCCCCTGACACAAGTGACATCAAGCTGCCCACGCCCAACCTGGCCCTCCAAGGTCAAACATAACCCTGATGTGGCCCTCAACGAAATCAAGTTTGACGCCCCTACACTATGCCAAACTGACTATGTGGGGAAAAAAAATCTGCCTCTAATCTGGCTAGTGATTGACAGACTCTTTTATCTCTTTTGCATGCTCTTATTGTCAGTGGTTTTGAACAAACCACATACCATCAGAACTCAAACATCTCTGAACAACCAGAATGCTGCTAGTCCAAAGTCTCTTTCTCCTGGGTAATCTTTAAGATAATCTTCCTCAGTGAGCTGTTCTTCAATTACAGCTAGGTAATTCCAAATTGATCCTGAAGCATGCTATGTATCATAATCCTGAGACCAAGTGATCCCACAAAATTGAATCAATACTTTCACATTGCATGCTGCAGTTTCCTACACTTTGCCAGGAAAAGGGGTAACATGAATAATATCTCCACATTTTGTATTGTGCTTCTCTTGCTCTAGCTCTGAAACCAAGTTTTGAAGCTGAAATCAACGATCAACTGACTACAGAAATAAATCCTCTTTGATAGTCAGATTCTTATTCTTAGGCAGGATCTTTCTTCAAGTTCCCTTCAGGTAGACTGCGATGACCTGGGGCATGGCACAAAGGGAACACAGTCAAATACTCAATAAGAGTCCCTTTATTATCTCCAACTTTGTCCCCAATGTCCAGGTTACCTTCTGGCTGGAGAAAAAACTCTCCCAGGAACAGCCTTTGACTGCAGAAAATGAAGTGCAAAACAGGGTAAACACAAACTGTAACTTAAAGTCCAATCAAGGCAAAATGAGGCAATTAGTTTGGCAGGGTAGGAGCAAGAATTCCAGATGTCAAGGCATGGCAATAACTCCACATAGCTGGGAAGACTGCAGGAACACAAATAAGCAAAGTCAACACAAGATAAACTCATGTTTGCTCCCAGCAGCTGCGCACTCAGCATGCATTTCTTTTAAACTCTCATTCCAAGTTTGGCTAATGAAGGGAATCAGGGCCCTTTCCTCCCCCGGAAGCCATGCAACCCATGTTGTTCTCTTCTCCATACCTCCCTGCGTGCCCTAGGATGAAGAGGGGGTGGGTCTGGGTCTTCCTCTGAACTCCCTCTCCCTTGTTCTATCTCTCCCTTGCTCTGCCCAGCCGGACTTTACCCTTCCCCAGTTTCCTCCACAGCCAATGGAGCCACACTCCCACTCTCTGTCAGCTGTTCGTCTTCTTCCTCAGATTCAGACTCTGACAGGGGCCTTGATTTAAAATGATTCATGAATGATTATTCAAAGTTACAACAGCACTGAAAAAAAGTGATCTATGATCGTTTTTCACACTTACAACCATTGCAGCATCCCCATGGTCACATGATAAAAAGTTGGTTACTTGGCAACTGGTTCATGTTTTTGATGGTTGCAGTGTCCCAGATCATGTGGTCACTTTTTGCAACCTTCGGACAAGCAAAGTCAATGGGGAAGCCAGATTCGCTTAACAACTGAACTCTAAAACGGCAATAATTCACCCAACAACAGCAGCAAGAAAAATCGTAAAATGGGGCACTTAACAACTGTCTTGCTTATCAACAGAAATGTTGAGTTCAATTGTAATTGTGACTCAAGGACTACCTGTACTGTTTAAACCAGAGCTCTCCAAACTTGGCAACTTTAAGACTATAAGTCTTAAAGTTGCCAAGTTCAGAGATCTCTAGTTTAAAGGATGAACAGAGTTCTAGTAACTCCTTGGAACAAAGGAAACTGCCTTGCCTCTTTACCTGATATGCACATAACCATGGGCTTTATTATTAAACTATAATCTTTCCAATCTAAATATCCCTTGATTTTTATTAGATTATATGAATCATACACTGAGCAAACAGTGAGCATGTTTCAATGACCCCAATTTAATTGGACTTCAAAATAATCTATTATCAGGTGTAGTTTGGATTTTAAAAGTTACACAGGTTAGTTAAGGCATGAAATGATGGATTTAATAGTTCTAATTCTTCATGCAGGTTTCAAATGAAATGATCTTGATGACCCTACTGCTCATTTGTAAGACATTTGCTGGTAACGACAATTATAATCTTGATTATTGAGTCCCATATTAAGAATTGCCTATCTGGAAAAAAGAACTTAAAATAAAGGGCTTCTAAATACACTTAAAATGAACCTCACTGAAATTACAATATTCATAGTCTAGCAATATCGTGAACTGTTGAGATTGCTATAATTTAAGAGCTTTATGGATTTCCATCAAAGATTGGATATATTCTCTGACCTGGGTTTTTTATGCTCATTTTTAGCCTTCTTAAGGACTACAACTATAAAATGAAGGATGTACTTATTTAGAAAATGTACAGGAGATCTCTGCAGATCAAATTGTGTATTGGCAATGGGAAAATGACTTTGTATTGGACCTAGATAACTCACATAAAAATCTTTTGTAAGAAATTGCATTCTTGGCTATAATTCTATATAGTTATTCACTGCACAATAATAAATTGTATTTTCAACAGTTTGTGGTCTTAATTGAATACTGGATGCATCAGAAGTGGCAGTACAGAGGAATAAATATTTGCTTCCTCTTGCCAAAAAAGAGAGGCGGGGGAAAGTATTTCTTTTGTTTGGTTTGTTAAATATTTTTTCAGGATCCTTCCCACACAAATCACAATATGCAAACACTACTTCAAAGCAGGGTAGCTGATAGCTTAGGAGAAGGACATAGCTACGGTGACAGGATCACCATGGCATATTAGAAGTTAGTCTGCTTTCTCCTTTGTTTTTGAATGTTGAGTTCAGTTTTGCCTCCTAATATGACATGTAGTATAGCTATTGATCTTTAGTATAGCTATAGATCTGAAGCCAATTTGGTGTAGAGGTTAAGGTACTGACCTAGAAACCAGGAGACTAGTCCTGCCTCAGGCATGAAAGCTGTCTGGGACACTTTGGGCCAGTTATTTTCTCTCAGCCCAATTTACCTCATAGAACTGTTGTGGGGGGTGGGGGGAAGAGAAGGAGAAAGGACTATTAGATACATTTGCCACCTTGAGTTAAAATAGTAAAGGCAGGATAAAAACATCTAATAAAATAAATTAAAAAGTAAAATAAATAATTCCAAAGGCTGAGAAATGAACTACAAGTACCTGCCCTTTCCAAATGTTTATTGAGAGTTTTGCTAACTAACCATCTCTTGCCACCCCTTTAAAATAGAATAGAGTAGAGTAGAGTAGAATAGAATAGAATAGAATAGAATAGAATTTGCTCAATTATTTTTACAAAGTCACTTCTAGGACCATATGTTGCCCATAGACTGGATTTAAATAACTGTTAGAAGATGTAGATCCATCTGTAGCACTGATGATGTTGCCTAGCTTGGTAATGAAATGTCTTCAAGAAAAGCATCAAGGTCAGAGAACACCAAGAAGCTTACAGTTCAACCCTGAACTACAAATATTCTCTTATGTCAGTACCATCTGTAAGTATTTGGCTCTGGTTTCTTAATCAGTGTTTCCCTTATCACATAACAATCATTACTGAAATTTAAGGCAGTTTTACACTGTTTATTCAGACTGATATGGAACTTCCATAAAAGATAGAAAATCATTTGGTTTTCCTCAACAAATTACACGAGTGAAGAGAGGCAGCCATTTCAAGGGATCAGACTATATATATGAGGGGGGTGGGGAGGAGGCACTGCTAGGATTCAGAATATAGAAAATGGAGTCTGCCATAAGTGCATGTATATTTTCCATGCTCTAGATGCAGAGAGATGGTAGAGTGAAGAGCTGAAGGAAGAAAGACATAAAAGACATAGGAGAGAAGGTGAACAGGAACAACCTATAAAAATGCCAGTGTCCACTCTATACTTTGTATTTACAATTTAGGAATTTTTAAAGTTATTAAACATGTTTGAACAAGGTACTAAAAGCTGTTGATTCTTCTTTACCTATTGTAGTAGGTATCAGATCAATAACTTGAGTGGAGTAGAATAAGAAGGAAGATGTACTTTAAGACCTTTCCAAGTTGGAAATGTGGGATTCTCAGTTTAGCTCTCCATCTTGGGTAACAAATGTTGTAGGTTATTCCTGCTCCTGGGCATAGATAAAGTTGGATTACATCTTGTGGATTTAAAACAAGAAGGGCAACCACTTACAAAATTGGGTGCCATCAAATAGTTGTCAAATTTAGCAGCCCCTCAGATATTCTTTATGATGATCTGTCCCTAATATGGTCTTTCAGTCTTTTCAATGGTGCATCAATCAGAACTGTAACTGATCCCACCTATCTTGCTGCTCATCATCCTTCACTTCCTTTCCACCTGTTGTAGTTTTCCATACATTTTCATATCTCTGATTATCCTGTCCTGATGTCATGAATGCTGGATGTTTCAGAGTTAATGCCTATTTTATTTTAATTATGGATATATATACATTTGTTTGTGTTGCAAGGCATTCTTGCACTGGTTTTGTCTTAATTATTCATATTTTTTGTACTGGTTTGGCCGTTAAATTAGAAATACATTTTGTATTGGGTGGAATTCTGTAATTGCTTTGTCTTGCTGATTTGTACAAACTTGGTAAGGACACAGAATAAATAAAAACTAACATTTTTATTCTTTTTGCATCTTTTTCTTTTCAAATTCACACTTTCCATTTAAGTCATATAACTTTCTATTGCTGTTAAGAGCGA
This sequence comes from Bungarus multicinctus, assembly GCA_023653725.1. Classification (NCBI taxonomy): domain Eukaryota; kingdom Metazoa; phylum Chordata; class Lepidosauria; order Squamata; family Elapidae; genus Bungarus; species Bungarus multicinctus. Next base: position 39,976,427 of record CM042838.1, on the reverse strand, counting down.
TCTTGTTCTCTAATCCTAGTAAATTATTCAAGCAACCATATTAAAACCCAGATTTTGAGAACTAGATTTTTACTGGTAGTTTTCAATTCAATGGACAAAAGCTTTGCATCATAAGAAAGTTACTCCTGACAGTTTGATGATCAATTGAGGCAACATCTAATTTAATTCATTTAAAACTGAAGATAAAATAAATCATAGCTTTGAAATAGCATCTCAGGCAAGTATGATATCTTTTAAAAAAAAACCATTTCAGGTATTTTGTTTCCATCAGTCTCCTATCCCATGACTGAACAATCCAAAGCATTTTTATGTATCATTGTGAACTTGTCATACTTTCTACTTCTGGCCAAGAGGACACAGTGTGAGTAGAATTTACACAAGGTTAATATACATAATTTATACCTTAAAAGCAAGTGAAAAGTCCATGGTCTGGTTTTATTTCACCCAGACATTTAAGATCTAGGAACAAAATCTTCAGAGGGAAAACAAATGAGGCAGGCAGGGCAATTACTGAAAGGGCTGAAAACATCTTCAAAACAGATTTCCAAACAAGGGAGGAGATCAACTGAGGATGTTGGCGGTGGGGGGGAGTTGATTTAACCTACACACTTTATGGCTACCTGTAACCAATCAAACTGAGATGAAGCATGCAGGCAGATTTTCTATGCCATGATTTGCAGAGCTGGGGTGGGCGTGGCCTGCATGAGATGCATCTAGCCCCCATTTTGACACTTCTGCATTACATCATCGTCAAGGTATGTCCATCCATCCTTGCACATGGCCAGCAAAGGAGAAATTGCCACGTCCTGAGGTAGGCCACTGGACAATTGAACAGGTGTTGCTGTTAAGAATTTTCCTCTCTTGTCTAACGAAAAGCTACTCTTTTCTGCTTTGAATCTGTTGTTCCTGTCCTAGAATAGCTCTGTTCTACCATCTAATCCCAACCCTTCAGATATTTAAAGACAACTATCATAATTCTTCCTGATCATCTGCTCTCCAGACTGAAACATCCCCCCCAATGCCTCCAACTAATTCCTCAGATTTTTTTCCCACTTTGGTTGTTTTACCTCTGAGCATGCTCCAATTTTTCAATATCCTTGCTTAAACAGAGTATTCAGAATATGTTAGTGTAGCTGACCAATGCAGAATAGAAAGAAATGTTTAATTTTCTTGATTTTTTTTTCCAGTGCAACCTAGAGCTGTATTTGCTTTTTTATCCCAGTTAATCACACTTTTCATGTTCTGCTTATGATCCACTAAGGTACCCATATCTCCTTTTCTGCCAAATATAGTTCTCCCCATCTTGTACTGATGAATTTGATTTTTCCCCCAGTGTATTAGTGTCAATGTTATTAATCACTTCTAATTTTTTTATAACCTGATCAACATAATTGGTCCCTGTTGAAATTCAACTTTCAATTTTTTTCTCATTGTTCAAGCTTAACAATATCTCCTTAGCTTTTGCTATCTCCCCACCATTGTCTTTGGGTAACTTGTGAATTTGATCATTATATTTTCTAACACCAATCCATTCAAGCAATCTATAAATAGAGGCAGTGGTGCGATTCAACTGGTGTAACAGCTGGTTTGGTGAGGGCATGCTTCACACGCGCACACAGCATTTAGAAAAGACCATTTTTAGCTATAATACTTAACCTTCGGCTGCATCCCCAGTGAGTAAAACAGCTGATGCATGGCAAACCGCTCCACTGCGTGAATCAGCTGTACTCAAAAACAAGGAAATAAAGCATAATAAAAAGGGAGGGGCAGATGGGCAGGGCCAAATGATCACTGGAACTACCAGTTCACCCGAACTGGTCCGAACCAGTAGAATCCCACCCCTCAATACAGGTAGTCCTTAACTTACAATCACAATTGAGCCCAAGATTTCTGTTGTTAAGTGACACATTTGTTAAGTGAGTTTTGCCCCATTTTATGAACTTTCTTGCCTCAGTTGTTAAGTGAATCACTGTGGTTGATAATTTAGTAATCTGGTTATTAAGTGAACCTGGCTTCCCCATTGACTTTGCTTGTCAGAAGGTCGCAAAAGGGGATCACGTGACCCTGGGACACAGCAACGATCATAAGTATGAACCAGTTACCAAGCATGTGAATTTTGATCACATGATCATGGGGATACTGCAATGGTCATAAGCATGAAAAAGTTCATAAGTCACACAGAAGAATAAAAACATTAAATCAGAAGGGAAAATTAAACAAGTGAAACTAATACCTTACTTAAGAATGGGCTGCTTTACTGGGAAGCAACTTCTTTGGGGTTTATATGAGAAATCAGTGTTAGGCAAAAATAGTAAAAGCTGGCATTTTTATAAAGTGTTTGTTGGCATTGTGCATTGTGTAACTGTATTATTATGCTCTAAAGTTGGATACCATCAGTTAAATCATCATTTAGAAAAAGAAAAGAAAAGCTTTAAGGGTTAAAACATTCTCTTAGCATTTATTTTATGATAAAATAATATTAGGGGCCGTCATCACTTAGAAAACCTGATATTTATTCTCCTCAAGAAATCCAAGGTGCCGAATAAAACGTAGTTATTGTTCATTTGGGATACAGGTAGTCCTCAACCTATGACCACAATTGACCCCAAAAATCCTGTTGCTAAATGAGGCAGCTGTTAAGTGAATTTTGCCCCATTTTATGACCTTTCTTGCCACTGTTGTTAAGTGAATCACTGCAGTTCTTAGCTTAGTAACATGGTTGTGAAGTGACTCTGGCTCCCCCATTGACTTTGCTTTTTTTGTGTATCAACATTTTACTAGTTTATCAGAATATAAAATACAAAGCAAAATTTAAAAAAAAAATGGAACTGGGGAGGAGGAAAAGGAAAAAGAAAGTGTGGGATACAAAGAGAAAAATAAAAAGTTTTGATTTCCAACTTTCTTAAGATAATAACATTACAACCTCAACTTTTTATTTTTCTACAATAATATATGCTAGCCATTTCTATAACAGCAAACCTATCTAATCAGCAAAAGCAAAATCAAACTTTCATTTTTCCATCACAAGCACAAAATCTAGAAGCAGTTTCCAAATAAAAACAAAATTAGATATATTCTTTGCTTTGAATAAAGCAATCAATTTAATCATCTCTACTTTTCTTTCTTGCTGTGGAAAATAACATATAGTTATATTTGCACTTATTAATCTTTAAAGAATGTCATCATTTGTATTAGCAAAGTTCACTATATGCTTTCAGATTCTTTAATCTTAAAGGGGAAAAAAACCTTTCTTTTACATCCATTTTAAAATTACACTTTTCATGGGCTTTGCTTGTCAGAAGGTGAAACTGCAGCCATCATAAATACAGGCCAGTTGCTAAATGTCTATATTTTGATTATGTAACTATAGGGATGATACAACAGTTGTCAGTGTCAAAACAGTCATAACACACTTTTTTCAGTGACTAATTTTGAATGCCACTAAATGAATGGTTGTAAGGCAAGGATCACCTGTACGTCAGAGGTGGTATTCAGCAGGTTCTGACCAGTTCTGGACAACCGGTAGCAGAAATTTTGAGTAGTTTGGAGAACCAGCAAATATCACCCCTGACTGGCCCCTCCCCCATCTATTATCTGCCTCCTGAGTCCCAGCTGATCAGCTGGGTCTTCTTTGGTTGCCCTGCACAGGAGAACAGAGCTGGAAAGCAGGTTAGTGGGGTGGGGAAGGAATGGGATTTTGCAGTATCCTTCTCCTGCCACGTCCACCAAGCCACGCCCATAGAACCGGTAGTAAAAAAATCTGAATCCCACCCTTGTTGTACATGTATACATTATTTTCTATCTGTGGGAATTCAGATAGAATACCTAAATTTTAAGGAAAAATTAAGTGGGAGCTGTAGTTGTTAGAAGATGATATTGTCAACAGTCCCTAAACATGCAAGAAAGGTAAAGAGTCCCTTGAACTAAGCTTGATTCCTGGACATTTTAAGGATGCATCCATGCAGGTTTTTGGAAACATTTCAGAAGGTCTTTGCCATTGTTGCTATGCTGTCTCACTCACTCACACACACACACACACATGTAATGGTGGGTTTATTAATATTCCCCAGCAGTTCCCTTCACTAATAACCCAGAACTGTACCAAGTACATCCAGCCAAAAGCAAACCAAAGCTAGTCCACAGAGCAATGGCCAATGTATCCACAAGGCACTTGAAAGTTTCCCAAAGCAGATAAATCCACCAGACAAAATTAAATCCACAATACAAGTGGGTGCATGAGGCCAGAAAAGTTTAGAGTTCACAAGGCACAATGCAAAGTCAAGGCACAGAGTCAATCCAAGGCAAGGCTGGAATCACAGCAACCAGGAAACACACAGTAGGAAATGAATACCTTGTTCTCAGGATCACCTCCATCTGTCTGCTGTGCTAAGTAGAGGGATGAGGCTGCCTCTTCACAAATAATCTGGCTGGCCTTCTCAGCCCCTGCCTTTTCTCTGCCCTCTGTGGTCTCAAATCAGGCGCAGAAGGCAGTTACTTCTCTTCATCACTGACAGGCTGCAGCTGCATGCTTTCCCCACCTGAAGCTTCAGGGCTGTCCTACTGCAGCTGTGCTTCAGCCAAATCCCTCTCAGCTGGCTGCTCAGAGCCATTGACCAACTCCCCTCCTGAAGTGCCCGGGACTGTTCATCATCCTTTGAACTGACATCTGGAGAAGCATCTGGAAGAGTCACCACAGCTGCCTTTACAGTTTGCTTGAATTTTCTTGGTGGTCTCCCATCCAAGTCCTTATCTGACTTGACCAGACATCTCTCACAGGTATATCTACGGGGAGATCAGTGATATCACCATGGTGTGTACAGCTGGATGATCAATATCCAATCTCTTTATGTGTTGTACATGTTAAAAAGGCAGGATTTTGATTGCCTGGCCACACTTGCTCTTTTTACATTGTTACTCCCTTCCAGTATCAACATGGATGTTTCTTCCACTGAAACCTGAGCCCAACCTTTCTATGGACCTACTTGATTCTGTTTATTTATTTCAGAAATGTGGGTATTGCCAAATTTGTACAAAATGCATCATAAGTGTAATAAATGAAGCAGAATTATGGGATGAAATCAGAGGTGGTACTCAGCAGATTCTGACCAGTTCTGGAGAACCGGTAGTGGAAATTTTGAGTAGTTCAGAGAACTGGCAAATACCACCTCTGACTGGAGATTTTACAGTATCCTTCCCCTGCCATACCCACCAAGTCATGCCCACAGCTTGCTGGCTGGAGAATTCTGGGAGTTGAAGTCCACAAGTCTTAAATTTGCCAAGTTTGGAGACCTCTGGTTTGGGGGATGGGAAATACTTTGATGGGCCATTCCCTCTGGAGCCGGGTTGGGCAACTATGGACCCTTTATAATCTACTGGACTTCAACTCCCAGAAATCCTGGGCCAGGAATTCTGGGGGTTGAAGTCCACCAGGTCATAAAGGGCCCATAGTTGCCCACTCCTCCTCTGGAATGACTTGACAATGCTTTGAAAAAATGTCCAGAAGGCAATATTTCAAAGGGGAAGGAGCAAATTTAATCACCAATGTTTCCTCATAATAAAACGTGAGCCAGCTTTTATGCCAATTACCCAGTTAATCCACTTTTCTTCAGAGCTGTTAGCTGTATGTTGTGGCTTCCTTTAATAAGTAATAACACACCCTTCCAAGATATGGACACACACACACACAAACACATATTTATAAAAAGAAAGCAATTAATCTCCTCAGCAGTTAGTAAGCCCTGAAAGATTTGTCCAGGGCTAGATAATTCAAAGAGAAAAAAAGAGAGGGATATTATTATTATTTTAAAAAGAGAAATCCATTGAAATAGTCTCAGAGGGTGAAGTGGAGCGGGGATCCATTGTAAATGCCACACATTATTCAAGATGTTGCCTCATTTTAAATAGGGAGCTGTTCCGCTGGCCCCATCCTTCAGAATCTCTTTTCCCAAAGAGTTCATTCAGAGGTTGCCAGGTAACCAAGAAGAGTATAAATAATTACTTGATATGAACGCACACACAAAAAGCAAGGATCCTTTTTTTAATCTCTCTGGGGACAGAAAGAACTATCTGAGAAAATGAAGTGTTTGCCAAACACTGAAGGAGTGCAGCATCAATATAGTATACTTCCGAAACCAAAAGAGAAATATGACAAATCCTTTAGTGGCTCTGAGAATCCAATTTACACATTCACATAGCAGTTATTTTCCTCTCACTTTAATCTGCATATTCAAGGTCATAGCATAGCTCAATAAAGAGCTGCATCCTTTACCAGTTCAGTGGGGGGAAGGTACAAAAAGGCATTAGACTCGCAGGGATGTCAAACTGGTGGCCCGTGGGCCAGATGCAGAGGTGGTATTCAACAGGTTCTGACCAGTTCTGGAGAACCAGTAGCGGAAATTTTGAGTAGTTTGGAGAACCAGCAAATACCACCCTTGACTGGCTCCACCCCCATCTATTCTCTGCCTCCCCAGTACCAACTGAACAGCTAAGTCTTCTGTTGTTGCCCTGCACAGGAAAACGGAGCTGAAAAGCAGGTTAGTGGGGTGGAGAGGGAATGATTTTGCAGTATCCTTACCCTGGGTGGGGTGGGAATGGAGATTTTGCAGTATCCTTCCCCTGCCACGCCCACCAAGGCACATCCACCAAGCCATGCCACTCCCACCAAGCCATGCCCACAGAACCGGTAATAATTTTTTTTTAATCCCACCACTGGCTGGATGCATCACACTCAGGCCATGCCCACACCAACTCTGCAAAGAAAAAATATACGCCACGTGACAGAGTCTACCAGTTTAGTCTTTTTTTCTTTCTTTCTTTCCCTTCCTTCATTCCTTCCTAATAATAACATAATCACAATTTTCTACTTTACAAGATACTAATGAGAAATAACATATGCAAGAATAGTGGGGGAGGGGTCTATTTAAAAGCAAAAATGACTTTTAAGCTTCTTGGGAAAAAACAAACAAGTGGTTATGCTTAATTTAGCTTTCTTGAAATTAATCTGTTTTCCTTTTATAAATTTTAGAAACTCATAAAGCAAACAAAATACATTCCCATTAAATAATTGGCTTAAGCCAAAATGGAATTTTATTTTTCTAAAAGTAGGACTGATGGATTTTTTTTTTTAAAAAAATGAAAGTTGTAAATTGATTTAATTAATTCCATTTTCACCATGAAAATGTATTGACAATATTGAATAATAAAGTTATTAAAAATCATAAGCCTAAGCAATATAAATAAAATATTCAAAATCCACAGTGCTTGCAAAACAAGCAAAGCTGCAGGCTGGCAGTTGAAGTCACGGTACATAAAACCTTCCACAACACCCGTAGCGAGTGCTAGCATTGCACACTGTACAAAGCTAAAAAAAAAAAAAAAAATCAGTCACAATTTCCCACAGAACTCCTAAGCAACCTCTTACATATTCCCAGTTATGAAAGACTGGGTTAGACTGATGCTCTTAGGATTTCATCACTTCCTTCAGCAATTTTTCTGAGTTAGACAGACAGAACTTTATTTCAGTCATTGACCAAGAGAAATACAGTCATTAAAATGGACAACGCAAAACTATTTCTTAACAACAGGAACTAGCAGCAACCACTGTGGGTAAAGCTTTCACATAATGCAGCAAAATTTTCCACTTTTAGAGAAATGCACTTTACTTGATGTTTTAAGAGGCAGTGCAGATAATAACTCTCAGAGTACCTCCAGACATTTAGGTAAAAGAGGGGTAATCAGCTGGTGGCGGATGTCCCTGTAGAACTGGCCATAGAGAAAAATAAGATCTGTGGTTTCTATGGCACCCATATCACAGGGACAGTATTGGGTTTTATATAGGTTCCCACCGCCCAATATTTTTCCTTCTGGAACAGCTGTGGGGAGAAAATTAAAACTATCTGTGATACAATGTAAATATAAGGCTGGTTTAGACACTAATGTTTGCTTATTTGTGATTATATTATGAGAGAAAACAGCAGCTTCTTTTTGACCTTCTATATCTAAGAGCCTTTACCTTTAATATTGATCTACCTTCTGATTTGGACAGTTTCTTTTTCATCTCGCGCTCTCTAATGGAGGAGAGCACACTGCAGGTGCTTCGCTGTAGTTAGGCTGAAGCAACTCAAGATTTCCCATCAGTGGCTTATTTCCTAAATAAAGTTTTTTTTAAAAAAAATCTACTTCAAGAAAACTTCCTTATATATCCTATTTTCACTCTTTCTCCCTACATGCATTACTGAGCTTGCTGATCATCTTGCTCTGAACATCTATATATTGCATTCTTGCCAAATGCAAGCAGGTATAGGAAGGAATTACAGGTAATCATCATTGTACATCCATTCATTTAGCAATCATTCACAGTTATGGCAGAACTGAATGGATGGTACTTATGCCCAGTCCCTGAATTTATGGTTGTGGCAACAGCTCTCCAATTACATGTTCAAAATTTGGCAATCTGTCCACACTTATGATCTCAAGGGTGCTTCAACTGCCCCACCTACCTATCTTCTCCACCTCACCAGCCTTATGTCTGCCTTACACAGTGGCAATACTTGGCAGTAATGGCAGTATTGGCAACTATGAGCTGAAGAACAGGCCCAGGCCTTTAGTAGTCTTAATCAATAGCTGCCAATTTCAGGATTCTACTTCACTCCCAGTGCCAGTGTTAACTGAAGACTACTAGTAATGATTTTTAATGCATCCTTTATTGTCCTTATCCTGGCTGGTTTGTCTACCTATGGCCCTCCTGAGGTGATGATGAACTGCATGCAACATTTTTGAGTGCATCGTTTGTCTTTTTTTTAGTTTGAAAATTGGCCTGCAAAATAGATTGCTTAATGAATTGTTAAAAGAAGAAAATATAAAGTATTATCAGGAAGTTAAGCCTGGGTTATCTTTGGCATATTTCATCTTTTCTCCCAGTTGAAACCATGTTTTCTAATTGGGTATATAAGAGATGAAAAAAAAAAAACAGTTGGAAATGATTGACATCAATGATTGATTCCAGCAGCTTTTTCCTCAGATAACTGCATAGGTTAGCCATCTTATAATGTGACCACGTTTATGATTCACAGAATGCTTTCTCATAATAAATTGGAAGCCACCTTCAAAATTATTGACTTGAATCCAGAGAAGTTCAAATAAAGTTCTCTTCTTGCCATTTGGTCTCTACTGCTACATAAAACACCTTCTGAAAATCCAGGGACAGCTGGCAGCAATATTTACAAGAAACATTTTATAGGAAGGTAAAGTTCTTCATTTGACTTAAGCTCAATACTTCTTGGTCTTTCTTCACCCAGCCAGCAAAGCTGTGTTCATTGACAGAGTACAAAATATTCAACGTGATCAAGATTCAATGTATCTGTGCCTTTCTTTTTTAATTTAACAATAAGCCACAGTTGCCAATAAATATCAAAATAATACTCAGCTAGAGCTCATCATCTGAGGAACTGTGGTTATATTTACTATTTTAAAACTGAAACACTAAATTGTAAATTGTAACATCTTTAATTTTGTTTTATAGGCTTATATTCATGACCTCTGCTAAAGGTAGATTGTTATTAGTGGCTGTATCTGATGCTGCATGAGAGCATTTTATGGAAAATATTTTTATAACTGAAGCCAGTGCAATTAAAAGAATAATCACTGTAAAGACAGTGACACAAATGTCAAATTCGGTGTACTATGAGCACTCACTTTTAAAATTTTTTGTATCCCTAAATTCACAGATGAATATTAATGATATGATAATTATCACTTGGCAACTTATTCTAATGGATTCACAGAGGCACTTTTTCTAGTATTTTCTTAGTTGGCTCTGTAATGAAGTTGATAAGATTGGTGTGTACTTCAGAAAGAATGCAGATGGATAATGCTCCATTCTTTGCTGTTGTCAGAAACACTGAGTTCATTCTCAGCAGATTGTGTTGTTATTGGCACAATGTAATACAGACTGGGTTTTAGCCAGAATAGGATGTATCTATAGTCCTATATCAAGCAACATAAACTGTGAATGTAGCCTATCAACCAGGTGTTATGTGGGGCCCTTGGTGCTCTCTGAGCTTGGTTGTTTTCTTGCAGATGGTTCATTACTCAAGCAGGCAACATCATCAATACTAAAGAGAAACTCCATTCTCTGCTAGTCCTGATGATGATACTTAATTGGGTAATGAAACGTTTGCAAGAAAACAACCAAGCTCAGAAAGCACCAAGGATCTCACAATTCAACCCTGAGCTACAAATATTGATTTCTATCAGAACCATGTGTTATGAATAAAATCCAGTATGCTCATTGCTCAGTGTTTAAAAAAATCAAGAACATCCAAGGTAATTGAAAGACAGCCATTCATTTGTGATAATAATTTTATAAGTGGTACTTACACAAATATGACAGTGTAACAGCAAGAAAAGAAGAAAACTAAACATCACTTCCTTTATTTTTCTTGGCAGTAGATTACAATTGTTTTCCTAGTGTAGAATAATGAGGAAAGAACTGGAACTAAATAAAAAAAATGGTGGATGGTTTTGCTGTGTTTTAATTTGCTCTAGATCTTCTTGACTTATTTTTTTATTGATAGTTCAAAGATAGTTAGAATCTGGGCACCTTCATCAATTTTTACCAACACTGTTTTTCTAGCATTTTTATAACACAGAGGTCATACTCCTCTGTTCAGCATCAATATTCATTGGGAAGAGACTATCATTTGAGTACTCATTGCTTATCATCAGGTTAATATTGGGGAATATCTGGCTAGCTCAGTGCATTTTCATTAAAAATCAAATGAGCCAAAAAGGGCCATATGTCATACAGAAGCAGTCCTAGCATTTAATCAACCCAAAACCACAGAATGCTGCAATCAGAGGTGGTATTCAGCAATTTCTAACCAGTTCTGAAAAACCCAGTAGCGGAAAATTTGAGTAGTTCGGAGAACCAGCAAACACCGACTCTGACTGGAGTTCTAGAGTATCCTTCCCCTGCCATGCCCACCAAGCCACACCCACAGAACCAGTAGTAAAAATTTTTGAATCCCATCATTGGCTGCAATGTATAGGTTAGAAACCTATAAGGTACATGCTACTGAATGGAGAAATATATTATTTTGAAACCTACACTTACTCTATGTGAAAAATACCTTTAAAACAAGGTCAGCATGCACCAGTTCCTTTTCTTATCTTTCTTTTTCCATAGTGTATATTATTAGTTTAACTGGTGCTCTAATTGTTGTGGGACATGCAAGTTCAAACAGAGAAGGACACCAAGATGCTGATTGGTAATAATTTATTCCCTTCCTGGGTCAGATGCGTAGCATATCATGATCGTGCAGAGGAAAAAACGTCAGAAGCACAGGTCTTACCTGAAGTTCCAAAGAGTTAATTTGAGTAAAATAATAATAACTGGCAAACCTACCACTGTCTAATGAGAATGAAACAGCAATGCTTTAAGAACCCTCTGCATATTCATCTTCTATGGAATTGAACAGTCTAATCCGATAGGGTCATAATCAGAGTCTGCCAAGATCAAAGAAGCCAGAATGATGGGATTTTTAGTGCGATTCTATTATGTCTTGTGGAGGTGATAAGCTAAAGCTTTTGAATTTACATTTGATGAAGTAAAATGCAAATTTCATCTCTATCCCCATTTATGAAATCAGTGAAAGACTGCTAAAATCTTAATTGAGAATGCCATGGTACCACAGCTTTAACCCTGATTTTCTGTGCTGAGGAAAAAATGAAAGGGGAAAAAAAAGTAAATTAACATTATTGTTTGTTCTACAGAATCTAAAATCTGAAACCAAAATTTGAACGACACTGAATTCTACCAGGCTTCTGACGTGTCCCCCGAAATGCTTATCAGAATCAGAAATTTTTTGTTATTGTCACAGCTGAATATTAAATATTCTAGCAATAGTTACACTTACATCCCTATTTAGTAGAGAAGACCCTATTATTTTATACTGATTATTTCAGATTATATTTTAGCTTTTTCTCAGTATCAGTTACTACTCGGTTTACATTATGACAGAACAGCCTGTGAGTTTTTCTTTTTTGTAGCTTTTTTTTTAAAAAAATGTAGTGATATACTTTTATATGCTGGCACTATGTTGACAGAAAGAGGTGTTATTGCATTTGCCCTTCACATAGTTCACAAAGGAATTCTAAAAGCCAAATTGTCAAACAAGGTTTTTTTTTTTTATAGAGATTAAATGTAGGTGAAGGAGTACATGATATGAAGAATGTTTACAAAATGGTAGAAATATAATATAATAATGAACTAGGTTTCACTGCTGGTGAAGGACTGCAAGGAAGTTTGCACTTTAACACATGTGATAAGGAGAATGACTTTTTTCCTTCCATGTTGTGGAACTTGCCAGTTAGTGTTACATTTAAATCCAGACAGATTGCTATAATATTAAGGTTTCTTTGTCTATAATAATTTATCTTTTTTACAGTAATTGTAACAGCTTTACAGTTATCTATCAGTATCTACAGTATCTACAATATCTATCTAGCATCTATGTATCTGTCTATCATCTATCTATCTACTCATCTATCTATTATCTATCTATCTATCTATTATCTATCTATCTATCTATCTATCTATCTATCTATCTATCTATCTGTAGACAATAAACACTGTGTCAGATATAAAGATCTCAATACATGAAGGTAAATATGATATAGTTGGAATAACAGAAACTTGGCGGGATGAAACCCATGGCTGGAGCATACTGGTAGAAGGATACAAACTATTCAAAAAAAAACCCAGACCCCATAAAACAGGAGGTGGGGTTGCACTGTATGTAAAGGACCACTATATTGCTACAGAAATGCATGAAACCAAAGTTGAAAACCTCCTAGAATGCATATGGGTCAATATAAAAGAAAAAAGAATGACATGGCTATAGGTGTATATTATAGGCCACCCAATCAAGCAGAAAAAATAGATGTCCTTTTTGCCAGCCAACTAACAAATATATGCAGGAAACACGCAACAATAGTAATGGGAGACTTCAATTATCCTGATATCAGTTGGAAAACTAATTTTGCACCAAGTGAGAAATCAAATAAGTTCCTAACCAACCTAGCTGACAACTTTGTTGTCCAAAAGGTAGAGAGTGAAACTAGAGGGACAGCCATACTGGACTTAATTCTTACAAACAGAGAAGAAGTGATAGAGAGAGTTGAAACTGCAGGAACCTTGGGTGAGACCATGTCATACTAGAATTGAACATAACACAAACACAAGCAACAGAACATAATGACACCAGAGTCTTGGATTTTAACAGAGCTGATTTCAATAAACTCAGAGAGAACTTGGGAAAGATTCCATGGATGAAAATCCTAAAGGGGAAAACAACTCAAGAATTTTGGGAAACTCTAAAAAGTATGATCATAGAAGCCCAGACCAGCACAATACCACTGAGAAAGAAAAACAAGAAATCCAAGAAGAAACCAGCATGACTGCAAAAAGTTCTCTCTGGCAAATTGAAAGAAAAAAAGGACAAGTACAAAAAATGGAAAGAAGGACATACATCTAAGGCAGAATATCAGCAGATAGCCAGAATCTGCAAAGATGAAGTCAGGATAGCAAAGGCTCAGAACAAACAAAGATTTGCAACAAAAGTCAAAGATAATAAAAAAAAGCTTCTTCGAACATACAAATAACAAGAAAAAAATCAAGGAAACAGTCGGTCCACTAAAGAGAGAAGATGGCAAGGAAGTAACAGGCAACAGAGAGAAAGCAGAACTGCTTAACTCATTCTTTGCATCCATCTTCACGCAAAAAGAAACTATAGCTCAACCTACCAAAAACATAACTGTAAAAGACAGACCAGAATTAAAAGTTAAAATAAGCAAAAAAATAGTAAGAGAACACCTGTCTGATCTTGATGAAAACAAATCACCAGGGCCTGATGGATTACACCCCAGAGTTTTAAAGGAGCTGGCAGAGGTCATCTCAGAACCACTGCACCATATCTTTCAAAAATCCTGGACCACCGGGGAACTACCAGAGGACTGGAAAAGATCTGATGTGGTTCCTATCTTCAAAAAAGGAAAAAAAACAGACCCAGGAAACTATAGACCAATCAGCCTAACATCAATACCAGGGAAGATACTGGAAAAGATAATAAAAAACCAGATCTGCCAACATCTAGAAACAAGTAAAGTAATAACTAACAGTCAGCATGGGTTTGTGAAAAACAGATCATGCCAAACCAATCTTATTTCATTCTTCAACACAGTGACTAAATTAGTAGACCAGCAAAATACTGTGGACATAATATATTTAGATTTCAGCAAAGCATTCGACAAAGCAGACCACAACCTACTTCTTAGTAAGCTAGAAAAAAGTGGAATAGATAGCAGCACCACTAGATGGACTCGTAACTGGCTGGCAAACCATACTCAACAAGTAGTCCTTAATGGGTCTAAGTCTACATGGAGGGAAGTAAGCAGTGGGATGCCACAAGATTCCGTCTTAAGCCCAGTACTCTTCAATATCTTCATTAACAACTTAGATGAGGGAATAGAAGGGGAACTTGTCAAATTTGCAGATGATACTAAGCTGGCAGGAATAGCTAATACCCAAGAAGATAGGCTCAAGATCCAGATGGATCTTGACAGACTAGAACACTGGGCCATATCTAACAAAATGAAATTCAATGTAGAGAAAAGTAAAGTCCTACACTTAGGCAAGAAAAACCAAAAGTACACATATAGACTGAGTGAAACCAGGCTCAATAGCAGTATCTGTGAGAGGGATCTTGGATTCTTAGTGGACAATCAGCTAAATATGAGCCAGCAGCATGCAGCAGCAGCCAAAAAAGCTAATGCAATTCTAACTTGTATTAACAGAGGGATACAATTAAGATCAAGGGAAGTACTAATACCACTCTATAAAGCCTTAGTAAGACCACACCTAAAGTACTGCATCCAGTTTTGGTCACCACATTGTAAAAAAGATGTTGAGACTCTATAAAAAGTACAGAGAAGAGCAACCAGGATGATTAGGGGACTGGTGGCTAAAACATACAACAAACGGTTGCAGGAACTGGGCTTGGCTAGTCTAGTAAAGAGAAGGACCAGGGGAGACATGATAGCAGTCTTCCAATATTTGAGGGGCTGCCACAGGGAGGAAGGGGTCAAGCTATTTTCTAAAGCGCCTGTAAGCCAGACAAGGAATAATGGATGGAAACTGAGCAAGGAGAGATTTAACCTGAAAATAAGGAGAAACTTTCTGACAGTGAGAACAATCAACCAATGGAACAGCTTGCCCTCGGAAGTTGTTGGAGCGCCATCACTTGAGACTTTCAAGAAGAGATTGGACTGCCATTTGTCAGAAATGGTGTAGGGTCTCCCGCTTGGGCAGGGGGTTGGACTAGATGACCTACAAGGTCCCTTCCAACTCTGATTATCTGTTATCTATCTATCTATCTATCTATCTATCTATCTATCTATCTATCTATCTATCTATCTATCATCAACTATCTATCCCTTTTTTGTAGATTAACTTTGAGCCCTTGAATGGATAGGGCTTTGTCCAGATTGAGCAAAGCAATTTTTATTTTCTATAAAATAATTATTTTAAGAAATATTTTTTTCAATAGCTTAAGAGTTATTTTTCTCTCTTGGGCTTTTGATATTTGTCATAGGTTTTGTGATTTCTACTTCAAAAACAGGGAATCAAGGTGGAATTATCATCAGTGTCAATTTACTAAAAAAGATAGGCAAAGCAACCAATCAGAGCAGGAATTAGGGATCATTTGCATGGGCACAGAAGATTTATTGAGAAACAAATATGAAGACAATGGAAAATCAATCATCCCTGTGAGTCAGAATTAGTCCAAGGATTCCCAAGCTGAATAATAATTGCAAAACAAACCTATAGCACTTATGCAGATCTGGATATCAACAAGTAATAAACTAAGATTTAATAACATAAAGAAAAAAGGAACAAGTTATGGGAGTCAATGATGTCATTTGATTCCACTTAGTCTTAGGTGATAGAAGTAAATCTATATCAATATGTTTAAAATAGGATGGCATCAGATAGATATGTAGTGATATTCTCAATCCATTTCCTAAGGACAATTTTTAGACACACAAATACAGTATATACTTTCAAAATTGGATCAGATTGAGAACAATGAGTCCTCTGAGATTTTAAGGAACTATGGGCAAATTACCAGGAAACACAATTAAGTGTAAAAAAAACCCTTGAGATGCATTTGAAGAGTCATGAGGTTGAACATTGGAATAGAAGATTGTTGAGAATTTAACTTTTAGCCTCTATATTTTTCTTCCTTTTAAAAAATCATTCTGATAGTTAAATGCTATTGGAAATCACAACCTCTCTCTCATATTTTAAATAAATTACTTTCCAATATATTTCCATACAGTGTATAATTTATCTTACAGAGTTGCATGCTGCATTTTTATTAGCTGAAGAGAGTGATATCAATTGGTAGGTTGAGATGTAAATGTGCAATAACTGAAAATGCCACATATAAATTATTTTTGTTTGAAAAAAATATATGCTGACTTCCTTTTTATTTTTAGATTTATATCCAATTTTTTAAAATGTTCCTAAAGGCATTTCTAAAATAAAGGCATTTTTAAAATAATTTAAAAATTTAAAAAACACAAGACAACCTATGAAAAAAGAATTCGAAAAACAGAATTTAAACCTCTGGATTTAGAGCAGCTAGGACAAGAAATGCAAAAAGTCTCTCATATAACACACTATTCCTCAAATATCACAAACTAGTATAATGTCTGTTTGTCTTTCTTATCAATCACATTTAAGATGTGAACATCTTAAAGAGTTGAACATCTCACATTAAAGTGACTCTGGGTGGCATATTTTATTTTATTAAAATAAAACCAACAAATATATAAACAGTCACAATTATAAATAAGGCACACAGGCAGGAGAGGATGATATTAACCATCATAAAATCTCCCACATCCCTCGGGATCTCTCAGACTGATAACCAGATCCTGAGGGATTTGTATAATGGAGACTTGACAGGGATGGAGCTAATGTCACTTCTGGAGGTAGAAGTTTCCACAAGGTGGGCACATTGGCAGAGAAGTCTGTCTCCTGGGACCCACCAGATGTAATTGCCTGGCAAATGGGACTCCCAGCATGTCTTCTTTTCCAGACCTGATTGGGCAGGGAGATGTAAATGGGGAGGGGAAGTCTCTCAGATAAACCAGTCCTGTACCATGAAGGACTTTAAAGATCCAAATCAGCACTTTGATTTGGACGCAAAAGCAGAGTAGCAACCAATGCAGCTCTGAAAGCAGAGGTGTAACATTTACCACTCTAGGGTTAATATAAATGGCCATATTGCTGCATTTCATAATAGCTGAAGCTTCCGGATTCTTCTGCATACTCTCTAAAGCACATAACAGAAAATTAGGGTATGAGTGACAGTGATCCCACTGCTGTAGGAATGGCAAGCAACAGGAAATGTGCAACCGCCCTGCAGCCATGACTGCCACATGCTCTTTGAGCAAGAGTCATGTGTCAAGAATGAGGTGGGATTCAATTTTGTTAATAACTGGTTCTGTGGGTGTGGCTTAGTTAGTGGGTGTGGCTTGGTGGTCATGTGGCTGGGTGGGCATGGCCAACTCGACATCACTCATGTCAAGGGACGTTTCTCCTCGCCTGGCTTCTCATGACAGTGGGGATGCTGCAATGGTCATAAGTGTGAAAAATGGTCATAAGTCATTTTTTTCAGTGCCATTATAACTTTGAATGGTCACTAAATGAACTGTTGTAAGTCAAGGATTACCTGTACAAAAATACAAAAAGCTTCTTTGCTTGCAAAAAGATGCCCTAAATACCAATCATTAAATTAAAAATACCTGCAAGCCGGAGTTACAAATCAGGCAGGGTGCCAGAGCACCTTGAGGAATTAAAATAGTTAAAATGCAATGATAACTATCAGCAGCCAACTCTTTTGTCATAAAGTGAAACCCTTTAGCAGAGAGGTCATTTAAGCCCTCCAGAAAAAGCACACCCAGGAAAAGCAATCCTTAGATCCATTTGCACCACTTAAAGATACCAGCTGGTCTCACTCACCTCACAAGATAACCTAAGGAAATCATCCAGATTTAAGGAAAGGTCATATGCTCCCCAGAAAGGCAGTAAAAAAAATCAGTGCCAAGCTTGTATCCTGCCTCTTGGAAATACACCCCAAAAGGACAGTGCCAGATAGTACTAAAGCAGTGAAGGAAGACCCCCCTCCCCAGATAGAAAAACAAACCATGAGGCAGGAAAAAATTCAAACACAATACAAATAATTAAATCACAACAGTAGCTGTTGCTTGTTGAAGCTGAATAGGAAAAATTATCCCATCAATAAACACAGGATTAAATGTCACCAAGCACAGAATTAACCTTCACCAAAAACCAGTTTTAGACCAAAACTCAGAAAGGCTATGTAAACTCACATTTCAATGTCAATCTTTCTAGCTAGTCAAGAAGCTTTGAATGTCACTCATCTTGGTTCCCTGTCATTAAAAGCTTCTTTCTGACAGCTCTGCTTTATTATTCAATTATTTCTTCAAAATGCTGATTGTCCAGGAAATATTTCCTCCCAACAGCAGTGTAAAAATCTTAAAACAACCCTTCCCCTTTAAGAAAGTCAAGCCCCAGAAGCTCCGGAGACAGGATGTCTAGGCGTACTGGCAAGAATGTAATAAGGGTGGGGAAAAACAAAAGGAGATAGCTTCTAACAGCTTAGAAAGTTAACAAGGGGTTCTATAGAACTGGTCAGAACTGGTAGAATACCACCCCTGAACAACAGATTGGCCACAGATTGGCAATGACTGCTTCTCAGCCTGCTCCTTGAAGAGGCAGTCTGAGCAATCTACCAGAACAAATCCCTTTGGCAGCAGACTCCTCCACAGCAGCTAAGCCTGTCAGAAAATATAGCTCCCAGATTAAAAAAAAAGCTGTCAAGTTCACGAACATTGAAATTCCTGACAGTAGCAGAAGCCAAGCTAGATCAGAAATGCCACCACTGCCAAGTTTTGCAAGCATGGCAGATGCAGTCAGGGCAATGGACATGGCATAGGGCATTAAGCACTGCTATCTCCCACACTTCTCCAACTAAAAATGACCAATCTCATCTAAGCAGTCCAGCTTCCATTTGAGTGAGGGCCAAATCCAACAGTACAGGTAAGAATCTAAGAGTATGGGGCACATGGAGGAGAGGAACAGAGAAAGAGATAATGGAGTTTGCCCATCTTCTTTTCCCAAATTTTTTTTTTTGGCACCAGGCATGATAGAGTATCCCACTTATCAACATCATAATTTACTATAATTCTTTTATCAAATCCCAGATGGCTAGCTGTAATGGTAACAGATATTTCTAAAGCAGGGGTGTCAAATGCACATTGTCACAGCAGAGTCCCATGACATATCGGGACTTCCCCCCCCTTTGCTAAACTGAGCGTGGGCATGGCCAGCACTTGACACATCTGTCCCAAGGGCTGGGAGTTTAACAGCCCTGTTCTAAAGTAATATGTATGATAAAAATTAAGCCAGAACAATCTGTCTTTATTCTGTCACATAAGGAAGAGAATAAGCTCCAATTTCACCTTGTCTATTGCACTGAAGTAAGCTACATTGACCTGAAGGTTTTTAAAAACCCTACCAAGTTGACTGTTTATTTCTTTGTGCAGTTAATCCTCACCTCAATCCAGAGGTGTTTCATTTTAAAAAAACTAATAATGAATTTTTTTTTTAAATTATACAAGAATAAACAAACAGTAATATAAAAGGAATTGTCATATTATACATCACCATAGGTACACTAACTGCATTCTTTTTAGATTAATTTTAAAAAGCAAATTTTTAATTATAGAAGTTAACAATGACTTGGCTCTAGGCTGCAGGCACAATAAGATGCCAAAGTTAAAGCTTCATTGTGTGCAAATAATCTCCATTTTTATGAGCTTTTTGCATTATCCCAATTCCCTGGTTTATGTATCACTTTTCTTTCTGATTAATGGCAGCCTGCCAGGATAGCTGAATGCTAATGAAACAAAATCAGTGCTTTATCTTTAATCCTATCTAAGACAATCAACCTAGTCATATTTTTATATTAAGGATGGCAAAGCACTTTTCTACAGTTTTCAGATTCCCATTGTTTGCTTAGAATATAACCTATTTTACATCCAAATCTTCGGGATTCAGAGAATAACTGTAGGAAGATCTGATTACAGTACTTGTCAGCTAGCTTCTTCTTCTTCTTTTAATTTTCCAGTCAAAGCTTTACCAAAATAAGGAGGAATAACAATTTAGAAATTAATAGCCTAGGAAACCAAACATCAAAATCACATAGGTGTATATGTCTCACCACTCAGCCTACAAGCTCATCTCAAGAATGAGCCTTGTTTATCAAGCATAGTTCCCCCATTGTGAGATTTTACTTTAGGATAAGGTTAAAAACAGATAAAAATATCAGCAACAATAACAATAAAGTTATAAGCGCAAGTAACAATACATTGAAAAGCTCTGTTCTTCAAATAATCTTATTACTTTCTGGTTAAATCTGTAGAGTAGCTACAAAGAGTAAGAGGATGTCCACAATCTTATGTAAAATTAGATGTATATGTTACACGATGGGTGTCATAATCTTCCTCTTTATGAACTGTAGTGAAGAATCCAAATTGTAAAATCTTAAAAAGCACACAGTGACTTCTAAGAACTTGTAGCTCAAAATAATATTATGCTGAAAGCCTCATGAGAAACTAAGCTTTGTGCCCTAAATACTTGAAAAGCACTATTTTTTTCAGTGTTTACCATACCTGACCATATTTAATAATAATAGTATAAAACGTATAAAGTGAATTAAATCTGCTATGTTGTAGACTGGAAATACAAAGATGAGTTAACTACAAGATTCCGTTTAGCAAGAGGTTAACCATTTTTTAAAGAGATTTGATTTACCCTTCCTTGACAATAGATATTAGGTGTACCTTTTTGATGTCCAAACAGTTACTCTTTCTATATATGATACCCAGCAATTTCCATAGCAATATCTAGAAACAATGTTCTGCTTCACACCCTAAGTCATGGACTGTTGAGCCCTAATTTACAGAACAAAGCACAACTTGCTGGTTTTACTTAATGTATCCAGTCAAAATCATGTTTTACAAACTACCATGCGTGCATAAGTAGATTGTATGCATAGGCCCTCTTAAGCTACAAGTGACCTTGACTTAAGTTGTGTGTGACTTGAACTTTTAAATCCATTTATTACTGTGATTAACTTCTGAGATGGCTTATAAAAGATGGCATGTTGTATTGTTTATCTAGTATAATATCTCAGAATATATATATATTTAAAAGTTTTAATTTGATAACATGAACTTGTTTTTTTATCTGTTCAAATCAGGAAAACAGGAAAATATTATCAGTCATCATATCCACTGATAGCATCTTCCCCCACAAAAAAAAAAAATACAATGAGCAAAAGATGGCAAATAATCACCTGAAGCAGGTCCCTGATTATTTATGCAATTCTATTTCAGAAGAAAAATTATCTTCCTTCCAATCTTTATACCGCTTCAAGCCCTGATGCCCCAGTCTTCTCCATGGTGTTTGAAAATTCAAATTTGTTCTGCTCAGACAAGCTTTATATTAGTGCCCAATTTCTTTCACTTAATTTTACTTTATAAAAGTGTGAACAAAGATTATATATGCATGGCTGGGTTGTGGAAATTAAAATTTGTGAGTTACTAGAGGCTGAGTAAAGAGAAAGGGGAGAAGAGAAAAGGCCTGAGACGATGGGTCTATCCCCACCCTTTTTCCCTTGAATGATTAAAAAAAGTTCTATGGCTGCATTCTATAATACTAATATTATAATAAATCCAGTTTTAATATTAACGCATGTCTCTGGCTCTGAGAATGGCAACTTTAGAACAGATTTTCCACAACCTACACGGATCCGATATATTAAAAAAACATGTTAGCCTATCAAAGGGAAAAGTGTTTGTGTTTCAAGAGATACTCACAATCATTTCAACATTAGATAGGAGCTTTATATGCATCCATTACTATATATACATTCCACTGCTTCACCTCATGGCTGAGTTTATATGCCACATTTAGCCTCTACCTGGGCAAATGCATTCTAGTCAAACATTTTATGCTTATGATTCAGTGTGGCCTGCAAACCCAAGAAACAAGTGGCAGTGTGCATTCAAGTTTCTTTCCAACTCTTATTTTCACTTCTGGCTTAGCTGCAGTATATCAGAAATCATAGACATTCAGGTTTACAGATTACAATGCAGAAGGGCTACAGTTCTGGGGAATGGGGCAGTCCTCCTGCTCCCCTCCTTACTTTCCTCCCTCTCTCTTTTTCAAAGAAGGCCACCAAAGTACCATGACATTTTAAATAGAGACATTTTAAATTGAGCTATATGTGCGTGCACTGCATAATGGAGTGAGCTCCCATTACTTATTCCAGCTTCTGCCAACCTAGCAGTTCGAAAGCATGTAAAAAATGCAAGTAGAAGAATAGGGACCACCTTGGTGGGAAGGTAATAGCGTCCCATTTGCCTTCGGCGTTTAGTTATGCTGGCCACATGACCACGGAGATGTCTTGGGACAGCACTGGCTCTTCAGCTTTGAAACAGAGATGAACACCGCCCCCTAGAGCTGGAAATGCTAGCACATATGTGTGAGGGGAACCTTTACCTTTAACTCAGCTAAAGATTGACTTGGAGGCTGAAAGGAGCCGGAAGGGGCAATAATGCAGCTTACCTCCTGCAAGTTAACATTCGTGAAAGCATGAAGAGGGCTCAGAAGTAAATTAGGCAATACAGTAAAAAGGTGTTTGCTTAATTCAGACAGAATTTTTTTATCTAAAGCAGGGATGGGAAATGATGGCCCTTTTATAACTTGTGGACTTCAACTCTCAGAATTTTCAACTCTCAGAATTCCTGAGCCACTCCCTTTCTCTGATCTAAAGTTACTATTATTAGGAGGGGTAACTTTCTTTCCCAGGAACTTGATCCCAGTTGCAAAAAGGAAAAAGGAAAAGGAAAGAAGAAAAAAAAAAAAACAGCATAGCAAAATCAAAACGGTTTTTCTTATAGATTTTCTTACTGAACAACCTAGGAAATTTCATTAGTCCTCCCTTAATCTCATTCCAAGCGATTTGGTGAGCAAGACAAAGATATAACAAAGAATTTTAAAAACCACACAATTCCTGAGTTACAACAATGGTTGTTATATATATGAACTTTAGTGACCTAAATATAAAAGAGTAGCCTTCTACACCTTTAATACTTGAGTACAAGCTGTGTCAAGGGAAACTCCTTATTTTATCCAGCTATTAAAAGTACAATACTTTTGTGTCTCTTGGCACTTATCACCCAATCAATACCAAGAAATATAGTGATACATCACTATAGCACTGTATTTGCACAACACACTGTCTTAATTAAGTCAACCAGATCCATCAGAGGGGAAAGGAGAATGGTAGCAAGGGGGCCTGTGTAATAATTTAGGAAGACAGACAACACCAAAGTTTTTACTCTGATTTATTTTAAACTCTCTTATTGGAAGGTTTCGCATTATGGATTGGGTCACATTTTTTTTTACATTTTATGCAGTTTTGCATTTTATGCAGTTTTGCTATAAACTGTTTTGAATAGTCCCATACAAAGGAACCCATGCGCATATACCAATTCAAAGTCTATCTTGTTGGGCTAGAAGGGAAATTGTGGATTGTTTGTTGTCTAGATAGAGTTTGTTGTCTAGATAGTGTCCATAGCACTTTAATCATTTTTCTCCCTTTCTGCTCGTTTGTGTCCAATTCTCAGATATTACAGATTTCTAAGCAAGGTTTTTCAAAAGTGATTTGTCATTGCCTCCTCCCTAGGGCTCAGAGAAAGCAATAGACTCAAGAGCACCCAGCTGTCTTTCTAGCTTGATGCTTTAATCACTGCGCCAAACCGGCTCTCTCTAATCAGTTTAGGATGCATAATTTTTTAATTTTTTAAAAAAATCCGTCAACTTAATTAAAGCCATTCACAATAAACTATGAAACATTGTTAACAAAAACAGTTCCTTCCCCAAAAAAAAGCTTTTCCAAAAAGCTGGACTAGTCCCACCTTGGCATATTTATCACACCTGGTATGTTTCAATTAGAGTGCCATTTCCCCAGTCTGCATGGAAACTGACTTTTCTTCAAGGTTCATATCTAGTAGTGTCTTATTCAAAGTTGTCATTCTCCACACGGCCGAGTAGACTGAAACCTCCACAGAATAAACCTCTCTGCCTTTGTGGCTTCTTTTGAGTGGGTTAAATGCATCCCATCATCTTTTATTCATGTCCAGCCACACAAATATATGGTATAAAGTTGAAGATTATTACCATACCATAGGATTATATAACGATTGGCACTAATATGGTTATAGTCTGTGGAATATGATTATAATTGTGGTGTATAGAATATGTTTATTTTCTAACAATTGTTCCCCCAGTAGGTAATTCCTGTATTTAAGCACAAATTTCATAGATATGGCTAGCTAAATCTGATCTTATTATTTCTCATAAATTCCTTCTCTCCAGTATCTGCATCAGTGTGCATAAATATTTTATATGTACATTTTTCTAAGTCCTATGATTCCGTCTTTCTTTTTACATGTATTTTCCAGCCCATCTTCTTTGTCAGAAGACATAACTATTTTTTTTCCTACTTATTCCTTCTTAAATCAGACCATTTATATTATTTCCCCCCAGTTTTGTTGGTAAAACTATATTACAAAATCCTGAGGAATGCAAATATTGGCAGTTAACTGCATTCTTCTTGGGCCATTGGTTCATTGATCTAATTTTATATTATGCATTTCTTTTCTGCTCAGCCAAAGATGACCAAGCTAGTTGGAAAAAGTTTCATCTTGTGTTCCTCCGCGATCTACAAAGATCCCCAGTAACTCTTAAGGGTTAGTCACAACATGGTATCATCCATCAAGACAAGAGGGAAGACCACAGACAAAAGTTGAGATTGGAAATGGGAATTAAGGATACATTTGTTTGCTTTTTAGAGTGACCATCTATGTAGTGATTCTTAGTACTTCAATAGGAGGCTACAGAGGCATTTGAAAGGGAAGCTTTGCTTTTGATACCTAGCCTGGGCAGGAGGTTGAACTCAGTGGCCTTAAATTCCATGATTTTATGGGAACTGAATAGTTTTGACATCACCATTGGGCCTTTCCCAATTCTTTCCAGCCATCCTAGAATCAGCTTGAAAATTATGCGGGCATGAAATCTCTCCTGCCTCTATTGGCTCTGTTTCAAGTTCCTGCAAGCATTTGGATTCCTTCCAAGCTAATGTAGTGACAATGCCTAACTGATTTTCTACATCCTGAGGCTGCCCTTGGACAGGATGGGGGAAAAAGAACAAAAAGACAACATTAACAGAGTCCTGTTAGATTGCACCTTCAATATTAGCTCCAAGAAATCAAGGATAAAGAACTGACACAGCTAAGGGGGACTTAAACCTATGTTATTTGCGGGCTAGGGATGAATAATTTGATTGGCACATGTCAGAAAAAAAGGTTGCCAGTACATTTTGCCATTGGGCAAAAAGGAGCAGCTAACAGCTTTCACCTAACTATGTTTCCTACCCCCCAAACATTTCCCCAGTCTGCGGGGGGTCTGAGCGATCGGGCCCTGGGCCTTCGGCTGATGTTATGTAATGCCAGGTCCATCATTAATAAGGCCCCTCTCATCCATGATTTGATTTGTGAGGGGGGAGTGGACCTGGTGGGTATTACCGAGACCTGGCTGGGCCAAGGGAGGGGAGTCCCTCTGGTGGAGATGTGCTCAGCCGGGTTTCGGGTTTTTCATCGGCCGAGGGCCCAGGGAAGGGGAGGGGGGGTTGCGGTGGTTATTAAGGAGGATCTGTGTCCGAGGGAATCCACTGTTTCTCAGATGACCGGGTGTGAGTCTCTTCGTGAAGTTTGGTCCCAGGGTACAGGTGGGCTTGTTGGTCGCATACCTGGCTCCCTGCTATGCGGCATCGGCCCTGCTTGAGCTCCTTGAGGTCATAGCCGGCGTGGCGGTTGAAACCCCCAGGCTTATGGTCATGGGGGATTTCAACCTGCCTTCTGCCGGCGGTGCCTCGGGGACTGCTCAGGAGTTCATGGCTTCCATGACAGCCATGGGCCTGACCCAGTTAATTCGGGACCCTACTCACGTGGGAGGTCACACCCTGGATTTGGTTTTTGTCTCTGATCAGTGGCAGAGTGATCTGGGTGTAGAGGATATAGTTGTAGAACCCCTGTCATGGACTGATCACTCGCTCCTGAAGCTCGACTTCCGTTCCGCACCCCCTGGCCACAGGGAGGTGGGACCGCTAAAATGGTACCGCCCCAGGCGCCTGATGAACCCAGATAGGTTCCTGACGGAGCTTGGGCCATTTCCCGAAGCTCACACACACAACTCGGTTGAAGGCTTGGTCGCCACCTGGGATAGGGTGGCTGCTGGGGCCCCTGACCGGGTCGTGCCCTTGCGGCCTCTGACCCGGTGCCGATCCCAAGTGGCTCCTTGGTTTTCTGAGGAGCTAAGGGAGATGAAGCACCGGAAAAGACGCCTAGAGAGTAGTTGGAGGGCTAGCCGCTCTGGGTCTGACCGAACACTACTACGATCTTATATTAAGACGTATTTAGTGGCGATAAGGATGGCGAGGAGGTCTTACCTCTCCACCCTTATTGCGTCTGCGGAAAACCGCCCAGCCGCCCTGTTCAGGGTGACCCGCTCCCTTTTGGAGGTGGGAGCGCGGGAGGATCCCTTGCAGGGCGGGCTGAGGAGTTTTCTAGGTTTCTGCAGGACAAAATCGCTCAGATCCGGGATGAGCTGGACTCCGACTGGGCATCTCCGGGCGGGAGGGGCGGGGGTGGATATCGGTGAGGTCAATTGGGTTGAGTTCAATCCTGTTACTGTGGAGGACATGGACAGGATACTGGGGGGACTGAATGCCACCACCTGTTTGCTGGACCCGTGCCCCTCCTGGCTGGTCTTGGCCACTCGGGAGGTGACACAAGGCTGGTTCCAGGGTATTATAAATGCTTCCTTGAGAGAGGGGCTGTTACCCACCGCCTTGAAAGAGGCGGTGGTGCGGCCCCTCCTCAAGAAGCCTTCCCTGGACCCGGCTCTTTTGAATAACTATCGTCCTGTCTCCAACCTTCCCTTTGTTGCGAAGGTTGTTGAGAGTGTGGTGGCACATCAGCTTCCGCAGTACCTGGATGAAGCGAGTTATCTCGACCCCCTCCAATCGGGTTTCAGGCCCGGGCACAGCACAGAGACGGTGTTGGTCGCGTTGGTGGATGATCTCTGGAGGGCTCGGGACAGGGGTTGTTCCTCTGTCCTGGTCCTGTTGGATCTCTCAGTGGCTTTTGATACTGTCGACCACAGTATCTTATTGCGGCGGTTGGAGGGGTTGGGGGTGGGAGGCACCGTGTTACGGTGGTTCGCCTCCTTCCTCTACGACCGCTCGCAATTTGTGTTGACAGGGGGGCAGAGATCGGCCCCGAGGCCCCTACTGTGTGGGGTGCCCCAGGGGTCGGTGCTCTTGCCCCTGCTGTTCAACATTTATGTGAAGCCGCTGGGTGAGATCATCCGTGGCTTCGGGGTGGAGTTCCATCAGTACGCTGATGATACTCAGCTGTACATCTCCACCCCGGGCCACCCCAATGAAGCCGTCGAAGTGATGACCTGGTGCCTGGAGGCTGTGCGGAGTTGGATGGGTCGTAACAGGCTTCATCTCAACCCGACTAAAACCGAGTGGCTGTGGTTTCCTGCGCCCAGATACAGCCGGCTTGTTCCTTCGCTGGCCGTGGGGGGAGAGGTTCTGACCCCCGTGGAAAGGGCGCGCAATCTGGGTGTCCTCCTGGATGTACGGCTGTCCTTGGAAGAACATATTGCAGCCGTCGCCAGGGGGGCTTTTTGTCAGATTCGTCTGATTCACCAGTTGCGGCCCTTTCTGGATCTGGGCGCACTTCGCACAGTCAATTCCGCCCTCGTTATCTCCCGCTTGGACTATTGCAATGCTCTCTACATGGGGCTCCCCTTGAAGAGTCTCCGGAGGTTGCAGTTGGTCCAGAATGCAGCCGCGCGGGTGATCGTGGGTGCCCCTCGGAGCTCCCATGTAACACCGCTTCTCCGCAGGCTGCACTGGCTTCCTGTGGCCTTCCGGATTCGATTCAAGGTGGTACTGATGGTATTTAAAGTGCTCCATGGCTCGGGACCTGGGTACTTACGGGACCGCCTACTGCCATCAACAACCTCCCACCGCCCAGTACGCTCTCACAGGGTTGCCCTACTTGGGGTGCCGCCGCCTGATCGTTGTCGGCTAGCGGCCCCAAGGGTGCAGGCTTTCTCTGTGGGAGCCCCCTGCCTGTGGAATGATCTCCCCCCGGAGATACGGGCCATGACGGATATCCTGACCTTCCGGCGCGCAGTTAAAACCCTATTTTTCAAGCAGGCCGGCCTGGCCCAGTAATGGGTCCTTGGGTTTTAAATCTAAATTGGGTTTTAATTGCTAAATTTTATATTTTTAAATTTTTAATTAATCCCTGATTTTAAATGTCTAAATTTTTTAGTTGGATGGGATACAGCCGGACTCGCTTATTTAATTTACTTTTAAATTGTATTTATTCTATGTGTATTCTATGTGTTTTTAGTAGGCTGTACACCGCCCCGAGTCCCTTTTTAGGAGAGGGAGCGGTATAGAAATTTGAAAAATAAATAAATAAATAAATAAATAAATATAATGATACACAGAATTTCACTGGCATCAGAATCATTTGTATCAACAGTGACCCACTAAGGAAGGCTTCCTCTGAATATTTGGATTTTCAGAAATAAAGTATAGATAGTTCTCGACTTACAACAGTTCATTTAATGACCGTTCAAAGTTACAACAGCACTGAAAAAAATGACTTATGACCATTTTTCACACTTTCGACGGTTGCAGCATCCCCATGCTCACGAGGTTTACATTCAGATGCTTTGCAACTGACTCACATTTATGACGGTAGCAGTGTCCCGGAGTTATTCGATCCCCATTTGTGACCTGACAAGCAAAGTCAATGGAGAAGCCAGATTCACTTAACAACAACCAGGTTACGTGTTTAAGAACAGGGATTCGCTTAACAAATGCGGTGAGCAAAGTTAAAAAAAAATGGAGCAAACTCACTTAAGAAAATTCCCAGTTAACGTTTTGGGCTCGATTGTAGTTGTAGGTTGAGGACTACCCCCTGTATGTACAACTCTGTCCATTACCACCCAGTGCCAAAACTTTGCATGTTCTCTAAAATAAAAATAAAAAACCCTGCTAGAAGACGAGGAATGCAATTTCCTTTTTTGAACTGACAAATCATTGCAAAGGTCTGCTTCTAGTCTGCCTCTGAAGCAGAAAAGAGGAGAAATTAAAGAGGAGGACACTAAAGAAAATTGTGGGAGATGGGAGGGATTGTAAACAACACCAGACACTGCTGGCAACAGCAGCCCAGCTTTGCTTATTCTTAAAACAAAAAGGGAGAGATTTCAGGAAAGGGAACCAGAGTATTTATCTCTTAGTCAGATTGCCTCATTCCTTTTCAGCCTGCCTTATCGGCTTCATCAGTGACCACATCCCTTTCACTGTTCGGCTCCAAGTTAATGTTTGACGGAAACTGCTCCTTTCAGCCACAGGGAACAGATCTTGTGGAAAAGGGCAGAGACTGCAACAGTATTGCTGGTCGGGTTAGCTATCCTTTAGGGAGAACTGGGAGCTGTCTCCAGCATCGAGCATTTCCTGTCTTCTGTCTCACAAAGAACAGGTGAACAAAAGCTTTCCTCAGTTTGTTCCCCCCCCCCCCGCTCTCATTGTTGTTAATGTGACTGAGGCAGACAACTAATTCAATAAGGCCTAGGGTGGGGTGGAGGAAATGCGAGAGAGGAAAGTGTTATTAAAACTTCATTTCTGATTGTCCTTACGTAGAACAGGAGGTTCTTCAAACCAACCGGTTTAGTTACATTTCAGAGTAAGTAGAAGAGATGTTCACTGTAAGATTGTATGAATGACCTTTGGTGACCTGCTTTTCTCTTCTTCCTTCCTGTTTCCATACTTAGTTTTGCTCATGGAGGCACCAAAAGACAAGGATTGTTGGGACCTCATTGATCACAGCCACGTGAAAGACTTTGAAGTAAATAAATGGGTCAAGATCATCCTTGCCCTCATCTATAGCATCATCTTTGTGGCAGGGATCTTGGGCAACAGCGTCACCATCCAGACTTCCAAAATCCTGCAAAAGAAAGGCTACATGCAAAAAGCAGTGACCGACCACATGATAAGTCTAGCATGTTCAGATCTCTTGGTGATCTTACTGGGGATGCCTGTGGAATTCTACAGCATCATATGGAACCCTTTCTCGACCACAAAAGGAGATCTAACCTGCAAATTGTACAGCTTCCTCTTTGAGGCTTGCAGCTATGCCACAGTATTACATGTGGCTACCTTAAGCTTTGAAAGGTACATTGCCATCTGCCACCCTTTTAAGTTCAAAGCTACTTCTGGGACTTACAAAGTGAAGATCCTCATTGCCTTTGTTTGGATTACATCGGTGCTGGTGGCCCTACCCCTTCTCTTTGCAATGGGGGCAGAGCACCCCTTGGTAGGCATCCCAGACTATCAAGGGTTGGTTCTCTGTGAAAAATCCAAGTCCCAACGTCAGCCTGAATTAAGATTAAATGTGACAATATGTACCAATTTATCGTCCAAATGGAGAGTCTTCCAGTTTAGTATTTTCACTGCCTTTATTGTGTACATCATAGTACTGGTATCTGTAACATTTATGTGCCGGAATATGATTAAAGTCTTGATGGTCTACAAGCAAGGAACAGTGGAAGTAAAAGGAAGAGAAAGGCAACCCCAATTTCTAAGAAAAAATGAAAGTCCAGAGAGCCGAGGATCCAAGAAACAGACTCTTATCTTCCTAGGTAAGTTCATAATGGAATTACTATACATTGTTGATGCAGAGATGTGAGGAGGAAGGTGTGTTGGATGTGTTGGCTGGCTTGAGTTTTTGGGTAAAAAGAATGAAAGGCAGGAGGCAAAGAAATACAGACAGACAGTACATACATACATACATACATACATACATACATAAAATGTTGCTGGTGCGTTGTGGCATTGTGCATTCATCGCTTGAGACTTTCAAGAAGAGATTGGACCACCATTTGTCAGAAATGGTGTTGGGTCTCCTGCTTGGATGGGGAGTTGGACTAGATGACCTACAAGGTTCCTCCCAACTCTGTTAATCTGTAATCTGTAATCTGATGGGTGAGGGATAGTGAACAGTAAGAAATTGCCTGAAATGGAAAATTAATGGCAGAATTGAAGTAGGCTTTATCTCTTTTCATATTTACTATTTACTATTTATTATGGAAATATTCCTGCTCAGTAGAAAGCAACTGACACAAAAATTATATGGAGCCTCTGTGGTGAAAGCATCATGAATGTGGTATTTAAGAAGAATGGTTTTATTTCAAGTTGCAATTCCTTTTTCTTTATGCGCAGAATCCAATGCCTGAGTTTTTCATAGCGTCTCCACTTTGTATCCTAGGACATTTTTCCATCATTATTTAAAGAAAGTTCTCTATTTTTAGAGAGTTGCACAATTGTTGCAACCTCCAGATGGTCTCATTGGGTATGGATTGGAAGTTTGCATTAGTTAAGTGTGTCTTTGGGCGAGGATGGAGTCTCTAAAATTCAATTTGCTTTCACAGTTATGTTGCTTGATAACATTGAATTCATTTCCCTAAGACAAATAAAATAAAGTTTGATGACCTTACAGCATCTTATAAGCAACAAGGAGGGAAGGATGGAATGGGGGTCTAAAATAGCAAGTATGATAAATATATTGATCCATGTACATTTGAAATTCTCTGAGAAAAACAACCCAGGAAATTATTTGAAATTCCTATCTTTGCAATACAGATCTTGTCATAAATAAAATATATCTGAACTTGGCAGGATTTACATCTAGGAAAGAAAGTTAAGGCTTACTGACATGGGCTACAATCTTGAGCACCAAAGTTGGAAAAAGAGAGCAAATAACAGTGCTAACAATTTATAAGATGATTTGTATAATCTTAGGTTTTGCAAAAGCAATTTGTACCATATGTCCCATCCATTTCTACCATAATCCATTTCTACCATATATGGGTGGCTATATAAATGTGATTAATCAATTGATCCAGATTTTCACAAAACTGGCCCCAAGATGTATATTTAACCTTCCCGCTTTATTTCACTGGCCATGCTTATTTGTCTTTAACATAACCCTATCATGTAAATCCTACATTTACATGTACAGGTACATGCTGAATTTCTCTCATCTGGATATACATTGAGGGCCTAACATCAGGGCTACCATACCTGGACTGAAAGATCTAGAATAATAATTGGATATCAACTTTATGGTTATCTGGTGATCACCCAGCTATTTCCAGTTATAGTAATCATAGCCAGGTGTTCACATGAAGATGCCAGTTTTGCAGACTCTAAAACCTCCTTGGATTATTCATCTTTGCAGGATTTACATATGAATAGTTATGTTACTTTTGAACTGTTACACTGGTGAAGATCTCTCTGTGAGTATATCAGGATATATAGTTACATGCTTGGTAGAAGCCATGCATTTGCCCAAAACTCTTAGGTGGATATTATAAATATAGCATGCAATCGAAGGTATTGGATTAGAGATACCTGTAGTTTAAAATATAACTGTTTTTTCTTCACTTTCTTTCAAATTTACACTTGTTTTAGTAAAAGCCTTGATAATTGTTAAATTGCTTTCATGTGTTGTTCTCTTCTGAATTTGTTCTGCACTGTATTTATTAAATGACTGGCAATTACATTAGATTCTGTTTTTTCCTTTCCACATTTTCTTACTCTAAACCTTATTAAGTTGTCATCTCCCTATTCTGAAAAACATGCCAAGTTGTCATTCATTGGGCATCAGCATTTTATTTTGGTTTCTTTTCATCATGTTCTATCTGTATGGCTGCCATTCCTTGTTTATGCTGGCTTGCCTCCTACAATTATCTTCTTCTATTAAACTACCATGTGAGTGTGCACATCTCCAAGCCAGTTATTTTTTGAATGCCTTTGAGAGTCTACCATATTTTGGGGATGGGGGGTGAAGAGTAGGATAAATAAAAATACATTAGTAATTATTGAGTATTCTTCCTTTCTTTATTCTTTCTTTATTGGTCAAGTGTGATTGGACACACAAGGAATTTGTCTTGGTGCATATGCTCTCAGTGTACACAAAAGAAAAGATACATTTGTCAAGAATCATAAGGTACAACACTTAATAATAGGCATAGGGTACAATAAGCAATTGAATCATACTAGGAAACAGTCAATATAAATCGTAAGGATACAAGCAACAAGTTACAGTCATACTGTCACAAGTGGGAGAGAATGGGTGATAAGGAGTGGTGAGAAGATTAATAGTAATAATAATGCAGACTTTGTAAATAGTTGGACAATGTTGAAGGAATTATTTGTTTAGCAGAGTGATGGCATTCAGAAAAAAATGGTCCTTGTGTCTAGTTGTTCTGGTGTCGTTTTGAGGGTAGGAGTTGAAACAGTTTATGTCCAGGATGTGGGGGATCTGTAAATATTTTCATAGCCCTCTTTTTTACTCGTGCAGTATACAGGTCCTCAATGGAAGGCAGGTTGGTTGTATTTAAGGAGATTAGCAATTATACCTTATACTTTATGCTTTCCTAACAGTTTGTGCTATTACTATGATCTGCAGCCAATGAAACCTCAGCTGTTTAACTGACTACAAAATGATTGCACTGAATATTGAAAATTCCCTTCCCTTCCCTTCATTTTGGGGAAAAAGAAATAAGAAAACCATACTTGTAACCATACTGTTACAATTCTGACCAGATGCTGAAAATAAATAAAGCAAATATTCTGTCATATTGTTTATTGCTGGTTTATGGTTGCACTAAAAAGAATTGTGTGAAAATTAATATCCCATTTTCATAATTTTCAGTTATAGAGAGTACTTTTCCTACATTATTTTAGTAATCCCTATAATGTGTGGATTATAGTTCTCAGAATTTACAGTTAGGAGACCAAATGAACACCAAAGAATGCTGAACTAACTTACATGTTTGTACTTCATGGTGGGGTAATGTTGACTCACAGGTAACCACAGAATTCATAGTTAATGAGAGTTTCAGATTCAGGCTCTAGATATTTTGTTCAAAGACTCTAGTTTAATTCTTTACAATATCTTTCACCTCTATCTGTTTCAGTATCTCAGTAGATCAGTTTGAAGAATCAATGGTATAACATTGTTTTTGCTCTTTTAACAAATAACAAACATGTTGACATACTTTTGTTATGGTTTTTCATTTCATATGTGGCATACTTAATGTGCTTTCAGTATAGAGTTCCATAAGCTGATGTCATTTCATAACACTCTACACTGCTGTATATTAAGCAACATGTTTTGTTTCATCATTTTGTGAGTTGAGATTTTCTCTTTTGTTGACATGCTTCAGTCAATATGAGTAGTGATTTTATAACATGTGCTTCTGAAGTTCATAAATGTATTTTCCTAAGATTTAGGTAAATGTGTGAACTCAGGTATCAACTGTTTGGGGGGTGAAGTGACCATTAGCTGTTTTTCTATTAGGGCAGGCTTTCTCCTATCTGACCTCACTTACCTGTAGCCAAAGACGTCTATCTAGTACAGTAGCATATGGCACAGATAGTTTCACTTTTGTTCCTAAAAACAAATAGTCGTCACTATCACAAACAAATTGTATGCTATATTCTGGGAGGAGAATACATTTTGCTTGTGTGCCATCAAGTTGGTGTCCACTCTTAACAACCACAATGGACCACAATCTCCAGAATGCTTTTTCTTCCACCTGGCTCTTGCTGGCTGAGGAATTCTGGGAATTGAAGTCCACAAGTCTTAAAGTTGCCAAGTTTGGGGACCCCTGGTTCAACAGTATGCCCATCCACATTGCTGCTGGTGCCCTTTTCTCTTTCCTTCTATCTTTCCCAACAAAGGCAAGTTTTTCAAGAGAGTTGAGTCTTCACAGAATGTATTCAAAATATGATAATTGTGTCAGGTCATTTGTGCCTCAAGTAAGGACTCTGGACTGAATTCCCTATTTGTTTGTTTTCTTGGCTATCCATGGTATCGTCTGACTCCTGTCACCAAAATACTATTAGTATTTCAATTTATACCATAATATTTATAGTATTGAGTAATTATGATCACAGAGTGTCTGTGGAAATTCTCAATCATCTGGGTCATGGTTGTCCCAAAGGTGCTTTTTAAAGAGGCAATTGAACTTTCTGGTTTTTCTTTAAAGATGTTTTGCTTCTCATCCAAGAAGTTTCTTCAGCTCTTTTTCAGAAGCTTCTTCCAGAGCTGAAGAAACTTCTTGGATGAAAAGCAAAATATCTTCAAAGAAAAACCAGAAAGTCCAGTTGCCTCTTGAAAAAGCACCTTTGGGACTATGATCAGAGAGAACATTAAGTATTCACTGTTAGGAAACTACATTATTTTTTGTAAAAAGCTGCCCTATTGCCTGCAGTGGTTCACATGTTGTGCAATACATTTAGCATGAATAATGCTTCCTCAGACCTATGAATATGCCATATCCCCTTTGTTGCAACATCTTTCACTAGTTGATGACCATCAATAGAACATTTTTAAAAAGGGAATCACTACAGATTTTGCTTTCTTTCTTATCTGCAGGTAGTTTTGCACTGCTACCTAAAATATATGTTTGTGTGTATGTGTATATACATAATGGAATGAAGTGGTAAAGAGTTTAGAATACTTTTCCTTGGTGGCTTCAGAGATGCATTTCTGATGACTCTTTAATTTGTCTCATTAATTAACTTTGGTTAAAAAATAGATTAATGAACAGGAGATAGAAATCATGGCTTGTATCCATGAGAATAGCAGATTTAAAGTTGTGGCTTTCATAAGAATTATGCTTTGCGGTGCTTTTAACCCAGACTAAATGAACAGATATATTGTTTACGAATTGTTGAATTTAAATATTTTGATAACAATATCTCTGTCTGAATTTCATTTAACAGATGGGTCAAATTAAAATAAATATTTGCTTGTTCCAAATGTATCTCGCATTTAGCATGAAATGTAAATGACAAACCCAGAGCAAGATGTCTTAAGGAGTAATAAAAACAATTTATAGAGTCTTCCTCCCAAGTTGTTAAAAGTAATAACTTCTATAAAGCAGAAATTAAATTCATAAATCTACTACTCAAGTGAAAGTGTATGAGCTTTTAGTGTTACATTTGGGTTTTTGAAAAATAATAACTGAAAACATGTTAGAGAGGGAATGGGAGTGAAATGTTTTGTGTGTGCTATTTAGACTCTGGTATTGAATTTCAGGATGAAAACAGAAAAGTAAGATAAAATAATAAGCCTATGAAATAATAGCTCAAAAAATAACCCAGTTGTGAAGAATGTAATATTTGCTTCTAAATATGAGCTATAATATAGATGCAAGATTAATATTTTGTAGAGTCACTGGGAAATGTATTTTTCCAGTGGTGGCTATTGCACTAAGGGTGATACAACCTCTACTCTGGATTTTCCAAAAGCAATTTTATAAAGTCAGTTTAAGTATTAATAGAATGACCAAGTGATACAAGCCATTGTCTTATGGGCAATTCTTTGCTCAGCTCTCCCCCGGCCCCCTCTTTTCTTCAATTTGTCTATCCACCAAGATTTTTCCCTTTCCATTTTAGTAAACATTGGCCTAGTTATTAAGATTAATCTGGCCTCCAACATTCCATGGACCAATTTATTTACATTTACACACAAAATAATGTAAAATAACCCCCCTTCTTAAAAAGTACTGACAGCCCTTTGAAACATGCATCTGTATATTTGGTGCAATACAAACCATTCACCTATGACAATTCATCTTTACCTACCAAGGAAAAAAGTAGAAATTCATTGAAATCTAGCTAGTAATTTGGATGACAATGCACTCTTACCCAGCCTGTTTTCTTGGCAACAAAATCGCCATGGTTTGCTGTTGCTTTTTTCCAAGATGTTTTCAATCTCCCAAACTTAGTTGACAGTGTTAAGATTTCTGGTAGTGTCTCATACAACTAGTAACTTTTTCCAACCTTGCTTAGCTCTATGAGATCAGCCAAGGCACTGTCATCTAAAGTAAGCTTTGAAAAGGGATATAAAGCTGACCTTTGGAATAGGGAAGAAATGAACGAGCAATTAAGAGGCGACTTTCAGGAAATATTACTCAGTCCTGGAGAAAGAGACAAGCTTGAGAAGGAATCTCAAGACAACTCTGCCTTGATTTGATTCAGTACTAGAGGAATCAGAAAGAAAGACAATTTTTCAAAGTTCTGTGATTCTATCTTGGTACAATAAAGAGCATTTTTGACTGTACTAACCTTCAACAACTGACAGCTTTACTCTTTGTTAAACTGAAAAATGATTTGATTTTTAAGCTTTCATTACTATTCTTGCACTACTGAATTCTCTCTTTCGTTTCTCTAGTAGCTCTCAGCTGAAGAACATTGAAAACCAAAAGGCCTCATTCCTTACAGAGAGAATGAGCAGAGGGCTAAATCTCCCAGGACTTCAGTAGCAAACTGGTTCTAAATGGTCAATAGAGGCATGTTTATTTTGCCCGCTGCCTTTGTTCAACCCCATGCTTCTGGAAAAGTCATCATAGGGGAGAAATTGCTTGTAGGAAATAGATGTGGAGTTCTGACAATAGCTGGTGCTTGTTTTTTTAAAAATCCCTTTTAGCTTTTAAAACAGAAAGAAAATGTATATTTGACTGAATATACTGGATTGCTGAAAATTAGCAACCAAAAGGCTATACACAACATGAGGAAGACACAAGGGTGTTAGTGAAAGTGTTGGACTTAGACTAGGAGATCCAAATTCAAGTCTTCTCCAACAACCTGAGCTCCCTTCATGACTTTGAGCAGCTTACTTTTCTCCAACAGATTTACTTTAGAAGTCGTTGTGGAAAGGAGAGGCAAGCCAACAGCTGCTAAAGAAAGGGCTATGAAAGCAATAAACATATAACAAGGGATTTACATATCATTTTTAGAAATTCTAGCTTTGAATGGGAAAAAATTAACTAATAGAACAGCACCACAGAAAGGGTGATCAGTTTCTAGCATCACAAATTACAACCTAGCTCACTGTTGACTCAACTGGATCTTCATCTCCACCATTATCTCCTTCCCACCCGAGGCCTATGTGAGTTTTATTCCTATTAATTATGATTATAATTGACTTTTAATTGAAAAGAGTGGCTTTTTATTTCATAGACTACAACATTATTATGGAACTGTTGACTGGTTGAGAAATGGATTTGGCTTGGCAACATAAGATAGTGAGAAGGTAATGCCTAAATTTGGGCATTTGGCACTGAATTTAATTTAATCCATAAGATTAGAGAACCAAGACTTACTGCCTTCCAAAGTAAAATAGGTAGGAGCATGAAGATGACCCAATTTGCTTCTAAAACTCCTTCCTTCTATAAGAGAGAAGCAAAAAAATGCCCGATTTCTTCTTCTTTTTAAAGTGGTTGACTGTTTCTCATCAGTATGGTTTTTTAAAATGTGATTGTTTATTTAATAGGGTATAAAATATTTTT
The DNA here is from genome assembly GCA_023653725.1 of Bungarus multicinctus. Lineage (NCBI taxonomy): Eukaryota > Metazoa > Chordata > Lepidosauria > Squamata > Elapidae > Bungarus > Bungarus multicinctus. The sequence goes on along the minus strand of CM042838.1, from coordinate 39,937,690 downwards.
ACTATGTGAATTTTGCATTACATTTGTATTTATAAATTGGTGCAGAATTAAAAGACAAGAATTCAACATTTGCATTTAAATACTTTTTGATAGATAAATGGTCCACACACCAGAAAGTATTTCCTGCATTCAGACAATTTTAAAGAGGTATTTTCTTTAAGGAAAATTAAAAACTCTCCCAGTTGTGCCTGAGTTTGAAAACTATGTTTGTTTTTAAGATATTGTTAAAATATTGTTATAACTTGATTTTAAAATATATTGTTTTTTTAAAAAAACATTTCCTTATGGTCTGTAATGGAATCTCCAACTAGAGTGGGGAGGAAGAGTGTTGTGGTTTGCTGGCAGTCTGTGCAGATGGCAGCAGAATCGGACAGTGGAGAAGAAAGGGGATCAGTCCAGGAGTCTGTAAAGGACTCGGATGAGGGTCGTGTGTCTGATGCAGAGATGGGGCCAGGACCATCTGGGAGTGGGGTCTGACTCCGGAGCCTTAAGAGTCTGGAAGCAGCAAGGCAGAGGACCCAGGGGAGTCTGTTCCCAGTGCATGTGTGTGCAGAGCTGCTAGAAGGCGAGAGCAGCTGAAGCAAACGGGGCGACTCATGAGTAAGGCTGGGAGATGATTGCTTCTCCCATAAGGTATAAAGGACAGGCAAAGATGACAAAACCTTTGCAGGAAGCAAAGTCATTCATTTGGTTCAGATTCATTCTTGAAGCTCTTTGTACTTCGGTTGGTTTCTTTTCTAGTTCATTTGACACTTCTGTTATTGGCAGCACTTCACAAGAAAGAAAGGTGGGTGCTTATCTTGAGGGACTGTTTGAGATTCATTATTGGCTGGGAATGAAAATAATTCCCAGCATTGCAATAAAACAAGACTTGTTTTTAAAATAAGCGCGTGTGTAATTATGGTCTCTGAAGCCTTGGCCAAAACAGAGGAAATATGAAGGTGGGGTTGAGCTTGGACTCCTTGCACAGCTGGAAGATGAACAGATTTTATTTCTCCCAGAATCCCTGAAATCCTTATTTGGCTCTTTCCAAGAGAATGCAATCAGTCTGGCAAGACTCTTGTTAATAGGCATGCAGCAATAAAGAAGCAACTTTAATCAGCTCATGATGTGGCCCTGGTTCCTTGTGTCTGACACAATCTTTGAGATGTTGAAAATAATATGAGAATGTTTCAAAAGCTGTACATGGAAAATATATATCATACTGCCGAAGTAATTTCTGTGTTTTCACAGTAGTCTTAGTACTTAGTCAGTACAGACAGAGAAAGTCTGCCCTATGTGACTAAGTAGTTTCCTCTTAGTCTAATTAATGTTAGAGCTAATAGAGTCTAGAACTCACTTGCTATCGATGAAGGTCAGACTTTCATGTAGTTCAATATTTGTACAAATTTATAATGTTAAAGATCCAGGGAGTCCTGTTATGATCAACAAATGCTTTCATTTCAGCTTTTTTAGGTCAGTTCTTCATCTGTATCAATAGTGCAGCTCTCAAATCTTGCTCAGTCATTAAAGTATAAAGGTATAAGGGAAACATAATTCTTCGACTCCTCTCCAAAAGCTTTATTTAGAATTAGCATAAAACCCCTGTCTGACATCTTCACACTAATCTGACATACTTAGCAAAGGACTTGGAGGCTTCAAAAGAAAAGGTAATAAATACTGAAACTGGCAGGCATTGAGATAGTTTATATCTGACAACTTTCACTTTGGGTGAAACTTCATTTTATGAGGAATATGGAAGCAGAGAGCCAAGGCTACATTTGCAGGGGGAAATCAGTTCAAATGGAACCAGGGGTATTTAACCTTTCCTATACGCTGATGTTCTCCTGGCCAATTTTAAAAATTGCTTTTACCCCAGCCAAGTTCTAGATGGAAAAAGCTAGTTCCAGGAGGCAAGAGACAAAAGCTTTTAAAGGTATCATTTTAAAAAAAATTGTGTTTGTCTGAAAAGTTGGAAAAGTTCTGAGATCAGGAGGTTATATGTTATTTTTGCACTTTTTGTTGGGAAATATCAGTACTGTCCTGTTATGAACATAAGGATAGGACCAAACATGGAGAAATTTTGAAGACATAAACTTTGTCAGTGGGCTTGGCCATGTTCACAAAAAAAGTAAATCATTATTTTTGGCAGACATTAAATGCTTCTTAATAATCTGCTTCATAGGTTAATGAAAACATTAGCTGTAACAGATGTATGTGATAAATAGCCTGGTATTTGCAGTCACAGTTAGCGAGAGAGTGAAAAGGGAAACCCTCATTTGTTGCTAAATAAAGCTTTGCACTTCTGAAGTATATATTAATCTTTGCAGTGAGCTGCTTTGAAGACATTTTGCATGGCTGACCTATAGAGTCCATTGTTGTAAAATATGAATTAGCAGCTTATATTGGCTCTTTTTATACTTCCTACATCTTAGATGAAAAGAAGGAAAGCCCAGCGTCTGAAGCTGAGCACCTAATTTTTTCACAATCAATTTAGTGTTGGCAGATTAATGTGTAGCTCAAAATAAGGGTGCCACGCACGGAAAGAAATAGCCTTTCAAAAGATCACAGAGGAAATATATTTTCTGAGACACCTGGCAAATGGATTTGCAGTAGGACAGATTACTTCAAGTACTCTGCTAAAAATATGTGCTTGACATCTACGGATGACTCCTGTGCAGTAAAATTTGACAATAGTATGACTTCTGCTACAGGAAAATTAGATGTTTCTTCATAGGCAGGAAATGGTTTGCGTTTGGATTGTTGTTAGATGAGTTTTTCTTCTTTTACTGAAAAAGATACAGCTTGGAGATATGATGAAATTGAAAGAACAACTTGATTTATTGATTTTAAAGGGGAAAAAAATAGTTATAGTTCAAGTTATTTATTTAAGTTCCCTGAACTTCAGTTGCATTTCTTCTTAGACTTGGCTGATAATACCACAGATGTATAGATTAGTAGTTTGGAATTGCTTTCATTTGGGTACCCTACAGATGTTACCATATAAAAGATTAATAGATAAGGTATCCAATGATATTCAATAGTCAATAATATCTCATTGTGCTTATCAAAATCATGCCATAGTGGGTGAATTTTTGGCACTGAATATTAGGTTCCACTGCCCTTTAAGTGTGACCTGTTTGTCTTTGAAACCATGTCTCACGTTTTATTTTTGGAGTGAGAAGTGGCATATTTTAAGCTAACCTAAAATGGATGACTTTTAGAAAAAGAAGTATCAATTTAAATCCCAGATTGGATGGCTTTAGAGGTAAACTAAACCTTCTTATGTAAAAGAGATAAGACTAACTAGCTTTCTGGTTGGACAGAAGGGGAAGGGCATTTTTGACAATATTCCCTGCCCACTGCACTGACTCACACCTCTGAAAATCTCCTCCATGAAAGAGTTGATGCTGAGAGGGAGAAACTACAGAAGGGGGCAAAATCAGTGAAAAAGACTTTCCTTCCATCTTCCAATTAATCCTTCTGCTCATTGCTCATAAAAATAGAGTTCAGCTAGTCATTCTGGGTCCCCCCAAAATGTCATTCAATTTAAGAAACATCTTTAATTTTGAGGGAAACACTGGAGGCTATTTATTTCTTGATAAATAACTTCTGTAGTTATAACCCAACAGCCAATTAATCTGATCTTATAAAGTCCACACCCTTCCCTTGTTAAATAGATTGCTATGCAGTATTTCCAGCTTGTAAAGAAGCTGTTATAAATCCAAGAATGTGACTTTAGTTGAGAAAGAGTTCTCCCCAAAATTTAGGATATTTGGCTAGAAACCCTTTGGGATATGAACTTGGAGCAATACAAAGATTGATTCTGATTCCAGAAACACCTTCTGAAAACTCTGGTGTTGAGCTTTTAATCATGATGCAATTTATTAGCAAATGGCTCTCATAGTATGCTTCAAAACTGTAAGTTTTAGAAAGAACGTATGAAGTTTTTCAAACAGAGATGAAAATGCTTTGAAAATAGCTGCAGAGATTTAAGAAATTTAACAAGTTGAAGGAGCTATTTCTTGGGAAAAAAGAGCTGAAATCTGCCAAGAGCAATTGATTCAAATTTAGAGACAAGCATGTTGTAAAATACAATTAATTTTGAACTTTCCCTATGAAAAAGACAAGGGATGTCTTGTAGTTGCCATAAAGACATGTTTACAAAAGTTGTTTCAACAGGACCATAAAAATCTGTTGGATGGTCCTGGCTGAGTAGAAGCAAGACTTAGATCAGGCATGTCAAACTCGCAGCCTTTGAGCCGGATGCGTCACACACTGGCCACACCCACCCCTGATTTTGTGAAGGGGGGGAGCGACAATACGTCACGTGATGACAATGTGACGCCGCAAGTTTGACACTCCTACTTAAATCCTTTTATAAGCCAACTCCTGTAATAATCATATAGAGGATTTTTGTGTCTCAGAGATTTGAATGACATATGGATTGTGGTTGGGAACCTACAGCAATCTATAAATAATAATGTTAATTACCCCAAGCATCAAATAGAAGTGTCTATAGGTCTCTTTTTTCCATTCTTCTACTGTAGTTAAGAACTATTTTCAGAACGTGGTAGGAAGGAAGAATGATAAGTTTGTGGTCTAGTTATGTTTCCACCTGGATTCCTTACAGAAAGAGTTTTCTTTGTTCTTTTAATTTTAGCCACATTTTTTCTTTTTTTGTTGTTATTTATTTTCTTTCACTTTTATACTTAAATTTTATAGTCATTTTCTATGAATCATGATTATAGGATGAGGATTTAATTTTCCTTTTTTAAAAAAAATTAATGTGAAAAGTGTTATCTTCTTAAATGGCATTTTAATGGGAAGATACAATGATATTTGTAGGGAAATAATTAATGAAATTCTGGAAGCTGTTGTAAGAAAGAGAATTCATCAGAATCTGAATGTAATATGTGAAATATGTATATTTTGTACAATACTTTGCTTGTAATAGCAGGATTTCATTGCTAAATAATTTGCATTACTTCTGAGAATCCAGTTTTCAAGGTGGAAGATTCTCAATTTTCAGAAGAGTTAGCGAACAAGGTTTCCATTAAGGCCTTGAGAGAGACTACTCATAGCTAAACAAATCTGATTACCCTTGGTGATACAATCAACATTTCTAAATGGAAGGGTATTTCGGGTAGCCTGACCTTGGAGATATATTAATATTATGTTAAATATAAAGGAGATTGCTTATAAAAAGAATACATTAATGTACTATTAAATAACAAACCACATCTTGATCTTCTGAATTTTGTTTAGATTATCCTGGAAAAATCCAGAATGACATATTACTGCTGCTGCTGCTGTGAATTGTCCAAAGCAGGCTGGGTTTAGTATACAGGTAGCCCACAATGTACAATTCATTCATTCAATGTACAGTATTAAAGGTTACAACAGTGCTGAAAAAAGAGATTTACAACCTGCCTTTGCACTTATAACCTTTACAGCATTCTCACAATCACTTGAGCAAAATTTAAACACTTGACAATTGGCAAGCATTTATGATGGCTGCAGCAACCCAGAGTTGTAAGATCACCATTAGCAATCTTCCCGGGCAGTTTCCCACAAGCAGAGACCATGGGGAAAATCAGATTTGCTTAAGGACTGAATTATTCATCGAATATCTGCAGTGGTTTGCTTAATAACCATGAGGGGAAAGGTTGCACAATTGCGTGTGACTCACTTAACAAACTGCCTTGCTTAGCAACCGAAATCTTAGTCCCCACTGTGGTTGTTAGTTGTAGTTTAGTTAAATGCCTTTCAATAGTCTTTCAGTGGGTCACAGCATGAAGTTCGTAAACTTTCTTTAAACCCAGGAACTGAAACTGTTGAAATTACTGATTAAGCTTAATTTGAATGAAGGTGAGGGAGATAGTGGTAGATTACTTTGCTCTGGTTTTCTCTCCTGAACATTTCCTCTAGGAATTCTGGGCCCGAGTGCAAAAGTAAGTTGCATTTCCCAGTTGTCCTGTCTTCTTTCTTTTAGAAGTGGAAAGCAGCAATTATTATTTTTCTAGATGACATCAAAACCATTTTCTCAATACAAAAGGTTTAATTTTGTAAGAAGTGGTTAATTGGAATGGGAAACAATGGGAAAATAGATAATAGCTTTAATATTCAAAGGTGAAAGCTTTAATAAAGCAACTGTGAAGTTACCATAAAAATGGGTCTTATCTATTTAGAGTTAGGGCAAGATAAGCAAGTCACTAACTCTGAGAACAATAATAAGGAAAGATTTCAGTTGTATTCCTTTTAGATTAAACTCTGTTTTTGAAAGAGAATCAAAGAGTTTTGGGTGTGTTCTAAACTTGGGGGTGCAAATTGGTTTATGGAGCAATGTTGCAGTGCTACTTGAAGCTCTTTAGGTTTGAGCTTAATAATGCAGTAATAACCTACAAAATGTCAATTGCTTAGGACAATCAGATGCTTTGGTTAATTCACTTTTATCAGTAACCTCAGTAAACAAGCAGTACATCAATGATATAATTTAGGCATCCAGTACCATTGTTGGTTTGTACAGATCGTAATGAAACACAGAGCCTGATCAAACATACACATTACTCAGAAATTGTAATTAGATCTGATTTTTAATTTAAAATCTGCCATTTTCTCTAGGGCTGGCTTGGCTCTCTGATGAGGGAGTAAGCATTTCAGCCAATTTTATTCTCTTTTCAACTGATTTGCTTAACCCTCAATAGAGTGGAGAATTCTTTAGCATCTAGTATCTGATGCCAGGATTTTTTAAAATTTTTAAATACTTTTTTAATATCTAAAACGAGTCAAAGCTAAGACATCCTGGGTTGTGCTGCTTTCTTTCTAGCCTAAAGTTTGTAGGGTCACAGCAAGTATTCTTTTTCAATATCATTTCCCAAACTCTCTTTTTTTAAAACTGCAGATTCTAGTGGCTGTGAGAATTTTTGTTTTCAAAGCATGTTCTTTACTTTTCAGCTACAATCCCTGTCTTCTAATTTAGTAGCCTTTTGCTGCTACGGCATCCTGTCTTTCTTTCATTCTAGAATATATGGATATATACATATATATCAGGTTTTTACTTAAGTCTCCAATCCGAACACAGACTAGATTTCAGGAAAGCTACTTTTGCTAAGCATTGAGATCTCTCCCCTAAATTCAAAGAGTGCCTCAATAATTCATTTCCGATTCATTCTCATATGAACAGACAGGTAAGTGAAGAGGTATTTAAGCCACTTTCAGAATAACAGAATTGGAAGGGACCTTGGAAGTCTTCTAGTCCAACCTTCTGTTTAAGCAGGAGACCCTATTTCAGACAAGTGAGATTGTAACATGGAAGCAAGTGGAGTCCTAAAGAAAAGCTAGTTTTGTCCAGTGGTGAAGGCACCAGAACACTGTGAGTTTTACATCTACCTTAGGCATGAAAACTGGCTAGGTGACTTTGGGTCAGTCACTCTGTTTTAGTGCAACTCACCTCACAGCAGAGGTGGGATTCTACCAGTTTGCTAGAACCGGTTGTTAACATTCTAAGCAGTTCGCAGAACCGGAGAACCGGTTGTTAGAAGAAATTACTGGCCTAATCCTGTAAGGAAGGCAGGAAGGAAACATTCTGGTGTTGTTTACAGAAACTGCCTCTCCGTTAACCCTTACTACATTCTCGGCAGGACTAGACTTCCTGTCTCAGGAACATCTCTGGAGTTTTTTCCCCCTCCTTTGCTGGTATTTTGCTTGTGTGGAGTGGCCATTTAAAGTTACAATGGCACTGAAAAAAGTGATTTATGACCATTTTTCAGCATCCCACTGTTGCAGCATCCCCACAGTCATGAGAGGCCAGGCGAGGAGATGCGTGCCTCGATGTGAGTGATATTGAGTTGGCCACGCCCAGCCAATAACATGACCACCAAGGCATGTCCATCCAATCACATGACCACCAAGCCACACCCACCACCTAAGCCATGCCCACAGAACTGGTTGTTAAAAACTTTGAATCCCACCCCTGCCTCATAGGATTGTTGTTTGTGGAGAAAATAGGAGGAGGAAGGAGTATCAGGTATATTCATCACCTTGAATTATTTCTCCATCTGAAAAATAAATAGTTTCCTTATGTCCTAACAGAAATGTTGGACAGAACTTTTCAGAAATCATGGACACTGTTGTTGGTTTACATCTTAAATACTTTATAGAGACATATAAGCAATAATTTTTTAACACGCACAAAGGAGAAACACACATAGCATTGTATTATTTCCTTAAGAGAGATGGGGATAAGGACAGTTTTGCCTACATCCCAGCTGGAGATGCATAATAGGTAAATGGAATTCTTAGTATAAGATAAAAGTCATAAAATAAGAGGCTGCTCTGAGATAAGGCTCTTTGATATATATATCAGGTTGATCAACACATTAAAGACACTTCTTCCTTCTTCTGCCTCTAGTCCCTTTCTTCAGCAGAGATGTTCATTCCATATTTCATAGAATGGTATGTGAAGAAGGTGGGATAGATGGAACAACTTTGAAGTTCACACCTGCTCTTGCCCCTCTCTTTATCCTATGTGGTTCAGCACTTATCTGAACTTTTAGATGATCCTAATTTAAGAGCATGTATGAAAGAAAGGGAAGACTTGTATGACCAGCAGAAAGTTGAATGGACTTCATTATGGTGGTAACGGATGTACCAGTACAAGGCTTAAAGGGCCAGTCTGGGAACACATCAAATTGAAAAAATCTATCTGTATGGTTGCTTAGAGTCCACATGACTTGATGGCACATCATCAATAATCAATGCACGAGAGAGTAATTTATAACAAATTGTGATTAATTAAAAAAAAACATACCTTATGAATTGAAATTGTTTGTTTCAAAGTAAATTGTAACTAATTATCAAATGTAATATTTGGCCCATAGTTAGAATTCTCTGAAAATGAAATTGAATGCTTCTGAAATCCTAATTTATGCAGAAAAGTAAGGAGATAATGTGGGGATTTTAGTTGCTAGCGCCATTATATAAAGAGAGATACATTGCAAAACGTAAAGTTGAAATTTTCAAAAATCTATCCATGGAGATTCTTAGTTATCCAGGTGATGGTGTCCCAAAGGTGCTTTTTCAAGAGGCAACTGGACTTACTTGTTTTTCTTTGAAGATGTTTTACTTCTCATCCAAGAAGTTTCTTCAGCTCTAACTGGATGGTGGGGAATGGAAGGATTTATACTCCTTGCAGACAGCTGGTCATTTGCATTCTTTTAGGGAGTTGTTGAGGCAGTTTGGAGGTTATCTGTATCTTCAGGGTCACCTGAGTAGTGCAAATGGGAGTGCAGCCTTCTTAGAAGTGCTGAAAGGACTATGTTGTAGACTGGAGATAGATGGTGTCATATTCTCTGTTGAGAGGGGGCTGTTCAATTTTGACATAGATGGTCCCTTTGACCCCTCTTTCAAACCAGTGGTCCCCTCTGTTCAAAATGTGGACTTTGCCGTCTTCAAAAGAGTAGCCTTTGTCTTTTAAATGCAAATGGAGTGCTGAATCTAGTCCTGATGGATTTGTTCTCCTATGTTGTGCCATGCGTTTATGAAGTAATTGTTTTGTTTCCCCAATGTAAAGATCTGCACATGGCTCACTGCATTTTATGGCATATATCATGTTCCTCAGTATGTGTCTGGGTGTTTTATCCTTGGGGTGGACAAGCTTCTGTCTTAGTGTATTCTTGGGTTTAAAGTGTGCTCATATATTGTGTTGGCTGAAGATCCTCCTGAGTTTTTCAGGATATTGCAGGATATTCCAACATTACACTAATCTCCTTGCCCCAACCACATTCATGCATATTTTTCCAAACTATATAAACTGAGCCTACTGTAAGACACAGACCCAGGAACCCCATCTTCATGTCCAAGTATGCTTGATAGATACCCAAATAAGTCTTACTAATGGAAGAAACGCAACCTAGGACTTGGTTTGCACTTTGCCCACTTGCCCAGATAGAAAAGCAAAAGATAAGCAGAGGTGTTTTATTTGCTGTGACTGGATGGGTGGAGAAAAGAAAGAAAGAGAAGGAAAACAATGATAAATGCACTTGTACAATGTATTGTTGCAGTAAATAATGAAGTAATATCTTTGACTCTATCTATGACTTGGAACACTCAAATTGAATGGTGTAAGCAAATGAAAAGTTGGACTCCCTAGCTGCACTTGCCTTTAATGACCAGGCTTTGCCTGGAATTCTTCGATAGTCTCTCTGTGATTTGTAATTATTTTCTGCATGCTTTAATGAAGAAGTAACAGCCCTTTAAATGTTTAAGTGGCCTTTGACCTCCAAAAGTTTAGCTTGATATTTGGCTGCTTTGGGTATTACTTTGCTATCCCCAGTTGAGGCAAAAGAGTCTAATTATACTGTGAAGAAAAACTCTCTTCTATGCTCTGAGAAGCCAATTAAAAATGACAGTATCTGCAACAGTTTGTAAACAGCTAGTTAAGTGGTAGGCAGAAAAATCACAATGCATTTTGCTCTCTTTCTGTTCTCAGATTGCAAGTATTCTAAAGGGTCTAAAGAGCACCATTTTCTATAAATGGTATCTACCCAATGTAGTGCAATCCCTGATGGTTAATATGTTATATTTGAACCCGAAATTATTAAGTTTGGTTTATTTTCGGTCCAGGTGATATTTGGATGTTGAGTATTCAGCTCTTTTTGCTGAAAGGATCCTAAAAATTTTAAGATTGCTAATTCTGAATACTCATGTTAGATCTCTTTATTGTACGGAAGGCAGAAAGAAATCTTAAGCATGTCTTTTGGCCCCTCAAGGGGTTGTAGTAAAGATTATTCCTATACTATAGGCAAAATGAAAACTATATGAGGGAAGATCCTTGAGAGGAGACTGATAACATAAAGAGGGTTATTGACTTTGGATAAATGTGAAGAAAGGCAACATATACACCTAATAAAACAACAACAACACCTGTTTGATTCCAGGAAGGAAGGGTAGATGAAGATCCACCTAGAGTTGAGAGTACTACAGGTAGTTCTCGAGTTGCAACCATAATGGAGCTTGCACATTACAGTTGCAAGTTCTAATGGTTGTAAAACAGTTTTATTATTTTTTTTTACAATGGTCATTCAGTGAACAGAGTATTCATTAAGTGACTGTGGCAGTCATAAGTATGGACCCATTGTTCATTATGGGCATAATTTGCTGAAGTGCTGATTTTCAGTGATACCATCATATAATGCAATCACATGACCGAGGGAGGCTGCAAACGGCCATATAGGCACCCATATTGCTGAGTAACGAAAGTGCAATCTCCTGATGCAGGGAAAACACCATCAGAACTTCGGCTCTCAATCGTAAGTCCCCTTTTTCAGGTAAGTCATAATCAGTCATAAGTTGATGACTACCTGTAGTGGGTCATCTCTCAAATTATTTAATGTAGTCATTGCGATTGAGGGATCATATAATAATTTGCATTACTTTTATAGTGCTTTTTTTTTGCATCCTCTTTATCTTGGAGACTTTGAAGCTCTTTGGTCTTTATATTGGCTGGGAGCCCAATAAACTCTGTATGTCTATGCATGGTAATAAAACAGGTTGATTGCATTCTATTCTATTGATTGCATTCGCTGAGTTATATTTTCTGCACATCTGTAGCAGAGATGGTATTCAGCAGGTTCTAACCAGTTCTGGAGAACTAGTAGCAGAAATTTTGAGTAATTTAGGGAACTGGCAAATACCCCCTCTGACTGGTCCTGCCCCCATCTATTCTCTGCCTCCCGAATCCCAGCTGGTCGGCTGGGTCTTCCTTTGTTGCCCTGCACAGGAGAACGGAGCTGGAAAGCAGGTTAGTGGAGTAGAGAAGGAAAAGGATTTTGCAGTAAGCTTCCCCCAGGAGTGGGGAGGGAATGGAGATTTTACAGTATCCTTCCCCTGCCATACCCACAGAACCGGTAGTAAAAAAAAAATTGAACCCTGCCACTGATCTGTAGCAGTGTAATATTCAGCTGTTTCCCACGTTGTGCTATGCTATGGCTTACTGCTTCGGCTCCCACAAAAGCAGTTAAGCCAAATAAATAGTGATTTACTAACCTAGGTTCTCATAAGGTAATAAACCAATCAAGTGAACATGCAGTGTTTTTAAAAATACATTCCCCAGTAAGCAAAGATGAGCTTTGAAGGCCAGAAAGAATTCTGGAAGGTACAAATTGGTATAAGAGCCGTGGTGACATAGTGGTTGAAATGCGATATATTGTAGGCTAACTCTGCCCATAGCCAAGAGTTCGATTCTGACTTGTTCAAAGTTGACTCAGCCTTCCATCAGTCTGAGGTGGTTAAAATGAGAGCCCAGGTTGTTGGAGGCGAATGTGCTGACTCTGTAAACTGCTTCGAGAGAGCTGTCAAGCACTGTGAAGCGGTATATAAGTCTAAGTGATATTGCTAGTGCTATAAGAGAGAGAAGCTAACTAGTCAATGAAAAATCATCTTGATTTTAAAAAATCCATCCCCCAGTTTTGTGTGAGAATGGCTGCTAAAGAAAGTCCTTGTTTTCCAGAATAGTAAAATCTTGGTCTATTTTGGAGAGCTAGGTAGTTATAGTCATAGGAATGGGAACCCTCTGGCCTCAGCTATACCAGTTTATACTGACGTGATCTATCCTAAGATTCTTACATCACCAATATCCAGAATATGATCATCTCAACATCGGATACAGCAAAAATATAAGCAATTAAGTGTTAATTACTTGGCAATTGAGCATTTTGATATTAAATCAACATACTTAAATACAGGTAGTCCTTGTTTGGTGACTGCCTTGGACAGTGACTATTCATCTCAATGTTGATGAAAAAGAACCTTCGCAACATTTATGGCAGGGGTCTTCAAACTTGACAGCTTTAAGACTTGTGGACTTCAACTCCCAGAATTCCTCCTCCAGTCATGTTAGCTCAGGAATTCTGGGAGTTGAAGTCCACAAGTCTTAAACTTGCCAAGTTTGAAGACCTTTGATTTATGGCCTTCATGGCATGTCTCTCTCAGTCACAACTTTACCATTGTAGTCAATTAATATGCATTATCCTATGTCTGAGTCATCCCTCCCCCACCTTTACTACCGCTGTCCTGCACTTTCAAAGATTGGCCAGGCATCCCTGAATGAGTAATTGTCAAGTATTGGAAACTGTTGGACAAATAGATGATGGTTCAGAATTGGTTCTATGTCTGCCCAGTATAGAACAATTTTTCCCACAGCAGCTTCTAGCATTAAGGTTCAAAATAATTCTCCCTCCATTCCAGAAGGTTTTGGTGACTCTAGAGGAGGAGGTAAAAGACAAAACCATTTTTCTATAACTTCCATTCATTCATTTATTTTCAGCTCCAACCTCCTGCACTAGTTTAAATCCCAAAGTATGTAATCTTGTGGAAAAGGAATAGAAGTTGATACTAAATTCTGTGTTTGAAGGAGGTGAACTAAAATGAGGCTTAAAGAAATTCATTTTTGTTCATAGTTCAAAAGCTGAGGATCCAAAACATTTAAACACAAAGCTTGCACAGTGAGTGCCCTTTTGCTGTGATTGGGAAAATTAGTTTACCCTTCTGAAGCTGCTGTGAAGTGTAAAGGGGTCCCCAAAGGGCTGTCAGACTGTGAGTAAGGCACGATAAAGGCAAATCATAACCTCTTGTTAGCCTTCAATCACGCCGCATTATGGATTGGAAGAAGGGATGCTGCCTCAGCCAGTTTGGCTCCATGCATAGGATTTGCATTCTGAAACAGCAGTGGAGAAAAGCATATTTGGTCTCTGCATAATTCAGAGGCATGAAGTCCTTTAACCACATCACAAGTCTCGATTTCATTATCTTCTGAGATGACCATTTCCAATGAGGGCATTTTTATCTTAGCGTAAGTATACTTGCCCATTAATGTATTTATTTAATCAAACAGGAGAGAGGGAGAGAGGAAAAAAAAAAAACCTCCTCAAGGGAACCCAAAATTGATTTCCCTTACTGCCGAAGTAATATTTTACCTTATGAAAGATGGTCTGCCAGTCATGGAAGCAGGTAATGCAAACTCCTTTACATTAATGCAAATCAAATCCAAAAAGCTCGTCCTTTGTGCTGTGGTGGTTTTAGAAGTTGCATGGATGAAGAAAAACACCAGTATTGAAAGCTAAAAAACAGGAGAACAACAAACGAACCACATTCTGTTGAATTTCAAGCAGGTATACATCCTACCAAATGTCAGGATTCTCATTAAAGGACTTCTTTCTTTTAAAATGCATTTTGTTTTTGTTTTAAAAGGCCTTAGAATGCTTGACTGTTTGTTGAAGTGGCCAGGTTTCCAAATGTTTCTTCCAAGACAGTCCAGTCCCTGAATATATTGGTCTATTCTGGCAGCTAGCAAAAGTTGAGCTTGCTATAAAGAATTTTAGAGAAAACTACAGAGCAAAGGATCTTTATAAAATCCAGTGAGTAGCTTCTAAAGAAAGCTAGCAGATAACTTAGCTCCTGGCAAAGGAGGGGATTGCCTTGGAAGGCACTTTTGAAGGCAAAGAAAGCTGCCAACTGCCCTAAAAAGAATTAGAGAAAAGCCACTGACAGGTTATATGTATTAAGATAAACGATATCAAGATGGTATATATTAAGATAATGACATGGATGTATGCAGAATTAACATTTCTCTTCAGTCCAGCACAGATGCTGGGAGATTAAAAAGCAAAGTCACATAGGTATTAATTAATTCATGTGGCAACCATTAGATGAAGAGATTATCTGGGAAAAGAATTGTGTAAATGTAGTTGGGAATACATAAGTGTTCCCATATGTTCTCAATATCACATCTCTCTCTTATTTCTTTATGTTGCCTTTTAAACAGAAAATGCTTTAAAAAGAAAACATTATTGTTGCAATTCTAGGTTAGGGCTTTTATTTTGTTTTTAAATAGGCTACTTGAAAATTCTTCTGTGAAGTTAATAATTTTGGATGGTTGAAAATAATGAAGTAGTACTATTTCTTCTATGAAGAAAAGCACAAGCAGTGCAGTGAGACTATTATATGCACAAAAATGGGGAAATATTAAAATACCCACAACAGAGGAGTATATTGTAAAGATGGTGGAAGTTGCACAAATGGTAGAACTATTTGATCAGGGATAGGACAAATGCTTTTATAAAAGACTGGAAACTTGTTGTTATGGACTTTTTGTTGAAAATGGAAAAAAATGAAAGTAAGAAACTTTTCAAGTTAATGCTCAAATATTTATATTCTTTGCTATATTTGTTTTCTCTTGTTGCCTTATACTTTTCTCAGAGACTTAAAGTACACCAGGTTTAATCAAACAGAAAATGCAGTTTCTCAGTAATTAAATTCCTCTTCTGCCAATTATGAAGCAGTAAATGGAAACAAATATTACGTACACCACCTCTGTTATTAGAAGCTGTCAAACAAGAGCCCATCACTAGGATTTTAACTTTAAAATAATCTGGGAAATTCCAGTGTTCAAAATAGGAAATTCAGGATATGTAGATAAACATCTTAGTGTCTCTGCACTTTATGTATACTTTGATGAGAGACCATATGTTGTTTAAACTCAGGCACGGGAAAAATAAAAAAGTCATTTCTTTGGAATGTTCCTGTGGAGGCAAATTTAATCTAAACTTAAGTGTACTTTGTCCAGGACAAAAGTTCTGCATCCTCTAAACTTTATGAAGGAGTTTTCTTTTCCTGGATCAGTACAGATACTTGTTTTCTTTGTTTGTTAAAAAAGTCTTGTTCCTCAGAGTGTAAAGGCAGTTCGGGTCTTTTCCCGTGTAAGATTGAGACTATCTTGGCAACGTTTCAATGAGATCCGATGTTTTAACATTGCCAAGATAGTCTCAATCTTACATGGGAAAAGACCCGAACACGCCAAGACCTGCATACCTGTACCCGTGAAAATCTACGAATATATATATATATATATATATATATATATATATTATATACTTTATATTACAACACCCTGTTAAGCCCCAATTAAGGGAGAAAGCATACTGCTTTCTTTTCTGTCTTTCGGCTCATCACCAGAGACCATACCGACAGAAAGCTATTTGTTTCGTTGTCTTTTCTTTACATGTGTGTAAGGTTTTTAAGCTGATAATTTTTAAATAATAAATAAGGGAGACTAGTATAGATCTATTTCGAGCTAGTTAGCTCTCTTCAGCTAGCCATACCCTTACAAATAGCTTTCTGTTGGTATGGTCTCGAAAGACAGAAGAGAAAGCAGTATGCTTTCTCCCTTAATTGGGGCTTAACAGGGTGTTGTAATACAAAGTATATATATATATATATATATATATATATATATATATATATGTGGATCTTTGGTTCTTTGGGTTTTCTCCCGTGTAGAGTTGGAAATATCTAGGCGACGTTTCGATGAAGTCTCATTCATCATCTTCAGGCTTGTGTCTTCGGCCTTGTGCTTTGAAGCACAAGGCCAAAGACACAAGCCTGAAGATGATGAATGAGATTTCATTGAAACGTCGCCTAGATATTTCCAACTCTACGCGGGAGAAAACCCGAAGAACCAAAGATCCACATACAAATACCCACGAAAATCTCCGAAAACACACACACACACACACACACACACACACACATATATATATATATAACACACATACATACATACATACATACATATATATATATATACACATACACACAAAGCTTTTCTAAACATAGTAGTATGAAGTACTTCTATACTATATTAATTTATGTTAGTTCTAATCATGATCAGGATTATAGGAGACCCATATTGATAGGCAGATGAGTGGTGCGATGGCCTAGAGATGGAGCTCTTGCTTCACAATCTGGAGGCTGTAAGTTTGATCCTAGGTAGAGACAGATATTTCTCTCTCTGGGCATGTTGAGAATATATCTGCTGATGACTCATATCTCATTGGTGACAGGAAGGATATCTGGCCAGTAAACACTCAGCTCCATTCAGTTGCCCAGACTCCACCATGCAAGGGATTATGGTGTCATTAAAATGAGATGATGATGATATTGATAGACAGATCACTGCCTATCTCCTAAGTCATAGTTGCCATTTCTAAGCTTCTGTGTCAATTCCAGGTTAGCTTTTTAGAAGGGACCAAGTGAGACTTCTCTAGCAAATAGAGGTAGATGGTTCCAAATTGCCCTCCATTTACAAAAATATACTTATCTACACATTCCCTCATACTATGCCTTCATTTTGAGGCAATACTCTCAACACAGTTTCTCCCCATGCTAAATTGCATCTGTTACAGAACAGAATGACCAAATTGGAAGGGACCTTGGAAGACCTGTAGTGTAACTCACTGCTCAAACAGGAAACCTTTTACCATTTCAGACAAATGGCTCTCCCATCTCTTAAAAATATTCAGTGTAAGAGCACGCACAACTTCAGAAGCCAAGCCGTATCATTGGTTAATTGTTCTCACTGTCAGGAAATTTCTCTTTAGTTCTAGGTTGGTTCTCTCCTAGCGATTCGTTTCTATCCATTGCTTCTTGTTCTGCCTTCAGGTGATTTGAAGAATAGATTGGCCAACCTATTGTCAAAACCTCCCCATATATTCGAACAGATTACATCATCACTTCATAGTCAAAGTTAAAATTGAAACTCAGCAAAAAGTACCAAAAAGAATTGACCTTAACTGAGTTCACAGTCATGCAGAGCTTTGATTTGCTTAGCAATATTTTTAATGTATTGTGAATAACTGTGTTCAAACAACTTGTTAAGTGATAAACCAGAAGTTTGAAAAGTGGAGCCTAGGGCCACATGTGTACAAGAGCATCTGTTTTACAGTCTCAGAACAAGTGGAGAGCTTTGTTCTTCATTAGGAAGGGGATTAAGGGGCAAAATTGCCTCAAGCCTCAAGAAAATTGCCTCAAGATATTTGAGGCATTCTGTTAAACTCCTGAAAATGGGTCCTGCCTTTCCCCCACCTACTGTTGAGGTGCCCCGCCAAGTGCAATGTAACTCCTGAAACAAGAAAAATTGCCTACACCATAGTGACAGAACTAGAGCACAGCACCCTAAAGCAAACCAAACAAGCCACATTTTGATTTAGCATGAGATATGAGCTTGGCCATTATCTTATTTCAGTTTGCTTGGTTGCAATAAAGTCAACCGACTAAGCGGAAGATACTTTTCTACAACATGATTCATCTTCAGTAAAACACAGCAAGGCATCTTCTCCTTGTCAAGATGATATACCAGCAACAAGAACATTAGTAGAATGTGTTTTCATGCCCCTAGAGTTGTCTGTACTATATTTTAAAGAGACACATCCCATTTCTCATTATTTGAACTAGAATCTGTTTCTTTTTAAGGAAAAGATAGAAGTTTCAGTGCTGCTTTGTTAAATTACATTTGGTTTTCTATGAGAAACAGTCATTGTCTTTTCATGCCAAGATGAGTAAGGGTTATATTGGCTCTGGCCATTATCTGAGAGTTGAAGAAGAGCTGGAGAAATAGGAGAAACATTCCATAAAGACTAAACTCTTGGGTTATAAGCAGCTAAACTACTGTAAAAGCAATAATTTATGGATTGTGTGACTAAACCTGATTGGGATTACAACATTTCAGTATAAACCAGAAGTCTTATGCATAAGGGCCCTTATGGATATCTTAGTTACTGTTGCAAAGTGAACTTTAAATTGAAAGTTCAAGATGAAAGAATATGTTTATTTGTTTTTATTTATTTTGATTTGTCAATCGCTTACAAAATAATAGGCATAAGTATAAACATGAGTAAGAATACAGAAAATAGTTACAATTAAAAGGGGACAATAGGACAGGAATGGTAGGCATGATGGTACACTTATGCACACCCCTTACAAAGCTCTTAGGAATGGGGTGAGGTCAATAGTGGATAGTTTGATTTTAAAGGGGTGGGGGTTTAAGGATGTAACTACAGAGTCAGGTAGTGCATTCCAGGCATTGACCACTCTATTGCTGAAGTCGTACTTTTTGCAATCAAGTTTGGAGCAGTTAACATTGAGTTTGTATCTATTGTGTGCTCTTTGTATCTATTGTGTGCTCATTGAGTTTGTATCTATTGTGTGCTCTTGTTGAAGCTGAAGTAGTCATTGACTGGTAGGACATTGTAGCAGATAATTTTGTGTACTTTGCTTAAGTTCAACCATAGGCAGCATAGTTCAAGGTTGTCCAAGCCCAAAATTTCAAGCCTGGTGGTGTAGGGTATTCTGTTGCGAGCAGAAGAGTGTAGTACTCTTCTCGTGAAATACTTCTGAACTCGTTCAATTGTATTAATGTCTGATATACAGTGCGGATTCCAGATACAGTAGATGAACTGTATTTGAGTATTGGACTAGCAAAGGTTTTGTATGCCCTAGTTAGCAATTCAATATTTCCAGAGGAGAAGCTTCGTAAGATTAGGTTTACAACTCTTAATGCCTTTTTGGCAATGCTGTTACAGTGAGCTCTGGCACTTAGGTCATTAGATATGAGTAGTCTTAGGTCCTTGACAGAGTGAGGGTCATCAATGAGGTCATATCCACTTAGTTTGTATTTGGTGTGCTGATTTTTTTTTGCCAACGTGTAGGACAGAGCATTTGTTGGTCAAGATTTGGAGTTGCCAATTGGGGGAGGTCCATAGGAAAATGATTAATTAGTTGGAGATAGACTATTGCTGATGGTTGAAAAGAAGAAAGCTGGGGAGATGACAAGCTTTGCAGTCTGGGAAAACTAGAAACATCTGCTCTGAAGTAAAGGCCTTTCTCTCATGTATGGCTACTAAGTGTACTTCAGCCAAGAATTGAAGCCAGGAGTGAATCTTTTTTTACTTCTTCTGTCAAGATAATAAGGGAGAAGATGCATGCCTGTGAATTAAAGTTTCCTGAAGAAGAACAGCCATTTTCCTTTTCCTCTTTCAACAGCCTTTGTTTTTAGTTGTTAATTTTAATATTTAAGAAAACACCCTTTTTTTATATTCTGCATTTGAAATCTATTAGCTGCTTTGAGGGCTTGTTTAGGTAGAACGATGAGAGAGAAATCAAAATATATTGAATAAATAGCTGCTAATTCAATGTCATTCATTAATCCAGTTCCATTCAGATTTGGTACTGAAACACTACATTTTGCAAATACCCTTCGCTCCACAACCTTTTCTCTAGAAAGAAAGAATTTAGTTCATTAGACTGTTTCTACCTAAGCATTGTTCAACATAAAGCACTAGCTAATGATCTCACTCTGTTTTAAGGTTATTGGTTTGGAATAACAATTATATGGCAGGCAAATGACCATTGTGTTGTCCCACCAGAACTTATTTTCTTTCTTCCAAGAAACACAAGATGACATATAGTACAGGCAGTCCTCGACTTACAACCACAATTGAGCCCCTGTTGATAAATGAGGACAGTGGTTAAGTGAGTTTTGCCCCATTTTACAACTTGCCACAGTTGTTAAGTGAATCAGTGCAGTCGTTAAGTTAGTAACACGGTTGTTAAGTGGATCTGCCTTCCCCCATTGACTTGGCTTGTCAGAAAGTTGCAAAAGGGGATCACATGACACCCTGGGGCATAGAAATTGTCACAAATAGGAGTCAGTTGCCAAGTGCCCGAATTTTGATCCCCTGACATGGGAATGCTGCAAGGATCTTAAGTGTGGAAAACGGTCATAAGTCACTTTTTTCAGTGTCTTTGTAACTCCAAATGGTCACTAACTGAATTGTTTTAGTGGAGGACTACCTGTACATAGTAGATTTGGCTAAGAGTGCCTTTCAGTATGCCAATTTCATGTTTCTGTATAGCTCTGAACTTTGTCCTCTAAAACCCTTGATTACACTTCTTCTACTGTACTGCAGATGTTTTCATGCCATGCCATAATAAACAGAGAACATCTGCAGCTACGGGTCATCTGTTTTCATGTAATTAGAAAAGTGTCATTATATTTTAGGGTGCATTTCCCTTTCTCTTTCTTGCTCTGAAATTTGGATTCCAGTCCTGCTAAGATTGTTAAGTGACTATGATGTTGTCATGACAATTCAGCCTTGATGGCATAAGATATTTTGCCTTTTATCAATGCAAATATAACCATATAGAATTATACATTTGACAAGTTTCTAATAAAAAAAGAAATCTTCCCTCTCTCATTAAAGCATGGAAACAAAATTACAATAGAAGATATTGCATTGCTTTCACCATCGCATGGAGTTAGTTTTGCTATTTATTTAGTTAAATGTCAAGTCTGATTTATAGTGGCATAAACAGGAACAGCTGTTGTTGAAGTATTGTGGTTTTATTTAGGGAGCTAGGCCATAAAGTGTAGCTAATGCTTCTTTTAGCATTTGAAATTCATATTTGAAATTTCAAACTGTCCAGAGTAACTGGAAGTTGGGCAGCATATAAATTAAGCATATTATTATTATGGTTCGATGCATAGTCAACCCGATGTTCAATGGATTTGGCATTTTGATCCACCTATCCAAGGATCTGGTAAAGGCAGATATTGATGCTTAGTGGTGTTAGAGGAGAAAAAGAAGAGAAATGGAAATGCATCCTAAAATATAACGACACTTTTCTAATTACATGAAAACAGATGACCCTTAGCTGCAGATGTTCTCTGTATGAAGCTTGCCTTTTGCAATTGATGGGTGGTGAATTTTCAATGCTGAATTGGTATTCATGTGTTGCTCCAGTTTTTTGGGAATTGCACCTAAGGCACCTAGTATAACTATTGGTACTATCTTTATTTTATTTTTATTTATTTGATTTGTCAATCTCTTACAAGGTAATAGGTATAAGTAAGAACATAGTTATGAATACATGAAATGGGTACATATAAGAAAAATAAAAGAAACAATAGGACAGGGATGGTAGGCACGTTGGTGCGCTTATGCACACCCTCTACAGACCTCTTAGGAAAGGAGTGGGGTCAATAGTAGACAGTCTAAGGTTAAAGTTTTTGGGGTTTGGGGAAGAAACCACAGAGTCAGGCAGAGTATTCCAGACATTGACCACTCTGTTGCTGAAGTCGGATTTCCTGCAATCAAGTTTGGTGCGGTTAACCTTGAGTTTGTATCTATTGTGTGCTCTTGTATTGTTATGGTTGAAGCTGAAGTATTCATTGATAGGTAAGTCATTGCAATCTATGATTCATATACCATATTTAGATCAGACTGAAGACAGCGTAATTCAAGGTTTTCTAGGTCTAGAATTTCAAGTCTGGTGGCATAAGGTATTCCACAACGAGTAGAGGAGTGGAGAGCTCTTCTTGTGAAATATTTCTGGACTTTCTCAACTGTGTTAATATCAAATACGTAATGTGGGTTCCAGACTGATGAGCTGTATTCGAGTATTGGTCTAGCAAATGTTTTGTATGCTCTAGTTAGTAGTGTGATATTACCAGAGAAAAAGCTTTACCTTTTTTTTTTGCCACAGTCATTCTATTTCTATTTGCAGGTCATTGTATTTGGCTTTCCAGTTCTTTCTTGTTCATTCTGCTGTCTCCAGGTACTGCCAACATCCACTGTCCAGACTTTTTTTTGTCTTTCTTATCAACAATTTTTAAGTCTGGCATGTTATGGGGCATTTTTCCTGTCAGTTGGAAGTCTAAATCCCCAGAGTACTTTAGCTTTTTCGTTTTTTATTATTTTCTCTAATTTACGGTCCCACCAGTTCTTATTTGCAGGAAAATTGTATTTCTTGCAGATCTTCCAATGCATCATTGTCTGTGAAATGTTTTTGCAGCAACTAACTAGATGGCCCACTGTTTCTTCAACTTCTTTGCAAAGTCAGCACTTACTGTCTGTCGCTGTCTTCTGAATTCTGGCTATGTATGCATTAGTTCTTAAGGCTTGGTCTTGTGCAGCCAGAATTAGCCCCTCTGCCTCCTCCTCCTTCAATTTTCCTGCTCTTAGTCATTACCAAATCTTAAGAATAGAAATACAGGTAATCCTCAACTTACAACCCATTCGTTTAATGACCTTTCGAAGTTACAACAGCATTGAAAAAAAGTGACTTATGATTGTTTTTCACAGTTACACCCATTGTAGCATATCTATGGTCACATGATCAAAATTTGAGTGCTTGACAAGTGGCATGTATTTATGATGAGTGCAGTGTCCTGAGGTCATGTGATGACCTTTTGCAACCTTCTGATGAGCAAAGTCAATGGGAAAGCCAGATTCTTTAAACAGTCATGTTGCTAACTTAACTGCAGTGATTCACTTAATATCTCTGTCAAGAAGGATGGTAAAATGGACCAAAACTCACTTAACAACTGTCTTAGCCATGGAAATTTTGTGGTCATTAATTGTGGTCGTGAATTGAGGACTACCTGAATGCAAAAGGAAAAGGGAAAAGCTGTCATCTGAATGCAGCATTTGAATCCCAAAATTGCACTTAAAAGTTTCTGCTCCATATCTATGATGTGTTCCAAAAAAGCTGATGGAAATGACTTCAATTTGCTACTCAAGGCTGACTTCTCATTTCAAACATTTTAATTCTGTACAGCTGAAATCTTTCTTCCAAACTGTTACAATACAGCAAACTATGTGTAGTGTCATGCCCTTGGTAGAGTCGGACTCTGAGGGAGAGGAGGAACAGCTGACAGAGAGTGGAGGTGTAGCTCCAGAGGTTGTGGAGGAGGCTAGGGAAGGGCAGAGGCTGGCTGGGCAGTCAGAGGAAGAACCAGGCCCATCCCCTCTTCATCCTAGGACATGCAGGAAGGAACGGAGAAGGAAACAACTTGGCTTACAAGACAAGAAGCAGCCATGATTCCCCTCATTGGTTGCAGCTGGGGAGAATAGTATATAAGAGAGCAAGTTACAATAAAGCGTTGCCAGAAGCAAAGCATGTTTTATTTTGGGCTGAAGTTATCTTGGTTGGCGTCCTCCCAACAGACTGTGCCTTGTTATCTCCTGGAATTTGGTAATTACTTATCCTGGTCCGTTGTGGAAATTTTGTCATTGTAGTTTGTTTGGTTTTTTTATTTCACCTCTATCTGCTCATTAAATTCGGACTGTATTGCTTTCTTTTGAAGACTATTTTTGAGTACGTTTTATCTCCAACTGAGAATTATTGAACAGTGGGGCCAAGTTGGAGGCATTAAAGGACATTTATTTATGTTTTGGATTTTGTTACGTTTGTGTTATACTCCGGGTCATCACATGTAGCATGCATTTTTAGCTGGTTCCCCCTTTGTGACAGTTTCATTAGTGGACATATAACAGGATCCTCTCAATTTATAGCAAAATGATTCCCTTCCAACGACTGCTAGATCTAGTTTCACCTCCTACAATTTAACCGTGATGTACGAGATGTGCATTACCTGCCCTTCTCAAGTCAATTTTGTTTTTGGTTTTAAAATGAGATGCAGCCTTCTACTTAAACAGATTTCCAATCAGGCCTTTGTGGCAAAAAAAATAGAGAGTGCTGTGTAAGAGAAAGCTTGAGGAGCAATCTGAAGCATGGGGGATGGTTTGTCAGGTGTTTCGTTGCATTAATGTTTGGGAAGGCTAGATTCCAACTACATGCTGGGTGCTGGCTTAATTTCCTTGTAAAAGTGTGGCCTCACAGGCAGAAGATTTACATGAAGTGTCAATATAAAGGAGTGTAATTACATCTCTTGATCCCAACTCAGCTTACTTTCCAAGAGTAATCACCCATCCAAGTGGTGCATCTGCCACTGTTGATTTCTGCACCCAGAGTAGACAAGCAAACATGGAAGACTTTTTCAAAGCTAATGCGTAGAATAGAATGCAGGACTGTAATCAATATTTGATCCTTGACATCACAATGGGATTTTTTTTTTCATTGCTTGTTCTGAGGAAAACATTGCATGGCAAAAAAATTGTAAAAGTTTTATTATTATTTTTTAAAAAAGAATGAATCACTTAAACCTCTCTTATTGTTTTTGTATGGTTAAATCCAATGTCTTCAAGAAGAAATAAAACTAGGGATTTTGGGATTGGATGACAGCCCAGCAAGCACCCTGAGAACTGAGCATGCCTAACAGTCTGAAATACAGACTTTTTTTAGGAAAATGATAAAATGAAGAACTGTGAGAGAGGTGAATGTAGCATTTTGGAAAAGACATACTGGACAGCACTGTAATCTAAATGAAATGTATATGATAAAATATTAGAGTAGATATTTAAACTACCAGGTTTGATCTGCAAACAATTCTACCTTCAAACATCAGTCCAACTGAGGGTAGAAGAAGATGCAGAATATGGCATATTCTGGCTTTTAATGATCTGGATTTTTGCAGCCCATACCAGTAGCCCTAGTTTCCATGTAACAGTAATCCATGGTTTGATACCATAGCCAAGAGCCAAAATGAATCTGACCAAAACTTAGAATCTTTTGTGTCCTGTGACCACAACATATATCTTGGCTTCTAATTGCATTCTCATTAAAGAATGTGTTTTTTTATAAACTCTGGCCAGTTAAAAACTACAACTCCAAATTGAGTTTTAGGAATCTAATTTGTTTAACTGAGCAACAAGATCTTGTTCTTATATGCCAGAGGTCTCCAAACTTGGCAACTTAAAGACTTGTGGACTTCAACTCTGAGAATTCTCTAGCAGAATTCTGGCTGAGGAATTCTGTGAGTTGAAGTCCACAAGTCTTCAAGCTGCCAAGTTTGGGGACCCCTGTTATATGCAATGTGCAGTACAGGCAGTCCTTGATTTATAACCATTCATTCAACCACTATTCAAAATTATGACAGTGCTGGAAAAATGAACCCATGACCAATGGCCCCATGGTCACGTCATCAAAATTTGAGTGCTTAGAAGCCCAGCTGCTCTTATGATCACTGAAACTCTCCTCACCTTCCTATCTCTTCCTTTATGCTCTTTTGGCCATCCTACACAGTGGCACTTGGCTGAAATGGAGCATGGATCTTCAGCAGTCTCAACTAATTGTCACCACCCCCAGGCCTCAGCTTCAGCCTCAGCCCCACCACTGCCCCAGAGAAATAATGTCTTAAGCTATATACTGTGCCCAGAGGTGGGCTTCAAAAAATTTAGCAATGATTCTCTGCCCAGTTGCTGGGTGGGTGTGGCCATGGTGGGCATGGCCTAGTCGGCTTCCTGTACAGCAGGGGGGGGTGTTGCCCTCCCCAGACTCTGGAGGTTTTCCAGGAAGGTGAAAACAGCCTCCCCGGGCTCCGGAGGCTCTTTGGAAGCCAGAAACGGGGCCATTTTCGGCCATCCCAAACTTCCAGGAGGCCCGTATTTTACCCTCCCTGAGCCTCCACACACGACCTGCACTTACCTGCATCCAAAACGGGCCATGTGGGGACTCTTGGGACGGGTGGGGCAGGGTGGGCAGGGCTAGCCAGGAGTGGGATTGGGGTTCTCTGAACTGTATAGAATCTTAGCTAGGGACTCTCTCGAATCCCTGCGAACTCTGCCTTCAACTCATGCATGGCCTGCATCAAACCTTCCAGGTCATCTCTCATCCTCCTGAGGTATCCCTGCACTCTTTACCTGGAACTCCACCCACTTATCGACCCATGATTCTTGCTTAATGACTGCAACTAGGAGTGGTGGGATTTTAGACACTAAAGTACATGGTCACATGTCTCATTTAACTACTGCTTTACTCAACCACCAAGATTCCTGTCCTGTCCAATCATAGGTTGAGAAGTACCTCACTATAAGCAATAATCAGCAGTAGGGGGAAAAGTTAAATTATGGCCAGCTCTTTCAGCTGCTATTCTTTTTGGTGAAGTTGAGTTGGAGATGGCTCATTTTGCTGGTGAACAAAGGATAAAATTGATGAATAATAATACAGGACCCCTAGCTAAGCTGTTAAACACATAGAGGAATGATACTTGATCCTCTATGGATAAACCAATCTTTAAAATATTATGAAATCTAAGGAAGCAGAGCAGGAGTGAGTAGCCTGAAGCTTCTAGACCAGATCCTCTAGTAGTATCTTTGGTGTGGCCTTAACCCTTTCTGTTGCCTCCTTGTTTGTCCAATCAAGCAACAATTTGAACCCTCTCTGTGCAAAGACAAGGTGTAGTGTCTGAGTTTTTCCAGAAAACAAGGTCCTTTCAAGAAATTATATCTTTTAAGCAAGGCATATTGACCATAATTTAAAAGTCCATATTTGTGGGTCTGTAAAGCAAGGGAAAGCTGAAGTAAGACTGTAAGAATAGTCATGGTTTCACTTAGCAACCTCTTCACTTAATGACTGAGTCACCAATCTCAATTGTGGTTCCTACTTGAGGACTACATGCAATAAAAATCCTGCAGTCTCTTTCCAATGCAGTTCTCGTTTTTTTAATGTAAAGGTAGAAGCAACAGAAAAAGAATACAGAGTGTAGAGATACAATTCTTGTTTATGCTTCTTTGTATATCACAGAGAAGCATAGGGACAACTTTATTGGTGTAAGAATAAAGATGGGTTCAACTGAAATAAAACTACCCAACAGGATTATATATTAAAGAAATGCTAGGGATATAAATTCTATATCATGTGTAATGTGTGTATTATTCAGGGACAAAAGGAATTTGAATATTATTTGTAGCTTTAGAAATATAATGGCAGTTCTGAATATTTTTCTAATCAGTTTTCACAATAGCATTTTATTTTATTTTTTAAAATAGCTTCTGAAATACAAACATCTACTTACTATTCTGTAGCAGAAGGTAGGTTTATCACACCACTAAATATGGTGTGTTTTTCCTCTCAATATTTTTTGTTGCTGTTTAGCTCTTGATTACTTTTGCTTAGAGATGACTGATAACTAATAATATCTCATTTTTAGTTTTGTTCTGTAGATTTCTTGTTTTCTTGTCAGACATCTCTTAATTGGTCATTTCAACTTTAATTTTTCTTTAATTTACATCTCGGTTTGGCACATACTATATGTGAGGCTCACAGAAATATCCAGTTGGAAGTATCTGCCAAGATTTCAGTAGTTGGCAATATAAAAAACAGTCAACTAGACAAATAAATATCACATGATTGTTACTTGGATGAAGGTTATTTTATAATCATTGAAATGGAGAGGTAATGTGGTGTGAATATGTGCTGATGTTTCACTAGTTATGCTGCTCATTTCTTCAGAGGAGGCCAAGAAATAGATCTTGGCCACAAGGGTCATATCATCATATAATGCCCCAAAATCAATTGCTAACTGCCATATTGATAATAATTGATGAGCCCTCTCGACATTCAAAATCCAAATGTTAATACATTTCTTTTGCTTTTTAAATCCAAGGAAGTATCTGTTAATTTGTGGCCAAGATGCTGACCATATCTAGGTCTGTTCTGCCATTTGGCCTTTGGCAAAGTGCCAAGGCTTTGATCCAGTGTTTAAACCCAGTTTTCTTTCCATGTTCTTAAATTCTGCATCCTATGCAACATTCAGTTTCATCCATTTAATTGCTTCATGATGAAGCAGATTACAGTAGAAGCTCTGGTCATAACCATAATTCATTTCATAACTTTGGTCGCAACCTGATTTGGTTGTGACCTGAATCTAATTTTGGAAGTTGGCATTAACAAAAAAAATAAATGGCGCGAAAGGGGAAATTGGCTGCGATAAAAAAAAAATGTGATTTTTTTTGGGTCAGAATCTGGTTTGGTCATGGTCAGAAGTGTTCATGATAGAGGTTCTACTGTATTTGTCCAGAATTATGAGGGAAGGGTTGCAAATATATGAAACATTCAAGTAATTTAAAACAAGAAAATGTCAACCATGAAAGCCTACAGTTTGTATGATTTTGTAATGTTTAGAATAACATTTACTGCAACATGAAGAAAGTCTGTACATAGTCCTTGCTTACCGATTGCCTCATTTAATGATGGTTCAAGGTATGACAGTATGTAAAAAAATAGTTCGGTGGCCAATTCTCACATTTATAAACATCACAGTGTCCCACAGTAATGGGGTTGTCCTTTATATGCTTCACAGCTTCTGACAAGCAGAGATAATGGAGAATGCAGAAGGAAAAAGACAAATTCAAATTATGTGATGTCTTGCCTAACTGCTGTGGTGTGTCACTTAATGACTGAAGGGAAGTGAGGTAATAAGCCTGTTGCAACCATACAATTTTATGTTTAGTAACCACAGCACTTAATAATGGAGTCATGGCTTCCAATTGTGGTCGCTTAAGCAAGGACTACTTGTATAACTGATACTGTACTTCTATTCTGTAAGTTGGTCATAGGATGTAGCAACATAGCTTAATTTTTGCTTTGGTATTTGTCAATTGAAGTGTTTTCATTTTATCTTATGTGTTCTTAGGAAAGTAACATAATAGAGAAATTAACAGTGGGGAATGCATGCTTACAAAAGCTAATTATGAAATGGTATTGTGAGACTCAAATGGAAATGTTGCTTCTCATCATCGCAGTTAGTGTTTCTTGAAATAACTCTGTTCAGAACGAAAGGACCATCACTAAGAAATTTGTTTCTTTGCTAGGTACAGTATATGTATAGAGATCATCTAGCGAGAAGAAATTTTTGTGTGTGGATAATTTGAGTGTCCATTTATTTGAACATAACAGAGTGCAACAGAGCAGAATGGAACACTCATACATCTTAAAACAATTTGCTATGAACAGGGAAATAAAGAATTAGAACACGAATTCTCCTGTGTTAAGGATGTAACTAATGACGCATTATCACTAGTTATAAGCATGTTTTGTTCATTTTTCTGTCATTCTGTTGCTTCCAACCCAATGAACTTATTTGGCCATGATTGTCTCTGTAACGGATCGTCTGAATTCTTGTATGCTCATGCTTATGTCACCTGTGAGAGCATCCATGGTTTTCTTCAGTGGTGGGATTCAATTTTTTTTACTACCGGTTCTTTGGACATGGCTTGGTAGGTGTGACAGGGGAGGGATACTGTAAAATCTCTAGTCAGAGTTGGTATTTGCCAGTTCTTCGAACTACTCAAAATTTATGTTACCGGTTCTCCAGAACTGGTCCGAACCTGCTGAATACCACCTCTGGTTTTCTTTCTATTTTTGTGACAGCCTTTGAATTTCCCAAATAGCTGGATCTTCTCCAATGTTCCTTGCTTTTTCATTATGTGTCAAAAAAAGGTAGTTGCTGATTTTTATCAATAGCTTCATAAAAACACAAAAAGTATTTTTACTATTAAATGGTTAATATGATTTTTATCTTCTCTACTAGTTAAAAAATGGGTGCCTTTGTCCATCCATGAACTAAAGGATATGAAGTAATGAAGCTCCTGCCTTAGAATTGTAAAATCATGGGATCAGGAAGGATTCCTGGATCTTCTGGTCCAAACTACTGCCCAGTACAGGCTTCCTTGGACCATCCCAGACAAATGGTTCTCTAGGCTTAGTTTGAAAACCTCTAGACATGGAGCATCACCGAATCCAGGAGGCAGACTGTAGTTCCCATGGTCAAGAAATTCCTCCTTAATTCAAGCTTGGATTCAAGGGTCTACCCACTGTTTTTTGTTTTGTCCTGGGACTCTATGGGGAATAAATCCCTATTTTTTTATCTGTCACTTTATTGGCTGTTGATCAATACTAAGAACAAAAAAGTAAATAAATAAGCCAGAGACAAAAACAAAATAAAAACAATAATTGTACCTGACTATTTCTACACATATACCAGTGATGGCTAAACTTTTTGGTACTGAAGCGCGCGCAAACGTGCATGCATGCAAACCCCCAAAATTCAATGTGCGTGTGTCCCCCATGCATGCACCCTGCCCCCGTGCATATGTGGCAGAGACCTGAAGACCAGCTGGCCAGTGGGAGGCGTGCATGCTCTGTGTGCCACCTCTAGCACATGTGCCATAAGTTTGCCATCACAAACATATATACTTATCCGTGTGTGATCTTATGAGGAAAAATAAACTTTTAAATATCTATATTTTAATAATATAGATATAATACAATGATATAAAATAATAATACATTAGAATATATTATTATATAATATATAATAACAATAAAAATATTTATAAAGAAAAGATAATCTTTTAGAGAAACAAAGCTAGTTAATATGGCATAATAAAAGTAACCAGACCTAAATAAATTCTCCACTAGCAATTTTCAACCTTTTTCAGTCAGAGAAATTTTCCATACTTTTAAATAACACTGATCCAGTGAAAGGTATATTTTAGTTTTATAATGTTTTGCAGTAACAAATTTGACAGCTAGCAATAAGGAACTGAATCAAATTCCTATGTTGCATCGATTTATATGCTGTAGGAAATGTGAACAATAAACCAATAGTAGGAATCCTTATGAAATATTATTTGATGATTTTACTGATGTCTTCAAAAACATTTGCCTAAAAGTACTGAGTAAATGGGCATTACCTCCAGAGATAATATCTGCCACCTTGCCAAAAACTTGGCTAGTATAATCTAGAAGGTTTACAACTTATTAAAGTGGGACTTTAGCAGAAAATGATGCCACTCATCCTTTCCCCAAAGAACGAAGGAACGAAACATTTCTAATAAGAATGGATA
The DNA here is from genome assembly GCA_023653725.1 of Bungarus multicinctus. Lineage (NCBI taxonomy): Eukaryota > Metazoa > Chordata > Lepidosauria > Squamata > Elapidae > Bungarus > Bungarus multicinctus. The sequence continues at coordinate 39,906,284 of CM042838.1, read as the reverse complement.
AAACTCTGCAGCTTAATTTGCTTCCCCCTCCCAATTTTCCTATTTTAATTAAATTTCCAATTACTTCCATCCCATATTCATTTGCATTTTTAAAATGCTGATTGAATATCTGTTTCCATTTTGGGTCGGTTTTCTCCCAATGAGCACACCCGGTACATTCTATTACTAAGGTGCACAAGTTTCCAACCTTTTTTTTCTAACAACACAAATTTTACACAATACCTTAATAAATATATTCCTTGTCAGACTCCCCCCCCCTTTTTTTTTTAAATTAATCTAGATAACTAGAGACTACCAAGTCAGAGGAAGCAGGCATAATTTGTCTTAAAGTCTTGAAAAGGCAAATTGCAGAAAACAAAAGAGACACTGGTGGAACTCATGAGGTTTAGAATCCAACTTCCATGATGCCTCTCCCAGCTTTAGAAAACTCAGAGGCATTATATTATTTATCATATTCCAGTGATAACATGTCCTCAAGGAAGACGGGCCTGAATTTAAGATGACCTCTCATCCATCAAAGGAAGACAAGACAGAAAAAAACAAAACCCTGTGCAATGCTGAGCCTCCTTACCTTGTTAGCCCAGCCAATCCCATTGGAAACCAATTCTGGTAATCCCCTCCCTACCATATATGTGTGCATGGGATATTTTTGTCTATATCCCTGTAGGTGTACATAAGTCATCCCAATAAGGTAGACCAGGCTGAGAAATTGAAGCCATAAAGATCAAGACTTTGATTGCAGCAGCTCTAGTCACAGAATCTTGCAAGTCCTTCTCCTTCACTCCTTTTATCTTCACGTGCACTAGGAAGGAGCTTGTCTGAGACATTTGCTCCATCTAGTTTTGTGGCCTGGGCTCAGGCCCCTCTTATCTGACCCATTGTCTTGGTGTGGTACTTTCTCCTGGTCCTTCAAGGCCTTATCCTCTAACCACTACCAATAATGGTAGCAAACCTTTTTTGGCTACCATGACAATAATTGCGCACATGCTCGTGCGCTCGCGCTCGCATGTCAGCACCAGAAGACAATGTGTGCTGTCCCCCCATCTCTCCTGTGCATGCGTGCATGATCCCCCACAGTGCACCGCGCATCTGCACATGCGTGTGCGACCCCCTGCCACACGCCATGCACCTCTGCACATGCATATGCGATCAACCCCCGTGCATGCCGCGCATCTCTGCATGCGTGTGCGATTCCCCTGGTGTGCACCATGCATCTCTGCGCATACGCATACAATCCCCTTGCTGCATGCCACTCATCTGCGCATGTGTGCGTGATCCCTCCACGTGCCACGTGTCTCTCTGCATGCACACGCAACCCCCAGTGTGCACTGCGCATCTCTGCACATGCGCACGTGTCTCCCGCGCATCGCCTGCACCCCTCACGCATGCATGCCAGATACTGACAATTAACTGTTGGGTGGCGGTGCCTGCACATGCGCAATGGGGCTCTTCCAGGCGAGCTCTCGTGTGCCGGGGGAAGTGGCTCTGTGTGCCACTTCCGGCATGCATCCCATAGGTTCGCCATCACGGTACTACAATATCTATGGGCTCGAAGCCGTACTCACAACAACATAACGAAGGTTATGGCCCAGAAGTGGAACAAAGAAAGCTGTATGGTATGCATCTGGACATGTAATTAATGACATGCAAACTGTAAAACAAAGTACCCTATTTATAAAATTGATGTCCAATTACATGTTTCCATCTATTGCAGGGTGTCAAACTCAAGGCCCAGGGGCCAAATTCCGCCCATGGGGTACTTTAATCTGGCCTACAGGGCTGCTCTGGAAACAGTGAAGGACTGGCCTGCAGTGTTTCTGCCAGTGAAAACAGGCTCCTGAACTTGGTTTTCAGCTACCATGGCCTCCTGCAACCCTCTGCCAGTGAATATGGTGCTCAGGACACAAAGAGCTCAGGATGCATGCAGCCCTCATGAGCTGTGTTTTCACTGGCAGAGGGTTGCAGGAGGCTTTAGCAGCCGAAAATGGAGCTCAGGAAACTGTTTTCACTGGCAGAGTGCTCAGGCCACCAGAGGTACCCCCAACAGGAGTGATGTTGAGTTGGCCATGCCCCATGGTCATGCCCCCCATCCCCCCGAAGTCAAACACAACCCTGATGCAGCCCTCAATGAAATTGAGTTTGACACCCCTGATCTATTGCATAATCCCACCATGTATGCATAGATCACACACACCCTAAATATACTGTAGATCTGTGCCTGCTCTGAAGATAACTAAAAAAAGGTGATTTGGACTTTCAGGTAAGTCAAAGTTCTAGTCTGCCATTGAGGAAAACCCTTGCATCTTTTTTTTATCCAGACCTCTTCTTCTCTTTGAAGATGTTGCTGTTGCTTTAAGAGTTGCACGAGTGGGGGGAAAAACCCCCACTACTTTGATCATTTGATTCACTAAAGCACAGGTTCACACAGGGGCACAAAAATATATATGTTTGCTTTTTTTTTTAAAAAAAAATAACAGACAGAAGCTGTTCTCTGGCTTGTGCTAAGTCCAAAGCACAGGTGATATTCAGCAGGTTCTGACCAGTTCTGGAGAACTACTAGTGGAAATTTTGAGTAGTTCGGAGAACCGGTAGCAGAAATTTTGAGTAGTTCAGAATACCAACTCTGACTGGCCACGCCCCCATCTATTCTCTGCTTCCTGAGTCCCAGCTGATTGGCTTAGTCTTCTTTTGTTGCCCTGCACAGGAGAACAGAGCTGGAAAACAGGTTAGTGAGATGGGGAGGGAATAGGGATTTTACAGTATATGTTTATCCTTCCTCCCTGGAATGGATACAGTGTTCTTCCCCTGCCACACCCACCAAACCACGCTCACAGAACCGGTAGTAAAAAAATTTGAATCCCACCACTGGTCTGAAGCAATACTTCTGAGTCATTTCTGAAGTGAATATAACGATAAGAGAAACATACCAACATACCAGTGTTGGGAGGGGGAGAAGGGACAAAATTGATATGATATGGAGGTAACTGCAGTGGACAGAGGGAAGGACAGAGGAAGAAAAGAAGGAGCAAAATTGGATGGATATGAAGTTAGGAAAGAAAGGGCTAACTAGGCAGGAAAGGGGAGAAGGAGAGGGGGGGATCTTGTTTAGAGATCACAAAGTAGTCAAATTAAGAAAGAGCTCTTTTCAAGAGCCTGTTGGTTTTCATCCTCATCTTTAAAGGCCCCTATGTATGGGAGCAGCAGGAATTTCTGCACTCTTGCTCCCTGCTTTCCTGTCAAGCAGCCTTTTCTCTTCTTATCTGTAAGACTGTAGGACAGCCCCTCTCCTGAAGCCAGGGGAATTGTTTGGAAGGAAAAAAACATTCTCCTTTCTGGTAAATATTGTATTTGTTGGAGGGGGGATTGCCTCAGATTTAATTGTAGGGTAGCATTTTGGCCCCTTGGGAGGGTAATTGAGAAATATAGTGGAGTTTTTTTAAATGCCATCTTTGAAATGCTCAGTTCTGGATTCATTTTCAGTGGTTCTGCAGAAGAACATAGTTCTAACGTTGAGAAGGTGGTGAGACAGGGAACTGCAATAGTAATAGCATTCAGACTTATATACCACCCCATAGTGCAGGTGTCAGCTTTGGAAGCCATATTAGCACTTAGAAGCTTCCACGCTGCCACATTCCTGTGCCTGGGAAATTGGGAGGGGGGATTTTGTAGAGTGTTTGTAGTTAGACATAAAAGCATTCTTTTTACAGTCAAGGTCATGTTATTCCTGCACCTGGATGAGGAGTGGTTTAAGGGTTGTCTCAAGTTGGAATGGATGGTGATTGGGCCATGTGATGCAGTTATGGGTGCAGAGGGTGGATTTTGTAATTTTTAATTATTGGAGAAAAACCTGGAACTCTCAGATTTGGGTTTTCCCATATGACAACTCAAATAAAAAGGAACTTTGAGAAAATGCCTCTGTCAGATTTTTGGGGTTGGAGTTTGTCCCTGGAACATTGACAGCAGGGAAGTCAAACTCATGTTGTCACGGCAACATCACATGATGTGACTTTTTCCCCCTTTGACAGGCCTGCCGTAGTGTTTTACAGCACTCTCTGGGTGGTTTACAACAATCTGGGTTCTCATTTTACCAACCTCAGAAGGATGGAAAGCTGAGTTCAATTTGGAGCCCTATCAGCATCGAACCCCTGGCTGCAGGCAGAGTTATATCTGCAATACTGCATTCTAACCATTGGGTCAGTAAGGAATGTGGTTGGCTCTGTCCTGAAAAAGAAGAAAGCATGAGGAAAAGACTGAAAACAGTCCTTTCTTGAACTTGTTATTCTTAATGAGGTCAGGGAAGTTTTGAGACTGATTTTTAATGGCTTTCCAAATCAATAAAATAGTGCAGGTAGAGGTTCATTCTCTGAGCTTGTGGGTTGGTTTGTGAATGTTTCTTTACCAAGCTAGGTAACATCTTCAGTGGAATTTAGGGAATTTCAGTCTTCATGTTCTTCTGCTTATAAGGGCTTTGTGTGGTCAGTAGGTCTTGCGATGGAAGGATCAGGGTGATCCATCCTGACCCATCACAAGACCTTCTCCTGATGTGACCTTCTCATCACAACACCTACTGATCGCACGAAGCTCTTATAAGCAGAAGAACACTGACACTGATATCCCCTAAATTCTGCTGAAGATGTTCTTAGCCTGGTAAAGAAATATTCAGAAACCAACCTACAATGAACCTCTACACCTGAGCTACAGATATTTGCCACTATCACAATGAAATCATGTTTTGTGAAATTCTTGTGCTGCCAGCTAATTAAGAATTTGCAGGACAGATACTGAAGCAAGAGAATGTTTATTTAAATTGTCTCCATTAATTAGTTATAGCACTAGGGACCCTTCTTCCATCTGCTATGGTGAGACTGAGTGGTGAGGATGGCTTTTGGAGTTGTACTCATAAAGCAATTGCTTTCATTGGGCAAGTTTTAGAGCCCTGCAATGTCTTTTTCCCTCTCCAGGCCCAGAGTTGCTCAGTTTAGGCACCAGCAAAAGAAGGTTAGATATTAATGAGGATTAAGTGTCTAGATAAAAGAAGGAAATATTTCTCTGCTTGGGGTTAGACCTGAGACTCTGTTTCATCTCACAGCTTGCAAAAGTAAATAGGAAGCACTAGCTTGTCAAAGCAGCTTCTCTCCCAGGTTAGGTTAAATTGAAAAATGCAGGTCAATCACGGGACAAATAACATTCCTGGTGTCCCTGCCCTGTCAGTTTCTTGACCTGATCTACTATGACAGGGATGTCAAACCCACAGCCTACGGGCCGGATGCATCACGTGCTGGCCCCGTCCAGTTTAGTGATGGGAGAAAAGGTCCCAATACATCACATGATGCCACCATGATGACGTAAGTTTGATATCCCTGTACTTATGAAGAGCTGACAAGTTAGGAGTTTGTCTTAGACCTTTCCATCCTATTACTGGAAACACTTGTAAAGTACAAAGATTTCAAAGTCAACCTTTTGTTCAAAAGAGAAAGCAAAAACAAACAAACAAACAAAGGATTCCACCCAGTAAGAAAGCATACATTAAAAATAAACCAAGTAATGTTTTTGGATTTAATTGAGTTGAATGTTCATGAAATAAGAATACAGTTTGCAGTGCTACAAGCACCAACATAAACATGGCTAGTACCGTACTTCCCTGAAAATAAGACCCAAACAGAAAATAAGCCCAAGCATGATGTTCGTAATATAAGCCCTATTCCCAAAATAAGCCCCAGTTAAGATTGCCAGCCAGACGGATGCATTTAGTATTGTATTTCCATAATATATATATATATATTATGGTAGGATTTGCATCATTTTGTATTAAGTTGTGATTGTTCTGTCTGTCTAGCTGCGGACCCCTATGATATTAAGTGCATCAAAGCTGAGCTGACCAACTGTAAACATGAAATGTTAATTAACATTGGAAGGGATCCTTCTGGAATGAATGGAGCTAGTGTAATGTTTTCCCACAATCGAATCAAGAGTTCTGCACCATATTCATATACTAATGTGGGAGTAAATCTCAACCATGCTGAAAATTGTATTTTGAGTGCTACAGTCCGGATATGACTTCTCGTGTTTTCAAAATGTCCAGTTCTCGAAAGTAAGCAAACACTGTGAGGGTTGTATATGGTTTTTCTAACATTTGGATACCTGTTGGGAGCCATAGAGATGACCCTGGAGAAGCCATTCAGAAGCCATTAAACAATAATAGTATGTTAAACATGTATTAAGATTGGGGAAGTGGGAAAGATTTAGAAAGAGATGCAGATGGAAGGGAAAAAAACAGAGGTGGATTTTCAAGACTCTGTTGCTTTAGTTTATTTGAATCAACTATTGTGCTAGTCTTTCAGTGAAATGAGTTTTCTGACCTGGTATAATTTGTAGGGCCAACCATACCATCACAAGAAAAAAATATCCTCTGGAAGAAATGCTATCCCAAGAGCCTCGTTGTACAGGTTAGAGTGCAGTACGGCAAGCAACTTTTTGTTGCTTGCCGTACTGCACTCTTTGGCAGATCAAATCCCACCAGGCTCAAGGATGACTCATCCTTCAATCCTTCCGAGGTGGGTAAAATGAGGACCCAGATTGTTGGGAGCAATATGCTGTCTATGTAAACTGCTTAGAGAGGGCTGTAAAGCACTATAAAGTGCAGTGATGGGATTCAATTTTTTTTACTACCGGTTCTGTGGGCGTGGCAGGGGAAGGATACTGTAAAATCTCCAGTCAGAAGTGGTATTTGCCGGTTTTCCGAACTATTCAAAATTTCCGCTACTGGTTCTCTAGAACTGGTCAGAGCCTGCTGAATACCACCTCTGATAAAGTGGTATATAAGTCTAAATGCTATTGCTATTGCTGTTCTATTTAATCAGTCTTTTAAGCCAGTCTTTCCAAGATAAAGAATAATCTTGTCTTCCTTGCATCTGGTTCCAGTAACTTTATGAAAGTTTTATGGAATGCCAACATTTATTGCTGTTGTAACATTGGTTTTTCCTACAAGATAAGATGATAGACATTTATTTAGTCTGGAAAAAAAGACTGCTTTCTCTACTAATTCTAGATAATATTTCTTAAGCAATTCCAAAGTTAAGGCTATCTTCTTTAATTAACTGCAGTTATGTACACATTAAATCTTCTGCTGTATCGTAAGTGATATATATCTGATGGGAGCATTAAAACATAATACGGGTAGTAATTAATTGTAATCTGTCACCGTAGGAGTAGACAATGATTTTTGTAGAAGGTTTAGGGTGTATAAATCTGATCAGATCACAAGACCTGCTCAGTATCCATTATGAAGGGCAACTATACAACCTGATCAACTTTGTGAATTGCTAAAGATATTCTCTTTAGATTGTCTCCATCTAAATAAAACCTCGAATACAATGCCAGATGGGTTTAATTTTATGGAATGTACTTACTATTGGTAAGCATGTTAAGTTAGCGACTGGGTAATGCAAAACACCGGGCGATCATTCTACAAACATTTGTAACAGATGCACAGCCCTCTTTGCCATCTTGCCATATTTTGACTGTGTGATTACTGAATACACAAGGCATTAAGCTACCTCCAGGGCAGTTTAGTATTGCCTTGATCCAGAACAGATTTTGATGAAGTAAAAGCCATACCTTTTTCTCCTAGCCTGTGCAGATTCCCTCCCTCCCACAATGTCATAGAAAGACCAACACTAGCCAAATTTATTATTATATTGCACAGAGGAATGGGCTTTCTGCCATTAGGATTATAAGGCTCATTTCTCCTTTCTAGGCGCCAATAAGCTTCCTATGAAAAGTCATGGCCCTGTTGGCAATGAGAATAACAGACACTTTTAGTCGTGAATTCCAAAGCTCGGAGCATGCTGAGTTTTTCTTTCTGTCTTGTAAAGCTTCAAGACAGCTTGGGCGCTTCAAGCGTGTGGTAATTTGAAGACATTAAGCTTTTTTATTTGGCTCTGTTTTAAAAAGTCTGCAGTCCAAGCACGATAGTTTGGCTGCAATTATATATTGCTTAGTTTTATGGCTCTGCGCACGTAAACTCTGGAGCTTATTCAGCCATGAGTAAATCCTAAAATGTACAGATCATTAGAGGAAGTATTGAACCATTTACTTGTAGAATGGGCATAGATTAACTGGGAATGGATGGTGCTTTTTTTTAAAAAAAACCAAGATACCCATCAACTGGAATGCTTAATTGTTCTCTTTTTGGGTGGGTGGGGGAAAATGTCTAATTTTGGATCATGAAGACTTCCTTCAAGTTTTCAAAATAACTTGCACATAACAACTAATTATGCTTAATATTTATATCAAATATCCTCCAGATACAGTATATTATTTTGCTCATTTCCCACCCCATCAAGAAATTGGTGGAGTAGACTTGAATTAAGGACATATCCTGGAGATTCAAAAGTGACAAAATTTGAATCAAATTGAAAAGTCAAGATTTAATTTCAATAGATTTATCATTTTGATTTAGTAAAATGCCTGACTCTCATGAAAAAGCATCAAATGCCTGCAGCTGGTTCCTCCTCCCCACCTCCCCCTTTATACAAAGGAACAAATGTAACAGGAATGGTAGACCTTTTAAAGGACATTAATTCTGTTCAAACCAGATAGTTGAAAGGCTTACGCTGCAATACATATTGAAATATTTCCCTTCCACCTTTTAAAAGGCAGAAATAGAAAAGGACAATCCAGCATCTTCCAATTCTCCAAGAAGCTCCAGAGCCTCCAGAAAAGCTATTCAGAACTAAAGAAGAAAGTCTAACTTAAAAGGAAAAAACATTCAATCCTAAATAAAAAGAAAGGGTTTTTTTTTTCTGAACAAGCAGGCTGACTGGCAAGATTCTGGAGTGCAACCTTAGGTCCTGCTTTTGCAACATAATTTTTTTGTACAATAAAGTTTAAGGAGTATCTATGTTTAACATGTAATGACATTGATAGAAAGAAATTGTGTTATATTTGAATACAATATACTGTATATATGCTGGTTACTCCCTTAAATGGCTTAATGGATGGCCTTCTTCAGTGTCTAACAGGCATGATTTTATTTATTCAATTTCTCTTATATTAGATAATTTATTTCTGATCATCCGAAAACTTTCACAGATAACACGATTCAACTGAATTTCCTTCAGGTTCAAGTATGTCTTTGAAAATGTGGATAGCTTTGATGTTTTGGTGTTGTGAATGGAGAATAAGGAGAATGGAAATAACTAAACTTAGAATAAGCTATAAATAGCCCTTGACTTATAACCATTCATTCATTTAGTGGCTGTTCGGACTTACAATGGCATTGAAAAAAGTCACAAGCATGAGTGTAATAGCAGCCTTATGATCATAGGATCAAAATTTACACATTTAGCAACCAGTATGTATTTATGATGGTGACAGGATCCCAACCACATGATTTCTTTAACAATGGCAGTGATTCAGGGTTGTTAGACCATGTTTTTTTTTTTTTAAAGTAGTAAAATTGGGTGTCACTCACTCAACAACCACCTTGCATAGCAACAGACATATCTATATGCCCTAATTCTATGTGTTTTATGCAAAAACGGTGTAATATATTTCTATATGACAATATATATATTAAGTCCTCATAGAATGGTTCTTCTCAACACATACACTGCTCAACACTATATCTAAAAGTATGTCTACCTATTTTAAGGATAAATGGGCGTTGCTATAAAAATAATGTGATATCAAAATTCTACGTATGCTCACCAGTCCAAAAAGATAGAACATTCAGAAATAGGTGACATCTTACCAAGATGCCTTCTACTTCCATATAATTTGAAAAAACTAAATTAACTAAATGTGGAGCTAATCTGAAAACTGGCTCTTCTTTGCTCACATTAGATCTCCTTCCAGTAAGTTTTTGACTGCTGCTTACAGTAACTAATTAAATATGTATCCCATCAAATTATGTGACTCAAATTTGTTTTCAAGAAAATAACAAACTGATGTGCAGTGAAATCAAAATAAATAAGAATTTGACTATCCATAAAATAAAGTAATTCAACAATTATTTCAGTTATTCAATAACCCAGCTTGGAACCAACTTCCAATGAAGGTAATGGGAAAATAATCTGTAATTGAGTTTAAACATGATTGGGATAAACACATGTCCATCATCCAACAAAAATTAAAAAATAAAATAAATAACAAAAAAAACCCCTCAAAGGGCAGATTCAATGGACCACTAGGTCTTGTTTTGCTATCAGGTTTCTAGGTTTCTAATAATAGCAATGTCTTCTCTAACCAGATTAAGCCATGGTACCGTGAAGATAAGTGGCTGGAACTCCTCAAATCCTAAGGAATAGTTTGGTTTTCACCATGATGAGGAATAATATTAGGGTCTATGCCAGTCTAGCTTCAAGATGGGCGAAGGCTCTTCCAGAGGGTGGGAGCCCTAACCAAGAATCATCACTGTGACCAATATAACATCCAATCCACTAAGGAGTGATTACATCCCTAGTTAAGAGGAACACACCTGATGGTCCTACCTAGATAACACAGTTCTACAGGTACTCGGAACCAAACCTGTGGGGTGTCAAACTGGTGGCCTGTGGGCTGGATGCGTCACGCATAGGCCACGCTCACCCCAGCTCCGCAAATGGGGAAAATATTGCAAAACATCACGTGATGGCAATGTGACGCTGCGAGTTTGACATCCATGAAGTAAAGAAACCTAAGTAAAGCCAACTCAGAAGCTTATTGGCAGAAAAGCAGAACCCACACTATAAATGCAATAAGGATAAAGCAGTTAATCACCTACTAGCATGCAAGCAGATGTCTTTGACCAAAAGCAGATTCTGAATAGTATTAAAAAACAAACAGCAGTTAAAGCTTTACTGTGTCAAATAATGAGGGCTTCTCTGTAAGCTTTCATTGCCATGTGTATTGCATGCAGTCCTGGGTGTTTTATCTGATTTGTAAAGTTTGTGATTTTAACTTTTATTATAAACGCTTCCCAAGAGGGTTTTTTTTATTGGGCAATATTTTTTAATTTACTTATAATATGTATGTGAGAGGTAATTATATACTTTTGTTAGTTTTCATAGCCTGTGTATGTGTTTGCACATTAGAAAGTGTATGAAAATGGGAATTGCTGCAAGACTGGCATTAATTGGAAATATATATTCCAAGTGAGAAATGGCCTGTTTTTCTAATAGACTTGGACATTATTACTGAAATACTGGCAAATTCACGCAACAGTATAAATTGTGTGGCTACATCTGTCAACAGGCACCTAAAGCAATAATAAAGAGAGAATGGCTCCTCATAAATATCCAATATCCTAATTATCAGAGCTTGACTTAACCAATGGTGGGGTAATAAAAAATAAAGTTTTCTTTACCAGGAAAATTTACCTTTTACTCCTGGAAAACTGACTGCAGTGTCACTCCTATTGTTTGAAAGGAGAACATGAGGCGTATTGTCAAAAATATGGTTAGGGAATATGAAGCCACTAAATATTTCATCACACTGGCAACACAGTTGGCAAAAAGAAAGAACCTTAAACTATCAGGTTCTCCCTTTTCATCTCCCAAACACTTTTTAATTATATCAAAATTAAAGCTGTAGTTAGGTGAACCAGCCACTTCTCAATGTACTATGATATAAAGCATACCTTGAATAATATAAAGGCTTTTGAAGTGGGATGTGAAAACATTACTGCAATAGATCTCTGAGATATGTGGAATATAGGTAGTTCTTGTGATGACCCGGGGCGTGGCACAAAGGCAACAACAGTCAAATAAGCAAGAAATGTCCCTTTAATACCTCCAACTTTGCCCCCAGTCCAGGTTACCTTCGGCTGGAGAAAACACTCTCCCAAGAACAGTCTTTAAGTGGAGGAAATTCAGTCCAAAAACAAAGTACATACAAACTGTAAATAAAAATCCACACAAACCATGCTGCAGTAATTAACATGACAGGGCAAGAGAAGGAATTGCAGACTTGAAAGCCCAGCAAAACACACACAGTTGGGAAGGCGCCAGGAACCCAGATAAGCCTCGATGATACCAGATAATTTACGATTTGCTCCCAACAATTTTGCTGTGCGCAGCTTCCCTTTTTAAACACTGTTCCCAGCTGCAGCTAATGAAGGGAATCAGGATCTTTTCCTCCCCCGTAAACCATCCTAACTCATGTTGCTCCCTTCTCCATTCCTCCCTGTATGCTCTAGGATGAAGATGGGGTGGGCCTGGGTCTTCTTTTGAATTCCCTCTCCCTTGCTCTACCTCTTCCCTGCTCTGCCCAGTTGGCCTTTGCCCTTCCCCAGTTTCCTCCACAGCCAACGGAGCCACACTCCCACTCCCTGTCAGCTGCTCGGCGTCCCCCTCTGGATCAGATTCCAACAGGGGCATGATAGTTCTTGGCTTACAATCACAATTGGGACTGCAACATCTGTCACTAAATGATTGTTGTTAAGTGAGTCATCACATTCATTAAGCAAATCCCTTTGACTTTGCTTGTCAGAGGCCAACTCGAAAGGTCACAAATAGTGATCAACTTTGAATAGTTGCTAAATGAATGGTTATATGTCAAGGATTACCTGCAGGGGTGGGTTTCTACTGGTTCTGTCCACCTCTGTAGAACCGGTAACTCTGAAGAGCACTGGTTCTATGTCTGCTGATGCTTTTGCCCACCCGCCCGCCCGGGCTCTTACCTGACCTTTATTTCCTGATTTTTCAATTCCGGCTGCCGTGGTATAGCTGCAGTTGAAAAAGCAGGAAAAAAGTGCTGTTTCAAAAGCTGCTTCTCTGCACACAGCATGCTGATGATGATTTACAGGCGCACACACAGCGTGCAGGAAAGCACATCGTAAATCACCGAACCTTGTAAATCATCGAACCGGTAGTTAACCCTGTGGGATCCCCTGATTACCTGTAATTTTGTGTTTTTAGACTTTGGAATAGATTAAAACAATATAATTGAGAATGACATTACTGCAGAGATACACCAAATCTCTCTCTGCATATTTTTGTTCAGTCTGCAGTTCAACCTTTGTGTTTTTTTAAATGATACTTAGCAGGAAGGTAAAACATTTGCTACTTGCCTAAAATGGGGTAGATGAGATCATCATACAAAATTCTTTGGAATCTGAAGAATGATCCAACTTTTCCCCCCAAATATTTAACTTCTGAATTCCAGGCTGGCATATAGTCTGACTGGAAGATAGTTTCAATACTATAACAATGTGTACAAATGATATAATTCAATGTTTCTCAGCCTTAACCACTTTTAAGTATGGCTGGCTGGGGAATTCTGGGAGTTGAAGTCCAAACCGCTTAACGTGGCTAAGGTTGAGAAACACTGGGATAAATTGACTTCTAGCTGTGCAGAATGTTGCCTCTCCTTTACACTTCCCTGCAGGCTTGGTAATTCTCTCAAACTGAAGACTGAAGTTGGGAACAATAAAACTTCAGTATAATTAACATTTTAGAGAGCCAACTAATTAAAACATGATTTTACTATACTTGTGAAATTATCTATTGGGAGAAGGGCTAGTTTAGCTTCTGCCGGGAAGAAATTCCATTAACTTAATAGACACAGAAAAAGCCCTCTCTTATACTACTACCAAGTTAATCTACAATAGAAAGTAGATTTTCAAAGAGGATAAGTAGATACTTCGTAGTAGGTTCACATGAGTGGTCTTTTTATCTTGAATCTAAAGCATTTAGGGTTTTATTATTAGGAATCAACCCTTCAAATTCGAATTAGAAGCTAATATAAATACCCATTAAGTTAATATAAAGTCTATATGAAAAAGGATCCTTCAATTGCCCAAAAGCAAATATATATATATTGGCCAAAAATACATATGTGGTTGGAAAAATGATAAAATAGCATATTGATTTAAAACCAGAAATATTTCTATTGGTGATTCTACCCGAAAAATGTGTAAGGAAAATGCATATTTAGTTATTCATATATTAACTGCTGTTAGAATTGTATTTGCACAAAGTTGGAATGGTAAGGAGATACCTACAGATGAGAATGTGATTAGAAAAATACTAGAATGTGCAGAAATGAAGAGATTAATGTTGGCAATTAATGAGAAAGAGCAAACTGAATACTATATGATATGGGATCTATTTTATCAATGGTTAAATAATAAAAATGGAAGTTAGAAACAGGGAAACAAAATAAAGAAGATATGTTAAAAGGGATGAGTAAATATTATGATTTGTACGTTGAATATTACTATTTTAATATTGTAGAATTAATATGTGGAATATTACTACTTTAATATTGTAGAATTAATATCAAAGTAATGAGTGATGTTGCAAATTTTGATTATTGTTCAACAAAGACATTTGTACCAAGACAATACATTGTTCAACTGAAGATGGAATTATTATATTAAAAATAAAAAAATTATAAAAAAGAAAAAGGACCCTTCAATTTTGAGCTGCAGTTTCTGAATACTCTTCACAGGTAGCCTTATAAGAGAATAAATAAAGCATGTGCCATTGAGGCATAAAATGTTTGTGCTCAGAACTGTTTGCCCAGAATTAAACCCACATCAAAACCTGACAGATCAGTGTGTCACTTCTAGCACAGCACGTGATTAAACACTACAGATGCTATGCACCAGAAGTAAGTTGGGAATTGTCTTGGGTCAACATAGTTGGCCTCATTTCTAGAATATCAAATTAAGTTTACAACACAGCTTGTGTGATTGGAGCTGCCTAATGCAATGGCCTTGTGATCCATTGTCACACGGCTGGGCTGGCTCACATCTGTAATTTGTAGCAAAATTGATAGAGATTGTGGGAATCTAAATTCCTCAAAGGCAAACTTTCCTCAGATAAAGCTCCACGTAGAAAATGTTAGGAATGCAAAGAATCTGTACTAATTCTATGAAACCGTAGGGCAAATTCCACTAATTGGGTAATTTGGGGTTGAGGTTCATTCTCTGAACTTGTAGGTTGGTTTTTAAATGTTTCATTACCATCAGTGGTGGTATTTGACCAGTTTGGCCCGGTTCTGGCAAGCCGGTAGGAGCAATGAGCAGCGGAGACCGAACCGTTTCTTTCTGCCACTTTGTTGTTGGGCCCACCCACCCGCCCAGGCTCCCATAATCTCTTTTATCTGCTGAATTTGAAGCGCAGCTGCTTTGCGCAGCACAGAATAGTGCTGAAGTGACCGGATCGTGCAGGCTTGCAGGAGGTGAATTAGAATGCCTCTGCGCCTGCACAAAGTATGCATTTGGCACACGCATGCATGCAAAGTGTGTGCACGCCTGCAAAGTGCGCCCACCAAGCCACACCCACCAAACCGGTGGCAAAAATATTTGAATCCCACCACTGATTACCATGATAGGTAACATCTTCAATGGAATTTAGGGCAAGGGGTCTTCAAACTTGATAGCTTTAAGACTTGTGGACTTCAACTTCCAGAATTCCTCCTCCAGTCATGATAGCTCAGGAATTCTGGGAGTTGAAGTCCACAAGTCTTAAAGTTGCCCAGTTTGGGGACCCTTGGTTTATTATTTTCAGATATTATTGTCAGTATTCCTCTGTTTATAAGGGCTTCACTGTTTATAAGGGCTGCACTGGTCACACATGGTCCTTATAAACAGAAGAATACTGACATCCCCTAAACTCTGCTAAAGATTTACCTAGCCTGGTAATGAAAGATTCAGAAACCAAATATCTATGGAGATTCTCAGTCATCCAAATTATGGTTGTCCCAAAGATGCTTTTTCAAGAGGCAACTGTACTTTCTGGTTTTTCTTTGAAGATGCTTCACTTCTCATCCAAGAAGCTTCAACCAACCCACAAGCTTGGAGAATAAACCTCCACCCTCATCCTACATCCAAGCTACAGATATTTGTCACCATTACTAATTTGAAATTGTTAGGGCATGGGAAGCAGAGATATGGTAGCTACTATCTTTCTTTTCTCTCCTCGTTTTCCTTCCATTGATCCAGAGTTTCTTTCAAAACTCTGGGAACATCACAAAAGCAATAATTGAAAACAGCTTCCTCTGGCAGCCAAGAGAAAAATACTCGCTTAAGATTTCTGCTTTGCAGGCTATTCTGCAAATATTTCTAGTGTGGCTTTGCTGTGACCTTTCTGGAAAGTTTGGCTTGGAAAAGATAGATGCTGAACTATTAATTTTGTGCTAGCCCTGAAATGCTTTCCAAAATACTTGTTGGGGATTGGAGGATATGTTAAAAGAAAAATGGGATATAGAAGTCAAGATGTGACACTGTGGGGGGGTAGGTTTGTATGCTTTTTGCATTGTTTGGGCCGGAATCTATAAATATTCATGATGGTTTTCATTAATAATTTACAGTGGCATTGGGCAGCCTCAATATGAAACCTGAAAGAATCATAAGCTTTTTTAAGTAGGCTTGGCTGTATGATATTTTACTGAATTGGAAAATGAGGTGTGAAATGCTTTACCAGAATACATTGTGTGAGCTTTCCATTATATGGGGTGGAAGAGATAGCATAAATCCAGAAAGCAATCATTTGCAGGATTCTAGTTATGCAACTAACTAGGTTTTTTTCCCCCCTTTCTCATCTGGAGATTGGTTTCTAATTATTTTGCCAATACAGAAACAAATTATTTCAAGGAGAGAAATCAATCCTACTTTACTGGTAGGATTCTTCAAACTTAAAGGCTTCATTTTGGGGTTCAATTTCCTTGAAAGTACTCAATTAAACTCCAAAGAGTTATTTATTTCTTAGTAATAGATAAATTAGCTGCATTTATCAAGGTGAAGCTTGAGCAACTGTAATTGATCTAACTGTTGATCTGATTCTGTAAAGAGTGAAAGAAGGCACTCAATTTCAGTGAAAATTATAGGACTCATTGATATGCATAGATCATTGCTCAGCTCTTCATGTTGACCTGTCCTGGTTGGTAGCATTAGCTGCCCTGTGAATGACAGGGAATGTACTAATCAGTTTCTATTAATTTTCATACTTGGCTTAAATTTCATTTGACTGTGGCAGAACTACAGAGCAGAAGACGGGTTTTTTTTAATGTCTTTCTATGGTTGTCTTCTGAATACTAATTGCAGTTTGTCATATTTTGTTGATAGCTGTCATCTTTTGCACTGGAACTAGATACGGCTGAAATTTATTGTTTTTCTATTATCACACTATTTTTTAATGAAATCTTTTGACACAACGTTATTTTTGTTCTGGTTGTAGTTGAGATAGCAACTTGTCATTTTAAGTCGTAGCATGTTGAAGAAGTCCACAATGGGTTTGTTTGTTGCTTTTGTTGCTTTTTAAAGCAGCTGACAAAAGCAAATGATTCACATAGCTGGAATGTGATACAGTAAAATTACAGTTTAGTTTGAAGCAGTGATGAGTTTTGGGGCTGAATGGCCATGGTCTTAATTTTCTTTTGTTCCAATGTTTTGCCAGCAGCTGCAACTGGCATCTTCAGAGGCCAAGTGAACTGCTTTGTGATGTATCTCCTGAAAGCTCACAGGCTGCCTGGATTCTTGTATTTGAACATAGCAAGCTAATTCCAATGAGTCAATGTCATGGCAATCCAAAGGAGCTAATTGCTGATTGGCACCAATTTGTCCCTTTTGAAGAAATTCCAAGAGTATTAGTTCCTGATTGGTCTATCTATGAGCCAAGCTGCTGATTGGTTCCTTGTTCCTAGATGTTTTGGTTGGTTATTTTGGAGAATTCCAAGACAGTTGGTTCCTGATCAATTGTTTTGAGTCAAGATACTGCTAGATGTTCTTTCTGATGAGGCTGCAGCAGACAATCCAATTAGCTGCTGGTAAAATGTTAGCAGAAAAGAAAATTAGACCATGGCCGTTGATCAATGGTGAAAGCCCACAATTGCTTCATTGATGTCCACCACAAAAGCCTACACAAGTATAAATTCTAGTTTATTTCTCTGTCAAACCTATATTGGAGCTAGGTGAGAAGAAGGAATGCAGAAACCCACAATGTGATGAATTCTTTTGCTAGAGGGTTTGAATTTTTCATAATAGTCACCTTATAAGAGAAAGGGATGGCATGCAAATGGTGGATATACATAGTTCAATTTTGCTAGCTAAAGAAATCTATGCATGGGTCAGCAAGTAAGAGCTTAGAATTAAAGGCAGATCAGGAATTATTTTGATGTACCTCTTGGGTTCATTTCAGAGGTCCACTGAAGCCAAAAATTTCAGATTTCTAGTTATTCTTTCCCTTTCTGATCCTCTGCATGAGGAGAAGAAAGCAGAGAAGGCAATGTCAAAACTGGGATGTGGGTGATGTTTGTCAGGAAAAATGGGGAGAAAGAGCATTATACATACCACCCAAATAAATAAAAACTCACATCAAATCTACTACTACTCACATCAAATCTACTACTGACTTACTGGGCCATTTGGTGCTAGAGAAATTTGAAATAATTTTGGATGATTATGGGAAACAGTGTCTTCAGTTTTTCATTTCATGCTGAGTCCAATCATGGGCCTAATAAAAAATGCCAGAAAAAGAGGGAGGGAGGGAGAGAGAGGGAGAGATGCTTATTCAAATACAATCAAAATTAGCAAAGTTTATAGCCTCTCATGGTTTTGTACTACAACTCCCTACAATCCTTTAGTTTATGGTTGAAGATTGGTAGTACAATCTCCAATCAGGGAGGACGGACTCAATTTTTATTCTTGCATTAAACTGATAAAAATTTTCTCCAGATACTGTACAAAATAAGACATAAATACATTTTAAATAATAATGGTATGTGCTATTAAAGCATCGAGCTGTAAATGACTATTATAGCTGCAAAGTTATATGGCTGTAGTTGTCATAAAAATGAAGAGATTGTAATATGAATAATTTGTAACTGAGCAACAAGGTGTACAGTACTTGATTTGGTCATAATACTGCCTAAGAAATATAATGTCAGGTTTCCAACTGATGAAATCCATTTAAAAAGAAAAGAGCAACGTCCATCTTCCATAATAATTTCTTTTATTTAGGAAAGCATCAAATTGGCAAAGCCTGTTGTAATTCCAGATCTGACACAACCCGGAATTACACCACATAATATTGGAAATTAGAAACAACCCCCAAAAGTCACATTCTTCAATAGAAGTAATTCAACATTGCCTGGTGTTATCAATCTCTATCTATTATCAGCAGGGCCAGTTCATGTTCCCATGGGAAGAAACACCACGTAGCCTAAACAACTCTATCTCCACCCCTCCCCCCTTAGGAATTTGGCAAGCCTGAAACCATTCCCCCCATAACCAGCAAAGAGAAGAAAGAAAAGGAATATATAATAAGGCTAAATAAAATGGCTACACATATGTCAATTTTGGGCTTGACAGGCTGCCGCAGAGGTGGTATTCAGCAGGTTCTGACCAATTCTGGAGAACCGGTAGCGGAAATTTTGAGTAGTTCAGAGAAGCGGCAAATACCACCTCTGACTGGAGATTTTGCAGTAATCTTCCCCTGCCACGCCCACAAGCCATGCCCACAGAATCAGTAGTAAAAAAATTTGAATCCCACCACTGGGCTGCCCCCCCCCCTCATTTGAAAAGAAACACCTGCAATGACATAGAATACACAAAGATTGAAATTAGATTAAACACAATAATACAATACGCAATTTAACTTCCTCTGCCACCCACAGGATTCACCTTGGGCTTATGTGGATATTTTTTATGGAATTTTTTCTACTACTCTATCAGCATTAACTTTCCAGCTATTTACCCAAGTCGCTTATGAAATAGGATAGCCTTTCCAATAAATTAGATATTGTAATTTCCCCCTGAAATTTCTAGAGTCCAAAATTTTCTTAACGTCATAATGTTCATGCCCCACAATGAGCAAAGGCTTCAGAGCTACACGTTGTGCTGGCCTTAATGAGGAAGCGACAAATGGTTTTAACAAACTACTATGACATATACTGCATGCATGCATAAAATACACAATCATTCATAGTTCAGACTTATATTTACAAATGAGTTTTCAGCTTTCCTCTGACAAGTGCAAGAGTTTTGGACATGCCCCCCACCAAAAAAGACACTTGTTGGGCCTAATTTGTGTTTTTTTTCTCTTTAAAATGGGTTATTTCATTCCCAATTATTTTTACCTCTGCTTAATGCCTTTCTCTTCCCCTTGAATAGAAATGCATATTTAATTTTATCCACTGTCAGTATCCAGCTTAACTAATGCTGCTCGGTGAGACTGTACAACAGATATTGTTATCAATATGAACTGTGCAGTTACCTACTTTTATTTGTATAGGTATTTCTCAACTTATGACTTAGCATAAGTTACAACAAACCCCCAAAAGGTATCACAACCCAGTCTGAAAGTTACATTCACTACAGCTCCTCTGTGGTCATTTGCCCTTATAACTAACCACAAAGATGCTAAAGCACTCATTTTGCCTATTTGATTATATGAAGTGCAATGACAATAAAGTACTACTGCTACTATTTCCCCCCTCTCAGTTTTCTTTTCTTTGCTAAAAGTAGCCAGAAATCAATTTTTAAGGTGTCTGTCTCTATAGATAGATTGAGTTTGAAACATGTTATGGAAGAGGTACAAGTTTTACCCAAGAAGAATTGAGAATGATTTAAAAATAACAAGCTAAAAAAGTGATATGGAAAAAGATGCTACACTGGACATACACAAGAAACTGGCTGACGTGTTTCCTAGATAATTTTCCTATATTGGTTTTAAAAAAGAAGCATTGAAGAGTTTTTTGTGAAAAGGGACAAAGGAAAAAAATGGAAAGAAATCAAATTCTAGGGTATTATAGGAAGTGACTAAAGATCAAGGTGGTTAAAGTAAAAGGAAGGAATATAAAGTTGGTTAACTTGATCAAAGTTAAAATAGATATTTTATCATCTGTGCTAACTCTTAATGGACTTTTCCTGATGTCAGGATTGAAATGACAGGACGTTTAGGATTTATTTATAGAGAAGGGACGAGAAGAAGAGATAGTTCGTTGCATTTTAAGAGTTTACTAAAAGTTAGAAAAATTGTTCATACTTGTGATGAAGGGGAAGATCATTTCTTTAAATATTTCTTTATTTTATCTTTACTACATTCCTATTTTTCTTTTTTTACTTTTTTCTGTGCCGTCTTTTTTTTTTACCTTATATTAATTTCATATTAATTTTTAAAATTGCAATTGCAATTTTTAATAAAACTGCTATTTAAAAAAGAAGTGATCAGCAATGTAGTCCCCTATCACAAAACTAAGGCAATGTTGTTGTGAAATAATTTCCTAGCTTGTCTACTATCTATTTGAACTATGAGTCATGAGTGGATCAATAAAAATAGCCCCACATAAAAATCTGTTTCAAAGCTGGAATGTGGAAAAAATGCATTAGTTCTCCGGATTTCATCCTGCATAGATGAGCAGTATAAATAGTAAAGCAGTCACAAAAGGGATACATTTAAACAGAATTTACTATTTTAGTTCAAGCCTTTTGAACTCTTCTTTGCATTTATTTCCAAATGTAAGCTGATGAAAATTGATGCACTGAATTAATATCTAATGTTTTCTGCTAATGGTCATTTTTTTTCTCCCTCCTTAAAATACAACATAAATAAACGGTGGTTTTACATTATTTGCTGGCTCGTAAGTTCAAATGGATTTATACAAATTGTATGATTATGGTTGTTGTTTTTTAAAGAAAGAGAGGTTTTGCTAATGTCTTGCATACAAATTTAGTTTGTGGAGTAAATAAATATGAGGGCTCCCTTATTTATATAAAGCTTCATGAGAATGAAAGTGGTATGGATATTAAGAACGACTTGCTTACAGTATTTCTCAGATTTAGCTGCTTTAAAATATGTGGACTTCGACTTCCAGAACTCCCCAGCTAACCCTGCAGGCTAGGGTGTTCTGGGAGATGAAGTCCACACAAATTCAAATTGCCAAGGTTGAGAAACTCTCCTTTGCTTCTCCCAGAATATTTTTTTCTATAGCAACATTTCTTCCTTCCTTTCCTCCTTTTCTTTCTTTTCCTTCCTCCCTCCCTCCCTTTCTCTTAATCTTTTTCTTTTCTTCTTTCCTGTTCCCTCCCCTGCCCATCTCGCTCTCTCAACAGAAGGTGGCAGCAATGCACATAATTAGCCAAAGAAAAGTAACAATGAAATGCCATTAATTTCTCAGGGAAACTGGCAAGTTTTACAATCTTTACCTTTTAATTCTGAAAGTTAATGTTGGCAAAAACTGCCTGAACTGAGTTTGCTTAATGCACACAAAGTTCCTTTTAATCATCTGTTTGCTCGGTGTATACAACCTTGATAAAAAATTATATCCAAACTCAGGATTAGAGACTTTGTTTTATTATGAAAATAGGCTTTACAGCAAATGATTTTTTAAGCCACTTGATCAATTTTTCCTTCTACCTGAAATGTAAACCCCAAAGGACATGAAGTTAAGTAGAGTATTAAACTAACAGAAGATTAACTGGACTAGTAACAAAAGCAGAAAATGATGGGAAAGCTTTTCTACCCAATTGCTCTTCCTTGAATCCTCTGCTAAGTTAGATTTGGCAAACAAAAAATGAAACATAGCAGCATTTCAAAGGAAGCTACACTAACAGGCGGTTAAATTAGTTGCCCACCCACTGTCAGCAGTAGTACATAATGTGGTATGAAACCCATGC
Organism: Bungarus multicinctus; assembly: GCA_023653725.1. Classification (NCBI taxonomy): domain Eukaryota; kingdom Metazoa; phylum Chordata; class Lepidosauria; order Squamata; family Elapidae; genus Bungarus; species Bungarus multicinctus. Next base: position 39,883,681 of record CM042838.1, on the reverse strand, counting down.
CATGTAAAAGCAGACAGATATAAAAATGCAAGGACAACAACAATCAAAGCAGAAGAAAATTTTAAATTGTCAGCGACTTCCACACAGTGGGAAATATTTTGCCTTGGAAGACCACTTGCCAATAGAAAATCAATAGAGAGGAAGTTAAGTAAGCTCTCTTGGAAGGAAATCTAAAAACTTGCCCCAGGGTCTTGTCAGAAATATCTCAGATGTTGGCAGGATGTAAAGAAATTCTTTTTTCTGGCATGAGTGTAAAATTATTGTACACATATTGTTTTGCATCGTCTAAACTCAGTCAAAAGGTGGGGGAGAAACTCCAACTGATCAAAATAAAAAAAGCTTTTAATTTAAAGGCTCATTCCCTTCTGTGAGGATTTTTTAAAGGAAAAACTAGCTTTCCTTCTTTCCTTTCCTTTCCTTTCCTTTCCTTTCCTTTCCTTTCCTCTCCTCTCCTCTCCTCTCCTCTCCTCTCCTCTCCTCTCCTCTCCTCTCCTCTCTTCTCTTCTCTTCTCTTCTCTATCTCTTTTTTCTTTCTTTTCTCAGCATCATGTCAGTTTGACACTTTGAAACAGGAGCAGTAGAAAAAGTATCCAAATAACCTGAGTGCAGCCATCTAAGCTATAAGACAAGACAGTATGGTAGACAAAGTAATCAATGTGTCAAAAGCACATATCTGATGCACACAGCCACTGTTGTCCATAATTTTCTTTTTCCTCCTTATATGCCAAGCCTTCAAGACAAGCAATGGTTATACTATATATTGTAAACATAAAAAACAACTAAGAGTTCATGAAAATTTTAGCTTTGTCTATAAAGGTTGCATTTGTCTATAAGGCTTGGATTAATAATGTATCTTAAGGTGTCCTCGCCCCCCACAAGTGTTTCCAAAGATAGGATTGTGCATATCAGCCTTGGCCCATGTCCATGGTCCCACCACAGCAGCCTCCTGCTCTTCATGAACAGCTAAAACAGTGCATTCATTAAAATAATGCTGGATTGAATTTTTCACTGTTAGGTTGGTTAGGCTACATGTTTATTACATTTATATTTGATCTTTCAAGAGTTAAAGGCATTGTATATAGCACTCCTCCTTATGCCACTCACATTTTTCCATTGCAGCATTAGCCTTCTGGAATGTCCCTCTGTCCCCCACTCCCAATATACAGATGGCCACACCAGTTGGCCTGTAGAAAAGCATTAAAAACCAGTCTCTATCCTTAGACACTGGGTCCAGGATGATGGAGTTTGTTCCTAGGAAAGGTAGGAAGCATGTCTAGGTTCCTGAATTAATTATTGTAGTTCTGATATCAACTATATCATAGTTGTTTCTGCTGTTGGTTTATTTTCACATGTGCTTACTGTATATTAACCAGAGTTGCAGTTGTTTAAGTTGGACTATATATCTATTAAATCAATAAATAAGCTCTTTCTGAAGTAGGTTGGGATGACTGGTTCTCAGAGAATTTCCACTCATGAAAATGGATTTGAACTGGGTCTCCCCAGTCAGTCCACTTTAGCACAGTAGGTCCTTGGATTGTGTAATGCAGCACTCATCAACCTTTTGGGCATCAGGGCCTGGTTCCATGGAGAGAGTTTTTCTGTGGACTGGAGGGGGCATGGTTTCATGTGCTCTCTTCATCCATGGATGGGGCTTTGCTTGTTTGCATAGACTGGTTTCTGGCATGCCATGAACCAATCTATGGACTAGGGGTTGAGGACCCCTCGGCTAGTAGTTTTGGATGACATGCTGCCATTTCACAAATTACTTATACAGTGGAACCTCAGGTAGCGAACGCTCCTGTTTGCGACCAAATGGGTGGTGACAATTAAAAAATCGGGTGGCGAACAAAATTGGCCCGAAAAGATTCCTTTTCTGCACTGATTACCCCTTTGGCACCATTTTTTTTGGGGGGGGAGGTCCCCACATGCACAGGTGGCCGTGCTTTTGGTCACAACCAAATCAGATTGCAGCCAAAATCCTGGAATAGACAGTCACGATCCAAGGCTCTACTGTACCAAGGAACAACAGATTTTCAAAGAAAGCATGAGATTCCACCTTTATTCTATGTTAATGTTGCACAGTTCCTTCTAGTTCTGTCGCCCCATAAAATTCTGAGTGTAGAAATCTGGTTCCTGTAGTCTTTTATGTTCATATTTCTACGATCTAGAACATTCACAATACGCCAAAGACAGTTGTGAAATTTCTCTTGCTAAAAAGAGGGTGATGTCATTGATAATTCAACAAATAGCTTTCAGATTGAGAAGAGGCACTGATTATTCTATGCTGAATATTTAAGTAATGATTGCAAGTCTTTAAATAATAATTACAACCCAATGAATTCAATTTCATCCAACAAAAGATACCATTTCTATGAGGCCAGCATGGCAACTTTGTGTTGCAACTCACACCCATACTGTGCAGCACTAAAATGAGTTGGGTGGCCTTATAAATCTAGTTAACAAAGAAAGAAATATCCTGTAGGTTCAGTTTACCTTTCCATGCAGTGTTATTTTCAAACGGTATAGGTAACAATGTTCAGCTCTTCTCATTAAGACTGATTGGAAAATGGCAAAGCTTGAAATGAAACTGAAGAGAAACAAAACCTGAAGGGCATGTTTTGATAGTGGCACAGACCATGAAATGTAAAATGTTCAGGAAAATGTTAATATAGGACCTTGGAATCCGACTGAGACTTGCAAAAAACCTGAGAGACCAAAATAAAGCAGGGTATTTAAGGTGTGCTTCCATTATATTATTAACAGCAACAACGATTCATTGGAAAAGCTTTAAAGTTCTCTTTGTATGTTTCATTGTATTTATTTTTCATCGTACATTGCCTTAACTAAAAGGTTAGTATGAAAGGATAGGAAAAAAATTAAGTCAAATTCATTCAGCTCTCTATGATTTATGCAAGCATAGGGAAATACACGTTTCCTCAATCTTCAAAATGAAAAATTTGCACACTCATAAAGTCAGGGCTGGCTGAAGCAAGAAATGTTAAATTAGCTTATTTATAGTCCCCATTGGTGGGGGTTCCAAGTTTGGAGAAAATCAGTTCAATCTTTTAAAAAGTTCTGTTTATACCATTAGACTTTTTCAGCATGCACATTGCATTTTTCCCTTAATGCTTTTAACAAAAATCAATTTAAAATATTTAGGGAGGTTTTAGTTGAGAATGTGGTTGATGATTTTGGTTTTTTTTTTAGCCAATATAGTTTTTAAAGTATTGTCCATATGTAAACATCTTCTTAGGTAGTAGGCAGTTATTTATTCATTTTCTTCACGGGGGATAAAAAAAACTTTTAAGGAACTCAGTCTGATTTTATTTATTTATTTATTTATTTATTAAATTTTTATACTGCCCCCTCTCCCAAAATGGGACTCGGGGTGGTGTACAGCCAAGATAAAAGGACACAATTAATAAAAAATTTAAAAGAGATTTAAAAGAGACTAAACAAGTGGCTGGACTAACACTATAAAACAAGGTAAAAAAGTTAAAAATACCAAAAATTAAAACCCTAGTAATTGATACTAGGCCAGACCAGCTGTTGGAAAAGGTGGGTCTTTAGTGCACGCCGGAAGGTCTGCAGGTCAGTAATGGCCTGCATCTCTGGGGGTAATTCATTCCAGAGGGAGGGTACCCCCGCAGAGAAGGCCCGCACCCCCGGGACCGCCAGCCGGCATCGTCCGGCTGCCAGAACCCAAAGAAGGCCCACCCTGTGGGAGCGCACTGGCTGGCGGGAGGCCGATGGTGGCAGCAGGCAGTCCCATAAGTACCTAGGTCCCAAGCCATGGAGTGTTTTAAAGGTGACCACCAACACCTTGAATCGCACCTGGAAGGCCACTGGAAGCCAATGCAACTCGCGCAGGAGTGGTGTAACATGGGAGCTCCGAGGAGCCCCCAAAATCACCCGCGCGGCTGCATTCTGCACCAGCTGAAGCCTCTGGAAGCTCTTCAAGGGGAGCCCCATGTAGAGAGCATTACAATAGTCTAGGCGGGAGATGACGAGAGCAGACGTGACCGTGCGAAGTGTGCCCTGATCCAGAAAGGGCCACAACTGGTAGATCCGACGGACCTGACAAAAAGCCCCCCTGGCGACGGTCGCTATGTGATTTTCTAACGACAGCCGTACATCCAGGAGGACACCCAGATTACGCGCCCACTCCACGGGGGTCAGAATTCCCCCCCCCCACGGCCAGCGATGGAGTAAGCTGGCTGTATCTGGGCACAGGAAACCACAGCTACTCGATTTTGGTCGGGCTGAGACAAAGCCTGTTAAGACCCATTCAACTCCGCACGGCCTCCAGGCACCCAGTCATTACTTCAATGGCTTCATTGGGGTAGCCTGGGGTAGAAATGTATAGCTGTCATCAGCATATTGATGGAATTCTACCCCAAAACCATGGATGATCTCACCCAGCAGCTTCACATAAATGTTGAATAGCAGGGGTGAGAGCACAGACCCCTGAGGCACCCCACAAAACAAGGGCTTCAGGCTCAACCTCTGCCCCACTGCCAACACAAATTGCGAGCAGTCAGAGAGGAAGGAGGAGAATCACTGTAACATGGTGCCTCCCACTCCCAACCCCTCCAACCGCCACAATAAGATACTGTGGTCGACAGTATCAAAAGCCACTGAGAGATCTAACAGGACCAGGACAGAAGAACAACCCCTGTCCCGGGCCCTCCAGAGATCATCCACCAGCCGTCTCCGTGCTGTGCCTGGGCCTGAAACCCGATTGGAGAGGATCTAGATATATCACTTCATCCAGGTGCTGAGGGAGCTATCGTGCCACCACACTCTCAACAACCTTTGCCACAAAGCGAAGATTGGAGACTGGACGATAATTCGACAATAATGTTGGATCCAGGGACAGTTTCTTGAGGAGGGGCCTCACCACCGCCTCTTTCAATGTGGCAGGTAAAAGCCCCTCTCTGAAGGAAGCGTTAATAATCCCCTGGAACCAACCTCGTGTCATCTCCCGAGTAGCCAAAACCAGCCAGGAGGGACATGGATCCAATAAACATGTGGTGGCACTAAGCCCACCCAGTAACCTGTCCACGTCTTCCAGGATCACAGGATCGAAGTCAACCCAAGTGACCTCACCGAAATCTGCCCCCGCCCCCCGCCCAGAGATGCCCAGTCAGAGTCCAGCCCATCCCGGATCTGAGTGATTTTGTCCTGCAGATATCTAGAAAAATCCTTGGCCCATCTTGCATGGTCTAGTGCAATGATTGTATACTGATCCTTTCTTGTCTAGTGCAATGATTGCATACAGAAAACACAATGTAATTCATGAGATGGCTTCTCAACCTGTTTGCTTTGCTTTTTACAGTCTAGCCATTGCATAACAGAGAAACCTAAAAATAAGAAATGAAATAAAGAACAAGCAGTTCGTCACACCGGCTTTGAACAGGACAATCTCCGTCTTTCCAATCCAGTTTAAAAATGCACCAATATTTAACATTGGGTAGGGGAAGAAACAGGGCCCCTGTCAAAGCAGTGTGATGGACCACAGTTTAGGTTCAGCGGTCTACCAATACGACATCTACATAGGTTGTTTCCGAATGTTTCTTGGAGCGTTCAAATCCCCCAGTTGATTATCATTGCATGAGAAAGAGCAGAGGTAAACCCATTAGCTATGCCTCCCTCCACAGATTCCAGTGCAAATATCTGCAGCAGCAACCAATCCTCTTTCACTTATGGGTAGGTCCCATGAATTATTTAGAACATGGATTGTCCAGGACTGCAAGTTTGAAGTTATACAGGGAATCTTCATTTGTACATGGGATTCCCCTCCCCCCCCCGCCCCCCTGCCCCCCCCCCCACACACACACAGTAAGCTGTAACTGGAAGATGACTCATGACAGCAGAGCTGAAGAAAAGAATCTGAATTAATATTTCTACCCCTTCTATGCTCATCTTTCTGTTTACTATATGACTTACTAAATAACCTCTGAATTTGAACCCCAAAACAGGGCCACATGGAATATCATAAACATCATTCTAACAGAGGTTATTGATTGATTATTTTAATACCTGTAAAGCTCATTCCATTTCATGAGGACTTCAAAAGTCTTGGCATATGATATTGCAAAATTCAGCTAGTTTAGGGATGGTCTACCAATGACAGATGATTACACTGAATATACTATGTGCTATCATTCTTAAGATCATATGTATCACTTCAAAACAGACAGTAGAGAGACTGATAGTAGATGATATTTATAGCTCAGGGTTGAATTGTGAGGTCCTTGGTACTTTCTGAATTTGGTTGTTCGCTTGCAGACACTTCATTATTACCCAACTAGGTAACATCATCAGTGCTACCATGAAAATGACCAAGCTCCAAGAGCACCAAGGACCTCACAGTAGAGATAATTATTATCGTTACCAAAACTATAATGCAGTTACTGTTAGTCCAATCTAACTTAGAAATTGCTCATATGGGGAAAAAATTGGACATGCCCTCGAGTTCCTGAAGAAAAGGTGAAATATAGATCTAATACAGTAAAACCAATTTGTCACTGAAGAATTGCAACTATGACTACAGATGCAGAGCCACTGGAAAGCCAATGAGGACCATCATCAGGTGTCAGGAAATTAATTGATAGTACAGGTAGTCTTGACTTACAACATGCAGCTCATGTAGTAACTGTTCAAAATTACAAAGGCACTGGGAAAAAAAGTGACTTATGACTCTTTTTCATACTTACAACTGTTGCAGCATTCTCGTGATCATATGATCAAAATTCAAACACTTGGCAACTGGAATGTATTTATAACCGTTGCAGTGTCCTGGAGTCATGTAATCACTTTCTGACAAGAAAAGTCAATGGGGAAGCCAGATTCCCTTAAGAACCATGTTACTAACTTAATTATTGCAGTGATTCATTTAACAACTGTAACAGGAAAGGTTGTAAAATGGGGGGAAATTGACTTAATAACTGTTTCACTTAGCAACAGAAATTTTGAGCTCAATTGTGATGGTAATTTTTATTTATTTTATTTATTCGATTTATATACTGCCCCCCTCTCCCCGAAGGGACTTGGGGCGGTGAACAGCCAATAAGAACACATATACAAAGTACAATACACGAGACAACATAATAATATTAAAATTTAAAAACTGAAATATAATATGGCTCTAATTAAAATGTAAAGCAAGTATTAAAAGAGATTAAAACCCGGTTAAAATTTAAAAACCCCTAGGCCAGTCCGGCCTGCCAAAATAAGTGCGTTTTGAGTAACCGACAGAAGGCCATGAGATCGGGGGCAGCCCTTACCTCCAGGGGTAATTCATTCCAGAGAGGGGGTGCTCCCAATGAGAAGGCCCGCGCCCTCGGGGTCGCCAGCCGTCCAACCAGTGGCACCCCGAGGAGACCAACTCTATGGGAGCGTACCGGTCGGTGGGAAGCCGATGGTGGCAGGAGGCGGTCTCGCAAGTAACCTGGTCCCGAGCCATGGAGCGCTTTAAAGATAGTGACCAAGACTTTGAAGCGCACCCAGAGGGCCACCGGGAGCCAATGCAGCACGCGCAGAAGTGGCATAACATGGGAGCCCCTAGGTGCTCCCATTACCACCCTCGCGGCTGCATTCTGCACCAGCTGGAGCCTCCGGATGCTCTTCAAAGGCAGCCCCATGTAGAGAGCGTTGGCATAGTCTAGGCGGGAGGTCACCAGGGCGGAAGTGAATTTGAGGACTACCTGTAATGATTTCATGACACTCTGCTCATTAGATGAACTGCACATATATATTTTTCTTCTTTTTTGGACCCTGCTTCACCTCCCTGAAGTTCATACAGTGAACATGATGCTTCAGTCCCATGTGGGACTATGGGACAAAATAGCAAATGAAAAAGCAATGCTTATACATATTCAGTCCTTTAAATAATAATGCTTCCCCATGAATAAGTCCATATCTTAATAGAACAGCCTTCTACTTTTGTAACTGTAATACTTTAATCAAATGAATGGAAACTAGATAAAAGTCAAATCTAACAACATCTTGTTAGTTGATAACAGAGGGATGTGTCCTATCAGCATACTGAATAAATATATCAGAAAGGAAAAAAACCCCTAGCTCTGCAAATCTCTAAAGTTAGTTGATCCAAAAGTTAGCCTGGATGTATACTGCTACAAAACACAGATGCAGCATATTTGCTAGTCAGGGTATATTTTTGACTTTGTCCCATTCCTCATAGTAAAAGCCTATTTTCCCCAAAGGGACATTTAAGGTCACTTTAGGGGGTAGAATTTTACTTAGAGCCCCTGGCTAATGAGGTCTGGGAGCCAGGGATTAGTCTAATATGCAAATTTTGGACTAGCCAATGGGAAGTTACTTATTAAGCTGATCCTTCACAGTGTGTTGTTAATTACTAAAGGCAAATAGGGCAAGAAAGGTTAATCGTTCTCAGTTGTGGAGAGGTTTGTCTCCTGCTTTCTTCTCCTCAACAGGATCAGCCTGTCTTCTTCTATCAATACGCAGACTTCTGCACAAGGCTGGTTCAAATCACAACTTCTAAGGAAGCAAACAGAATCAGCTTATTTTTTTGATGTGGCCAGAAGCGTGGTGGCGAGATTCAACACCAGCTACTTTATTAAGCATGGTGGTGCTGATCAATTAAACTTCCAGATTAAATAATGAATCCAAGTCTAAACCACAGCGATTTGCTGGGTGTGGGAATTGAGCATTTTAGTGCAGGTTGGACTCTTTTTAAGTTTAACATTTTTGCTCATCAGATAAAATAACTTTAATGACAATATGTCCCAAAAGTGCTTTTTCAGGAGGCAAAGTGAACACCCTTTGAATGGTGTGGGAGTAGGAATGGATTTCCAGAGGGGAAAAAATTGCAGACTACAGGAACCAGGAGCACTACTCAGGTGACCCTGAGGGCACAGATAAACTTCCAAGTGCTTCAACGGTCCTCTAAAAGGATGCAAATGACCAGCTGTCTGCAAGGAGTATAAATCCTTCCATTCTCCACTATCCTGTCAGAGCTGAAGAAGCTTCTTGGATGAGAAGTGAAACATCTTCAAAAGAAAAAACAAAGTCCAGTTTCCTGCTGAAAAAGCACCTTTGAGACAACCATGACCTGGATGATTGAGAATCTATACAGACTTTAATGACAATAATAATTTATTAAAAGTATATGCTGCCTGATTCCCAATGATTCTGAGCAGTCCACAACTTTACTCAGCCCACCTGAGAACGTATGCCTTTACTATAGGTCAAATTATATACTGGATGTCCTAAAATGCTCTGCCATAATTTATTTTCAGAACATGATATAATGTCCCGGTTTATACAATATTGTAAGCCATCAGCCATTACACATTGAATGAGCTAGATTGTGGTTTAATATAGATTGTCCTCAACTTACAACTGTTTGGTTAATGTCCATTTGAAGTTACAACAGCATTGAAAAAAAATGACTTGCGACTCTTTTTCAGAGTTATGAATGTTGCAGCAACCCTATGGTCACATGATCAAAATTCAGATGCTTGGCAACTGATTCATATTTATTGTGGTTGTAGTGCCGTGAGGTCATGTCAGAGGTGGTATTCAGCAGATTCTGACCAGTTCTGGAGAACCAGTGGCAGAAATTTTGAGTAGTTTGGAGAACCGGCAAATAGCACCTCTGACTGGCCTGGACCCCATCTATTTTCTGCCTCCTGAGTCCCAGCTGATTGGCTGGGTCTTCTTTTGTTGCCCTGAACTGGAAAGCAGGTTAATGGGGTGGGGAGGGAATGGGATTTTGCAATAAAACCTTCCCCCAGGAGCGGGGTGGGAGTGGAGATTTTGCAGTATCCTTCCCCTGCCATGCCCATCAAGTCATGCCCACAGAACCGGTAGTAAAAAAAATTTGAATCCCACTACTAGGTCATGTGATCATCTTTTGCAACCTTCTGACCAGCAAAGTCAATGGAGAAGACGGAATCACTTGACAACTTTGTTACTAACTTAACAATTGCAGTGGTTCACATAACTGTGGCAAGAAAGGTTGCAAAATGGAGCAAACTCACTTTACAACTATCTCACTTAGCAACAGAAATTTTGGACTCAATTGCAGTCATAAGTCGAGGGTTACCTGTACTAAGTTTGAATCTACAGGATTACACACTTAACTCATAGATTCTTTCCAACTTTTTTACTTGCAGATTATACAGATGGCAACTGGACTCAAAATGCCTCAATCAGTGGGGAGATAAGAGATAGCCTCAAACTGTTCCAATTGCGATGATAACCGCAGTTCACAAATTAGTTCAGAAGAGATCTGAGAGATCGCAAGGTGGGAGTGAGATGCTAAACATGAAAGCTCTTTTGCTGGAGAGAGTTCAAAACATTACAGATCATATGGACACTCAGAAAAAAATAAGTATATTCCTCAATCTTCTTGTGATCCGTGATGTTTTGAACATAGACTGAAATATGAATGAAGATTGACATTAAACATCCAAGTGCACTGCAAGATGAAGGAAATGAGCCTTGGCATAACAGAGAAAAGAGAAATCAAGAACATCCTACACATATATCCAGTTGCACGTACTTACCCACCTTTGCAGAAATAGGAAGCCTCCCAAAGCAAAAGTGGAATCGAAAATGATGGAGATGATAAAAGCTTTGTTCTCCCCCCCCCCCCTTCTCTAGTCCTTAAGGAAAGGATCTTGGATTATTTTATTTATTTATTTATTTATTTTTCAATTGCTTACAAGATAATAGGTATAAGTAAAACATAGTTATGAATACATGGATACATATAAGATATATAAAATATAAAAGAAACAATAGGACAGGGATGGTAGGCTCATTGGTGCGCTTATGCACGCCCCCTACAGACCTCTTAGGAAAGGGGTGAGGTCAATAGTAGACAGTCTAAGGTTAAAATTTTTGGGATTTGGGGAAGAAACCACAGAGTCAGGCAGAGTATTCCAGACATTGACCTCTCTGTTGCTGAAGTCGTATTTCCTGCAATCAAGTTTGGTGCGGTTAACCTTGAGTTTGTATCTATTGTTTGCTCTTGTGTTGTTATGGTTGAAGCTGAAGTATTCATTGACAAGTAGGATATTGCAGTGTATGATTTTATATATTATACTTATATAATATATTATAATATATTATATATTATAATATTATATATATATATATATATATATATATAATATATTTATATATTATACTTATAATATACTACAATTATCTGTAACTAAGCAGAGGGAAGAGGGAGGGTAATCCAAGTTCTCTGGGAGGTCCTTGGGTGCTCTCTGAGCTTGTTTTCTTGTAGCTGTTTTGTTACCCAAACTAGGTAACACCATTAATGCTAGTCATTGGTACTTCTCTCCCTGTCCCTCCATCCCTCCGTCCCTCCCTCCCTCTCTCTCTCTCTGAATTTGGGTTGTGTGGCTAGCTCTGCAGTCCAGCTGGAGAACTATTTTCATAGTCTCTTTGGTGAGGCTCTTGAAAATTCATTTTCTACCCTAAATGAATGGCTCCTATTTATTCCACTTGAGAGCATTATTGGCTCAAGAGTAGCTACACCTATACTTGACCACCTGAATTGTGAAATATATTCATCTTGGTGCAGAGAACTTAATCAGAGCTAATGAGGAATTAGCATCATTTCCCAGGCTGCAGCCACTATTTATTTATTTATGTATTTATGTATTTATTTATTTATTTTATTAAACTTATATACCGCCCTCTTTCCCTGACAGGACTCAGGGCGGTGTACAGCCAATTAAAAATACAACAACAATACAAAATTAAAAACAATTAAAATCAAATATAGTGGCTGAAAGATAAAAACATATAAAGGGAATTAAAAAGACTAAAAACCAGATAAAATCAGATTAAAAACCCTAAGAGAACCCTAGGCCAGACCAGCTTGGTGAAATAGATGAGTTTTCACTGCCCGCCGGAAGGTCAGGAGATCAGGGATGGTTCTCATCTCCAGGGGTAATTCCTCTCTAATGAAACAATAGTCCTTAGAATTTTCTTGAAATTATCACATGAGCTTTTGTGAATCATGGCCGACTTCTTCAGGTGTACAATCTGCAGAGCTGGAAAAGGAAGGGTGCACATACAAAGCCAATGTACCTCCTTATTGCCAATGCTTCCTTGACTCAAAAAAACACATTTACCTTCATGAAAAAAGCTGCCATTATACAGTCAACACTTTAGCACCTTCTAAGGAACTGCCTTGCCTGCTGTACCTTCTGCAGTGTTTTTTGTGCAGTGCATCATCCCACTGTGATTTTTGCCGATTTCTGTGTGTGTTGATTATTATAAATGCTGTACCATTCCAAGAACAGAGGGGACAGCACCACACATAGATATTTATGGCATACAGAATAGTGCCTTCTTGGGATTAATCTCCATGCATCTGATGAAGTGGACTGTGACCTGGAAAACCTGATGTAATAATAAACATTTTAGTTTTTGAAGTTATTTTGTTCTTTTGGTTGGCCTGGCTTACCTCTGTTTTAGATCTTTGATCAAGTATTGGACTCAGCAGTAGAGCGGTGGTTCAAATGCTTGCCACCATCAGGACCAAGAGAAACAATTTGGGATCACCCTGGCAGAATCTGCTCCATGGTTCCAAGGTATAGAATGAATGAAGTGACATCCTATTGGAAGCAATCCCTTGGCCCATCTGTATAAAAAGTCCCCTCAAAAGACTCCAGCCTATTGATTTTCATTGGCTAGAACAATTCAGAAAAGGCAACCTCTGAATGCAGTAGGGGCTGCGTCTTTCAAAGGCTAGAACTTGGCCTCTGCAAAACTTAAAAAGTTTGCTTCTGTTTAGTAATGACAGCCCCAACTTGACCTGAATACAAATGATTCTGTATGCAAAGTGACTGCCAAACACAACCCAGCATGCAAGAAATGACTTCATCTCTAGGTGGAAACTCCTGTTGCGTTCATTGGAATATACAGTGTAGACCCCCCTCCCAATCCCATTCAGTTTAAAAGCTTCACTCTACAGTAGACTCTTTTTCTGTATATATGAAAAAGAAAACCTGTCTGCATCTGTGCAAATAGACCCATGCCCCAGTTTCTTTGAACATTAATCATCCTTAACTAAAGAAGTTACATTTAATCATTTTAACCTTGGTGTTTCCATTAGGCAAGGGGCTCATGAGATATCTGCAAGAAACAATGCTACTTTGAAAACAGTTTGATGGGAAATTAGAGGTTATTACTTTTTACTACAGAATTAGTCCTATAACAAAGAACTATCCCTGTATTTCAAGTAGTCCTTATTAGTAATATGACATTGGAATTATGCTGAGAAAACCAGTGTTCTGTTCTTTTACTACAGAGTTAGGATATAAGACTTTGTGGCTATCAGTTGGAAGCTAAGCAATTTAGTCTCCTGGTTAACTCCAGGAGACTGTTGTTATAGCTTTAGTCTACTCAATTCTCCTTCTCCTTTTCTTCTTCTTCTTCTTCTTCTTCTTCTTCTTCTTCTTCTTCTTCTTCTTCTTCTTCTTCTTCTTCTTCTTCTTCTTCTTCTTCTTCTTCTTCTTCTTCTTCTTCTTCTTCTTCTTCTTCTTCTTCTTCTTCTTCTTCTTCTTCTTCTCCTTCTCCTTCCTCCTCTCCTCCTTCTCCCACTCCTCACCTCTCCCCCTCCTTCCTCCTCCTTCTCTTCACATTTCAGCCTTTAAGCCCACAATCTATTGTCTCTTAAATAATCATATTTAACCCACAAAAAAGAGCAGAACTATTTTGTGTGCCCAATCTTGTCTTCCTTTTAAAATAGGGCTATGTTCTCTTGTGTCATTGATGCACTATTTTCCAAAATAATAGCTAGCATCTGCATACACAATAAAGATACGATTGGGAGAATGAATACAGTATTATCTTTGGTTTGGAGTGGATCAGATCTTAACAGTACTTCTGTCCTAGATAACAACAGAAATAGAATTCAATATCCCTCCATGAAGAGAAAAAAAGCAAACAAACTAAAAATCAAAGACATTCTCTAAGCCCTCAGCCATTTAGAAGGCTCTGGAAGCTTATGACACAATTCTGTAGGTTTGTATATATTATTTTCTTTTAAATTTATACATACACACAGAGAGACAACACACACAAGCCCACCTGCTTATGTATTCCATACCATAAAGGGGGAGGGGGGGAATGTTAGAAATCCCTTCATTATTTACAAATTGCTTTTTTTTCTGCCTGCCCAGTTTATATCTAAGACAATAAATAGGCACCCTGGTTTAGTGGGGTGTAAGGAAAAAAAATAAAAATAAAACCAAACACTGTGTTTTCTGATTTTGCTCTGTTTCAACATGCTTTACACCTTCATTCAAGTTAGTAGAGAATGACATTCTCCATTTAATTAAATGCTTAATTGCACTAGGAATACGGTTTGAAGGGGCAGTTTAAATTGCCTGATCTCTGATCTGTGGTATTAACATCTGACAGCCTTGTAGGGCTGCTCCAAACTATGGCTTTCAGCGTAATTCTCTTACCTCTGGTAGGATTATAACTGTGAACTACACGGCAGGGAATGTGTATATTAGTTTCTCAGCAGGTCCTGTATAGTGAGGGTAATGGCAATAACTTTGCCTGCAATGGGGTGGAGGTCTAATATCTCTTGACAACAACACTTGTCTGTTGTGAATTAGAGACATACAAAGTGTTTTAAACTTAAAAGTCCATTTCAAAGAGAACTTCTACTTGGCCATTCCTAAGGAGCTATATTTCAAGAGTTCTGACCATGGGGGCTGGGAGAATCTTGAAATGAGTAACTGTAAAGGTTTGCAGCTTAAAATAAAACATATACTGTATGGCTGGGAGTGCCAATGTCTACGAAGGCCATTCTGAGACTTTCATCTTATATTCTTATAAGTATTTAGTCGTTTATTTGGCGGCATGTTTCATACCTGAAATATTCAGTCTTTTCAGAACCCGGAGTCTTGAACGTTGTTGAAAAAACTGTGGGAAGATGTCACACATGCAGGGAGACCTACAAATATTTCTGAGCTAGAAAAGGTCTGCAAGGAACAGTGAGAGAAAATCTTTTTTCCCCAAAAGCCAAATAGAAAGATTCCTAGCTGGTTACAAAAATTATTTGAATGCTGCTATTTCTGCCAACAGCAATCTTACAAAGCAGTGCTTGGAAAGGTGTCAGAATCTTTCCATATTCACCAGTTTCTTATTTTAAATATTTAAACAACATGCCTAAATATTAAGTATGGTTTCAGGTGCAGAAAAATGTTGCATTTAACACTCTACCAACTTCCGTTCTATTAAGGATTCATTGATATATACTATATGACCATGGTTGACCAAATTTTACATATTACTGTACATTAAATATATTACCTGATCTGCTGCTTCATTAGGCAACTCTTATTTTGTTCCCTTTCTAACTATTAGACATGAATACTTTTTTAAAGTGCACATTTTTCAGCAGCTATCTTTTATTAATATGGGAGATCCAGTGTTTATGTATTAAACACAATATCCTATACTGCATTATCATAACAGTGTAAGAAATCATTTGGATGTTATAGCCACTTTGGTTATCTTGACCCTGTTTATTATTTAAAAATAAAATCACAGTGCTTTGTATAAATTTCCCCAAGCTAAATATCATTCACCTTGTGAAAGTGTTTAGCTGTAATTGTTAGATAATCAATTTGGGTAAAATGAATTATGTGCCAAGAGACTTTTTAGAATGCCAGCTGTCTATTCACCTTAGATTTTTAAAAGCCCTATTAAACATTTTATGTTCTTTCCAAATGATGAAGCATAATCTGTCATTCACAACCGGAATTTTTTCTTCAGTTTGTATAATCTTTAAATCAGGAGGGCTTGTAATAAATATTCTTAATTTTTGTCTGCTTTGGAAAAGATAGACAAGAATCCAAATTATGTTTTCCGCATTATGTTCCTTACTATTGGATTGTGTATGAACCTATACACTTACCGGTATATATGTGTATCAGTGGTGGGATTCAAATTTTTTTACTACTGGTTCTGTGGGCATGGCTTGATGGGCATGGCATTGCTTGGTGGACGTGGCATGGTGATGTGGCAGGGGAAGGATACTGTAAAATCTCCATTTCCACCCCACTCCTGGGAGAAGGTTACTGCAAAATCCCATTCTCTCCCCACTCCACTAACCTGATTTAGCTCAGTTTTCCTGTGCAGGGAAACAAAAGAAGACCCAGCCGATCAGCTGGGACTAGGGAGGCAGAAAATAGATGGGGTCCAGGCCAGTCAGAGGTGCTATTTGCCACTTCTCCAAACTACTCAAAATTTCCATTACTGGTTCTCCAGAACTGGTCAGAACATGCTGAATACCTCTGATGTGTATGATATACCTGTGACTTTCAGGTGTTGATATGCTATGATCTTGTGACCCTCAATTTGACTGTGCTGGCTGAGGATGATAGGAATTGGATAACCATAGCTTTTCCTTCATTGTTCTAGAGAACTGTTCAGTCAGAAATCCTTGTAGGTAAACCTATAGGAACTTCAAGCCTATAATGATGCAGCCAAGTATCTATAACATAACGCTGACAATGACTTAAAAGTCCACTATGGAGAAGGAAGTATATGGGATTCTGAGTGGTCAAATAGTTTCTCTATCTGTAAAAATATATATTTCTGTTTAAAAAAAATTGGAAGTTTGCTCTACACGTACACTGTAAGATTCTACACTGACCCAGAAGCTCCAGGTAATTGTGACTGCAATAACATATTTGCTAGTGTTTTTGTTTTCTTTGCACTGTGAAGTTCAAAGGTACAAATCCCAAATAATCTACTTGGAATCCATGGGCCTGTCTTTTCTTATCAATGCAGAGCCATTTCTCCAAATTACCTGCTATGTTATTGGTTTATCTGATCCAAGGCTTTCTGCTACTAAGATATATTGCTCTGACCTTTTCTATAACCGTGAGGGTTTTTAATATTTGCTTGAGTCCCGTTTTCCAGTTTGGGACATTTTTAAATTCAGTGTGATTTCTGAATGGGAGTGCTCTTTGGTATATCTTGATCATAATCTGTAACATAACAAAGATTCTCTTGTGAAAGATGAGTAAAACGGCAAATGAATATTTCTCTTGTAAGATTGTAAGCTTTAAAGTGGAGGGAGGCATGCTACTCTAGGGTAGAGAGTTACTTGTGTACACTGTGCTCGATTATATTCTTCATAGATTGTAGAAAACCTCATTTCTTGGATAGTGTGTGTTTAGTTTTTTGTGGACAAATAAAAATAATAATATAAGGGGATCTTTACTTGATCAGGCTGTCCACATTTTCTGCTTTCATGTAGCAGAAGTAAGGCTTATTTCTTGTTCTTTGAGGAGCAGGAATGAGAGAATACATGAAGATCCAGCTGATGCTTTTCTTCAAGGAAATGGGCTGATTGACAGAGACTTGCAAGTTGTCAATAACCAACAGCAATTAATTCTCTTTGAATGTAGAGGCTAGTGCATTTGCAGCTGCTTACAAGTGGGTAAAAGAATCTATAATGGCTTCTGACTGCATTAATATGGGGCAAAACAAAATCAAGAGATTGGTTTATATGTTTGATCTAACTCTTGTCATTTTTCCTTTCAAAGGCTTTGTAACTTTAAATGAGAGAAGTATTTAATTGAAATTTTAAAAGTTAATAGTGTTCAAACTCAAAGACTCTAGGAACATAATGGCAGATAACTCTGGCCTTTCTTTGTTTTTCCTTGAACACATTTCACTTCTCACCCAATCACCTTTGGGATGACCTGGATGACTGAGAATCTCCATAGAACTTCTTCATGGATGTGGGAATACAATTTGCTATGAATGAGGCGAATGTCTTCTTTTGCCACTGCACTCTAATTTTAAATGAAGTTATAACCTCTCTCTAGAGGCTTTAAATCTCACCGGTCCTTCTATGACTTGACATTTGAGAGAGAAATGATCTCTGTGGCAGTGTGGCACCTACCAGCAGCTTAGGCTGGTGTGTACTTATAGCAAAGATTGTAAAGAGAGGGGGGAGGGATTCATTATGTAGTGCCAGCAAGAGATTATACGTGTTTGGAAGTTCTGTGGAAGCTTCAGTTAATGTAAAAGATTGCAGCAAAAGGAATTCTGAAACTGAGTGAAATGAAATATGTCAGTTGTTTATGACATGTACTCATTCTTCCTTTGTTTCCAGTTCTAATTCAAGGTGTGCTATAAAGCCCTTTCTATACTAGGACCATAGTGTCTGAAGGAGTGCCTCTTCCTGTATGTTCCTATTCACACTCAAGGATCATATTTAGGAAAATGTGTTCCTAGTGCTCCTTCATGATGACTTATGGCTAATAGTCAGCCAAGAACAGGCTTTGTCAGTGGTGGTCTCTTGACTTTGGTAATTTCACCCTAACGAATTATTCCCAGAGCCAACTACCTTGCCTTTGTTGTACCAAGCAAATAAATGTTTACTTTTCAAGTTTTTTTTAAATAAAATGTTAAATGATTGAGAAAGTTTGTTAACAATTTTACCACTGCTTTTTTATTGTGCTACTTTTATCATTTGTTTTGGGTTTTTTTTCTGTAACGTTTGCAGTGCGTATGTTTATTAACTGTTTTAATTGATTGAACTTTATTACAAACTGCTTTGAATTCTTTTTAATGGGAATCAGCATGCAGATGTTTTAATGCAATAAAATACATAAAATAATATTTGTAAGGATGGCCAGTGAAATCATAGGGACCATGCATGTCTTGTGTTGTCTAGATTCACGTGATTTTTAGTTTATCTTTGGCATAAATATTCCTCTATTTTTGTTTTTGTCTGAGCAGGCTTTTTCTTGGCAACATCTGCCATCATTTTCATGGAGAAGATCTATGAACCTGACTCTTAGAATAGAATAGAATAGAATAGAATAGAATAGAATAGAATAGAATAGAATAGAATAGAATAGAATAGAATAGAATTCTTTATTGGCCAAATGTGATTGGACACACAAGGAATTTGTCTTGGTGCAGATGCTCTCAGTGTACATAAAAAGAAATGATACATTCATCAAGAGTCAAGAATTATAAGGTACATCACTTAATAATAGTCATAAGGTACAATAAGCAATCAAATCATACTAGGAAACAGTCAATACAAATTGTAAGGATACAAGCAACAAGGTTACAGTCATACAGTCGTAAGTGGGAGGAGATGGGTGAAAGGATGAGGGGATTAATAGTAATAGTAATGCAGACTTTGTAAATAGTTGGACAGTGTTGAGGGAATTATTTGTTTAGCAGAGTGATGGCGTTTGGGAACAAACTGTCCTTGTGTCTAGTTGTTCTGGTGTGCAGTGTGCAGTGCTTTATAGCATCATTTGAAACAATTTATGTCCAGGATGTGAGGGGGTCTGTAAATATTTTCACAGCCCTCTTTTTGACTTGTGCAGTACACAGTATACTCTTTTAAATTGATTCTATATGATGCTGGTATTATGTGGCCCCAAGCACCAAATGACAGGACTGAAAAATGTCCAGATCTTATGGATTCATCAAAATTGATGGTTATTGAAAAAGAGACCTGAGCCATTACTAATCGCAATGAATATTTTAAAAATCTATAGTTAACTATGATTTATACAAATCATTTGGAAGATAGGCTTCAAAATAGTCAATGTTGCATAACAACCCTTGTCCTGGGTCAGTTCAAAGGCCCAAAGTGAGCAAGCATTCATGTTCTCAAGAACCTTTGATCAATTGCTATGGTGAATTGTGCAAACCAAAAAATCTTTATGCATGAATGATATACTGCTCTTACTTACCTTCTTTTATATGCTTTTAAACACTTGTTTTTTATTGTGTACACTTTCAGTTTTAATACATTTTTTATCTTATCGCTTTTTATCATTTAATACAATATTCCACTTTTCTTGTGCTGTCTATGATCATAGTAAAAATTTGATGTGATTTGATCAGCATTTATGATAGGCATCATGGAATGTGGGGGAAATAGGAATAAAAAACCAGGGCAATTTGCTGAAATGTTATCAGTCTGTACTTGCTGGATACATCATGTTCATCCACCAAACAGTTTCCCTCAAGGAGCAAGTAGTCCTTGCTTAATGCCTTGTCCTTTTTTGACCATCATGATGGCCAGGGAATGGATGCTTTATGACCCATAAAACTCCCCTGACTGTTGTAAATGGTCACACTGCCCCCCCCCACTCTTGTGATCATGTGACCATATATCAAGCAGGTCAGCTTTATGACAGGTTGCAGGGTTTCCTGGTCACGTGACTGTGATTTACAATATTTTTTGCCAGTTTCTAAAAAAGCCAGAAAATTACTTCTAGTCATATGGAAGCTTAGTCTACTGACCGTAACAAATTACGACCATAATTCAGGGCTCAATTACAATTATTAGTTGAGGACTACCTGTACAGAATACAGAATTGATCATCTGGTAACCCATTTTCCATTTCGGTTTTGCACACATCTACCTTATGTACATAAAAGCTTTCCATGCTAATTACGCAGAGTATTGGAGCCAATGGCTCTGGAAAACTCTGTGTCTTTTGAAATATAATCTTAAATTACATTTAAATTATATTTATTATTTTTGCCTGTTCGTGTTTCTCCTTCTCTCCCATTGCTTCTACTTGCCTTTTACAGGTAATCCTCAATTTACAACAGTTCATTTAGTGACCATTCAAAGTTACAACAGCACTGAAAAAAGTGACTTACAACCATTTTTCACACTTATGACCATTGCAGCATCCCCAGGCAACATTCAGATGCTTGACAACTGGTTCATTTTGATGACTGTTGCAGTGTCTTGGGGGTCATGTGATTCCCTTTTGTGACCTTCTGACAAGCAAAGTCAATGGGGAAGCCAGATTCCCTTAAACAACCATGTTACTAAGTTAACAACTGGAGTGATTTACTTAACAAATGTGGCGAAAAAAGTCGTAAACTGGAGCAAAGGGCACTTAACAAATTTCTCATTTAACAACATAAATTTTGGGCTCAATTGTGGTCATAAGTTGAGGACTACATGTATTCTGTTTTGCCTGTTAACTGTTTCTGATGATTTCTCATATTTAGTAAATTAACATATAGTTATATAGTTGAATGGACTGATATATGTGTGCTTGCTGTGATCAGGATTTAAGATTGACAGGGAGTGTATTGGATGCAAACTAAACTGAAAATTACGCCCTGTAATTTTCCAATAATGCCCATTATTTTCCCAGGGACTGCTGAATACATAGGCAAGGAGGGATAGATGACAAGACATGGGTGACAACAGCATGTTGTCATAGTGTATGACTTTCATCAAAATCAATGATGGGATAAAGATAGCGCCCCATGCCTTATTTTTAAAAAAATACAAAACTCAGCTCTTAATTTAATATACCTCGATATTTGGCACCTGATTCAGCGTAATTTGAACATATGTAATTTCCTCTCATATTCTAAAGTAAACCTAAGGCTGTTTAATAATGGGTGATTATGGCTGCTTCATAAGTGTATTATACCTCCATTTGCCCTTCCCATTCCAAAAGTTAAAGCAAGACCTCTGGTTCTTCAGAGGTCTCATTTTTATGTTGGTGTAATATACTTAATTCGTACAAGGCAGGGGTTTGCAAGTCTCTAACTTAGCGGCCACCAGTCTTTATTGCCACTGTAATAATCCTGATAGAAGTGGCTTTTTCCAGACAAATTTTTCTTTGGTCTGCAGCTCTTTTGCAATAAACATGAGCCAGAGTAATGAGACAAAAAACTCTGACTTCTCCTATGACAATTCAACTGGTTCACAAAGGGGCAGTAAAATATATTTACAGCGCTAATAGCAATGAGCAGTGGAGTTCATTATTATGCTAAACTTTCAGCTAAAGCATGGGGACAAAGATTGCCATAGGCACTGTCCTGTATGTTGGTGATAATTGAGTCTATTAGCCTTAATTTCATAATTCCTAAATTAATTCTGCTCACTTATAAATAGCTTTAATTGCTTGATGGGGCAGTTATTAAAAGGCAGTGTACTATATATCAGTATGATGAATTCATTTGAATATAGTGCACTCAATGTAACCAGCTTCATTTGTTGTCATATATTTATCCATCAACAATGATGATATCTAAGTGGATCTAGAAAACAGTCAATGGCCACTGAAGTAATTCTTTTTTTAAAAAGAAATTTATTTATTCAAAGTTTATGAAATTAAAAACATATATTTACATTTCACAGCATTGTTTAAGCAGTAGATACACTTGTACTTTTCTTCTGATAGCGTGTTATACATTATAATAACTTCATCATTTTAAACTCTATATATCCATATATATAGTTTATTTATATTTATTTACACATCACCTTTATTTTTTCAGATGTTACCAGGTCATCAGATATTACCTTTTTTTTATCCAATCGTACCAGATATCCCATGTTTTGTAATATTCACTGTCTTGGTTATCTTTTAACAAGTTAGTTAGTCTATCCATATCGGCACATTCATGTACCTTATTGATTATCGTATTTTCTGAAGAGGTCATAGCCAATTTCCAATTTTGAGCAAAACTTATTCTAGCTGCCGTTATAATATGAAGAATTAAATATTGGTGCTTCCTATTCATATTTGGTTCTAACATGCCTAATAAAATTTCCAGTTTGAATTTTACTCTCTGTTTTGTTATTTCCTCTATCCATATTCTAATTTTTTGCCAATATTTTTGTACATAGGGGCACAAGGTAATTCTAATCATTGCATTTCACAGGTGCTCAGGAGTTGACATAATTTTGTTGTATAAATTTGGTTGCATAAACAGAGGCATACAATCAAAATCACATGAAGTATTTGTACCACTTTATAAATTCTTAGTAAGATCACACCTGGAATACTGCATGCAGTTTTGGTCACCACATTACAAAAAGGATGTTGAGAGTTTGGAAAAAGTGCAAAGAAGAGTAATTAAGATGATTAGAGGCCTGGAGACAAAAACATATCAAGAATGGTTGCAGGAACTGGGTATGGCCAGTCTAGAGAAAAAAAGGACTAGAGGGTGACATTGTAGCAGTATTTCAGGGACTGACATAAGGAAGAGGTGGTCTACTTATTTCCAAAGCAGTGGAAGGCAAGACGAGAAACAATGGATCGAAAGGAAACTAATCAAAGCGATTAAGCAGAATTAAGGAGAATTAAGGGACAAACTTCCTAAGAGTGAGAACAATTAACCAGTGGAACAGCTTGCCTTCAGAAGTTGTGGGTGTTTCATCACTGAGGTTTTTAAGAAAAGACTGACAGCCACCTGTCTGAGATGGTATAGGGTCCCCTGCTTGAGTAGGAGATTGGACTAGAAGACCTTCAAGGTCCCATGTAGCTCTATTTTGATTGATTGATCGATTGATTGATTGAATGTTCCCATGCTGTGATACATTTAGCAGTCTTCATGCTCTTATATAGCATGTGGATGGGAAATTCTACTCCAAATTTCTGCTTTGAATCTGAATTTTGTAAATGTGATTGTCCCTGTTGTGCATGCTCAGTGACAGCTTCTTGAACACTTTTGTACATTGGGTGGGAATGCTTAAAGGAGAATAGAATCTTTGTTTGTACCTTCAATTGCATGGACATCATATTATGGTGGCCCAGTGGTTAGAATGCAGTACTGCAGGCTAATTCTGCTGACTGCCGACTGCCAGCAGTTCGGCAGTTTGAAATTCACCAGCTCAGGGTTGGCTCAGCCTTCCATCTTTCCGAGGTTGGAAAAGTGAGGACCCAGATTGTTGAGGGCAATATGCTGACTCTGTAAACTGCTTAGAGAGGGCTGTAAAGCACTGTAAAGTAGTATATAAGTCTAAATATTATTGCTATCATAGTGTATAGTGTTTTCTGCTGCAGTTATTTGAAATATCCGCATGAAACCACTATCATTTGAAGCTGGGGTTTATTCAGAATGTTCTCATGGTTTAAGAATTACTGAATGAGATTTATGATGCATGGGAATATCTTTTGCAGATAGGGTTTTAACTCAGGGATATTAGTTATTACTCATCTCTTCTGACAGTAACGTTTATCTTGGTTTCTACTATCATGCCAAATGGAAAGATATTCTTCACAGCTGCCCATCAACCCTGAAAATCAAATCAAACAAAAGACACACTACACAGATCATTTGTTTGAGTTTGGTTAGTTTTAGCTTCACCTGTTTAGCAATGCCAGTTAATTGTGCTTCATTCAGTAAATCTTGGGTGAATAAACTATGTCTTCATCTGATAAAAGCTATCTAGAACAAATATGTCCAATCCATATCCCGCAGGCTGCAGCTGACCCTGGACAGCTAGTAATGTGGCCCCATAAGATTGAAACTTGTACCATTATATGATTTATATACAGTACATTAACTGTATTATATATTTTACAGTATATGTGGCCCAAGACAAATCCTTTTCACTCAGTGTGGCCCAGAAAAGACAAAAGGTTGGATCCCCATGATCTAAAAGTTTCTGTTCTCTCCAACTGACTCTATACATGCACCCTGCTGCTGATATCAAGAGGAAGCCATCATTCCAAAGGCTGGCCTTTGACAAAATTACTCAAATCTACATCATAGATGTAGTTTATTTAAATGAAAGAAAGTTGTCGCAAATCCATAAATAAAACATGAAAAGTTAACAGTTGCCAAAGACAGGCTATCAGAGCTACTAAAAATTAGAATTCTGCTTTACCAACGATTTGTAACTTGTAAGGCAGAAAACATACAGAATGGCATATGCGAACGATACTGTAGTTCACATTTAAAGGTGATTTTTACTCTTTACTGAAACCATGGTTGCTGAGCATCCTCCATGGTGTTCAGTTTTGCAAGTAATCTTAATAATGCTCTTTAAAATGTATTTTATTATATCATGGTAAATAAGATGAGAGAAATAGTTAAATCCATACAGCTGCATTCGACATGTGCCCAAGTCAGGAAAAAAATGTTTTTTCTCAATTCAATATAAACAGCTACGTTCTGGAAGTTCTGCTGAATCTTTTCAGATCAGTTCCTGTTTAGCAGACATGTGATTCAGGAAACTTTGGTTGCTCCAGGTTTTTGGTGAAAAATCCACCCCCCCTTCTCTCCCCAGCTCCTCTATTTTTCTAGTATCTTCCCTTTCTCCCCTCAGTTGCTACTGATATCCTATTGCAGCATACCCACTGGGCTGACTATCTCCTGATCTTCCAGAATTGATAGTGGACTACAACTTGGATCTCTCTACATCTAGTCCAGGGTGCACCAGTTCACCATACTGCCTGTAACTCCACCCTGAACCTCTTAAGGAAACAATTGGCTTTGGAACCTCTGTTGAGTTCTCAAAACACTAAGATCGTCCATATAACAAAGCTTAGGTTGAATACACTGCAAAGCATTACTGCAAGGGAAATCAAACATCAATCTACTTTGTATAAAATTTTGAAAATTCATCAGAACAAAGTTGGTCCAAAGTAGTAAGATTACAAGAGACTGCATTTACAGAAGAAGGAGGAGGAGGAGGAGGAGGAGGAGTATAAGATTGTATTAGACTGTGGTTAATCTATTAGGCAAGTTTTTCATGGATAATAAATAAAGTCAAAATTACATCCATGGTCATATGTATCTTTCTCATCCCTGTGGGTGGTATGTTTCTTGAGACTTGGGGGTTAGAAGGTTCTGCGCAGGATCTTGGCTTGTTCCTAGCACTGTACTCTTCTGAACAGAGAGCTTTGATGTGGTTCCTGGGCTCTGTTGGAGCCATTCTCCCAACTTAAGTATCATAGCCCTGAGAGCTCCTATAACCACTGGGACCACTTTGGTCCTTCTTTACACACACACACACACACACAGAAAGAGAGAGAGAGAGAGACAGAAAGACAGAGAGTCACAAAGAGAGAGACACAGAGAGACAGACAGAGACAGAGAGGCAGAGACAGAGAGAGAGACACTGAGAGACACAGAGAGAGACACAAAGAGACAGAGAGAGACAAAGAGACAGAGAATGCATGTATGTGTGCAGCTGATCCCCAAATCAACAAGGATCTCAAGATTTTCAAAGGCATCAAATAATAACTTTCACGTTCTACCCAGAGAGGAACTGAATTTTGAAATATCTTGCTCTGATTAGTAACTACAGTTGAAACAAATGCCCCATTAAAAATCTGGAAAAATATGGAAGGTAAATCTACTTTTCCCAGCAGGCAATTCTAATCTATGCAGCAAAAGTCTCAGAGGATGCCCCTGCCAAGGAAAATTATTTAAATGACATCTAAATTCATTTACAGTAATGTGATCTAATGTAAATAGGAAGACTCTTAACATATAAATCAATGATGAACTTAGCAAGATGATCAAAGGTGCAATCTTGCTGTCATTGGCATCAATTTCACTTAATTCAAAGGAGCAGGATTAGAACAGAAACACTGAGACAGATTCTGAGAATTTTTTTAGATGTAATAACCAATAAAGCAACTTACACGTTTTGATGTTGTACTTTGTTTCCTGAGGCCCAAAATAATGTTTTTTTTTATGTTTAATTGTCTAGATAGTATATAGAAACAAATAATTTGCAATAATATCTCTAATAGTCTGACTCATGAGGCACATACATGAAAAACACAATCAATAAATAATGAATATGACTCATCTCTACTTGAGAAGAGATCCCTTGTTGCACAATATGACTGAACGCTGAGGAAACATTGATAGAGTACTTCATATAACTGCTGCATAAAAGGGGGGGCTTTTTTCCCAATTAGTTGCTTTTATACCATGGAGTGGTTTTTTCAAATTATAATACTTCAACCTGCTAATGAATTTGTGATTAATTGATCCCCTTCCCCGTGAATAAAATTAACAATTTCACTGATGCCAGAATTGGGCAAGAAATAAATATACCACTTTTTATCATGAAATACAGCAGAAACTCTTGGGTTTTGCAGGACAGCAGTTACCCATTGCAGGTAAAATGAGGAGAAGCCAAAAGTGATTTTGGATGGCCCACAACTTTTCCTGTGCATACCTGATTTTGTTAAAAAAAATAAAAATAAAATGTAACAGACACCCCAAATTACTTGTCACTCCTCAGTGGGGCAGACTTATCATTAAAGAACCCGTCACAAGCCTCTTTTTTCAAGGAATCCAATACCTTCCTTCCCTCCCTCCTTCCCTCCCTTCCTCCGCCCCTCTCTCTGTCACTCTCACACACACACATAGACAATGAATGGACTAAATTCATGAATGTTGACATTCTTCCTTGAAATCTTATTAAAATTCGTTGTACTTTCTTAAATTATACCAGGATTTTAGATGGGAAACATGAGATTTGACAGTCTTCACCGATTAGTTAGTTTAACATTTAGATTTTTAATCATACTGAATTTGATGCTGAATTTATCACAAAAAAATTATTGTGTGGTAAAAGCTACATTGTCCACTTATAGCCAACATAATGGTCTTTCAACATTTCATAGCATAGTTGGTATATAAGAAGAGATTTATATCATTGATTCCCCACTGAATATCATGGAAGAGTGAAATTTAAAAATCCTCACATCCTATTGGTATGCTACTGGTTTGGACCGGTTCTCCTGCACCGGTAGTAAAAAAAACCCGACAATCAGCTGAGAGGAAAAAGAAGAGAAAAGCACAGGATTGGCCCATTCACCTGCCCCTGTGCTTTTCTCTTCTTTATCCTCTCAGCTGATTGGTGCTGCAGGTCTCAGCTGGTGTGGGGAAAGCTGTGCGCAGGCATTAGGCAAAGCACCCCACCAAGCCACGCCCACTGAACCACCACTGGCTACTTTAATGACTACACAACAATGGATAAAAAAACCCAATAAAATCTTTTTACACCTATCAAGAAAGTAATCTAGTAAAGACCAGAGGTGAGAAGAATCATGGAATCACATACACAAGTGGATGACTCCAATGTCTATGATGAGCTATCTCTTTGTGTTGGGCATCTGAGGTCTCAGTAGAATGGGCAGCTATTCATTTCATGGGTATATCCTGGCATTGAACGGTGTCTTCTCTTAACTCAGACAATATCATGCAGTGCACAGTCCCTTTGTTTTTCTGTTGTGCTTAGGCTGGCAGTATTTGAAAGAGAAGATGGCCATGATGAAATTGCATTATAGTCTTCACTAGTATCTCTGACTCAGGTCCTGTGTGTCTTATTCAAGAATGTAAAAGTTAAAAGGTTAGAATGAAAGCAAGCTGACAAGATGCTTGGAGGCTTGTTCAAAATCTTTGCAGTGCAAAAGGCTAATGTTTTCTAGCTTTATCCCTGCAATGAACCAAATTAGCAATAAAAAGGTAAAAAATGAATCCTCTTGTCACCGCATTGTCCTTCTCATCATAAAAGGTAGTATGAGTACAATAGTAGCAAAGAAACTTTTTCTGGTAGAAATTTTGTCCCTCAGCTAAGTTCTTTTTTTTCTCTTCTTCTAATAAAAACTGGTTTTGCCCTGCTTTTGAGAATCTTTGCTATAAAGGTGAGTTTAGTAGCTTTGCTATGTCATTAAGGAACAATACCACAAAGAAAATCACAGATTTCTCTATGGTTTCTTAAAGAGCAAACAAGCAATGGCACATTTAATTGGATGACTTAACTTAGCAAATTGAAGTTCATTTACTGTAAAATAATTACCTTCTTTCCATTTATGCCTGGCTTTTTTAAACTTCAGCCATTGAAGGATTAATTAGATCAATTTAATTCCTGTGGTCCATTTAATTAATGCATGTTGGTTTAATGTAAATACAGTTTCTCTTGAGTAAAACTTAGTTCCCAATGAACTTTATGGACTGATCCATATACTTAACAGTAATGCAGAAGCCATTTTTTTTCCCAAAAGTGTTTTGTCAATTTTCCACAGTCCTGAGAATTCCTGTTTGTCTCTTATCCAAGTGCTGATCAGGTACAGCTCTATTTAGTTTTTCAGGGTTATTCAAAATTGCCACCTAGTTAGACACCATTAATGTACAAAGCTTTATATTTTCTCTTGATATGCTTCTCATATGTGCCAAGACTGGACTATTGTAACGCCCTCTACATGGGGCTCCCGAGTGGGAGTATCCGGAGGCTTCAACTGGTACAGAATGCGGCCGCGCGGGTGGTTATGGGGGCGTCAAGGTTCTCTCATGTGACGCCCTTCCTGCGTGAGTTGCATTGGTTGCCGATGGCCTCTCGGGTGCGCTTTAAGATTTTAGTGTTAATTTTAAAGCGCTCCATGGCATCGGACCAGGATATTTACAAAACCGCATTCTGCCAGTTTCCTCTCACCGTCCGGTGCGTTCCCACAGGGAGGGTCTCTTGCGGGTCCCGTCGGCATCTATGTGCCGGCTGGTGACCCCGAGGAATAGGGCCTTCTCTGTGGGGGCGTCTGCCCTCTGGAATGGGTTGCCTCCGGAGTTACGTACAGTCACGGACATGGGGACCTTCAGGCATGCCTTGAAAACCTAGCTTTTTGCCCAGGCCGGCTTGAGCTGATTTTAGATTTGGGTATTTTAATTTTATGTTAATTTTAGGGTTTAAGGTAGGGGTTTTGATTGTTTTACAGCCAGGGTATTTAATTTAGTTTTAATTTTTGCATATTTAATGTTTTTAATTGCATGGCTATACACCACTCCGAGTCCTTTGGGAGAGGAGTGGTATATAAATAAATATTCTATTCTATTCTCTATATTCTGAAACGAAAGCTTAGACACAATATTAACATTTCTTTATAGTGATTAAGAATCTAAGAGTCCTGGATCCCATTCAGGTACTATTTTTATATGTGTATCTGTTCTTATAGTTAAACAGTGGGTAATGACAACCTCTTTTTTTTTCTGCTTTCATTGTAGTCTTTGCTGACATCACAGTGCAACTCAGAGAGGGGAGGCTGGATGTAATGGAATCTCAGATAAAGGAGAGTGGGGAGTTGTTGTAGGCTGCCAACAGCCAGCAGAGCTGGAGACAGACTTGGACAGTGAGGAGGTTGGGGAGGAACATGGGCCAGTCCTGGAGTCTTGGGAAGGGTCGGATGAGTGCTCTGCATCAGAGGCAGAGATGGGGCCAGGACTATCTGATAGTTATCAGCTGCCTTCGGAGTCGTAGATCAGTGGGGCAGAAGAACAGCTGGAGCCTGTTCCAAGTGTGCGCATGTGCAGAGCTGCCAGGAGAAGGGAACAGTTAAGGAACAAGGGTCAACTCGGGAGTAAAGGTTCAGGTGAATGGGAATGGCCCCTCCCATTGGGAATAAAGAGGAGCAAAAGGGGAGTGGTATTTTCAGGAGATAATTAGTTCAATTCATTAGAGTGAAGATCTGTCCCTGATTTCTTGCCAAGTAATTGCTGCTACCGCGCGGCAGTTGGAAGATATCGGCCTGGCAACTCTCCAAGCCAGATAAAGGTCTGTAGTTGTGAAATCTCATGAAAGACTGTTTGCCAGGACTTGCTGGAGAAGAATTCATTCTAACCTAAATAAAAAAGTTTTAATGTGGCCAGGAGTCTGCTTCATGATCTTGGGAAGCCTAGGTGAGAACAGGAGTAGAGGCACGCTACCATGGTGTTGCTCCAGGGAGGAAATGTGATAGTGAAGCCTTATCTACTAAGTTCCCAAAGGAATGTAGCCAGTTTCTTGTAATGTAGTTAATCAACAATAAAGAAACTGATTTGGCCTGTTCACAAAACTGTTCTGGTGTCTTGTGCCTGACACAGGGCTACTATCTACTAACCAAACATGCATTTCAATGTCTACATGGGAATGTTTCATTTGAACACAGTGAGGTCTTTCCAAGACTCCCAGAGTTTATTTCCTGCTTAAGGAGCTGAAATTTCTAGTGGTGTCTTACTACCCTTCCACCATAGTTCAAACAAACTGGTTCAGAGTCAAGAAATTGCTTTGAACAAATGTGATAGCCAAGACATGCCCACTTCTAAGTGACAAGATGTTAATAATGGCTGCTTGCCATTTCCTATAGTAGAGACACTTGGAGCAATGGAAAAAGCAATTTCTTTGCCTATAAATTGTTTTTCCTCTTTTTCTTGGAGTAGCTGGATATAAGATTTCTCACTTCTGTTGTGTGATTGATACTTTCAATGAAAAAAGTAGTTGACTGCTAGAGAAATCCTTTATTTTATATAATGGAGGATGTCAGCATGTAAAGGCAACTTGTGAAACTAATTGAATAAGATTGGCATCTCCTACAGGAAATAGGGTGAATACAGGAAAATGCATGCTCTTTGGCCTAAAAGAAAAAAATAGAAAGAAAATGCAACCTTCTCAAGCTTCATCTTTTGTTTGTTCATTTAAAAAATGTTAGATAATCCAATAATATGGATAATGCGTATTTTGCTATCTGAAATGTGGAATGTTATAGAGATGGTTTAAGATCTGAGGAGATTGTTTAGTTAGTTTATACATTCCATCGACTTGCTACACCCAAGAATTCTTTGCAACAACAAATTCTTTCTTTGGTAGGTTCTCTGAACCAGTTTTTGTTGTTCCTTTGCATCTATTATTCAGTTTTCAACTGAATATAATATAATTTCTTGTGATATCAGAATGTATCAATATGGTTTAACTATGAATACAAAACAATTTATTTGAATTCATTTGCTTGCAGGTAGCCCTCAACTTATCATAACTGTGCCAAAAATTTCCGTTGCTAAGCAAGACAGTTGTTAAATGAGTTTTGCTCCATTTCACATTTCTTGTTACAATTGTTAAGTGAATCACTGCAGTTGTTAAGTTAGTATCATGGTTGTTAAGTGAATCTGACTTCCCCATTTACTTTGCTTGTCAGAAGTTGCAAAAGGTGATCACATGACCCCCGGGACACTTGCAATGGTCATAAAGACAAGCAACTTGTCAAGCATCCAAATTTGATCACATCATCGCACAGATGCTGGAATGGTCATAAGTGTGAAAAATGGTCACCAGCAGTGGTGGGTTGCTGCTGGTTCGGACCGGTTCTAGTGAACTGATAGTTCTGACGATCAGCTGGACCCACTCACCCACCCTTGCCCTATCCTGTCCTATATTTCCGACTTTTTCAGCTCAGCTGATTTGTGTGGCATAGTGGATTTCCGCGCCTCAGCTGTTCTACTTACCGGGGCCGACCTAGAAGGTAAGCTGTAGAGGTTCGAATTGGTGTTTTTTTAATGCTGCGTGCGCGCACAGTGTGCATGCACATGCGAAGCGTGCGTTGACAGAACCAGTTGTTAAATTGGTTGCAGCCCACCACTGGTCAAAAGTCACTTTTTTCAGTGCCCTTGTAACTTTGAATGGTCACTAAATTAATGGTTGTAAGTACTACCGGTATTGAATTTACACAATCACCTCTTCTTCAAGCAATTCTGGATGGCTAACTAGAGTGAAAAACATCACAATATGAAAAAGTTAAGAAATGAAACCATAAAAACACCCATGCAAGGGACACAAACAAGATACAATTAGCATGGCTCATGTAACATCATAGCCCAGTGCCAGGAGGAAAACCAGTCTGGATTACTGCAAAAAAAATCAGCACAAGCAATTGCCATGTACAACTCTGGGGCTGGCAGCTGGTTTCAGACTTAGATGTGGAACTTGGAGAATAGAAAGGATCTAATTCTAGATTTGTGAGATGATAATCACTGAGAGTATTGTCTGGAGGTGGTGGAGAGTTCAGGCAATCAAAATGACAGGTGTAACTGGCCTCTTCCTATGTATAGGTGATGCATGAGGCACACATTAAAAAGAATGGAACTTTAGTTATGTGGCTGTGTCCAGCATCTTGATATTTGGAAGCCCTGAAAATTCCCCATGGTATAGTTCCTGCTCCACTAAAGGTTTTTTCTCTCTCTCTCTCTAGACTCTGATTGTCACTCCTAATAGAAAACTTTCTATTAACTGAGGCGGTTAAAGAGTCAGCCCTTGCTTCATAGCCTTCTCCTTGATAATAACCTTATCTTTGGTAAACATTACAATCCATTGTCCCAAAGGTGCTTTTTCAAGAGGCAGCTGGACTTTCTGGTTTTTCTTTGAAGACATTTTGCTTCTCATCCAAGAAGCTTCTTCAGCTCTTTGAAGACGTTTTGCTTCTCATCTAAGAAGCTGCTTCTTGGATGAGAAGCAAAATGTCTTCAAAGAAAAACCAGAAAATCCAGCTGCCTCTTGAAAATGACCTGGATGACTCAGAATCTCCATAAACACTACACTCCATTCAAACAAAGAAGCACATTGCTCATTCAGTGGGTGAGACTATTTCCATCTAATGATATTTCACTTCTATATTTGTTTTTATGCATGTGGGCTGACTAGTATTGATCAGAATAGTCTGGGATACATAGTTAACTTTATCTAGGTTGAAATTCTGAAAAGTGAGGACCTATAGCCTATTGTTGTCATAAATTTGTTAGTCATACATTTATACTTGAGTTTCCTGTGGCCTGAATAATCAGATTAGATTTCCGCTCTCTATCTCTGAATCAGCCAGTAGGTCTGACAATTGTATTTTTATGCCTTGTTTAATATAAAGCAGGAAACCGGTCATTGAATATTCTAGAAATGTAACCAAAAAATAACTGTGGAAGTAAACAAAATGCAGCATCAGCAACTGTTCAGCCAATCTGACTCAACAAATTAGTCTAGAAGAGCAGAACGATTAATGGAAGGTCAACGTATAATGTAATGAGAACCCTGAAGGAAGTGACTCAAATCAGGTATCTGTGCAACAGCAGAAAAAGTGGGGATGACAATAAATAAAGGAATGTGTGGAGACATTAGGAAAGAGTAAAAGTCAAGTATGTAAGAAGAGGAATAAATCAACTGGTAAGAGGCATGACAATAGAAAAATCTCAGAAGTAGGGAAAGGAATATGGAAGCAAAAATACAGTTATCCCCAAGAAGTGATGTTGCTTTAACAAGCACTTCTGGAATTCAAAAGACATGTATGTATTTCATTGCAGAATGTTGACTTAGAACTCTGAGTCTGCTGTTTGCCAATGCAGCAACAATAAGTTTTCCTTTATTTTACCAGAGGCGTTTATCTCTGACACAACAAATGTTGGAGTTCTCCTCGGAGCTAATTCCTTAATTATACCAACATGTTTTTAGCAGAGGAACTAACATTAGAATGCCAAGGAGCATGGTGGCTCACATGGTTAGAATGCTGGATTGACAAGCAGCAAGCCCGTGTTCAAGACCCAAGTGGGATGAGGTGAGCTCCTATTCTTCACTCCAGCTCCTACTAGGGACATGAAAGGAGACCCCAATTGAATGTCCCCCAGGCAACTGTGA
This sequence comes from Bungarus multicinctus, assembly GCA_023653725.1. Taxonomy (NCBI): domain Eukaryota; kingdom Metazoa; phylum Chordata; class Lepidosauria; order Squamata; family Elapidae; genus Bungarus; species Bungarus multicinctus. Next base: position 39,849,450 of record CM042838.1, on the reverse strand, counting down.
TGTCATCGGCTAATCCTTTCAACCCAGAAGTGTCTCATTGCTTCTGAACATGAGTGTGATGCGATTAGAATCTCAGCGTTATGCATTCCTAAGGAAGGATGATCACTTTCTTCCTCCTCATTCCATTCCAGAAAATGGCTTGCCATAAAACTGGAATGGACGGTTGAAAAGGGAAGAGAATAAAATAACTTGAAATTAGCCTTGCAAATAGTTTTGACACAGATTCCTGATATTTGTTTGACAGACCAGAATAGAACGCATGAGGTGACAAGTACATTCATGAAATAAGCCTACATATGCCCAAGTCAGACTTGGATCTCCAGATTGCTATAGAAGTTGGATGTTATTTCAAAGAGCTTGAATGCAGTAGTTGATCTTTTTGAAATTGAAATGTACAGCTCAACACAGCTTTACTTATAATGGAAAGTACCATTTTATTTAAGTATAGTCTGCCCTAATACATTTATATAATATAATGTTATTCTTTATAGAGAGGCTTGCTTTGAAATAAATAGAACTCAGCACACATTCTAAAAAGGTGGAGGTGATATTCTGTAGTTGTAATATGAACTTGAAAATGTTAACTTATCAGATGACTGACAAGTTAATGGACAAATAAATGGAATGAAGAATGGTCAAGGTTAGAAAGAAAATAGGATGACCCAACAGGTCATTGATTGTCTAGACTACCTTATCTTTTTCTTAACAGTGCATATGAAAATCATTGAAAACTAAATTCTGCAGTCAATTGGTCTTTTGATTTGATTTTATATTCTCCATGTTCCTATTCTAACAACTCTCTATAAGTTAATAATTTTCCCTTAGCTAATGTTTCTTTCCTGTAAAATTCTTCTTGAATATACAGGCATTTTTGGGCAGAGTCTGGAGTTATCTGTTCCTTGCTTTCAATATGACACTTCTATTGTAATGATTCCTGAGATTTTTAAATTCTACATTAACCTTAACTTTATGGTATTACAGCTGTCAGTGTGAAACAAAAACATCATTTTTGGCAAACATTTGTTTTATTACAGACATTTTCCCCATCAGTGACAATTATAATTTCTCCTATTTTAACACATCCTTCTTTATTTCATTCCATGTCTTAACATAATTATTCTGGTATATACAATTCATATCAGACATAGTGATAGCCAAATACTGCACTTTTTTCTCAATCTTAGAATTAATTTTTCCATCAATTCTGACTGTTTTCCCATTTTCATATTCTTTATTAATATTTTGTCTTTTATTTATTAATTTTAAAACCAGCAAACACTCCAAACACTTTTTTACCATTAATATTATAGAAAAATCACCAGGACATGAGCAAACATTCATAACTTATGTTTCTCTTTTAATCTTCATTCCAGCAATTCTCTAATATCTTTTATCTCGGATCAATATTTTGAAAGCTAAAATAAATAGCAATGGTACCAACATGGCAATGGTACCTTTTCCAGTTTCTATATCTCACAGGGGTTTGTTAATTCCATGTTCACAATTATACATGCATTTTGTGAGACATAAATCAATTTTACTCACTTGATAATATTCCTGCTAAAGTCTATATCTTCCAAAAAAGTTGTTTAAATTTTCTGCATCAAAAATCAATGCCAGTTGTTTTTCATTATGTTGTTCTAAATATTCAAAATATTAATATAACTGATATTCCTAATATTGTCCCTCAGCCGTCTTACTCTTCATGAGAAAAATCCTATAAAATATCTCCATTCTCTGAGCTAAAATAATTGCGAGTAACTTATAATCACTATTCAGTAATGATATTGGGTGATAATTTTTGGTGAAATTAAGTCTTTAGATATAATGCTATATTAACCTTCAACCAAATATCTGGGATTATTCTAGTATGTTAATAGAATCCATCGTGTTTTACAATGGTTGTAATAATTGATCTTCAAAATATTTATAAGAGTCTGGTAACCCATCTTGTCCAGTTACTTTCATTATTTTGACCTTTTTTATAATTTCATCTTTTTTATTACATGGAAAAGGCAATAAAATGAATGAAAAATTAAGGAGAAATTACAGGCAAACAAAAGCAGGATGGGTTAGCAGCTTTGTCCCGGGCAGCTTGGAGTTGGCATCTACTTGAAATAGTTTTTCCTAGTTAATTTAAATTGTGTGTTCAGTTTTTCACTTTTGGAATGGGTATGACAGAATTTTCCCCCTATGCTTCAGGTTTTTTTCCGTTAGGGAATCTCAACCCAGAACTGGAATTAGCCAGGAAGCGGGGAAGGAAAAAAAAAAGTAAATTTAGAAGTCCATTTAAAAGGAAAACAAAAATCCCTTTTCTAGCATATTGGATATGCTTTCGATTTTTAGTCTGTGCATTCTACCTCAGGAACTCCATTAACTCATTCATTAGTGTTATCTGATTCACTGCAGAATCTTCTGATCTGAATGTGGATCAGCAGCTGCAGAAGGAAATCAGGTCAAACTAATGGATGTGTTAATAACACTAATGCTTGTAGCACTGGGCCTGAATAAAAGGGAGGCACAAAAATATCTGCAATGTATATCCTTCTGACAAAGAAAGAGGCCAGTGAGTGAATGATCCAGAGGTGGTATTCAGCAGATTCTGACCAGTTCTGGAGAACCGGTAGTGGAAATTTTGAGTAGTTTGGAGAACCGGCAAATACCACCTCTGACCAGAGATCCCCTGGCACACCCATTAAGCCACGCCCACAGAACTGGTAGTAAAAAAAATTAAATCCCATCACTGGAATGATTGCCTAAACTTAAAACTTACCTGCTTCAGAACATTGAAAGTTGGTATTTATAGATGAGTTAGAATGAGTTAGATGTTAGAAACTGTGACAATACAAAGAGGCACATCATGAATTATTCAACACGACGGATTGCCCGCAACTAAACAGAACAAAGTTGATGTTTTGCAAAATCGAAACAAACTTGAACCTCTGACCCCGCCTACTTTGTCTTCATCAATAAATCTCTGAGAGCAAAAACAAGGAATGTCTATTATTTTATGGTCCCATGATCATATAGAAGCTTCGAGTCTAATATGGGAACCTTTGTGGATATTTAATGGGAATCGAGTTTAACTAGAACTAAATAAATTAATACAGCCACATTTATGGGATAAAGATTATTAGGGCAGAGAAATCCCTTTCTTAATTTTTTTTCGAGGTAAAAATAGATCAATTGTTAGGCTATTGAATTTAATAGCTAGAACAGTAAAGTGTACAATAGGCCAAAACACACAGTTGTAGTTGATTAGTTAGAGAGTGTTGACTCATGCATGACGCAATCTACGCTATGATTGGTTGCTGTAAGTATAAGGGGGGGAGTTTCCCCTTTCCCTTCCTCCTTTTTCTTCTGTATGTTCTGTATACTATTTTAGATTTACCTTATAATGTTCCTGTGTTCCTGACTATCTTATGTTCTTCCTTTTCTGAATGATATATTTATATAAAAGACGACAAGTTTGTGTCAGTGTCTCCAACTTCATCTGCACAGCTGCTGTGCAATTCCTTTGACATTGACAATCCCCCAGTTTCAAGTCATAAGTAGCTCTCCTATTCTGTTTTTGCATTTTGGGGGTTGTAATTTTGTATTGCTGAAGTCTAGCGGCGTGAGTGTTCAATGTCAACAATATCATTGTTTTTTATTTTTTGTAGAATACATAAGGACACTATGGTGTAAGCCTTAAACTAGGGTTAACCCATATTTTACTAATCAAATGCACACAGACAGCAACAGAATGGACCTAGCAGAGTGTTTTAATGGCCGGATGCCCTTCCTGTTGCCAATGTGGAGTTTTGTTCTGTCACACAGACAGTATATCTGTCTGTGAGCCACGATGGTGCAGTGGTTAGAGTGCAGTACTGCAGGCTACTTCTTCTGACTGCTGGCTGCCTGTAATTTGGCAGTTTGAATCTCACCAGGTTCAAGGTTGACTCAGGCTTCTATCCTTCCAAGATGGGTAAAATGAGGACCCAGATTGTTTGGGGGAGTATGCTGACTCTGTAAACCACTTACAGTTGGCTTAACCACTTTACAGCTTAAAGGGCTGTAAAGCACTGCGAAGCGGTATACTGTATAAGTCTAAGTGCTATTGCTATATAATGGGCAGAAGGTTCAATTGGCATCTCTGCTTCTCCATCAAAAAATTTGCTCACCACTGTCATGAGTCCATCTTGATCATTATGATCCAATGTCTACCAATCATCATCTTCATTTAATAATCCCATAATCCCTTGCAGGATGGAGTCTGGGCAACTGAATGGACCTAGCAGAGTGTTTTAATGGCTGGATGCCCTTCCTGTTGCCAATGTGGAGTTTTGTTCAGCAGATATATTCTCAGTGTGCCCCGAGAGAGAAATGTCTGCCTCTATCTAGGATCGAACTCACAGCCTTCTGATTGTGAGGCAAGAGCTCCACCACTAGGCTATTGCAGCACTCCTATCCAATGTCTACCAATGCAGATGAGCTTTCTTAGAGATAACTGCTGTACTTCTGCAGACTATCAGGTAGGATATTGGCTAACAAGACTATTGTGGCATAAATGATGGCATATTCTTAGGGTTTTGATTTTGTGTATGACAATCTACTACTGAGTCTATTGTTCAAATTCTAATCAGTATGACACCAATATTCCTATGGAACAATCAGAAACATTTGGAGCTATGTATTTGTGTGTTTTTGCAGCGCTTGGGAGGATGCAGCATTGCATATAAGAAGAGGAAACATCCAGGTTGTGACCTCAACCTTCTTGCCCATTTCCTTCTTCATTATTTGTATGGGATGATGTTTATTTTGCCTCCTTTGATTCTGCAGTTAGTTTTTCAGACACAATTTAAGATATTGGAACTGACCTTTAAAAACCTAAATGACCCTAAATATCTCAGGGCCAACATCTTCTGTTATGACCTTTGGCTGCTCAAATCTGCAGAAGAGGCACTTTTGATGAGGCCCCCACTGTCAAATAGCTGTCTTTTCAGTATCTCAGAAAGGATTTTCATCTTCTTCTGCATTTCTCCCAGGCTGTGGAATACACTCCCTGGGGAGCTGCATCTGGCTCCTATTATTGGCATTTAAAACATTGTTCCTTTGCTGTTCTTGTCAAGAGCATCCCAGCATCATTATCTCTTCCCACAGCTCAGTAACAAAACTTTGGCTGTGATGATATCAAATCAAACCAAATAATGTACTCTGTTTTATCAGCACAAAAGTTCTAATAAAATATTATTTCTTCAGTGCATTCTGAGCCTCTGGCAGTTTAAAGACACTCATTTTCCATCTAGTACTTTATCCAATTGCTGATCCAATGTTTCATGTCTAGAATTCATCTCTTGTTATTTTGTCGCTGAATCAGCCAGCATATTGCTTTACAAAAAACAAGAGGCTGGGTTAAAACTTGACAGAAGGAAGCCATGGAGAACAGGCAAGGGAATCATGCAAGGGTAACTAGTAGATCTGCACAGTGGGTTTGAGGGATGTTCTACCCAGTGGTGGGATTCAAATATTGTTGCCACCGGTTCGGTGGGCGTGGCTTGGTGGATGCGCTTTGTGTGTGTGCCAAACGCACACTTTGTGCAGATGCAGAGGCGTTTGTACAGGCGCAGAGGCATTCTAACTTGCCTCCTGCAAGCCTGCATGATTCTGGTTGCTTCAGCAGCTGCCACATGGCACTATTCTGTGCCGCGCAAAGCAGCTGCGCTTCAAATTCAGAGGATAAAGGTGGGTATGGGAGCCCGGGCAGGCGAGTGGGCCCAACAGCAGAGCCAGCAGAGCAGCAGAGAGAACCGGTTCGGCCTCCACTGCTCATCGCTCCTACCAGCTCTCCAGAACCGGGCAGAACCGGTTGAATACCACCACTGGTTCTACCTCAGGGGTGTCAAACTCAAGGCCCATGGCTGGATCTGGCCCACGGAGTGCTTAGATCTGGCCCACGGGGCCACCCTGGAAACAGCAAGGGACTGACCTATGGTGGCTCTGCCAGTGAAAATAGAGCTCAGGAGGGGCCCTCCCGAGCTCTATTTTTGCTGGCAGAAGGTTGCAAGAGGCTGTCGCAGCCAGAAACGAAGCTCAGGAGCCTGTTTTCGCCGGCAAGGCACTCAGGCTGCCACAGGTGTCCCCAACATGAGTGATGTTGAGCTGGCCATGCCAAGCCTGGTCACACCCATTCCACACACACACACCCCGAGGTCAAACACAATCCTGATGTGACCCTTAATGAAATCGAATTTGATACCCCTGTTCTACCTACTTCTCCTGAGCCTCTTTCAGTCTTCTCCAGCATTGTTTATAATGTGGGAGACAGGTGGCTTCTTTTCTAGCTGTGGTCAAAAGTCACTCAATCTGGGTGCCTCAGGGTAATGGCTGGAGTGTGCTTCAAAACTGCCCCAACCTGACCTCCCTTGGCATACGATGAAGATCATTTTTATCATACCACTTTTACACAGAAGTAAAGGTTTATCTCCCACAAAGAAATACGGATCGCTTCTTTTAATTGGGAGGGCTCACAATTTTAATTGACCAAGAGGGACAAGAGTCAAATGAGCAGGGCATGACTTCATTTCTCCATGGCTTTTCTCCACATCCTTGAAATCTACAAGTATCTGAAAGAACAGAAAGTAAGTTGCTGAAGTTACACCCCCACTCACCTGGCTGCATCTGATTCCCTTTGTCTACCAAGAATGATGCCACTTGCTCACAATGAACTTCTGATTGTTCTGACTTTCCCCTCCAACATCTTGATGGCGATATTGCACAAGGCAGAAAAACAATGCCAACTTGCACTGTGCCAGAGGTCTCCAAACCTGGCTGGAGAATTCTGGGAGTTGAAGTCCACAAGTCTTAAAGTTGCCAAGTTTGGAGACCTCTGCACTATGCAGATTCAATGAAGGAGAAGAAATCAACTTGTTTTACTGCCTTGGCTGCAACATTGTAGGTTTTTAAATAACTCTGATTCTTTGTTCAGTCTTTTTGTTTTTCTTCCAAGTGTGTATTCACTTATGCCCTCAATTAAAAGCCTATCCTTTTATCTTTTAGAACCTAGAGGGTTGATTTGTCTGTGATAGGGACAGAAGAACTTAGGAGAAATAGTATTAATTAGCCAGGCTACCTCCATATTTCAGAGAGCATCCAGAACATTGACATTACCACTAACAGTTGTAAAGAATTCATCAAGTGCATTCAGGACAAATCTGGACACATCAGACACATAATTAAATGGGGCCATTTTAATCTGTCCTAAATTCTAAAACATTAAAGAATTACTTGTCAATAACACTGTAGTCACACATGGTTCCTCCACCTTCAGATCACCAGTTCACCCCAGATAGAAACGCATACCATACTTAGATGTAGGAAATTGGATGTTAATTTTAACAAGCCCTTGGTGGTTATGGAGGGCCCAATATTTTGACTTATTCATGACTGGACAATCTTAGTGTGGACATTAAAATTCTCAGGAAAAGGAATCTGAAGTAATCCAACATCATGCCCAAGATCACTTTGGTTAGTTTAGAAAGACAGACTGTTCGTGCTAATAATCCACCCACCTATATGCACTTAAAAACTAACAACAGACAGATGGAACAGCAGGTCAGTAAGAAGAGATTGCTATACTGGAGCCCACAGCACAGCCTATCCCTGCCATCAGGATACAGAAAAGAAGAGATGATGGTATCTTCCTACTTCTACTATTATGTGCTCCACATCGGTTTCTCATTGATGCTGCCTGACCCTGGCTATAAAAGTTTCAAAATCAGAACTTTCTTTATGCCTCTTCCCAATGTATGTCTTTGTTTTCATCTGCCAAGCTTCCTGGTATGGAATTTGTTCAGTAGGCTGCCTTCCCTTGCTCCTTGTTCCAACCTCCCATTGGACAGTTTTGTTGTTACCTGCTAATAGTTCTGTCTCTGCACTGGTTTTTTTTTTTCTTCTTCTGTGCTTAAGCTTTCTGTCTTAGCCTAAATCCCAGTCCCTTAGGAATACCTTCTTTATGGGACCTCCTGGCAACTGCACTGGAAAAGAGTTTGTTCAGGCAGTTCTAATAAATTGTGTATTTGCTCTCTGAAATGCCATCAATTCCTCTCCCTTTTTCTTATGAAACCTCCCATGATTCCTGGTCTGTCATAAGAGCCCTGTCACTGAGCAACAAATAACTGAACGGTTTCATTATTTAAAACGATATGAAGGTTAAATGAGTAACCAAGTTCCCTCAATTTTTGGATTATCATCTTTATAGCCATTACTTACAATTCCGTATATACTTATCTAATGCATATATTGTTCAAATACTGTGTGAGTATATTTCTAGTACACTTTTATACCTTCTTCTTGTGCCATACTCAATATCAGACGTTGGCGATCATGTTGGTGATCCTATTTTTATCAACAGCCACATGAAAAAGTGCTGCTGAGTTTTGAGCAAAATCCTTAGATTTTGAAGCCGTGATGTTCTTCTTCTGCCTGGACCTCATTTGCCTTCAATCTTTCCCTGGATGATTAAGTGAAGTATATCATATTTTTCCAGGTGTCTCATCACATGTCTGAAATACTCTAACTTTCACTTTTTTATGGTTTTGATGATTTCCCTTGGCTTTCCTGGGCTTTCCCACATCTATACTTAAGTTTTTTTTTTAAATTATTTACTGTTAAACTAATATGTCCATACCTTTTTTTCTTTTTTCCTTTTGCCACAATATTGATCACCTGCTTGTTGATTTCTAGACCCTTTTGAAACAGCCAAGGGACCTTGAAAGGAAGTTGCACACTTTTGTTGGAATGCAAGCATAGGAAGTCGTCAACTTATGAACACTTGCTTAATGATGACTCGAACTTACAATGGTCTTGGACAAAGTGACTTGTAACCTGCTCTAAAGTTACGACTGTCTCACTCACACACACACACACACACACACACACACACACACACACACACACCAAGGTCACATGACTGCAATTCAACTACCTGGCACACATTGGTGATAGCTGCAGCATCTTGCAGTCATGTAATTACAATTTGCTACTTTTCCAGCTGACAAAGTCAGTTAAGGAAACCAGATCACTTAGTGGCCATGTGATTCACTTAATGACCATATGATTTGCTTAACAACTATGGTAAAAATAGCCAGTCCCACCTTCGTGGATCTGTACATGAACCAGAATGCTACTATGCATAAGACTCAGTTCCTGCAATGAACTATTCTTTCATTCAAGCAATCCTTTGCTGCAGTTCCCTTTCAGATATTGTAAGAAGGTTGTGGGAATAGGGCTGTTGTGCAAAGTCCATCTCATAGTATCAAGTCCACAGCCAATGTGATTAAGCCATGTGGTTAGCTACTATCTTGCAACTCAAATCCATTGGAATTAGGATAATATTGGAGGAAGGAGTCTTTTCCCTAACTGGGACATCCCAATATAGCCATCCTTCTTCCTGTTTCCCTGATTTTTTGTGTTAACCTTCCAGAAGTAAACCACAGAGAACTAGAGGGGAAGAAGACCATTCCCTAGTTGCAGTTGCAGGCTCCTCAGTCATTAGATTTGCATAAATACTCTACTTGTGAGAAGGAGAAGTGAGGTTGTCTGAGCATGTCTCTCTTCTTTTATCTCCATCTTGGAAAACTTTCTCCTGTGAAATTTCTGTGACACTCCCTCTGAAAGTTATCCTGTATGCATACGTGACAAGGAAGTGGTGGCAACATCTCTGAAAACTTTGCACAGGAAAAGAATCAAGAGAGAATAAAGGGTGGCTTTTTAATTGTGTGCATGTGTGTGTTTGTGTGTGTAGAATGGAATGGAATGGAATAAACACACACATGCACACAATTAAAAAGCCACCCTTTATTCTCTCTTGATTCTTTTCCTGTGCAAAGTTTTCAGAGATGTTGCCACCACTTCCTTGTCACGTATGCATACAGGATAACTTTCAGAGGGAGTGTCACAGAATATATATATATATATATATATATATATATATATATATATATATATATATAAATTTCCATTCCCCTTTTGTTAAAGTGAGGTAGCAAAACATAGAAGGGTTTGGTTCTTGTTCACATAATCTTTCTTAAAAAGCAGTTGGAAAACAGGGAAAACGTGAGATGAAACAAGTATTATTCCCAAATGCGAAGCATGTGTCATTTGATCCTTAAATTCTCTTTCCCCTCTTCCTCCAAGCAAATCTGACCTTGTTAAGCCTGCCTTAAGAAAGGGGGAGAACGTGATTCATTTAATTTTGCATCACAAACTATTTGTAAATAGATTTGTAAATCATTGGATCGTACTTCTCAATTATATATTTTTCTTTTCTAACCTGAGTTTCATTTTCCTGTTCATATAGTATACACAGCTCCCAAAGAATTTGAATTAAAATTTGTATCTGATAGAAAAGAAGTATCGGCCTCTTTTTCATAAGTTAAAAACCTGTTTCTCCATCTAATGTGCATTTTCAGATGTGTTATCTGAAGTTCTGATCTCTCCCCTTGTATTCTCAACATCTAGCAGCCTTTTCTGTACTGTTGTGGAGTAAAATTTATTAGAACGCCTGCCTGAAAATGTGTTGCAAACCCTGGCCTGACAACCTTCCTCTCCCAGAACGTCTGCATAATGTACTTAGCTTGCTTGTTACCATTGCTTTGCTCAAATGCAGTTTTTTCACCCTTCCATCCTGCGTTAGTTCAAGTATTTTGTTTTTTGAATTGGTTAGACATTGGGTTTTATTTTGATTGAATGAAATAAACCTACAGAGACCTAAGAAGTTTGGTCTTGCTTTTATAACAAACAGTTTGGTAATCTCTTTGGGGGCACCCTCCCTCTGGAACGAATTACCCCCGGAGATGAGGATCATCCCTGACCTTCCAGCGCATGTTGAAAACTTATTTATTTCATCAAGCCGGTCTGGCTTAGGGTTTTATGGGGTTTTAAATTTGGTTTTAATTGGTTTTAGTCCTTATTATTAAACCTTGTCTCATTTTTATTATTCAGCCACCTAATTTAATCTTTTTAGTTGTTTTTAATTATTGTATTATTATTGTATTTTTTAATGGCTGTACACTGCCCTGAGTCCCGCAGGAAGAGTGGGGCAGTATATAAATCCTATAAATAAATAAATAAATAAATCTATATATTGTTTCCTCTAACTATCTAGGGAACACATGTTTCTAAAAACTACAAGTAAAACAGCCATTAACATTTGAGAATTCAGGTAGCTTTTGACTTACAACCATTCATTCAGCAAGCAAAGTTATAGTGAACTAAGGGACTTACGACCCACATTACAGTCACAGCAGCAGTTAAAGGGTTAAGATTTGGACGCTTGGCAGCCCACGTTCATTTAGGGCTGCAGAGTCATTTCAACTCCCCCCACCTACATAGATCTACATACATACAGCTCAGCTGGGGTGGCAAACCACAGAGTGGCAGTGTCTCAGCAGGCAGGATGGCAAGGGTGACTCGGCTGGGATTGGGCTGGGGTGGCTGTGGCTTCCTGGGGTTAGGGTTAGAGTTAGGGTATGGTGAAGCAGCCTCAAAGTCATGCTGTTCCAGCTCTGCTTGTCGCCCTGCAAGGCAGGCTGCAGAGTGACCAAAAGAGCAGACATGGGGAGGAGACAGGTGGGTGGGGCGAGTTGGAGGCAGCCCCTTACTTTATTAAGGATCAGGCTGGGAAGGAACAAGCTCCTAATGCTGTGGATTGGTGAACTTGCGTGCTTAATAACCCATGATTCTCAGTTAATAGCAACAACAGAGTTTGCTGGGATTGCTATTGCTAAATGATGCAGTCATGTGATATCTCACTATACAACCATATTGTTTAGTGATGAAAACCGGTAGCGGACATTTTGAGTAGTTCGGAGAACCGGCAAATACCACCTCTGACTGAGATTTTACAGTATCTTTCCCTTGCCATGCCCACCAAGCCACGCCCATAGAACTGGTAGTAAAAAAAATTTGAATCCCACACTGACCTGTAGGAATTTAAATCTGAACACAACTAGACAAATATCTTTTTTTTTAAAAAAAATTACATTTATATACCTCCCTTCTCTGGAGACTCAGGGCGGCTTACAGTCTATGGAGCACCATGCTAAGTGCTCAGCAATAGCCTTCTTTCCGTTGTATATGTCTGCTTATTATTACTAGGGCTTTTGGCCCCCCCAAGCGGCATTTTTACAAAGTCAGCTTATTGCCCCCAACAATCTTGGGTCCTCAATTTACCTACCCCGAGAGGATGGAAGGCTGAGTCAACCTTGAGCCTGGTGGGATTCAAACCTGCACTAATTGCAGGCAGCTTGCACTAAGTGCTAGATGATTAACAGCCTGCACCACAAGGCTCCTTTTTATCTTTAGATATCTGATCCAGGAACTACCATCCTAACCCACAAAAAACCTCTAACAGGGGCAGTGCCAGCAATGCCAGCAATCTATTGCTCCATTGTAAAAGTGAAAAATCATTAAGAGGCTCCATACCAATCATCCACAGCATATCCTAGCCCCACCTCCCACCCCATAAGTGTGTTTTAGTAGTTTGGACATATTCATGTCGTAGTTTCTGATCTTGTGAAATAAATACCAGAATTCCATAATTCTTCGCAAAAAATTTGCAAACATACTATCAGGGTGTTGTTTTTTTTAAATTAGATATTTCATGTATTTTTATCATTGCTCAAATATTAGAGAATTAACTAGTTTCAGCTGTGTATCTATTTTATGTGATTTAATGTGTGTAGTAAAAGAACAGATTTTCAAAGGAAAAAGTTATTGTGAGATGGTGCTGCTGCATTTTTTTAAACATATATCGTGCTCCAATAAGGCCCACTAAGTTCACTGAAAATGATTTCCAAGAAAGCCCACAATAGCCATTAGCCTAAACTAACCAGAAATTTTGTCTGCACTCTAATGCTTTTTATTTCTGGATGTATAATATAAATGAATAAGCATTAAGAGATATTAAAATTCTTTGTAGCTCAATTCTCCAAGCTGGATCTTAGGGCACATTAATCCCAATGTGGTGGTAAGAACATCAACAGCTCTCTTTGGCCACAACTTTTCTTCTCAAGATATGCTTCTCTGCTAGCAAACCAGTGGTGGGATTCAAATTTTTTTACTATCGATTCTGTGGGTGTGGTTTAGTGGGTGTGGCCATGTGACTGCATAGGTGTGGGGGTTTTTTTGGCTTTTTTGCAGCCCCCACCTGTTTTTGGGAGCTTCCTAGCCTCAGAGGAGCTTCTGGGAGAGCGTTTGCTCTCCTAAAGCTCCTCTAAGGCTCAGGAAGAAAACAAACCAGAGCATGGGAGGGGTGCACAGCACCCCTCCAAGCTCCATTTTGGGATCTTTCTAGCCTCAGAAGAGCCTCTGGGGGGGGGGCATTTTTGTTCCCCTAATGCTCCTCTGGGCTCTGGAAGGCAAAAAATGGACGGTGGGGGGGCTGAGCTCCTCCCTCCATTTTTTGCTTTCCTGGGCCTCAGCAAGGGGAATCCCGGCACAGCTGATCTATGTACAACTGATTGTCGGGAGGAAAAAAAAAAAGAAATACCTTAGGCTGAATGCCGGGGGTGGGATGAGCATCGGGCAGGAGGGTGACTGGGTCAGGGCATGGCCAGCCAGAACTTACTACTGGTTCAGTGACCTACCCCAAATTCTTACTACCAGTTTGCCGGATCTGGTGCAAACCATCTGAATACCACCACTGTAGCAAACCTATCCTTGTCACCCTTGGATACCAAATAGTCCAAGCCAAAAAGTAGAAACTATTAGTTTCTGGAAACTAGCAACATCCTCTCTGTATTGCAGCTCAGCCCTTTATTTCTCAGCTGAAAGTATTTGAAGTCTCATAACACTGAGACGAAAGCAAAGAAAATTCTGTACCAGGGACCTCATGCCACCAGCATAATATTTTATGCATGTTTTCATTGGTTTTGGTTGTTTAAACTGAAAGTTGCCTTGGCATTTTATATGGCATTTTATACACACAAATATATCATAATAAATATAAAAATCTTATTTCTTATAAAAATCATTCTTAGTATCTTCCTATAAAATCCCTATAGCTCTCATTAACTTTTTGTTATTTCCAAAGTTATTTAAATATATGAGTTTTTTTTTTTTAATCTGGAGTTAGGACGTTGTACTGAAATAATAAATAATAGTTGCTAAGTACTAGTCTGGTCAATTTGGAGTTCATACAAACCTCCTATGGATTTCTGAATTAGATTCCCTTCCCTCTGTGAGGGTTGCCATGGTGCCCTGTTTTCTCTCTGTGTTTTTGTGGCCAGGTACAAAAAAGTATATTTGGTCAGCGCAAGATCTCACAGTTGTTTTATTAGATATCCTCCTTAAAAAAATACAGTGTCAAGTCAGATCTCACAGCCCATACAGCTACATCCCAAATAATCCCATTTTCTTCCCAAGATAGGAAAATAATAGCAGAAATGTTGACCTTTAATATATCAACCTATTCCTGATGGACCTAAATAGCCTATGATATATTGCAGAAAGAATTTTTCTTAGGAAAACTTGGAAGGGAGGCAATGGTGGGATTCAAATTATTTTACTGCTGGTTCTGTGGGAGTGGCTTGGTGGGTGTGGCAGGGGGAAGGATACTGTAAAATTTCCAGTCAGAGGTGGTATTTGCCAGTTCTCCAATTTACTCAAAATTTCTGCTACCGATTCTCCAGAATTGGTCAGAACCCACTGAATACCACCTCTGAAGGGGGAGGGCAGTAAGGCCTAGATAGTAGAAATTAGCACACTTGAATTAAGTGGTCCTTGGTGTTCCCTGAGCTTGGTTGTTATCTTGCAGACATTTCATTGCCCAACTAGGTAACATTATCAGTGCTAATAAGGAATGAGGTCTGATGAAGTTACCTAATTTGAGTAATGTAACATCTGCAAGAAAACAATCAAGTTTAAGGGAGCACCAAGGTCCTCTTATTTCAACCCCGAGCTACAAATATTCTCCTTTATTGATACACTTGAATTACTATATAAACATCCCAGTTGTCTTATTTCTGCACATACATAGCTCTCCTCATTCTGGGGTCAAAGTGCTTCTAGGTAAATACCATGGCATTCTGTATTGCAGCAATGTATTTATTGGGAGCAACTGAGGATTTACAGAATTACTGTCAGTTTTTCCAAGAAGAGTTTCCAAAATCTCATTTGGCCAAAAGAGTGAAAAATTCAGGGTGAGAAATGAAAAACCGTGATTGATTTGAGAGTCTCCAGGGTTGCAAGTGGGATCTCATCGGGTAAAGGGTTACGTTAAGTTGCATCTGAAGTTCTACCAAAGCTTTCTGGGAAGAAGAAGAAAGCTGCACATCATAGATTTCTGTATTTTTTGGAAATGTAAAATCCAGCTGTTAAAATCCTTTTTGATCCTAGTCCTCTGACTACATTATGGAGTAAATTTTTCTCCAGGTCCTGCTGTTTCACGCATCTTTTTCTGTAGAAAAAGTGCCAAAGCTTGCTCTTCTCTTTGGCCAAACGCTGCAATTGACCAGCATTCAGTTTAGCTGTAAGTGCCAGCATTGTTCTGCTGGATATAAGCCGCTGTTTCGTTCTTTAGAAAGACTTCCATTAAGGTTCGGATTTAATTTTGATAAAGACACATTAGAAAAATAGGCGAGAGCGGTAATTGCTTCTTACATGGAAATTGGAATTCAAGAAGTATGAGAGCGAAGAAGAGTTGCTGTCTTTTTAGCTTTCTCAGCAGGCAAGTTGGAACAAGGATTCACTGTTCTTTTCAGCAAACTATTTTCTTTGCAAACTAGAAATCTATAAGGAAAAGAGGCAGAACTGTGAAAAATACAAACTAACAGCATCTGTTATCCCCTTTAACAGCATGGTAAAGAAAATTCAAATATCTTGGCAAAGAAAAAGCAGTTCTCTTCTTCATACTCACATTGCATCCTTAACCCAATTTGCAAAATAGATTTGTGGGGAGGGGGGCACCGTTAGCTGATAATTTGACTGGAATGCAGCAAAGTATATGTAGTAGAAATCCTAACCTCCTGCAATTAAGGTTTGGGTAGAAGGCTAAATGCAACTGAATTGGGACAGCTAGAGCTCAAGCTCAATAAACTATATGGAGAACCCAGATAACCAAGAAAAAGCTAACATTGTAATTAAATGATTCCCAGGAGAGGGCATGATATGGATTTCACTCACTGTTAGAGCTGAAGATTTTTTTTTTCCCCTAGAATAATAAAGGTACAGTTTGTGCTGCTGTGATATATGGTTTGTTCTTCAGACTGTTCCACTTTGAAAATTTAATTGGTACTTTTTAAACTCGTTACGTGAACATTGGAAAATGGGGTGAGGGGGAGAGCACTGGGCTGCTTCAGTTTGCTCACCTGTAAGAGTGAAATGCTGGAATGTGTAGCTCTGGAAAAGCAATATCAATTATAAGCATTCCTTGCTTAGTGACTGTTCACAAAAACATCTCTAATAAAGAAATCAATTTCTGACCGCTGTCCAAATGGGATCCTTGGCACGCTTTGAGTTTGATTATTTTTTGCAGATGTTTCATTACCCAACTAGGTAACATCATCAACAGTTGAAAGGAGTGGATTTGATCTCTTTATATACAAGTAGATAAAGCGGAGAAAGAGGACAAACACTAAAGATGTTACCAGGGGTGGGATTCAAATTACTTAACAACCGGTTCTGTGGGTGTGGACTAATTTGTGGGTGTGGCTTGGTGGTCACGTGACTGGCTGGGCATGTCTTGTATGTAAATATTGTAAATATTCATGTAAATATTTCATTTTTTATTAAAAAAGAACAACTTTTACCCAAAATCAGGTAAAGCAGGCAGGCAGATTGAGTTGCTCACAGAATCACAGATTCACTTAGAGATCTATCTTTCTGCAATCTGCTACCTGAGTCTGCACTGAAAAATAGAAGCTTCAGTCCTAAGGAAGCTTCAGCTCTGCTTTTAGATTAGCTAGAAAGCAAGAAATCCAACTATTTCCTGCTTTCTAGCTAATCTAAATCTCCCAGCACAGCAGAACAGCTAATGGTCGGGGGTGGGGGGAAGGAAAAATAGCAACTTAGCAGGCAAGTTGGATGGTGCGCATGCCAGGTAAGGAGTGAGTGGGCAGGGAGGGGAGAGGCGGGCCATCCAGTGGTGCAATTTGCCAGTTCTCTGAACTGGGCAGAATCGTAACAACCGGTTCTATACAGGTAGAATCCCACCCCTGGATGTTATCTAGTTGGGTAATGAAATATCTGCAAGCAAACAACCAAGCTCAGAGAGCACCAAGGACCCCTTGTTTCAACACTGAGCTACAGATATTATCTTCTGTTGGTACATCTAAATTTCTGTGCCCGACAACAACATACAATAGAATGAGAGTAAAGCTCACTTTATCTGAATGAGATGACAGCAACCGGTGATGTTTGCATTTCTCACTGTCTGTCGCAGGTTCATGTATCGATCATATTACTTAGCACTGTTTTGCTTCTGATTAAAGGAATGGATTGCAAGCACTAAATGAGGAGAGAGTGTACTTGAGAGCTCTGGCTGGATGTTTAAGTCAGTAAACATACCACTTTTACAAATGCATCTGCTTCCTAACTCCACATTGCTACACTTTGACTTATAGTGCTAGATAAAACAGCATAAAACTTCACAGTAGTGACAGCTGAGAATGGAAGAGGAGAGGAGGGGAGGGGGGAGAGGAGGGGGAGAGGAGAGGAGAGGATAAGGGAAGGGAAGGGAAAAGAAAGGAAGAGATGGGAAGAGAAGAGAAGAGAGGAGAGGAGAACAGAGGAGAAGAGAGGAGAGAGTTTTAGAAGTTGGTTACTTCAGTCCATCAGAAATCACAGGCTAGGAAGGAAGGAAACGCAGGAGTTTCTGTATATGTGTATTGTTCCCAAATACGCACAAAGAAGAGACCCTTTGTATGAGTTGTATGAGAACCTAAACCACACATAGGATGAAAACTCAGTTGGATAACATGACATAAAATTGTGGGTACCCTTTTGCACCCATGTTTGTGAAATGATTTTTCTTCTGCACCCCATTTCTGAGCAATGGGTTAATGCAGTAGAACAAAGGAATAGGGCTTCAAAACTCTGTACATTATGAGTCTAAAGCAAGGATGCTTATAATATCCTGAGAAAGTCCCATAATGACCAAGGATAGACTCTAGGGGACCTTACAAACATAAAACTGGTGGCATTTTTTTAATGTGATAGAAAGCAAGAACTCAAATAGGAAGTGAACATTTATATTAACTGTATTAGCAATAGCACTTAAATTTATGGTATATATCACTTCATAGTGCTTTTCAGCACTCTCTGGGCAGTTTACAATGCCAACATATTGTCCCCAACAATCTGGGTCCTCATTTTACTGATCTTGGAAGGATAGAAGACTGAGTCAACCTTGAATTGGTCAGGATCGAATTCCTGGCAGTGGGCAGAGTTAGCCTGCAATACTGCATTCTAACTACTGAGCCACCAGGGCTCTGTATTAATAATATTACCATGAAATCCATTTTAGTTTTTGCTACGCTCCTGTCCACCTCTTTGTTCTGGTCTCTTCTACTTTTTGGATGTGGCCTTTGTCCAAGACCCAATAGCTAGGGCCCAGTGGTGGGATTCGAATTTTTTTTATTATCGGTTCTGTGGGCATGGCTAGATGGGTGTGGCAGGGAAAGGAAACTGTAAAATCTCCAGTCAGAGGTAGTATTTGCTGGTTCTCCAAACTACTCAAAATTTCTGCTACTGGTTCTCTAGAACTGGTGAATACCACCTCTGCTAGGGCTAGACTATGGCTAGAAAAAGCTGTATATCTGTGCTCTAAGAGCCAAGTCTAAGGCATATAACCCACTGAAGCTCAGAAAATGATAGTCTTTATGGGTAAAAAAAAGTCTCTAATTCTTGTTTTAGACAACATAAATAAGTGGTGGTTCTTTCTGCTCTTTTGTTTTTTTCTCTCATGTCATTTCCTTTCCCTAGTTTTTCTTGAGAAAGAGAAAGGGGGTATGGAGATGAGAGAGCCAGATTTGAGAGGAAGATAAATTAACTGGAAATGAATTCCACCAACACCACTAAAATTGGGTGGGTGGCATGGCATCACACAGTACCTTATCCAGGGTGAAAACAAGCATTATTTAATCAATTTAATCATACACTAATTAATTTTAATATCTTGCTTTGTTATCTTTAACATTTTTATATTAGGGGATTTAGAAACGTTATTTCTCCCGCCTGCAACCTTTTCCAATCTCGATATCCTCCAGAAATGGGACTTTAAAATCCCAGAATTCTCAGCGATGGCAATGCTAAATGGGAATTCTGAGAGTTGAAGTCCAGATTGTAACAGCAGAATACAGTGGAAGAAAATGCTACCTTAACAATTCTTAGGTCCCTGATTGATTATTAAATTTCCACCAGTTTTAAGATGGTAAATACAACTGTATAGATAACCCACAAATAGCAATTAAATTCATGCTTTGAAGACATCCAGATGGAAAAGTTTAACCTATTGTGATCCTAGTTACTGATGTTGAATTAACCTCATTCTTTGTATTTCTTTTGGATTGCCCTGATTAAGATTTTATTTTTTTTTAAAAAAAAATCTGATATTTAATAACAAAAAGGATTTATGGCAACCAGTTGTAAATATTTCTATAATGCAGCTACATTAAACAGAAAGAGCAATGGGAAAAAAGATTGGGTACCTAATTGAAGCCTTCTGGGTGGTTATGGACAAAATAGCCCAGCCGTTCACAGCTGATTCTGTTGCTCTTATACTTTCCCATTTCAGTTTATAGATTCTTGCCTCTTGAGTTTTCAGACTATAAATGGTTTTTCTACATTCCCCCTCCCCCCGCCCCAAAGAGCCAGCCAAATGTGTTCAGCCAAGCCATCTTATTTAAACATACAAAATAATAGGGATTCAGGCCATCAGGCCCCCAATCATACTGTATTTAAGTTGAACTGCTCCCTAGTATTAAAAGCAGGATTGAAATCAGGGCACTTCTGACACCTACACAAAGCATAAATGGTAACAATAAGCACAAAAGCCATTTCTTGAGCATGGTGTTAAGTCTGCTTAGAAATCAGTTCTATAATGGAACAGATAATGAAAGTTTAATTGCAACAATTCTCCCAGGTCTCCTAACATATATAACAACCTATTTGACTATTTTTGCCACTATGATGCTGATCTTTTAATATCCTTTCTAAGAAATGCTTGGGTTACCTGTAACTAGAATTCACATAGGTTTTTTTGGCACACCTCAAGGAGGATTATAATAAACATTTTAAATCTTGACATAAGCCTACTTGGGTTAATGAAATGGTGGGGCATGGGCTAGACATTTTGTGTGTGAGAGAGAAATATTTAGCATTTTAAAAATGCCAACTGGAATGCAAATAATATTTCTGGTAGCTGTATGAGAAGCCAGCCAATGACCCTTGGCCTTTGTGAACAAGTGGATGTGCTTTGTTGCTGAGGGCATAATGAAACCGCTTTCTCTTAATCACAGTTCAAGATCACAGCTGTGTGCCCATTGATATGCCGAACCCTGGTACTGGACTGTGGATAACCAATCAAATGACCATTTCTTTAATCATTCGAAAGTATTGTTTACCTACTGACCCAAGAAGGGGTCAATTTTAATAGGCGATGCAAGCAGATCATAGGAAAATATAATTAGCCTGCCTTTGATTTGACGAAATGAGCAAAGTACTTGAAATAGTCCAAATGTGCTACATATAAATGCTGTTGGTATTTTTTTTTAACTGGCTATAGGACTGAAGAAAATAAAATCAGCACATTCTACTAAGCGGTGAGATATACAGAGAAAGAGAGAGATTCTTTTAGAACTTGGTTAAACACATGTTTAAGGATTAAGAAGACACATATGTTCAGGGGTGGGATTCAAATTTTTTAACAACCGGTTCTGTGGGCATGGCTTAGTTGGTGGGTGTGGCTTGGTGGTCATGTTATTGGCTGGGCATGGCCAATTCAATATCACTCACACCGAGGCACGCATCTCCTCGCCTGGCCTCTTATGACTGTGGGGATGCTGCAACAGTTGTAAGTGTGAAAAATGGTCATAAGTCACTTTTTTCAGTGCCATTGTAACTTTTAATGGTCACTCCACACAAGCAAAGTATCAGCAAAGGAGGGGGAAAAAACTCCAGAGAGTTCCTGAGACAGGATGTCTAGTCCTGCCAAGAACGTAATAAAGGTTAACGGAGAGGCAGTTTCTGTGAGCAACACCATAATGTTTCCTTCCTGCCTTCCTTACAGGATTAGGTCAGTAATTTCTTCTAACAACCGGTTCTCCAAACTGCTTAGAATGTTAACAACCGGTTCTAGCGAATAGGTGCAAACTGGTAGAATCCCACCCCTGCATATGTTGTGCATGGACCCTTTCTTGAATGTAATAAACTTTTTATTGTCTATCAGAAGAGAACTGATAGAGGAATATCATGTGAAAAATGTTTTGGAAATGGATTTGACTCTATATATCAAGGGTCCCCAAACTTGGCAACTTTAAGACTTATGAACTTCAACTCCCAGAATTTTCCAGGCAGCTATGCTACCTAGACAATTCTTAAAGTCTTAAATTCTTAAAGTCCACAAGTCTTAAAGTTGCCAAATTTGGAAACCTCTGCTATATATCAATGTGGGAAGGCTTCTTTACATTCCCCTGGAACTAGGATACCATCTACAAGCAAGCTTGGATCCCATAACAAAATTTCAAAAGCTAATTGAGTATAACTGGCCATCTCCATAATCATGAACCCTACATACTAAAACTACAGTCTATCTGTCTCCCCATTACCTCTGCAAGTATCCCCAGTGATGTGAGTAATCCATCACCAGTTTTGAAACTGAACCTATGCATTAAGAACAAGGAAGATCTTCAGAAGAAACTAGCATTCAATATGTTTTTTTAGTGGTTAGCATGCCCCCTTCAAACTCTGTGTTGTGCTTAGGTGTATTCCAGTTAAATAAATCATGGTGCCCTTATTTACGCATGCTGCTAACAACGGTTAATGAACTGCACTGATTGGGTTCACATGCCATAAAGGTAAAGGTTCCACTCGCACATATGTACTAATCGTTCCCGACTCTAGGGGGCAGTGCTCATCTCCATTTCAAAGCCGAAGAGCCAGTGCTGTCCGAAGACGTCTCTGTGGTCATGTGGCCGGCATGACTAAACACCAAAGGTGCACGGAATATTGTTACCTTCACACCAAAGGTGGTCCCTATTTTTCTACTTGCATTTTTTTACATGCTTTCAACCTGCTAGGTTGGCAGAAGCTGGGACAAGTAACGGGAGCTCATCCCATTATGGTGCATTAGGGATTTGAACCATTGCACTGCCGACCTTTCTGATCAACAAGCTCAGCATCTTAGCCACTGAGTCACCGCATCCCTTTCACATGCCATATTAAATACTAAATTCAACGCACATTGTGCCTTAGCATATTTTGTGAACCTGGCTCGCCAGTCCAGAAACAATAACGCCTATCTCCAAAGGGCAGTGATTGTATCACTGGGTTGTTGTTGTTGTTCGTTTTTGTTTTTTTGGAGGCGGCATGGATGGGAACTGTTATTTCTGCACCTTTCAAGAAATCCTTTTTCTTATCTCAGGACGTTCTCCTGCTGGTGTGCAGGTGCACCATCACGGCTTGAAGATATCTTTTCATTACCAAAGAATAGTTACTAAAAGCTTTATGTGCTTCTGGGCACTGCAGAAATAAAAGAACCATGACATTGAGCGACTAGCACAGAATGCCTTCTATACGTAACTGTGCAAACGTCCTAGGCATTCAGCTTTGTTGATACAGGGAGCCAAAGGTGAAGTAGGAAAACCTTTCAAATAATTCAGCCAAAAGTATCAGTAGGCTTTTTTCATAGCTGACTGAAAAATAACTCTGCTGGTAGGAGACTGTATAAAAAAAAAGTCAGCCTTATTTTAAAAGAGACTCCAGAGAGAAATATATTTCTCAAGAGAAGTTCTGCTTTGGTTACATCTGTGTTCTGAGAATAAAAGTTATAGTAGTATGGTTCCTTCTGAAGGTTTAGAGCTTTATCTTCTCTATCAAGGAATTTACCTCCTAAAACTTTTAGATTCTTTTTAGATCATTTGAGGGATAACCAATCATAATTTGGTTGATAAGTATATCATAAGGATAAGTATAAATCATAAGTATTTCCTATGCCTCCAGGCTTGAAATCTTGGGCTTGGACAATCTGGAACTGTACCGCCTGCGGTCTGATCTAAGCATAGTTCACAAAATTGTCTGCTATAACAAATTTCTCCTCAATGACTTCTTCAGCTTCAGTCATAATAATATACAGGCAAACAACCGATACAAACTCAAGGTAAACTGCTCCAAACTCGATTGCAGAAAATACAACTTCAGTTATCTGACTCTGTTGTTACAGCCTCAACCCCTCACAGCTTCAACCTCAAACTGTCTATCATGGAATTCACCCCATTCTTAAGAGGTCCTTAAAGGGGGTGTGCATATGCGCATCAACGTGCCTACCGTCCCTGTCTTACTGTCCCCATTTATCTGTATTTACTTCCTTTGTTTATGTTTATGTTCATACCTATACTTGTTATCTTTTACATGTTTGACAAATAAATAAATAAATAAATAAATAAATTTCATGGTATAAGTATTTTTCTCCTGTGAGCTCTCACATCTTCATTTATATAATTATTTCATGTCCTATTATGAAACTAATCATGAATATATTTCCAGATAGTTTCATTTTCATTCTAGGTTACTTAAATTTCTTGTCCTACTATATTCTACTTTTGGGGTATGTTGAGTACTGATTACATACTGCAGGATAAGTATAGGAAGAAAAAACGTTAACGTATTTGTGCCTCTGAATGTTTTAAAAAAGGGGGGGATTCTTAATACAATTCCAAAAATATACATTCTGCTTTTCTTTAATTTCTCTAATTCTCTAATTAAGAGTGATAACATTCCAAAGTCAAAAGAAGGACATTTATGAGAATCAGTAAGATGTTGATCTGAACATTTTGAAATATATTTATTACTACTAGCAGTATATCTACCTATTTGTTATTATAGGGATTTTTAGAAAACTAATGATATTTCTCAAGCCAAATGCAGTCTAGCTTTAAATTATGAACTGGTTAGGTTGGATATACTGTGCTTTTTCTTTACATTTCAATATATTTTTTTATTTGATAAGCAGTTTTTAAAAGTACATCTCTCACATTTTTATCCTGCTTTCCCTTTTATCTAACCAGTAAATCTGTATGCAGACTAGACTGAGATGTATCTACTTGACCAATATCTGAACATGAATTTTCTAGATCCATGGGATCCGAATCCAAATTTTGTTAGGGTAGTGGCAATGTAGAAGACCGTTGTATTTTGAGCAGTGTAATGACATCTTTTGATCTCTCCTTCACATTAAGAACACTCTAGAAGTGTAGAGTTCTGAGTTACGATGGTTTCTAAATTGCTTGTTCCTTCCTGTTCCTGCTAAGAGAAAAATCTCAACACAGCTGTAGTACATTAAAGAGGACCCCCAAGATTACTAAAATTGGCACCTGCTTATCTATAATTACCAGATTTTTTTTTTCATTTTCATCCCAGGTGTTGTCAATTTGCATGATGAACAAGTGTACCATCCAGCTAAGTTCAGGCAAGTGATGCCATGTAAACAAGTCATGAGTTTTGTGTACCAAGCATGAATAATTGACCTCTTAGCCCATGATCTGATGCAAAATAGGGACAAAAATCCCTCTTGATATTGCCCCTTGTGCTTTGACATTAACCTGGTGTTGTGTGTGTATGTGGCTGTCTTAAGGTTTCTCTATGTTTCTTTGGGGCTCCTGGAAAGTTTATTATCATCTTGCTAGAAATGTTACGCTTTTGTGTTTTGGTTGAAATGGCTCTGCTAAATAATAAAGCTTAACATCTTTTTACTTGTGTGTTATTGTCTCCTGAGTTTCAAAGAACCAATTGCCTGGTATTTGGATATTGCCTGACACTTGGCAATATGCTTGCTTACAATGCAACACTATCTGCTGTGTAATACAGAAATGTTTTTTGCTTTGATTTTATTTTAGTCTCATTACACAGTAAATTCAGTGTGAGGAGTGAAAGTAATGCAGAAAAAGGATGATGGAGATTTTTTTTAACTGTTTGAGAATCTACCACAATTATGTTGTACTAGGAATATGTAAGTTTATTTTAGCTTATTTTTGGAGGGGTGGGGTGGGAGAATTGTGGTATTAGAAGATCCTCTGAAGGAGAGAGGAAAACATATTTTCATGAATATTTTGGCCTAGAAGTTACTCTAAGCCTTCAAGAAAAGTTTGCTTACATCTTGTAAGATTTAAATCAGGATTAAAATATTAAGTGTTTCATAAAATTACTAGTATAAAGTAGTGCTATAGACCCTTTTTATTACTAAGAAGAAAATATGAGCTTTCACACAATTTGTGGTTTCTAGAAACTTGTGACTTCCCATTTTCTCTCATTTATATGTTGGATGAGCTTACTTATGTTTACCTTAAATAACCAGACCTGCAGGCAACTCCCCTGAAATTCTGAATGCTTTAATCAATAACATATTTTATTCACATTTTTGAAAGCTTTCTACTGAGATTTCAGCACTGACAAGCTTTTTAACTTCAGCTTTACGATATGTACCTGCTTTCCTTATTTATCTCTTCTGATGGTTCATAATAAACAACTGTTTACCATCTAGTCTTGTGATCTGAAGTGTGAGGGTTATTTTTTTTTTTTTAGTCCCATCAGTTCTTTTAGATCAATGGAAAGTAAGAGCAAAAGATTGGCATTGGCTCCCTCAGCAGGAGTTTGGCAGACTTTCAAATAAATAAAGCAGGAGAATCAACCTTTCCTCCCTTTTGCCTGCCTGAGAGTGTGTTGTGGCTGCTATAAAACCGTGGAGAATCCTTTGCAAGCTGTTCCATCAAAGAGGAGAGGTGCTGGAAGAGTTGTTGTTCTGCACTACACAACATTTTCCGGCACTTCACTGAAAAAAAATAAAAATAAAAGAAAAACAGACAATAGTAGAACAGTAAAAAGGAATGCTGAAATGATTTCTTCTACAATACGGTATTAAAACACATTGTCAAAATATCCACAAACCCCATGAAATGTTACTTCTGGACAAAGAAAAAGTAAAACTACCGGTGATGTAGCTACTGCAATAAAACACCAAACAATAAGGGCCGAAGTGTAGAACCATCGATTAGTTGAGTGGACCTGTGTGAATGAAACACCTTTTTTTAAAATAAATAAATAAAATGAAAGGCAGTTGGTACTGCATGAAGGCATTTTATACCGTGTAAACATTTTTAAAGAGGTTGTTTTAAAGCCAAGGTACAACCAGTGAAAAACATCTTTTTTCAGCAGCCCATCCTGTCTTCAGATACTGTGGTAAAAATGGAGCTTGAAATAGACTGAAAAAAGAAAAAAAAATCATCCAGATTCATCTAATTCTGAATATAGGCAGTCCTCGCTTCACGGCCCAAAATTTCCATTGCTAAGCAAGACAGTTTTTAAGCGAGTTTTGTCCCTTTTATGATATTTCTTCTTAATAACCTTTTGTTTATTAAACGAATCACTGCAGTTGTTGAAATGAGTAACATGGTTGTTAAGTGGATCTGGCTTCCCCATTGACTTTGTTTGTCAGAAGTAACTATGTAAATATGAGTCGGCTACCAAGCATCTGAATTTTGATCTTGTGAATTTTGATCTTGTGATGCTGCAATGGTTGTGAGTGTAAAAAATGGTGACAAGTCACTTTTTTCAGTGCAGTTGTAACGGTCACTAAATGAATGATTGTATCTCAAGGACTACCTGTATTGAAAATGCCAACTAATGCTTTTGTCCAGACTTTTGGACTTCAACTCCCAGAATTCCTCCACCAGCATTCTGGGAATTGAAGTCCATAAGTCTTAAACTTGCCAAGTTTGGAGACCCTTGTTTATGACTAATAGGAATAGCAACTTAGACTT
Source organism: Bungarus multicinctus (assembly GCA_023653725.1). Lineage (NCBI taxonomy): Eukaryota > Metazoa > Chordata > Lepidosauria > Squamata > Elapidae > Bungarus > Bungarus multicinctus. The sequence goes on along the minus strand of CM042838.1, from coordinate 39,822,439 downwards.
ATATACCATTTCACAGTGCTTTACAGCCCTCTCTAAACAGTTTTACAGAGTCAGTATATTGCCTCTTACAATCTGAGTCCTCATTTTACCAACCTCGAAAGGATGGAAGGCTGAGTCAACCTTGAACTGGTCAGGATCAAACTGCCAAACTGCAGGCAGCCGGCAGTCAAAAGTAGCCTATAGTACTGCATTCTAACCACTGCGCCACCACAGTTTCAGCCACCAAAACTGAAACTACACAAGACCTGCTGTAATAAGAGAAAAAAGCTCCACAACAGATATGATACTCATTGCCGCCACAATCCCAATCTTGTTTTATGTTCTGCTAGGGTCTAATTTCTCCTCTCCTACTGTATATCAGCACCGTCATATTATAAAATGGAGAAAAAGCAGCAGCTAAAGATGAGGTTTTAGTCAAACCCTGAAGTTTGCCACTTTAATAAGCATTGTACATCTTCATAAAAAGAGATTGAGTGTTGAGGCTTTGGTGTACATAGAACAGGATGTTCAATACTGCTTATACTGAAATCCTGTTCATGGGTATTACGGAGAGTCAACTGACTTTGTCTCTAATCTGCTCCTATTCAGAAAAAATAGCTAAAACTTCACAACACCATTGTCACAAGAACTCCCCCTTTATTTTATTATTTAAACTAATGTGCTTCTGCTTTCTACTTTGTTTCCTTGTTTCTCTTTTTTCCTTTTTTGTGAAACCAGATGGCATCCTGCTCCATGCACTCTTTCTGCTATGTGATGAGCATGACATATATCAGCACTAACAACACATATTTTGGGTACATCTTAACAGGATTGTCTGGTCACAGATATCATACAGTTAGCTTTTTTTTTTTTAAAGTAATAGTGTGATAAAACCATGATCTTGAAAAAGATTTCCCTATCCCTGTGGTTTTTGCTATTAAGAAAAAGGTGGTTGTCCTATAACTAAAAATAACTCTTCATATTTTAGGTCCGAGTATTATGTTTCCTTTTCTTATAATGTAATAGTATTATGCTTATTTTATTCTATTCTATTCTGGGAATAATTATCTCAGGATTCTTCGGGCGTTAGTGGCACCTACTGATATTGTTGCAGCATTTGGTACTTATTACATTTACTGAGAAATACAATACATACAAAATGAAAATACGATCGTCCTACTAGAAGGGTACTCTATGTTCCAATAAATCTTACTACCTCCCTAATTCTTCATGTATTTATTTTTAGTAAAATGTGAGAAGTAGAGGGGAAAAGAATCCACAAACAGGGATTTCATGTATCTTAGTTGCCTACTTTATTTATTATATTTATATGCCACCCACCTCACAGTTTGACGTGACTTTACATATTTCAAAAGTTCTATTCATGCATCATTTCATATTAGAAAGGCACCCACTTTGAAAAGTATCCCTGATTGTGTGTGTTGCTAGAATTCTACCTAGTTGCTTGTATATAATTTATATGATCTACCACTTCAAGCTGCTAAATATTTTTGCTGTTTTACAGATAGCTAGTTGATTCTGAAGGACAATGCTAGCTATCTCCAGACTATGATTCATATAGAGATGTCCTTGGGGTCCATACAAAATATAATGTTCATTGAACCATAGTGGCATAGGTTTTTAGACATAGATATATATTTGATACTTTTAATATTTGTTTGAAGACTTTGTAACCATATTAGATCAGGGTAGAATATAAAATCATAACGCGTATATTCACATTTTCTATAGATTTACATCACTATTACACATTAAAGAATGTGTAGTTGATACACATTGCCATTACACATTGAAGAATATGTAGTAGATATAAAGTAGGGATGTCTTCATCTGCTGTACTACAAAGTAGGAAGAACATTTTTGGGACAGGGACAATAAGTAGAAAAAGCTAAGACAAATTCACATTAAGAAATGCTAAGCCAGTGTTTTAAGAATACAACACATCAAAATTGAGAATAAGGACCAGAACTCAGGAAAAAAGGGGATGAACATTAGAGAGAAAACACAACAAGAAGAAGAGAGCTTTTCTAGGAACTGCAAACATGAATAAAAATGGGTTGGAAATAAACAATCAAATGTTGTTTAAAAATTGAGTCAAAATCTAAGGTTCTTTGTTTTTTGCAGGATCCAATCTGGGTCGGTTACCTCTCTCTGCAGAATGTGTGATTCTGGTGAGAGAGAAGTTCCTTGAAGCTGGGCTCTAGCACGAGTCCAAAAGCTCGGAACACTAAACCTCTGGTCCCCGTGACTGACCCACTTTGGAACCGGCAACATTATCCTGGAACCAGTGGTGCTATTCTACTGGTTCGGCCCAGTTCTGGCATGCTGGTAGCACCAAAAATCAGCTGGCAGAGAACTGGTTCACTCCGAGTCTCTCCGAATCTCTGAAGTTGAGCCCACCTGCCCATCCCTGCTCCTAGGTCCTTTTTAACCTCTCAGCTCTTTGGTGTGGCAGAGCAGATTGCTGTGCTAAGCAGCTGAGAGGCGCAGTAGGTTAGTTTTTACTGTTTTAATGAGTGACAAGTGTGCATTTGGTGCACGCATGAGCGCACCAGTCACACAAGTTGCGCGATCCCACCCCTGCAGCCATGCCCACCAAGCCATACCTACAGAACCAGTGATGGGAATTTTTGAATCCCACCACTGCCTGGAACATGTATATTGGTCTTCATTTGTTTTGTTTTTTCATTGCTTTGTAAAAATAGTATAATTACTGGATTACTGATAGATCTGGATTATCAAGATCTATCAGTAATATCCAGTAATCCATGAATATTAATGTAGTATAATTACTGGATTACTGATTAAAAAATTGCTCTCTATTGCCTATGTTTTGTAGAATTGGTAATAAGTACCAGCCTGCTTTCATGGGAAACAAGTTCAATTATTTATTTTTAAGTTTACCAGATTTCATTAATCATGATACATATCTACATCATTAAATCAAGGGTCTGTACTCTATAATCTAATCTAAACTAAATCAAATAAAATAGAGGCTCCTGAAAATGTCTTGGGATCTGAACTTGATGAATTACATGGAGCTATCTGTGGAACCAAATCTATTTTGGTGGCTTGAAAATTGTTCTGTTTCCTTGGTGTATTTGCTTCAATAAGAAAAAGCAGTGAAAAGAGATCTGGGTATTTTGCCATGTGTCTTATCATGCATTATTGTCCTTTTAAGATATCTGTAGGTTTGGATAATATCCTCGATAATTGCATCCATGGGAATGCTGAAACATAGACAAATATCTAGCTATTTGTCTTTGCTGTGTTTTGCTATAGGTCAAAGAGCTCTCTGGATTAAGAACATTTTCAACAAGTAATGGACCTTGTGATAGTTGCACTAGGTGGTTATGGGGGTTTCTGGAACACAGAGAAAAGAAATTTGGATGCTAATGTAAAAAAAAAATAATGTTTTAAATAGACTCAAATGTAATTGCATTTATTTGTACACTATCTGTGCCAAGCCAATTTTGACTCTGGTGTGATATTTAAAGCACAATTTGGTCTGATCATGATTTTCTCCATCAATTATTTTGTATATTTTCTTCTCTCCCTCCTAGCATTTTGAGAGTAGTCCCCATAGGCAATCAGGTATTCACTCTCTCAAGAGATATGATTTAACTCAGGAGGACAGATTTATAGAAGTTATGAATACCGTACGATGGAATAGCTGTATGCTTGCGTTTTGTTTTGTTTTTGTTTTTCTCTCTCTCTCCATACTTTATAATTAGTTGGCTGGAGCCGGGTCATTCTGAAGAAAACAAGATCTCCAATGAGTGAAAAAAAAACAACCTATAGGATTAGAAAGGACAAAATAGGTGCGATGGTTTCATAAAAATTATTAAATAAAGCAAATATATATCCGTATCAGTGTTGTTCTTAAACAGGCAGATCATCATCCCATTCAATCCTAACAATCTGTTCACATGCTTTATATACACTCAAGGAACGGTTGCAGGAATTGGGTATGTCTAATTTAATGTAAAGAAGGATAAGGGGTGACATGATAGCAGACAAGAAACAATGGATGGAATGTAATCCAAGGAGAGAACCAACCTAGAACTAAGGAGAAATTTACTGACAACGAGAAAAATTAATCAGTGGAATAACTTGCCTCCAGAAGTTATGGGTGTTCCATCACTGGAGGTTTTTAGTAAGAGATTGGACAGCCATTTGTCTGAAATGCTTGAGCAGAGGGTTGGATTAAAAGACCCTCCAAGGTTTCTTCCAACTCTGTTATTTGGTTATTCTGATAAAAATATCCAGAATGTGGGCAAACCTGTTGGACCAGAATCAAACAAATTTAAGCTGGGAAAGGGCTATGAAGGCATACGGGATTTTGATCCACACGGAGTGTAAATCACAGTGTTAAACAAGAACTCTTCTCCTGCCTCTCTTGGATTTCAAAGGAAAATGGTTTAAAACACTGAGAGAGATTGTGCTGTTAAGCTGGTGCTGCAATTAAAAGGCTGTAAGTACAGAAACATTTTCGGTGTGGCACATGTTAAACCTTTCTGAAGTGGTGCTTTGATTTTTAATTTTATGCTCTTGGCAGGCAGGCAGGGTCCTTAATAGAATGGAGGCCAGTGGGGAAATGTTTCAAAGCGGCGAGGATCTTATCATAGTGCAATTAATGAATAACTATTAAGAAACAGAAATAACTGAGGAAACAAATAGGAGTTAGTAATGAAATTTGCTCATTTCCAGCCTATAATGAAGCCGCAAGAAGAAGAAAAAAAGAGGCTTTTTATTTTTCTCTAGCTGCATTGAAAAGATCAGCAGTTTTGATAATATATAGATCTGTCATTTCAGTCTAATTTTCATGATTTTATATATTTAGTCAGCAAAGAGACAAATCAGCCATATTTCTTCATTAAGTAGAGCTTTCTTTTAAAAAAAATTGTGAAGGCAGTCCAACTTGGAAAATCATCAGCTGAAATAAGCTCATTTTTTGTGATTTACTCTTGGCCAGATTCAGAGCTATAACAAATTAAACTGACCAGCTATAATCTTATTAAAGTAGCTCCTTGCTCTCAGTGTAAAACTTTTTTATATATAACCATCCTTCTTATCCAAACTGATGCCTTTTAATAAAGTAGACCACAATCCATGAAAGCTCACATTATCAATATAAAAGTTTTAATATGCTTCAAGACTTTTTCTTTTTCTGGAGCAGAGTGATAAGAATGTCTTTCTAAAGATAATCATATAAGAAATGTACTTCCTTTTACAGAAAGTTGGAGACAGCAGATAATCTATGATTGGGAATAGATATTTTTCTTTTATATATATATATATATATATATATATATATATATGTGTGTGTGTGTGTGTGTGTGTGTGTGTGTATGTATGTATGTATGTATGTATGTATGTATGTATGTGTGTATATTGTATTGCATTGCATTGCATTGCATTGCATTGCATTGCATTGCATTGCATTGTATTGTATTGTATTGTATTGTATTGTATTGTATTGTATTGTATTAATACAAGACCCAGGGGGTCAGAAGATTAGAATTCAGAAGGTCATCACACAGCCCATTACCCAAGTCATTACAACACAGGAGGCGGATACACACAAAGCCAATACCTCAGCCACACATGTTTTTAAGAAAAAGCCAGCCAATCTGCAAACATCAATTCCATCAACCAATCAAGAAATTGCAACACAGCCAACCTCCCCACCAGTATACATAGGGAGACAGCAGCTCAGATCACGCTTTACTCGCACAAAGCTGAAAGCACCAGCCTGAAGATGGCGAGTGGGATCTCGTTGAAACGTTGCCCAGATAGTCTCAATCTTACACAGGAAAAGACCCAAACACACCAAGACCTGCATCTATCTATCTATCTATCTATCTATCTATCTATCTATCTATCTATCTATCTATCTATCTATCTATCTATCTATCTATCTATTTATCTATCTATCTATCTACAGCATACACACACACACACACACACCTTTGTATTCTTCAATGGACTGAATACTATGGGAAAAATTTCTGTGTGGTGATGCAGCCTGACTACCAATCAATTGCTTTCAGATTATTCTAATTCTGTATGCCCCAAAATATTTACATTGTTTACAACAAAGATGGGGAATGAGTGAGAGAAAGAGTTGAATTCGGAATTTGATCTCAGACTATAGGACATATCAGTGGTCAAGTATTCACTTAATGTGATATATTCATCACTACAGGAGAACAAAGCTACTCGTGTGGTTTGAAACCCTGCAGGGTAGCTATTCACATATTACTGTACTGCTATGTGTGAGGTTTCAAACCACAAAAGTATGTAGGAAATAGTTACAGCTGCAAGCATTCCTGATATGTTTACACATCTATCTATTTGTACATTTATAGATCATCCTGGATTTTTATCTTATTCATCCAAACCACTAGTAATACAAACCAACATACTGACAATTGTATTACCAGTGTAACCACCAGCCTATGAAAATTCCAAGCAAACCAGGGAGTATAACATATACTGTTACATGCAGGGAGTATAACCCTGCATTTTACAGAGGTTGCCACAATGCTTTTATGCTGTTTCTTTAATCTTGATCTACTTGGGACGAAATCTTCATTCTCTCATTCTGGCTTTAGGTGATTCATTATCTATAAATCTAAGCTGCCTGTCAAGCACTTAAAAGGTGATTTTCCTATTGATCCATTGCATGAAAATTTTGCTGATAGGGCTGGCCTCTTTTAATTCATCTAATGCAGTTTGCTCAATCTTCTAGACTTTACCTCCTAAAATTAAGGATGGGTCAATCTGTCCATTTCTGTTTCATACAGCTTCTGATATCTTTAATGGGTTTTCATATTTTAACCTATTTGGGAGAGGGGGAGGTATAAAAGTTTAATAAATAATAATAACAAGAATAACAACAACAACAATAATAATAACCCATTTCCCACATTTTAGCCCATTCCTAACATTATTCATATTTTCAAGAAATCTTTTCCTGATATCACATGGTTTTTGTGCACAATTTATCTAACTATATAAACATGGCTTCTTTATATATTCAATTTGTCAAAATGCAAGCTGCAGTTCAGAGTCCAGGAAAGCATATATCTTATCAGTGCATTATTGTATGTTTTATGGAAAATGGAAATACACATCAGAATTCAAACAGATTGAATTACTTAGGTCTTCCCTACACAGAGCTCCCTTAATCCAGATTCATTGGCCTGAAAGCTGAAATTGTTGAGACTCAAAACCTCTAGAGGGAAAGTTTGATCTATTTTTTTTTATTATTATTATTGATTTAAACTACATCTGTTGGCATTCATTGATATGAATTGCATACATTTTACACAGTCAATCTGCTTTCTTTTTTTTTGAAATCTACTGTCAATATGAATGTGCACTTACAGCTTGAAACTCATTTATTTTTACATCTTTCTTTATAATACTTAGGGATCTTATAAATATCTTAACTAGACTGAAATTCAAAACCAATAAATTTGACAGTGACTCCTGATAAACTTCGTGAATCTAACAAAAACACAAACAGGTCATTTTTATTTTGGAAATGTTTCCCTTGCTAGAAACATGAAATAAAGCAGATATAAATGATTGTACATCAACTACATACATGTGTAAATGTATGTGAATGTGATTATTTCAACATTAAGTTGGTGTCAACATTAAACAACAACATAGATAGATTTTTTCCATGATGGTCTGTCCTTAACCTGGAAGACTTTCATATCTTCCAATGGTGCATCTATTATAACAGAAAATAATTAGATCTTTTGAAAATATTTGCAGGCTGGGTTCAGAGGCATTTCTTGAGCAAAGTACTCCACTCCTCCACTCAATAGAATTCCCTATGCCTTCAGGCTTGAAATTTTGGACCTGGACAATCTAGAGCTGCACTGCCTGCGGTCCGATCTAAGCATAGTACACAAAATTGTCTGTTACAAAGTCTTATCCGTCAATGACTTCTTCAGCCTCAATCACAATAATGCATGGGCAAACAACTGATACAAACTCAAAGTAAACCGCTCCAAACTCGATTGCAGAAAATACGATTTCAATAACAGAGTGGTCAACACCTGGAATGCCCTACCCAAGTTCGTTGTTACAGCCTCAACCCCTCATAACTTCAACCTCAAACTGTCTACCATGGACCTCACCCCATTCCTAAGAGATTTTTAAAGGGGGCATGCATAAGCGCACCAGCGTGCCTACCGTCCCTGTCTTACTGTCCCCATTTATCTGTATTTACTCCCTTTGTTCTTGTTTATGTTCATACTTATACTTGTTATCTTTACATGTTTGACAAACAAACAAATAAATAAAATAAAAAAAACAAATCCCTTTCTTTTCTTTTAATGTTTCTTTCAGTCGTTATAGAAAAATAGAATTCCTCCAGGATTTCACTACTGAGAGCAGGAAGTAGGGAAGGAAACAATAGCATAAAGGCAGAATATTTGGCAACACAGTTTCCAATTTGGTCTACTGGTGAAAGCACGAGACTGGAAGCCAGGAGACTGTAAGTTCTAGACATGAAAACCAGCTAGGTGACTTTGGGCCAGTCACTCTTTCTCGGCTCAACTCACCTCACAGAGTTGTTGTGGAGAAAATAGAAGGAGGAAGCAGAACTAGATATGTTTGCTGCCTTGAGTTTTATCTAAAAATAATGAAGGCAGGATAAAAAAAAATCTAAAGATAGTGATAATTTTACAGCATTTCCCTTGAATTATTACTAAGGAAAATAAATCTATTGTTTCCATGTCTTATTTTTTTAACCATTGTCTTGTTTCTTTTGTATATATTTAACAATCTCATCTCATATTGATTTCACAGTTACAACTTTAGACTTCCAAAGAACATTCTTTCAATAGTCTTCTAGCTTATCAATGTAGTCTTTAACAAACTGTAGGTGGGCAACAATGTTCCTTTTGGAAAATAGGGACTTTCTTCTTGCAATTTTGTGCATCATGGTTGCTCAGTGTTCTCCTGATAGTAGTCTCATAAATACTGATATTCACCAGTGCAAAAGAGGCCTTTAGTTTCATAGATTATACCCTGAGCTTCTCTGAAACCATTGTATTATATGCCTTGGCGTATGAATCTGGTTTGGTGACCACTCTGGGGGAAGGCAGTAACAATCCTCCTGAATACCTCCATTTAGCTATGATCTGCTAGACCAGATTTCCCCAACTTTTCCAGCTTTGCTGACTGGTGGGGGTGGAGAGGGGATGGTTTCTTGTGAGTGGTGTGCAAGCACGTACATGGACGCAGCTTACACAAATGGAGCGCATGTGTGTTCTTGCTGCTCATGCAAGTGGGGATGCACACACATGTGAGCTTGCTCACCGGGCACTTCTGTGGCTCGGTTCCAAGTAGTTCACAGCCCAGTAGTGGGTCACTACCCGAAGGTTGTGGGCCTCTATGCTAGAAAGTAATCTTGTTCAGTTACTAAATTGTGCCTGACCTTTGCAACCCCATATGGACCATAGCATGTCAGGCTCTTCTGTCCTCCAGTGACTCCCGGAATTTGCCCAAATTCATGTTCATTGCCATAGTGGTGCAGTGGTTAGAGTGCTGCACTGCAGGCTACTTCTGCTGACTGCTGGTTGCCTGCAATTTGGCAATTTGAATCTCATCAGGTTCAAGGTTGAGTCAGCTTTCCATCTTTCCCAGGTTGGTAAAATGAGGACCCAGATTGTTGGGGGCAATATTGTAAATTAGAGAGGGCTGTAAAGCACTGTAAAGTACCGTATAAGTCTAAATGCTATTGCTATTGCGTTGATGATACTATCTAACCATCTCATCCTCTGCAATTCCCTTCTCCTTTTGCCTTCCATCTTTCCCAACATCTGGGTCTTTTCCAAAGAGTCCTCTCTTCTCATTTGGTGGCCAAAGTATTTGAGCTTCAGATTCAGTATCTGTCATTCCAAAAACAGCCTGGGTTGATTTCCTTTAGGATTGACTGATTTGGTCTCCCTCCAGTCCAAGGGACTCTGAAAGTCTTCTCCAACACCACAGCACCATTCTTTGAAAAGAGTTTTGTAAATTTTTCAGCCTGTTGAAAAATTTCCAAATTTTGACATTCTTCCACATAGCCAGGTGGTGCATAATTCTGTTGTTTCAGTGAAGTAGGACTTCCCACATTAACACCTCATTATCATCTCATTAACTGAAACCCCTGACTCTACTTTCCTCTTCAAATGCTACATTTCAGAGGTTCATATACTTTTGCCACACACAAATACGTAGGTTTGGATCATTTCCCCCAATGAATAAATAAGTTGTGGTTATATAAGTTATTTCCCCCTTTCGCCCATATAGATATATGTTTAAACCATATTCAGAGTGATTTTGTTGCTTTAGGTGAGCCAGATGCTGGGCACAAATGCGTTTTTTACTCATTTGTTTAATGTTCTCTTTATATGGTTTGTGTGGAGAACAGATCATAGTTTAAGTTGTATTTATACATCAATATTTTTTAAAAATCAAAAACTTTTAAGAATTGTTATACATTCAGTTACGATTGCCTGAATGAAAGAAGAAAACATAACTCATTTCTCAGTGGCACCTTTCTTTAGAAATAGATTATTAAATCTATCTGAAAAGTGAGTAACAATATTACATAATGGACTAATAATGGAACAATAACTAATAATGGAACAAGATCTGTAATCCATTGATCAATAATATGTTTATAAATAAAAGCAGGTTTTATTCTGGATTCAGTCTAGCATGATATAATATGCCTTTCCTTTGCCAACTGGATCAAATGCCTTTCCGAGAAAAGCCAGGGAGATAATTGCTTGTCAAATAAAAGGTGATTTTTATTTGTTTGTTTTTCCTATCATCAGAACCATAAAAAGCCAACTTCACAGGGAGCCTGCATATCCCTCTGGTATGCCAGCTGTTATCAGCTGTGTGAATGGGAATGACACCAGTTTGTGCTGAAGCTTTCCAGCCCAGATGTCTTGGATAGATTGACTGTGTGCCATAAACATATTCTTGAAGTACTTGTCAATTGGCGTTAAGAATTATATTCAGCTTTAAAATAACTGGTGTTCTTCAGTACAAGTGTTTCTTGAGACTGGATTGCTGTTTTTGTTGTTTTTGTTTTGCTTTACTTCTGTGTCTCTGACTTTGCTTTCCTTCCCCAAACTAGCATCATAATTTTCTTAAAGGGAAACTAAACACGTACAGCTCTACCATGGCCTTGTTGAAACAATCCCAACACTGTCTTTGCCTATATGCTTTGACAGATAAGCATCAGGCAATATATCTCTTGTTACATTTCACATATGAAGAATGTACAGATGTATGGAGTCTGAAAAATATGGGGCTGTTATTCAAATGCTGTCCCTTCTTCTAACAATGTGATCCTGTATGCAGGATTTTTAAGGCCATCACTGGTCACTTTAGAGCGTCTCCTTACAGTCTGAAAACCAAATACAAACCATGCATGAAGAGGGCAATAAGGGCACACCTCGTCATCATCTGCTCTTTCTTCTACTACTGTCCTCTCTGAGTAGAGCCTACATCCATGCAACTTGTGCACATCAGTCTTCCCCACATATGTGAATACCTTGCATTCCAAAGGGCCTATTGAAACATCCAGGTTGTAAGGTCTCAGTCTGAGTGTGTCTTTCCAAAATAAAAGTACTAAAGTTAAAGATGACTCTCCCTGTCAATAAGCATTTCCAGATTCTATGGAGAAAGCAACTATAATCAGTGAATTACTAGAGAATATTTGTACCTTGGTTGTTTTCTTGTAATGTTTCATTACCCAAATAGGTAATTTCATCAATGCACTGATTATGTCACCTACTTATGTAATGAAACATCTGTAAGAAAACAACCAGAAAGCACTAAAGATCCCAGTTATATTTCTATATTGGTACACTAAAAACTAGATGCAACAGGGAGTTTTGCACAACAACGTAACTCCATCTTTTCACCAAAGAGATCTTCCTAGTTGTCTTGTCTGGCCTTTTCCTGCAGTTATTAATTTATAATCTTGCCAGATATCCTTTAATTTAATGCTAAATTAGTAAGTAAGTCATGGATAAAAATGTTTTACATATCAAGTTCACTGGTAATAGTTCATTACTTGAATTATCTCTGATTTCCATGTAAAGTTAAATGTAAATTAGAGTCATAAATTGCAAGTTTGCATGGGATACCATTTACATAGTTCAATGTCACTCTGTTTTTTTCTCTTAAATTGCTATTAAATCCCTATTGTTTTCAAGATTAGAAAATTAGATTTTGATACTTCTGATACCAAAGCCAGAAAAACTCAATTCAATATAATTTTGGCTGATTTACTAATCATAATATAATTCTATCTTATGCTTTCTTATTTCCATTTAGCAGAGATAGTCTTGAATTTCTGGTATCTATCCAACATAAATTGTTGCAAATTCAAGACCTTCTCTCCATAGAGCTTTAGAGAGCAGAGTACAATGTAATTTAATTCAATTTTGCATTTCCAATTCAGAAACTTGATTTTTGAGGAACTAAGAAACAAGGCTAAAATCTGTGGAAATGTGAACTCAAAATTCCAAAAGCTATCTCCAAAATTCTAAAAGCTATCTTCCAAAATTCCAGAGAGAATTTACAGTAATTTTATGATAAGCCAAAATCCAGAGGATTTCAATTGGTGTCTTTTAGATTTTGCTCTTTTAGATTCCTGTATTCTTACATACACACACACACACATACACACACACACACACACACAAACACACACATACACACCTATTCTTAATTTTCAATCCATTTTGTGCCTAGACTGCCTTTGCCCAATAATACCCTAGGAAGGAGAAGGAGCCTAGCAACACTTTTCTTTTATAACTTTTGGACCAGCTATATAAAAGGATATTTTTTTACCAATACAACATGATTAGGGTTGCCTGGCCAGAACTGTAAAAAGAACAGACATTCTATAATCAAGGGGTATGAGCAATGGGATATATCTTACTTTCCATGGCAGTAGAAAGGTATTACAGGCCCAAGCTGAGTCTGCCATTCAGAAAAAATAAAAAGCTTTTATAGCTTCTTGAGACCATATCAACATACTGCTCACTTCAACTTTTCAAGCGTAAGAAATCTTTTCTACAATTTTACCAGTTCTGCATTCTAATGATCTGTAATAATGATTGTTTACAAAACCTCTTTTAGCTACAGTATTGTTTTCATTAGAACCCAGATAATAACTCAATTTGCATTTGCTTTCATGATTTTATAGTTTTCTCTGTGTGTATACGCATGCGTGTTAGTGTGTCAATAAAATAACTTGTGCCATTTAATCTGCTACACCTGTAAGATTTTGGTGGTTAGCAGCATATAACAATTTCCCACTTCATGTCCAATATCCCACATTCCTGTCCCTAAAATATTCTGTGTTCATATCTGGATCAATTTCCTGGATGTTCGTTTCATGGAAAGGTGGTTCAACCTATGTCTAAAATCCCATTTTATTCAGCCTCATAATTCAGTCCTATAGCTGGAAAACAGATTACTTTTGTATTGTTATATTGCTTAATTGTAAACTGTTGCAAGGTGTTTCACTGATCATAAAACACAAGTTGTGAATATAATCCAACTTGCCCTTGGATTTTGAACAAATCATCCCTGGTGCTTAGAAAACAGCATTTACTGACAAGGGAATGATTCAGTATGCTTGTATTATTCAGTATAAAGAAATCTTCATGCAATTTGCATATAGATATACAAGAAAATTGCTGTGCTCTTGTTGGCTATCCCACTGTAATTAATTTGTTCATTTCTTAATTGAATATGGAATCTGGCCCTAGCATGATCTATATTAATTTGGCCCTAGTTGATCTATATTAATTTGGTGGTCTTAATTTATTAAAATGATAAATGAAGTGAAAACCTATTGAGAATAAGACCATTTTAATATCACATACTTCAGTAATGTGTTTCCAGTGTGTCTCTGCTTACTGATCACTACAATAGAGAATTCTTTCCCATTCTACTCTTCACCCTCTATTATACATTTTGGGATATATAAAGTACATTATCCAAATTAAAGTCTTATGATAAATGGGATTTAACACTGTTTTTATCCATGAAATTGAAGGTTTAGTGCAGAAAAATGAAATGTAGAGAAACGAGTGATGATTTTTGGTATATACCACAGTAGAAGAAATGGAATCTGTGCGGCTGTTAATATAACATAGAGGTGGATTTGTAACACCTAAAAAAGCTATTTATTTGCTGATTTTCTTGCTAGCCATGGCTGAAGTCAAAAGAATTACCAGCTGAGCACTGCTAGGGAGCTATTACAGGCACTTTTAAAGTGGAGTCCAAATAGCATTTCTCTAAATCTAGGATGAAAAAGGTGATGTGCCAGCCAGGTAGTTGTGTTAATTATATTGCTATTTTCTTGCTGTAGCCTCATATATATTTGGTGTCCAGATGTGGCTCCTTGGTTGGTTTTATTATAGTAAATGACGCATGCCTTCATTTAATATTCCAAATAAATAATCACGGATATCTAACAAATTTTCGGTATATGTCTAAGCATATTTCAAGCCCAGGAAAATGAACATGCAATTATTACTCTGCTCTTGTTTCTTTGGCTAACCTGCTATCCAGATTTCAAATGTTGAAAGTACAAGTGGCCTCTTTCTTTTGATAGTTTCTCAGTCTCACTTATTCTGCACTTTCTATCTCTGTGTGTGGGGGTGGGGGTTGTGTGTATGTGTATATGCGCATGTGAACATACGTGTGCAAAAAAGAGAGACAGAGTTGTCTTTGAATTCATGTGGCATCTTAATTTCTGATTGACTTGACCAAAATATTTACCAGTTTCTCTACCCTATTGCCTCCTAAGAGGTGCTAAAAAAGTATCACAAAATTTAACAGTAACTCCTTTGGGGAGACTTCCAATATTTCCAATATGATGTTATTTTAGATTTTGGAAGTCTCCCCTAGAGTGGCACCATCTAGTACCAGTTGATTTACTTCAGTCATTCTAACTTCGAACTTTTCTTGAAAAGTTTTTATGGAAAGTATGACAGTTCTCACTAAAAACTAGACTATCAAAACTAACTTTGTTATTTTCAAACCCCGAGATTTCAGTGTGAGTACCTTAATAGTACAATAGGTTTTGTCTTAAAGCGTCCTATTAGAATTTGGCCAGATATATAATTTTTTATTGTTTTCTACATGACAATTTTCATGACATGCTTTCAAAATAATAAAGGTGTGTTCTAATTAAATTTACAGGGTCTTTGTTAGTGTCACACTGTGAAAATTCTATTCATCCAGAAAATGGAACATAAATGGAAGAATTAAGCCAGAATAAAGTCTCAAGATGTTTTGCCCTACTGTCATATGGCAGAACAGTACCAGGAAATGTTAACAAAGATATCTGAATGTGGTATGACTAATTACGATGGCTACTGTGGAACACTAGACATACCTTACTCTATTCTTCCAATGTGAGAAAGCAATGACAAGGAAACATAATTATCAGTTTTCCATTCCTGTCTTGTATTCAGGAAGTATTCATGAAATGTCAATACTCCTTATTTTTTTTATTAGTGTAGTTAGGAGGACAAAAACAGGTCTGGAAAAAAGCAGGAGGTGAGAGCTTTTAAATAGCTGCTGCTTATTTTCCCTTCTTTATGTCTTTAGAGATACTAGACCTTGGCAAGCTATGGAAACAATCCCACTCTGGTACCATTGTGTTGGAATTTAATGTTTTCAAAGGATAAACACTGGATAAAGAGAATATATAATACTTAGAATAGAATAATAAAACCTGCTCAGTGCAGAGTTCCACTGAAGCTCCAGAGATATCCATGGTTTTGACCTTTTCCAACCTAGTGCAAAATCTCACCTTTGCCATTGCTAAATATCATCTTGCTGGATTTGACTTAATCAAGTCTATTGAAGTAATTTTGAATTGTGCCTTAGTCCTCTAATGTATTAGATAATCTCTTAACTTGATAACATCTACAGACCTGAATAGCACAGAGCTGAGGACAGAGCCCTGGAAGGCCCACTTAGAATTTTCTTTAGATCCATGCAGAACCAGGTGCAGATACTATACTGGTGGAACTAAATCGGTGGGATTCAAAATTTTTTACTACCACTTCTGTGGGCGTGGCGTGGTGGGCATGGCAGGGGAAGGATACTGCAAAATCTCCATTCCCACCCTACTCCAGGGGGAAGGTTACTACAAAATCCCATTCCCTCCCCACCCCACTAACCTGCCTTCCAGCTCCGTTCTCCTGTGCAAGGCAACAAAAGAAGGCCTAGCCAATCAGCTGGGACTCAGGAGGCAGAGAATAGATGGGGGTGGGGCCAGTCAGAACCGCTACCAGTTCTCCTGCTGAATACCACCTCTGAATTAAATAGTTGCAAATCCATTTCTAGTCCACATTTATCCTTTTTTAAGTCCCTTGTTTCATCTATAAAAAGTCAGTATTAAAGCCTGCCTGGAAGATAACCTTCATTTGGAAGTTGAGGTATTTAATCTCATATTTCTCTAGTACCATTTTCTCATCTTTAATCATAGAATTATATAATTAATGAAAAGACATTAGTGTATTTCTAGCCAACTCTTCTCTCCTGAGTGGAAGATCTGCACCAAGTATATAGATATACAGATTGTGTCAATTGTCAATACATCAGAATAGCACCATGTTGGGAAAAATAGATTTTATAGTCCAGACTTTTTTTTCAGTACCTTCAGAGAATGAGATCTGATCACCTCTCAAAAGACTGAGTTCTATTATATATAGTTACTAGTTGTTGGGCTTTTTGTTTAAGTTCACATAAAATTAGTTGCTCTGAAAATTCAACTGGTTCTTATATTTCCTCTGTATTTGAAACAGCAAGCCTCTATCTTCTCTGTGCAATTCTTCTGATATTTGAAGGCCAGCACTACATTTTCTTTTTGATCAGGTCTCCCAGGCAGGCATCCCTAGGTTGTTCAATTATTCATCATGGGATTTAAGTTTCAAACTCCTCATCATCCTTGCTCGGTGTAATAAAAATCAATGCTACCAGGAAAAGTCCATTATGATTAATATTATTTTGTGAACAAGTTGTGGACTTTTTTGGCTATTTCTGGAGATCATCTCAAAGTGATTATTATTTCAGGTGATTCTTGGCTCAAAATCCTATGTTAAGTATACTGTTAAAGTTGTATTCCATGTTTTTAACACATGAGGGAACTATCAACTATTTTTCTCTACTCAGGTGTCTTCCCAAAAAATGAGGCAGCATTTTAAATTTGTTTCATTCCTATTTTGTCTAAACTTACAGGATACCAACAGGGGTCCACACAATAATTGATTCAGGGCATATGTATGTACAATCATGGCTAGCATGCTGATATAGCTAAACACGAACATTTCCCATAGTTGTTCCCTACACAGAACGAGATATAGTTTAATTCCTAAGGTGACATAACTAAAGTTCATATTGATGTGGAAGACATCCCTTATCTCCCCCTTCAGGGTTTGATAATTAGTTCTGAGGAAGCCAACATTCATAGTCTTGGCAAATATTGTCGGTTCCTGACAGATTAAGTTTAATATGATAGGATTCTTTTGAATATTGAAAAATATTTCATTCAACCTTTTTCTAACAATATACCCTGGAGATTTGTAGGAGCTCACTGATTTGTGAAGTTCCAACTTTTAGGACACTTAAAAGTCTATGAAGGACTGAACAAAAAAACAGATTAAAGTTCAGACATAGCAATGAGGGAATAGCAAGTTTACTTATTTATCCACGTATTCAGTTGAACATAACTAACAGTTTTCGGAAAGCTTGAGGAACACTGATTTTGCTCATCCTAAAATATAGTTTTAAATTATACATGTAGGGCATATTCTAATAATAGCAAATAAAATAATAATGCTTTATGGTTGGTTATACAGCCAGCCAGATCTATAGACTGAATTGCCCATTTTTGTCTATACAGTATATGAAAGACCTGTCTATCTGGAAGAGGCAGATTGATGATATTGAAGTATTGTCAAAGGATGTAAGCTGTTCTAAGGAATGCTGCCTTTTGCAATTGATTGATGGTGATAATGTGAACATCAAAGGGGTTCAAGTTTGCCCCAGATATGCACTCAAGGTACCTAAGACTATTGGTATTATATTGCTTCCTTTTGTCATGGTCATTCTACTTTTATTTGCAGGTCTTTGTACTTTGTGTTTCTTTCTCTTCTAATTTGCTATCTACTGCCACATCTTCTGTGCAGACTTTTTGGTCTTTCTTATCAACAATTCTTAAGTCTGGGGTGCTGTTTGACAGGTGCTTGTCTGTTTGAATTCTAAAGTCCAAAGGACTTTAGCTTCTTCATTTTCTATTACTTTCTCCCTTTTATAGTTCCAGCAATGCTTGCTTGTGGGCAAATGCACCATTGTTGTTGCCACAACTAGTCTTTTTTTTCTTCTCTCTTCTTCAGATTCTTACTTCTCACCAATGGAATAAGTGGCTGTTGTTCCATACCTCCTTCTGGAGAACTTGCAAGATTCTAGCTTGTTCTGAAAATCCCATGGAATATAGTCTCAAAGATCCAGGGCCGGACCAAGGGTAGAACCACAGCACACGGGGGGGGGGGGGGGGGGGGGGGGGGGGAGAAACACAACACCTTTGCAGCAATCATATATAGCTTTTACCCACTGTTCAGGAAAATAATTCAAGAATTTTTTCAGAAAATATATAGAGCATTAGCAATAATTGCTAGTATCTTAATAATACGAGTTTATAGTTTGTCATTTGGAAATTGATTCCTGCTATGGTTATCATTTTGATATAAAAGGAAATTTTTGAAATCCGTATTCAATCTGGAGATACATTTCATTTATGCATACATGTTATAATTCCTGGAACAGATCAAGAGATGGCATGACATTGGGAATGGTAAAGAAATTTGCTTCATTTAGCGTTACCACACTAGCACTGAAAGATCCTGAAATGGTCCAAAGACCTGTCTCATATATCAGATCTGGAAGCAATTTACCGAGCATAAAGAATACCACTCACAGAGCCCCAAAGGCCGAATATGTAGATTTCCACTCCTGTAGCTAGCAAATTCCAATCCTTTGGTTAACTAGATTTCTTACTTTTAGGAGAATTGTATGTGAACTCGTAAGCACACAGCATAGAATCACAATAACTACTACTTAGCAATACTGAGTTATTAAATTCGACTCATTAAGCACAAATATATAGCATTATATCAAACTGAACCACGATTAGTATTTCTTGAAAACCCATGGAACTATTGATGTTAGCATCAGTGCAAAGCTGCATCCTAAATAACAAAGCAAATGTTTGTTTCTCCTAATGATCTATTCATACTGCAGCAAATCTACAATTGTTGCATGGATTGGCTGAACCCATTTTGCTATGCAAGGAGGAGAAACACTTTATGCCTGGAAAAAATGGATTCTGTGCTACATCAAACATGTGTTGCTTGGCATTCTCTATCATAGTGCATATATATATATATATACAGTTGTGAGAGATAGATAGATAGATAGATAGATAGATAGATAGATAGATAGATAGAGATAGAGATAGAGAGATATATATCACAACTGAGAATCCATCTCATTGACAGCCCACTGCTGAGACAGGCTGAAGCTGGTCCAAGATGTTCCAGCATGGTATTAGCATTTTCCCTGCTGTTTTGGCTGGAGATGTTTCCTGTGGAATGTACATAGTGCATGGAAAAAGACATTTAAAAGAATAACAGAGTTGGATGGGATCTTGGAGGCCTTCTATCTAGTCTAACCCCCTGCTCAGGCAGGAAACCCTATACCATTTCAGTCCAATCTCTTCTTATAAACTTCCACTGTTGGAACATTCACAACTTCTGGAGGTAAGTTGTTCCACTGTTTAATTGTTCTCACTGTCAGGAAATGTCTCCTTAGTTCTAAGTTTCTCTCCTTAACTAGTTTCCATCCATTGCTTCCTGTCCTGCCCTCAGCTACTTTGGAGAATAGGTTGACTCCCTCTTCTTTGTGGCAGCCCCTGAGATATTGGAACACAGCTATCATGTCACCCTCTAGTCCTTCCTGTCATTAAACTAGACATACCCAATTCCAGTAGCCATTCTTTTTTACATTGTGGCAATCAAAACTGGATGCAGCATTCCAAGTATTGTCTTACCAAGGCATTATGAATTGGTATTAACAGGTGATTTTGATTCTATCCTTTTGTTAATACAGCCTGGGACTGTGTTGGCTTTTTTGGCAGTGGAAGAAGTGTGGCTTGAGGTGGCCATCTGCTTGGCTTCAATTGGTTTAGCTTGTCTACTGTGGAACTTCCCTTTCCATCAGGTTGCTGTAGTCAATGCTACTCTTTTTGGCCACGAGCCTGGCTTTTTTGGTGGGGTTGGGGTGTTGATAAACCTAGAGAGTATGAAGCTTTACAATTGACTAGTTTGTCTCCAACAGCATATGCAATTGTGACGTGCTTCTATAGCCTGCTTGGTGAGTAATTCCTTTCCCAGTGGCCAATATTCAAAGAAAGCCTTCCTTCCTTCCTTCCTTCCTTCCTTCCTTCCTTCCTTCCTTCCTTCCTTCCTTCCTTCCTTCCTTCCTTCCTTCCTTTCATCACAGACTATTCTCTTAAAAGTTCACTCCAGTGCAGTATGTAGCACAGAAACCTTTTCCCCTTGTCCTTTTCAAGATAACTAAAGTTGTATGTCTAATCTACTGCACAAATCCAGACAACTGCTAGATGGCAGCCAAGAGAGACAAATTTCCAATTCTTTGCTGACACCTAATGGTGTATAGGTTGACTGCACAATAATCATTTTGGAGAAATTACATGAAAATACCTGAGAACACCCTGCAGCTAAATAGGTTTTGATAAATTCTTTGTCAGCTTTACCAGGTAGATCAGACAGGAAAGATGATGAGATAAACTAATTCTATTTTATTGTAAAACTACATGAACAGAAACTTGCAAATCTGAAATTACAATTCTCCTACTATAAAGTTTACAATCCCCATACCTAGGGATGGTTCCTCTTTCTCCTCCCACTTTGAGCAATGGTGTATCTAATCTAATCTAATCTTTATCTTATCTAGCTGTTCCATATGTGGCATCTCTTCATCTTGTCTTTTAGGGTCATTCCCATATATCATTGCCCTTGGCAAGACTATTTATTTACTGATTGCATCTGCATAGCACAAGTCCAGTTGATTACATCATTACAAGTAAGGGAGACAAACTCCTTGCTAACACATAATGGTTGATAGGTCAATAGGTCAACAATCCTTTCGAGGACAGAAAGCAGGGTTTGACAGAATGTCCAGACCTTACAAGCACCACTCTGGTATATATTCTACACAGTGTTCAGTTGCAGCTTTTCCTTTGGTTGGTGACATTTGAATTTCAGCAAAGGAAAGCTGCCAGTCACTGCTCCTATGGAGCAGGGGTCACCAACTTTTTGGACTTTGGATCACCAAACTCATAATTCTAAATCCTGTGGACTAGAGACCCTGGGGAAATCACAAAAAAAGTCTGCAGGAAAATTCCCCACCTGTTTTTCCTACCAATTGATCATTCTTTATTTGGGATTGCAGGATACTGTCTCCAGCTCCATTCTCAGGGAGAAAGAGAGAGAGAGACTTTTGGCTTCATGCAAGGAAAGCAGCAAAAGCAGCAAAAGTCTTTCCCTCCCCCAAACTCCACCAGAAATGAGTCTTTGTGAGACTTGTCGTGCCGGCACAGCCTCTTGGAGCAGAATGCCTTGCAAGGTCCCAAAGACTCATTTCTGGTGGAGTTTAGGGGAGAGAAAGAAAGACTTTTGCTCTTTCCTTGCATGCAGCCAAAGCACAAGAAGAAAGAAGCGGAAAGAAGCAACCCGGTGGCCAGGCCAGGCGTGTGGGGTGAGTGGGGCAAGTCCCCCCCCACCCTTTCCCCACTCTCCTCACTACCTTGTGTTGTTTGCAATGCAAGGGATGCAAGTCTTGTGTTCTTATGGGCCATGTGGGCAGCACAGCCTTGTGTTCTTGCGCAGCCTTGATTAATTGCTTTAGGGAGGGTTGGGGGTGACATTTCTCTGCAGACAACCAAAATTTTCTCGCGGACCACCAGTGGTCCCCGCCCCACTGGTTGGCGACCACTGCTATGGAGGACCCATATGGACAGCAAGCATAACAAGACCTGGTTCCAGTTGAGAGCTAAGGGTATGAGTAGGGATAATGCAATTGATGCCAATGTTACTTCCTCTTAGATCCAGGGTGGGAACAGGGACCACTTTAAAAGTGCTTCTGTGAATGAGCCCAAACTGAAATATTGCAATGTTAATGCTAAGATTAGCAGCACACGTTTACCCATGAAGCATTTTCCTGTGCCCCTTTTCACTTCTGCATCTCTATCAAAGATTTTTTTTTAATTTTATTGCTTATTTTAAAAAAACACTGCAACAACAAAAGATATTTCTAAGCTTTATATGTATTTTAAAAGTGAAACCTTTGTAAGAACTATATTCATATAAAGCCACAGAGAATAATTCCGTAGATAAGGTGCAAAAGGTATCCCAGGGACCACAAGCCAGTCTGACTGCATACAAAGACAGTTGTTAAGACTCTGTTATGAAACTGTTAAATAGGCTTTTTTTTTAAAGTGAAAATACCTACCCTCTGTATGCACTGAGTCAAATCATGTTACTGATTTTGTAATTTTATGCGCAAAGGACATCTAGCCCAAGAGAGCAGGAGCTGCATTCTGTTCTATTATCTGCAGAGCAGTTAGCTATGCTGCAGTGACTTTGTTCCTCAGATACATCTGTGCAGACCTGAGCATAGGCAACAGTTATTTTTCTCCCCTGAGGCTCCAGTGTTAACTCAGCCGAACTGCAGGGATAAGAAGGATATAATCAGTCACTTGTGACTGCATCCTTGATGGCATTCCTATCTAACTCGCTGGGTTTTTTGTGGGGAGGGGAAACGGGGACTAGCAGGGACTAACATTTGATAATGAGAAAGCTGGGGTTTTCGAAGCAGTCTGAATAACTGTGCTCAATGTATTTTGACAGAATATTTAAGCAGAAATTGCGTCCAAACAAAAGATACAAAGTAGAAGATAAATAACTATTAATAAAGCTGTTTAAAAACCCCATTGGTAATACATTGTCCCCTTCCCTTGCATTTATTTGCCCAATCACTGTCCACTAAATAAATATTTGTACCAGACGGTTAAATATTGGAGATTTTTGCTTGTATCTGTTTGCATAATTTCATCTATTGTGTTTGATTGGTCTTGTACATGTTTTCCTAAAAACTGAATTTACCTTGCTGTGTAACGGGAGCCATGTTTTCTACAATTCTGATCCGCAAACTTGTGGTAGGCCATCATGTAAGGAATTCTATAGAAGATTTTATGTATATAACACAGCAAATCAGCATATATGGACTGATAATTACTTGTAAAATTCTTAAAATGTTATAATGTGTAGATATTGATATATAATGGAATCTCTCACCTCTTATAAGGAGTACTTAGAATAAGTGAGATGGTACCCAGGTGAAAAGGAATGAGAAGTAAAGAGGAAAATAAGGAATCCCAGTCCAGATTCTTGAAAAGAGGTAATCTCAAGCACATTGTCCCTTCAGTTCAACAACTGTAGGACTGCCTGCAAACAGAGCTTGAATGGTATTTCATGTAAGGAAAAGAAAGTTTTTTTTATTTGCTGCTCTTTTTCTGGAAAACATAAGGCATCAAAATAATCTCCTTGCTATTATATTCTTCTTGGGAAGTAAAGGTTGCATTCATCCCAAATAACAGCCCACTCTAAGCGGTTTACAGAGTCAGTGTATTGCCTCCAACAATCTGGGTCCTCATTTTACCGATGGAAACGATGGAAGGCTGAGTCAACCTTCAGCCGATGAGACTCGAACTTCCGAATTGCTGGCAGTCAGCAGTCAGCAGAAGTAGCTTGCAGTACTGCATTCTAACCACTGGGCCACCATGGCTTTTGTTCTTAACTGAACAAAACCATTAAGGAGTATCCATTTTGCACAAAGAAGATACTGGTGGCAAAAAAGGCAGCCACTGGAAATATAGAATGATGTGGAGCCCGGTGGAGTCAAGCTCAAAGCCTAAGATGATTTTAGTTCAGGTCACCAGTTAAGCTCAACATGCACAAGATGATCCTAGACTAGTTGCTCTCTCTGTGTCTAGCTTACTTGTGAAATGTTTGAGACATATTTTCTTAAACTGGATTGAGACCGTCACCAATTATAGAGGATCTAGCTAAGCATTCTCACTTCATAGGGTATTTTATAGGTGTAATCTAGTTATTTGTAAGACTTAAATGTAAGGCTTGGTTTCCTGCTCTCAGTAAAAGGATTTGCCTGGCTACAGTAATTTATACTGTAAATGTTGCCACTATATATAAAATGGTTAAATTCATTTCTTATAATCTTATTTAAGATATTCTAATGTAGAAGCTGGGACTGGTATCTTATTTTCCCATCTTTTTGCTCACCAAATATGGTAAATTTGCAGTTCCATACTTTATTTTATTATTATTTTCATTATTGATTTGCAATAAATGCATCCTTTTCTCCCTTTTTCGATAAACCCTTGTACCATAAGTAGCAAAATAGACCAAAAACCCCTCCTAATTTACAAGTTAAAGCATTCATACATAGGTGATTTTAACATGCAAATACATTTTCAAATAGATATAATTCTGTTTGCTTGTAAGGGCAGGGGGAAGCAGAATAAAAATATAGTAAAGAATTAAATAGTTTCGATACAACCATTTCATTGTATAGATTTTAGGAAGGATAAAAACATTGTAGTGATGCCATATAGTGTATCTCTATAAAATGAATTAAGTTATAACAATTGATATTACATAACAGCTAGATACAAAATGGCGAAAAAAAATTCTGTATATTTTTGAATACAAGTATACCGATTGCTTGTTTTTTTTAATGAACTAATTTATTTTCCTTCATAAATATTGACAAAGGTAAAGCCAAGTCAATGATGATGTCTTTGTTTAATAAATGGTGACATTCACCTCTTCCATTATCAATATCATTTGCTTCTAATTAGCTGTTACAGATGTTTGTCCTTGAACAAACAAAGCCTATCCCATACAAATAACAATAAAGAATTTCAGCCTCGGCTCACAAAATCTGCTGACTCATGGAATGTTTCTTGGCTCAGAATCAGGGAAGTAACTCTATGTCTTTCTTGAGGGAGAGCCCTCAGCTGTTCTTTCCCTATTGATAGCATGAGGACAGTCTTCTTCTCAAGTTCAGATTCTTAGGATAATAACTTCTTAATACTTTCTCCTATACCTCAGACACACAACAAGTGTAGACTTGCAGAAATGTGGGTTATTTAAGAATTGGGAGAACAGGTCTCTTCATGGGAGAAAACTCCAGCTTCTAATACTCTACTATGGGCTTAGTTTCTTGCTTGAACTGCTTGGATTCCACTAATTTCTTCTAACCATTGATGAGGAATAGCCAGTGAGTGCTTCCAGTGAAGTCTACTTTCTCTGAATGTCTAGTCATGGGATCTTGGGATCTACATTAATGTATTCAATTAGCTGTAGGTAGAAAGGAATGCAGCATATTCTTATAAATAACACCATAAGATTACATAGCTACTGGCTATATGACATACATTTGGGAAAATGCAAAATGATTTTAGACTGTTGACTTTGAATAGCAGAGTTATTTTCCAGATGTATTATAATTTTTCTGTAATGTGTCGGGATTTACAATCTGCACCTAGCATATGCAAAGCACTTGCTTTATCATTATTGAGTGATTATGTGCCATCACACCTGTCTCAATTCTTAATGACCACATAGATTTTCTTCATGACGATCTGTCTCTAATCTGGCCCTTCAGATTTCCAAATGTGCACCCATTGCCACTTTACTGTCTATCCACCTGGCTGCAGGTCACCTTCTCTTTCTTTCCACCTTTCTGAACATGAGAATTTCCTCCAGAAGGCTAGATTACCTTAGTATAATGTGTCAAAAATATAATTTGCACCTGGACGTTTATGTCTTGAGTGAGAACTCCTGGGTTGATCTGCTTGATGATCCATTTGTTTTCTTGGCTTCTCTATCATTATGGTCCTGACTAGATTTCAGCGGTAGACTGTCCATTGCTGCATATGATGGTTGTGAAAGCTCTTAAGTATCTTTTTCTGATGATAAATGTTGGAAGCACATTTTTTTCTCAAATCCATTGCTGTTTCTTGGTTTCACCAACTGAATGTGATCCTCTGCTGGAAAAACACCACATATCACAGGAGTGTCAAACTGGCAACCTGCAGGCTGGATGCATCATGTGCAGGCCACACCCACCCCAGGTCCGCGAAGGGGAAAACTGTGGCAAAACAGCACATGATGGTGCTTGACACCCATGACCTATCAGATCCACCATTACAGAACTTAATGGTTACTACCCTCTCAAGAAATTGTAAGATGTGATTTCTGGCTAAGTCTTATTGCATATTAGCAGCCAATTAAGACAATTGATCAGTTCTTATGATGAAGAACACTCAGATATAACTCTTACAAACTATTTTACTTTGATATCTTGTGTTTTCTCTTAGCCTCTCTTGCTTTCTGTTGTTCTCTCTCACTCACAAGGACTGTAGAAACTCTGTATTCTCAATATACTGTACCACAATGGTAGAAACAATATTAACCTCGATCTCAGGAATTATATCACTTCACCGCCCATTGAATTGGAAAACCCCGTCAAGAAAATATTGTCAGTATTCAGTTGGTTGTCAAATTTGTGTAATGCAGCATTATGCTTCCTGCTATGTTTTTAAATGTCTTTTCTTTTCCATTCTCATTGTCCCATTTCTTTTCAGTTTCTTTCCTACCATTTCTATTAGTTCAAAAACATTTCTACTAGTGACAAACATTTAATAATAGCAAATGAAAAATGGGCACACGGTTTTTAAAAAAGTTTTTTACTGGTTTAATGATGCTGGTTTCATACGTATGTAGTAACTGAAAATAAATACTGCTTTGTATGTCTAAATCCAGGCCTAATTATTTGAAAGTTATTTTAAAAAATGGAACTAATTCATTTTTTTGTTTGATCTTAAGTTGGAACTGAACTAACCATATGCTTATGTTCCAGTGAGAATTACTATTGAAATGTCAGTACAGACGCAGTTGTCGAGAACTGAATGTCCAAAATATCCTTCTTTTCAACGTCTAACATAGTTCATGCCAATAATATTCATAAAGAATCTGTTTTTAGTACTTTTAGGTCATTTCTTCACTGTGAATCATAGGAGAAGGGAGTGATTGTGGAAATAATTAATAAGGATTAGCATTGAATAATGAAAAATGTATACATTAGCGTACTCCTGTGACAGTAATTCTAAATTAAATCAGATGAGTCAGATCTATTGGATAATTGGTCTCTAGAGAAGCTGTTGTGGGGAAATGTGTGGCTTAGGATTTAAAAGTAACAATTAAAAGTCTTATCAGAGGCAGGCATAGTAATTTTGAGAGAAGCAAACACTACAGATCTCTGTATTCTCCATTGAGCTTTGATTGTGGCTTGCTAGAATGTGTTTTTAAATCCTCAATAAAATTGCAGATAGTACTGACATGAGTTTGGTATTCGGTTACCTGAAGGAATATTTCAGAATAGTTAAAAAAGAATTTTTACGGAGAAGCGACTGCCAAATTTCTTCTATCCTGCACCATTGAGACACAGTTATGTTGCTGGCACTGAATGCATGATATTTACTGTACTATGAAGACTTGTCACTTAGGAAAAGATTATGAGGACAGGATGCTCAAGCTCATTATTCTACAGGTCTCACAAATAGCAACAATTTTATCAGTTTCCTCTAAGAAACCATCAGTAACTTAGGAGATACAGCTCATTCTTCCATAATCTCCAGCCAATGTTGAACTTCAGAAGCAGCAAGACACCAGGACTGTACCAATCAGATTAAGCTCTTTTCAGTTAACCAACATTTACAAAAGTAGCAAACAATAAACAAAAATACAATAAAGACAAGGGAATAAGCAAAAAAGGAAAGGAAAGTTATGAAATTTACTTTAAACCAATGCCATTCACAGGCTTTTTCAAAATTGTCTCTTTCCAAAGATTCTTGTGTCTGCCATGCATCATGGAATCAAACATTTTCTTAGGAAAAATATCTGAAAAATAATTCAGATTCTCAGACAAAAACCTACCACCAAAAGAACATACATTTTCACATCTCCAACCAATATATTTATAATCTCCCATTTAAATAAATTAACCAGCCAAGATATCACAAATCTGTGTCTTACTCCCAGCACAATAATATTGTACCATTCCAAGCTTTGCACTTATTTTTACACGTGATTTACTTCCATCATACACTACTCTTATTGCATTCATCTACTAGCCTACAATTCTGTATTGATGCAAAACAACCTACAATTCAATCCTACTCCCTCTTCCTTTAAATCAGCAGTTGAACAATTAATTTTCTCCTGACATTCATAGATTTCTCGATTATTTGCTATAGAGCAAAACCCTGCTCTTCAGTCACACACTGCTTGGCATCCAGCCAACTTCCCAATTTTTGCATGATGTCACCTCTTGTACACTTTCAGTCAAATTTCACCAAACAACTTCTTAGGCACAATTAATGTATCAATCCTTGTGACATTCCTTTGGCAATTTTAACTTTTGTGTGAGTCACAGATACAGCTTTTAGGTAGATGTTGAACAAACTGCACTGCGCAGCCACCTCATAATCAAATCATACCCAAAGGTTAACGTTTTCCCAGTTACACCATCTACATCTGTAATCTTATTTCATCACATTATTCCTTGTCATCAATTTTTTTTGCCCATAACATACATAGTATTTGTAGTGTTTAGAGCAGGCATGTCCAACTTTTTGGCTTGCCTATGCTGCATGGAGTGAAAGGGAATTATCTTGGACTGCATATAACATATATAAAATATAGTAGTTAATGTATAAAAGTGCACATAATAATCCTAAAGGTTTACAACTCTGTGGGGCCACATTACTAGCTGTCCAGGAGCACATGTGGCCCATGAGCCATGGGTTGGACATGCCTGGTTTAGAGCATATCTAGCACTGCACATTTAACTTATTGCTATTATTCCCATGCAAAATATTTAATTTTTTTACAGCATTCACCAGTTCAGTTACATCTCAAATCATTTCACTAATTTTATTTATTAATTGGTTTAACTTTGTTACATACTCATTTATCCTTTGCCAACTTCCAATATTTTTGAAAAAAATTCCATAAAAGTTGTTTGCCCTGTCTTTTTTAGTATAAATATTTCCTGATATCTTTGATTGCATTCTTTGCCATTACAACTATCCCTTGTTTAGTGACAGGCTTGTTTAGTCGTAATTCAGTTACAACAGTGATGAAACCCCCCCCACTTTATATCCCATCCTGACATTTATGACTTAAAGCAAAGGAAAGCTGAAGTAATATAAGATCATAAGCACAGTTGTACTTTCACTTAGCAGCTGCATTGTTTAATAACCAAGCTGCTGGTCTTAAATTGTGATAGTTAAATGAGGACTGTCTATATCTTCATGGATGGGAGAACCACCATGTCTCTATAGACATGGTGGCTCTCCTATCTTCAACTTTGATTTTTCCCCCCCCTCAACATTTTTACTTTGTAAAACTTTGTCCTGATGTCTATTCTTTGTTCATTCTGTTGGAGAATTAATGTCTTCTCATATTTTTTTCAAACATAAGTCTGTCTCTTCTTCTTACTGTCATTCTACTTTTCCATGTTTCTTTCACTTCCTTCCTTTTCTTCCATGTCAGTATCCAAAAAAATATTATTTTTAATTCAGCTGCCTTTGTTTCACCATCAGCAATCATGGATACACTCACATGTGCTTAGGTACTGCATTCTCAATTTAAGTTTTATTGATTTAAGTCATTCAAGAATTGTATCGCAATAACATTTTAGATTAGCATTGGTATGTATTAAAGTGCATTCCATGGATACAGTACAATAACAGGCTCCCCCCCGCCAAACTTTTATCTTTGTCTCTCCTGCTGGTGTGTTCCTGGCTCTTCTCCTCTTCCAAAGATTGCCTCTAACTGAGGGACATATCTAGAATAACTTTTCCCACACTTCTGGTCTGGGAGAAGGAAAAAAGCCTCTCTCCCCAGTTTTCTCAGCTCCTTTTCTGTAGCCTCTTTTCATCAGGGTTGCCAATTCCTTAGTTTTGTGTTACTTTTACTCTTCTGTTGATTCAGCCTATTCCTCACAAAAATCGATGGAATGCAGAACTGCCAGGCAGCCATCTTGTTTTATCTCCTCTCCACCACCACCGCCCTTAGTCAATACTGCGTTTTGATTGGCAGCTACTGCTTGATTGGCAGCTGGGTTGTCCTGACAATGGGGAAGGCCAAGAAGGGAGAAGGAAAGAGAATAGGAACATTTGCTTTATGACGGGCTCATGCAATCTGGCCTCCTAACCAATGGTTGCAGCAAAAGTCCTCCAGGTTAATTGGTGTGAGATGGGCAGCACAGCGTAGCACAACACATGTAGCCTGGACAGAAATCTGTCTGATGTGTGTGTGTGTGTGTGTGTGTGTGTGTGTGTGTCAACTACAGCAGGAGTATTGGTAGTGCTCGTGAAGAATATGTGGAAATTCCTTTACAAATGGATAAAAAATAAAACCACATTGCATTCTTCAGAGGAAAGACAGAGTTTGGTGTTGCTTTCTTTGCTCCCTTCCTTTGGCAAACTTTGAATCCAAATAATAAATTAACATGTCCTTGATTTCATTTTCATTATCTGCTGCTCCTCTTTCTACCCATCCTCCCCCTTCTCTTCACTGCCCTTTTGAAAGTTTCTTTCCTCCCATGTCTGATGTGACCCTTTCCTTTTCTTGCTACCCTATTTCTTTCAGCTGAAATACATATCTCTTCACTTTTCTCCTGTCTTCTCTGTCCTTGTTCTGCCACTACATCTGTGTCCTTCAAGGCGTCTATTTTACCTTCTGCAAAATCCTTTCTCATTTTCTCATGCTGTCATTTGATTTTCCTCTTGTGCCTTCAAACTCCTAATCGGTTTGCCGACTCCCCAACTTACTTCCCTCTGAATCCTTTCTGCCATCTCTGTTCTCCTTTGTGCTGCCATCAACACTTTCAAACTTGACTCCTTTTCCCAGGACCTTGTGCTTCCTGATCTCCTCTTTTCCCGTGGCCATTCATTCTGCTAAAACAGGGCTGTGTTTTATGTCTACTTCTTCCTCTCTCAATTAACATAAGCTGCAGATGATCGTCGATTCTAAAGGCAGTGAATAGTGAAAGCTGCAATGGGAATTTTAAACATTTGTTGGTGAAAACAAGGTGTGTGCATTGTTTGTGTAAAACACATTGATTTTGGAACAGAGATGGAATGATAGACACAACTTGTTTTACTGAAATCATTTGGTCTTGACAACCAAGCATTCTTTATGCTTGTGTGTGTGTGTGTGTGTGTTTACAGAGTACTGACCAAGCTTCCATTATGAACTATTTCACCTGTACTTTTTCCCAGTTCAATTTCTATTCACAGTAGTGGCTACAGTTGCTTATAAATCCATCAAAACACAGGAAAGAGAGCAAAGTCTTTGTAGCTTGCGTGAAATAAAATAAGAACATCTTAATTTGATATCAGAGTTTATTTTGCATTTCTGAAATATGAGCAAAATTGAAATAAAATTAAACTGTAGGATATAAACAGAGAAGATATTTTGGTATGTCATTAATGATTCTTTTAAACTAATGGTAGAAAACCTGTAGGTGCTCAGATATTGCTGGAATGTATTCAGGTCAGTGCCAGTAGCGAGTTCCCTACTATAAAGGGTAATATATATCCTTTATATAACACACACGTGCTTCTCTGATATGCTTAATATGCTATTAAATGTAACATTTAATTTACACTTCTTAATATGCTGGTAAAATCATCACAAATGAGATGGAGAGAAGATACTAATTGACTCTGTAGAATAACAGCCATATAAAGGGTAAAAGTCAAAAAGAAAAGCTCTTTAGTGGGTAATACATATATACAATTGAGGAAAATACACATTTAATGCTGTTAAAGGAGTAAATCCAATGGAATCATTTGTAAACCATTGCACCAAGACAAATTCCTTGTGTGTCCAATCACACTTGGCCAATAAAGAATTCTATTCTACTTCAGGGAAGAATCACAATTCCTTGCTCACATCATCAGCAATCACTTTCCATAGGCACTATAGAGAAGCTATGTCAAGCTTCATAGTAGGGCGAAGGACTATGAGATTCATTGCTTCTCACAGATATTTCACTGTGTTTTTATATTTCTGTTTGAAAGTCAGTGAAACTTTAATGCTTGTTGTCTGGCCTTAGTTTCAGCTGATAAGGACTCTTGCCTAACATAATGCGTTATTGGTGTTTTTACTTTAAGCAGACATAGTGGACTTAGTTCAAAATGGATGGGAACTATTAAGCAATCACTTTATTGGGTTTTGCTTAAATTTGCATCTTAAAAAGTACAATAAGTATTTGACAACTCAGTATGTTCTAGGAATAGGGTGCACTTTTTACTAGGCCAGTGTTTCTCAACCATGGCAGTGTCAAGATATGCGGACTTCAACTTCCAGAATTCCACAGCCAGCATGTTTGGAATCCTGGGAGTTGAAGTATACACATCTTGACATTTCCAATATTGAGAAACACTGTCTATACAATACAGAGGTTTCCTATCTAAGAACATTTGGTTTACAGAAGTAATTGAGCAAAAGCATTGTGTAAAGCCATTTTCCCCCACCTCCACAATATAAAAATAGCTGTTATTCTACAGAGCCAATTAGTATCTTCTCTCCATCCCATTTGTGTTGATTTTACCAGCACATTAAGAAGAGTAAAATAAATGTTACATTTATGCTATTGTAGCCTCAATGAAAATAGCAGGTTTACGGATGAATCTTAAAAGGATCACATCTCCAAACGTTTATTCACATCTCTGCAAAAAAGAAATGTTTTTTCCTGGGGTAGCAAGAGATGAGCAATTACTTGTGCTCACAAAAATGACAGTATACACAAAGAGTTCTCTGCTTGTTCCTTGAAACACTAACCTCTACAATACAGTACAAGGTTACCATCAACTCATTTTTCACTTGCTCTGTATAGAATAAAGCAGTTGGTTCCTTGTGAAGTGCCTAGGGAAGGAATTACTTGGA
The DNA here is from genome assembly GCA_023653725.1 of Bungarus multicinctus. NCBI lineage: Eukaryota > Metazoa > Chordata > Lepidosauria > Squamata > Elapidae > Bungarus > Bungarus multicinctus. The sequence goes on along the minus strand of CM042838.1, from coordinate 39,789,191 downwards.
CATCATATAATCTAAATAAAAGTCAGCAGCAAGAGTATGAATGGAAAAAGCAAAATTTGAACATGCTGCATTTTTTAAAAAAACAGGCAAAATATTTTTCCCCATATTAATTATACATTGTGCATTTTGTACATTATACTCATTGTATGAAGTTTTACATATGTATTGATTGCAAATTTTTGCTATTTTGTTGATTGCGGAGAGCCACTAAACCTGCAGCCTTAATTCCTTCACTTTTTAAACCTTCAACATTAGAGACAAAGTTCCAATCTTGCAGGAAAAAGGTTCTGATCTCAGAAAGCAACTCAGAGGTATGTTGCAGATTGTATATTTCGTGTACTGACCCATAAGAATTTTTCTGATTTGGTTATATATTGCATCCTGGAGTTGGCTAGCTTACTCTGCCAAACTCCCTAGAAGATATTGAATGCTGGTTTTTTGGAGTTGGAACTAATTATAGTTAGCTGGAAAGGCTTTAGGCCTCCAGAACATCAAGCAGAGGAATGGAAAATTTCAAGGATCCGAAGGCCAGCCAGGATTGTAAGAGCGGACATTTGTTACAGTGTGCATTTCATAATAAATATTTAACAATTGTACTTTACAGAAAATATATTAAAGGCTGGTGCTCCATGTTTAGGTATTAACTAAGTCGTTGTTGTAAGACAAATGCACTAAGTTGGAGAAAATGGAGGAATACATAAGGGCATTAAAAAATTAACACAATTAACATCTCACAAGCGAGAATTACTTGAACCACTTTTGTAATTTTAAAAATATAATTGTCCATATAATAAAGCACGCAAGTTTTATTTTTCAAAAAAATTGGGAGTGCGATTGACCAAAATAGGTTGACTCTATTTTGCCTTATTCCTCCACTTCAGTTACTTGGATTTCTGTCTTTTATAAAGTTATATACTTTTCTGGCTATTTAATCTCACATGTTTAAAACCAATTATGCTAGTGTTTTACTACTTCTTTTTAAGGAAAAATGAGATTTTAAAAATAACATAATAAAACACACAACAAAGGTTAAGGTGGCCCACATGATTGAGTCTTAAAACTTTTTTGTATTTCTGCTAGAACCTAGCAATGGATGAGTGATTTCTCAGATCAGGACATTTCTGATAATAGGCCTGAAAGGAAACCATGTTTAAGGTTCACTGTTTAAAATGTCATTTAGTTATTCTATAATTTACACACGCGCACACACAACTATATTAAGTCCATGTATCTTCAGTGACTTGTGTGTCAGGGCTCATTGATCTTTTGTTCTTCTTAATGATAATGAGAGCAAGAGTGAAATAGAAATGAAGGCATAACCTTACTGTGACTTAATAGAAGGTACATCAAGTGATAGGTAGGTCATGATCCTGAAAAATTAAGACTACAATAGTAGAAAGTAAAAAACAAAACAAAACAGAATGACAGGGAGTTCCTGGGAAGATTAAAAAAAAGAACAAGACATGAGCAGAAGAGTGATTTGTTTAATGTTTGCTACTTCCAGTTGATAATTTCAATACATAGTAAACTTTACGAAATATGAATTGTCAGGGGTCCCAGACATTAAGAGCTTAGGTAGGTACTTGGGGAATTGTTGACGAGTTCTAACAAAATTGCCATCATGGGTATATAACAAAACACAAAGCTTCATTAAATCAAAATGCTTCTTGCTACTCTCTAAAGTCTCTTCATTAGAATGCTTTTTTCTAGCCTGCATTCTTCTAACATTAACAGTGGGTCATGGCAGCTTATATTTTTTACTTTTTAGCAAAGTTTTGGGGCCCAGGAATGTTCTTGAAATAAAAGTGGTGATGCTGATAATGGATACTTCGTTTTTCACTTTTTAAAAGCATTTTTTAAAATAAAACATCAGATCAGTGCCTTGTAAATCTTAAGAGTTGTGGTTCCCAAAGTGGGTGGTGCCACCCCCTGGGGGGGTGGGATGCCTTAGGGGGACGCTAAGAGGCAAGGGGGCTGGCAGGGGGTGCTAAGAGGTGGCAGGGGATTGTTTGAGGCGCCGGCCCTGTAGGTTCACTCATTGATTGTAGCACCGCTGCTGAGCCGGCGCCTTCAATGCGGAAGCGGTGGCACGCTATGTGCCGCCATGGCAGTGTTTGATATGCCGCCCCTCTGCTGCCTCTTAGCACCCCTCTGCTGGCCCCCTTAGGGATGCTAAGAGGCGGCAAGGGGGCGTTCGAGGCACCAGCTCCGGAGCAGTGCTAGTGAATGGGTAAGCCTGCAGGGCCAGCCGGCACCTCAAAAGCCCCACTGCTGCCTCTTAGTGTCCCCATGGGGTCCAGCAGAGGGGCACTAAGAGACGGCAGGGGGGCGGAACGTCGAATGCGACGGCACATAATGTGCCACCGTTTCTGCATTGGAGGTGCCGGCTCTGGAGTGATACTAGTCAATGGGTGAGCCTGCAGGGCCAGCCAGTACCTCGAATGGCCCCCTGCCGCCTCTTAGCACTCCTCTGCTGGCCCCCTTGGAGATGCTAAGAGGCGGCCGAGGGGTGTTCGAGGCGCCGGCCCTGCAGGTTCACCCATTGACTGTAGTAACGCTCAGGAACCGGTGCCTCGAATGTGGCAGCACGTTGGGAAAAGCTGCCACTATCGCTTTCCCAAAGTGCCGCTGCTATCGCATTCTGTCTGTCCATCCAAAAGGTCTGTCTGTTTGCCTGCTTGCTTGCCTCTCTATCCATCCATCCATGTTCGAAGTGCCGGCCCCGCAGGCATATCGGGAAAGTAGAGCAAAGCCAGTCTGAGAGGGAGGGAAGGAAGGAGGGAGGGAGAGAGAAAGAGAGACCTGATGCATCAGATTGAATGAGGCCCTTTTCCACATTGAAACATTTTTGCCAGCACATTGAAACCTCTTTGGCTTCTATTAAAGGTTTTGTGGACGAAACATGGTCAAGACTATCAGGAAGCTCCCACATTTTGTTGAGGCTTTAAACAGGATCTATTGGACCAGATCTCCACCCTAAAAATTACTTTCCCCCAATGTATTACAGTGCCAATTCTGAAGGCAAAACCAAAATGTACTGGTAAATTACAAGAACACACACACACACTCCCTTCTAACCCTGCTTGGAGCAGATGATTGGACTAGAATAGATATCTCATTATCTTTCTCCTCCCTCTCCTTTTTCTTTCTGTCCCTTCCTTCCACTACCCCCTTCTTTGTCTGTCCCTTTTTCTTTCTTTCCTTTTTCTCTTTCTTTTTTTCCTCTCTCTCTCTCTCTCTCTCTCAGGCTCACCCCTTTAGATCAGGGGTCGCCAAACTTTTGGATCTAGGGACCACCAAACTCATAATTTTAAATCCCGGAGATCACTAATATGAATTTTGACTGACGGTGGCTTTCTGGCATTGGTGGGAGAGAGAGATCTGATCCAACCTCTCTCTCTCCCTTTCTCTCACACACACAGGCAGTGGTGGGATTTAGACCACTGATCTAAAGCTGTCAAAACTCCCAAAACAGGTCAAGTAGCTCTGGGGAGGCCAGGCATAAATTAGAACATTTGCTAAACAACTGGCCATTAAGTGAGGACCACTTTTATTTGGTTTGCCAGTCACCTGGCCATGCCCACTGTGTTACATGACCAGCAAGGCACGCCAACCCAGTCACGTGACCAGCAAGCCACAGCTTCAAATTAGGCAGAAATTTGAATCCCACCCCTGGGTGGGGGGCACCGAGGATGAATTTGTAGCACCAAGTGGGCGGTGGACCAAAAAAGTTTGGGGAAATCTGGTTTAGAGTCTTGGGGCAAAACTGTAGCATATGTATGTATATATGCACACACATTCACTTTGCATCACAGGCAGAAACACCAAATTTGTGTGTGTTTTCCAGTCTTGTTTTGTCTAGTAACCATTCAACATCTTACAAACTTGCGACGTGCCTTGTTTAACCTATTTTATTTATTTATCAAATGTATTGGCTGCCCAAGAGTTACCCCGTGCTAAGATTGGTGACCAATAATTTGATAAATAGAATAAACCTGCCAATTTCAGATATCATGGCAACCCTAACCATGTATGATACATCAGTTACTCCTTCAGCACAAATTTACAGCATATTGCACTTACTTACGTGCTTTTATTTCCCATCTGCTCAACACTTAGTTTTGTAAATTTACTTACCTCTGCATCTTAAATCAGTCCTTTAAGGCACAGCAAAAGCCTTAACTGTGGTTATACATATTACAAACTGCAAACTTAGTTTAAAATCATCTTAAAAGCTTTGGTGTTTCATCCGTGTTTGACAAATTATCTCTCTGTCCACCCTCTATACTTTGCTAAGCAGATTATATCAAACAGGGATAAAAACTGAACTAATTAGCGTATCTGCCAATATAGTTTCACCATCCACAAGGAGTGTTAAAGAATATGCCAAAGGAAATTGGCAATTTACTGTGTTTACTAAAACCTTTGTTTTTGCAATTTTCTGTTAGGCATAAAGGTAACGGGTACATATACCTTATTTTGTACAAAATGCTGAAATCCAAGCTTTCAACATAATGAAAACTTCAAACAATTACAAAAAATTAATCTCTTTATTAACCAAAAGTAAACATTAAAATCAAAAGATTCACAAATCTATTTATTACACAGAGTTTATGTTCAGTCCTGCTTCTTCCAAGGTACTGCTGCCAATTCCTATTTTCTTTTGCTTACATTCAGTTGTTCTCTTTTATTTTTCAAAACAATTTGTCTTTGATTTTGAATTCTGGATCTTCCCAATTATTTTATTGAGTATATATTCTACAATTTAGTAGTGACTAGGTAAAGAATCCAGATTCATTTAGACAAAAGCAACATAAAGCCTGCACATTTTCTAACAAAGCAAATTGAGTTGTAGGACTAGCTTTAAAGCAAGTAATTTTTTTAGCAAGTATGGTGTAAAAATCCACAAATCAAAGAAAAATTTGCAGTGGAACAGCCAACATTTGGATAAATTTTCTTTCACAGATAAGGCACCTTTGCTCTAAAATAAGGAATACCCCAGCGAGGGTAAATAGGCTAAAAACTCTGAACATTTTATTTCTTTCCCTCAAATCCATCCATATCCATCAAGGGGAAGTCTGCAAATGCATACTTCATTTTATAGTGATTTTTCTTATAATATTTCAGTAATTGAAATTGGGTTGCGAAATCAGAGGTTATACTCAACTACCATTCTGGAAAGATGGTTTACTAAAAAGTTGATTAAGAAAATGTAAGTCTAAGCAAACCATTGTTCAGGATGGATAAAAATACTGATTTATCACATTAGTTTGTTTTAACAAATAAGAATATATGAGAAGCATGTTGAATATTAAAACTATGCAATCGTTAAGTATTTTTGTCAGCCCTGGGAGCCTGGCATTCTTATCTTGCCAGCATTAAGAAAGTCAAGGATAAATATTTTAATATGTTTCTTCAATAAAATTAACATAACCTGAATGAAATAAATACTCACATTTATAGGTGAACGCAAAATACCTGGACAGCAAAACTTTGAACAAACTTTGTGTTCTCTAGAAGCTCCATTTCCAGGAACATTTAATGCTTGTAGTCTGTGCCATTTTATTTTAATTCAACTGCAGCTCCTTTCCTGAATTCCTTATATACTCTGTCATAAAAAGAGCCTCTCACACTGTACATAAAAATATTTTCTGTAGGAGAAAAGTTACCAAAAATAATGCCAAATTGTATGCACATTTTTTAAAATATAAGTGGAATTTGATCTGCTTTTGGATATTGCCTGTTCTAATATGGCTGTATTATTTAGTCATGAAAAGGAGTAGGAGGAATAGGCAACAGAGCATCAATAACAAAATATTTCAAGAATGCACTACAAATCAAATAAAGCACTTGAACTTAACCGATGTCAAGAATCAAAAGAAATGCTTCCTTACATGTTACAGTATACTTATTGGAATACAGACTCCAATGACCTTGAAACCCGTGGCTTGCCTTTTCCCCTCCTGTCTTTCTCAAAACATGTTTTGCTACTGGTGGAAGATGCTGTCAAGCAAAACATTGAAAAACTGGTATCATTTCCTAGCTGCTAAGTGGAGCACTGATACTAAATATTTTATGATTTGGTTTCACAAGTTCTTTTTCTCTCTTCTCCTTCCTTGCAGGTTTGATTGTTGCAACACTGGCAATATGCTGGCTACCGAATCAAGTTCGAAGGATCATGATGGCTGCCAGGCCCAAACAAGACTGGACAGTCTCTTATTTCAGGGCATATATCATTCTCCTCCCCATAGCAGACATCTTCTTTTATCTTAGCTCTGTAGTGAATCCACTCCTGTACAACATTTCCTCCCAACAATTCCGGAAGGTCTTTCTTCAAATCCTCCGATGTCGCCTGTCCATAGAACATGCCAACAAACAGAAGTACTTGGCAACTAGTTTAAACTCTGTAGCCAATGTCAGCCATTCCAAACGCCCATTGATCTTCATGTCATCCAGGCGAAAATCTTCCACCAAAGCAGCACAGGTTTCCTCAAATATTCTTCAGGAGGAGGCTGAAATCGACTCCAATTCACCAAAACAGAGTCCTGAGTCACTGGAACTCAACGTGAGAACAATGTCTCTGGAGACTAGCCTAGATCCAAATCCTGTTAACCAGAATGGTGTCTGCGAACATGAGTAGTAAATACTCATAAAGAAATGTTACAGGATACACAATAGGCTAAAACAAGAAGCAATAAAGGAAAACAAAAGAAAGATTTTACAGGCAACAACTTGCACCCTCCAAGTTCAAGTACAATAGACGACTTTCCAATAACATGAATGATAGTGCTTTTGTATGGACGACTGTTGATTTTTTTTCCCTTTGTTTCATTTTGTTTTAAAGTGCATACTGGAAAAATCAGGCAACTAAATCTATTCTGCAAGTAATGAAGTTGTTGAGACTTCTTTCAGATAAAACTCTTCTTTTGGGAAAGCAAACAACAACATCACAATAGAAACCAGCTGTGCCTTTGACAGAAGCAACACAGGAAGAATGATGGCAACAAAGGAAATCTTCCCTTAGAGTTTAGCAAAGTGCGGGTGATAGAAACGGCAAGCTAGACAGCAGCATGGTTGTTAATACTCCTGCCCTAGGCATGATGCCAGCGTTTCCTCGCTTCCTTGGCCTGGGCCCATTACAAAGTGGAGTGTTGCAACAGCTTATACAAACAGAGTTTATCTTCCCTGGAGTACAGAAAGTCTGGTATCCGGCAGAGGTCATGAGACAAGCTGCAGAGGAGGCACAGGACTTGCGATACAGGATCCCTGCGACACAGAACAAGAACTAGTTTAGTCTAATATGAACAAATACACTCTCCATTGCCTATTAGTAATTCCTATAATTGAAGGGCTGTCAAGCATTCACATGGTGACTATGAATGCCAGTGCATGCCAGGACATTCAGCTCATTAATACTTATTATGTTTTAATAGGAAAAAAATAAGGCTTAAATAAAACAGCATTACTGTTAAAACATGCCATCCCCTCCAACCCCTATAAGGCCTGAAAATGGGGAGGGGGAAATGTGTTGTGTCACACATTGTAAGTGTCGCAAGACATTTAAAATCTTTAAAGGTTTAATATTTGAATTTGACACAATTGTCAGAGTATTGTTTGATTTTTCAAAAGAATCCATAATCTGTTATACATTTTAGATATTCTTCAGTATTTCTGTAAAAAAAAACAAAAAACCCTAAGCTGTGAAAAGCTCATAGGGAAACGTAGCAGAATGTTCTACATTACATGGAAGAAAAGATTAGAAAAATCTCTTTCTTGTAACTAGGCTATTGCCATAGGAAGCTGGGTACACTGTTATTAAAGATATATGTGAAAGGTTTGCTTCAAAAGTTCTGGTGGTTATAAAATGAACTCTCCTTTAATACATGCGCTTATAGAAACATACACAAAGTGAACTGCTTATATTCTGCACCCAGCTGTCATATGACCTCAAAATCTCTTCTTTCATATCATCTGATAGAAATTCAGCTTTGGGCTATCGAACACTAACACTGTATACTTCAGTTTCTCAGACAATTTGCTTTGGGGATTTCTGGAAGTAACCTTCATAGTTAATTTAAAACAATTCTTTCCTTTTAAGTAAAACTTGTGCTGATCTTGCTCTCTTTATTGGGAAGAGAATTAAACATGGATGAAACATAAAAAATGCATTTGCTATATTCAGGGAATTAAATATTTTCAAAAATATATGTTCCAGCAAAAATGTAGAAAACTTTAGCTTGTGTTGACACTCAACACTCGATAATATGTAAGAATTTCATTATCTCCTATTTAATCCACGATTCACTGCTGATCAGCAAATAAGTATCATTTTAGAGCTAGAAAAAACAAAAACGTTTTACCTGACACGACAGTATATTTGATTAAAAAATGTACTAGGAATACCAATAAAGGCACATATACAAATATATTGTTTGCAATATTTAGGAATTTGCAATCTAAGTCAATTAATATTTAATATATTGCATTCTACAGCTGCACCCTTGAATGGGCCAGTCCAATTATTAAGTTGGTTCAATTGACCCTATTCTGGTAGAAAACAGATAAGACCACTAAATTTTGCACATAAAAATGGTGCCTTGACTCTAATTGAAATTCTTTGAATGGTCAGCTGTGAATTCATACATGTGGGGTATGTTCTCATTCAAGACCTACTGAAAATACTCTAGAGCTTAAAGAATTTCTTGATGGGAATCCCATCCCTCATACATAGTCCATTTGACTGGACGTGGTTCCCACTGAATCCTTTCAATTACAGAGACTGATACAACGAATCCAGAGAAAACTGAGGTCAGCCAGCTCCCTGTGGAGTTAGGAGGGCAGTTTGTGTGAATTCACAGATGTTCATTCAAGTTATAGATAAGCAAACCATTTTTGTACTTCTAAGATAACTAAAGGAAAGATTCTTCCTCCATTTTTCAGAGAACAAAGATCCAGGCAATAACTTTCGATAAAAATGAAAATCTTATCTAGATTTGGAGAGGGCATATTTGCTTAGGTGACTTGTAACAAAAGACTGACAACTGCAGATGTCTAATTGGAAAAAAATGTTGAGAAAGACTCAGCCTTGAAAAGGGCTGTAGTCTGCTACAAAGAAAAGTTGTTGCCTGCTCTTTGAACACTGAAGGTGTAGTTTCACACTCAATGTGGAAGGGTTGGGAAATGGAAGGCGTTTTCATTCTTAAATGGAATGCAGACAGGCCTTCAGAGAAATGGTAGTGATATCTGAGTGAAGGGTGTCTGTTAAGAATTTTTAAAAAACAGATTTCAATGTTAAGTAAAAACTTTGTTCCCCTGCCTGCTGAGCTAAAATAACTTATTATGACGGTAATAATAAGTAATACATACTTATTATGTATGCATCAGAAGATATTTATTTATTTCTCATTTATTAATGTGGTGCCTAAATAAGAAATAAACACATTTTTTCTGACAATCGCTAAGTGCTTCATGGCATGCAAAGTGGCTTAAAAATATCAGCAAAACAATAAAAGGAACTAAAATGATGAACAGTATTAAAATATACATACAAATCTTTCCTCTGCATAATACTCCACCCCCAAAACACCCCAGCAAAAGGCCTGCACGAAGATACAGGTTTTGATGGTCTTCCAAAATGACAGTTGGGCCAGAAATATTCATGCCTCAGGTTTTATACTGTATTAGAAGACAGGTATTGATAGAAAAAAATGTGACCCACAAGATCACATTTTACATATGGGGCCCAGCATGCCAATCATACCTGAGCTTGTAGGATGGGCAGTAACAATAAGTAAGGTTGTTGCAATACAGATGGTCCTCGACTTACAACCATAACTGACTCCCAAATTTATGTTGTAAATGAAACATTAAGTGAATTTTGACCCATTTTACGACCTTTCTTGCCACAGTTGTTGAGTGAATCACTGCAGTTAAGTTAGTAACCCCGTTGGTAAGTAAATCTGGCTTCCCCATTGATTTCGCTCATCAGAAGTTCGTAAAAGGGGATCACATTACGCTGGGACACTGCAACCATCATAAATATGAGTTGCTAAGCACCTGAATTTTGATCATGTGACCATAGGAATGATGCAACGATCGTAAGTATGAAAACCAGTCATAAGTCATCTTTTCCAGTGCTGTTGTAACTTTCAAATGGTCACTAAACGAGCTGTTGTAAGTCAAGGACTACCCACATATGAAGCTATGAAGGGCTGTACTGCACCTGGAAGCCTACAGGTGTAGGATGAGAAAGACAAAGGTTTCACACAGGTATTGGAGATATAGCCCCACTTCAAAAACATTTTATAAAATCATAAAATAATGAAAATACCATCCACTGGTGATTAGAAGGAAAAATAGCAGCTTTCAAGGTATTGAAGAGGGCTGAAACACTGTCTTCTTGAATAGTTTGCTAAAGTGCCTACTTTAGCAGAGAAGGAGACTTTTGTGGAATCAAAACCCTTTCTGAAGAAAAGTGTTATTTAGTTTCTGACCCGAGTATGAGGTGACATAATAGCTAAATGGATGGAAGAGACAAGTTTTACTTTTGGATATATCTGGCTGAATTCGGCATAATGGGGAACCAGACAGAACCTTGTCATTGAGGATAATTGAAAAGGTATGGGTTTGAGAAAGAACCACAATACAAACTCTAACTTTGAGAAGAGAGGAAGGCAATCTTTCGATAACAAGCCATGGAAAATTAGAGCTGGTGTGTGATGGTTGTTCCAAAGAGGAAAATGAAAGATGTGTTGAGAGTGCAAAAAATGGGAGGAGCAATGACTACAATTGGGTGGTTAGACACTATGCTTGAACGAAAGGCAAGAAGAATATGTGAACGAGGGCCTAAGGAAGCAGTGGTGGTCAGCATTATAATGCTTTAGGAAATCCATGGGGTTGATCAGGAATATGGAAAGGAAGAGGATAATAGTCAAAATCCAATGCCCATCCTAGAAAAAGCAATACAAGAGCACAAGATAGCAGAGAGCAACATGATTGGCTTTAACTCCTGAAACCTCAAGATAATGGGGTCCCTCCTATATCTGATATAACACGAGTGTCAAAACTCGACCACATCACATGACATCCTGTGATGTATCGCGATGTTTTTTGCCTTTGTGGAACTGGGGTGGGCGTGATCTGCATGTGACGCATCTGGCCCTCAGACCATCAGTTTGACACCCCTGTGATACAGAGAAGATGACATGCAGAATGAGAACTGAGCTGAGATCTATCGTGTGTTTTTCCCTTATAAAATGCATTTTGGATCTAAAGGGGAATGGACTTTCTAAACTGGCAAATCTGGCATTGATACATGAGTACAGGGGTGTCAAACTGGATTTCTTCGAGGGCCGAATCAGCATTGTAGTTCTCCTCCACGGGCTGGCAGTGGAGGGCGGGGAGCAGGGAGTGGGAGACAGGATGGATACAAGATGCGGAAGGGCTGCATGTGGCCTCTTCGCTCCTCATTTTCATTCTCCATGGCCTCCTGCAGTCTGCTGGCTGAAAACAGGCTGTTTTTATCCAGCAGAGTTCTGCAGGAGGCTAGGGAAGCAAAAAATGGACCACGGGGGAGTACACATGCGGCCCGTTTTGGCCAGCAGAAGCACTGCGGGATAGTCCTTTGGTGTTTCCAGGCTGGCCCGACAGGCCGGATTTAAGCACCCTGCAGGCCAGATCAGGCCAGTGGGCCTTGAGTTTGACACTCCTGCACCAGTAGAATCAAAGCAGCAGGGTGAAAATTCTGCAATTGTACGGCCACATGAAAAGACTTAGCTCCTCTTCCTTTCTTTTTTGTTCTGATTGAAAGGAGTGAGCCCTTTAGGTTTTACACATACATTGAATTATTTTCTTGATGCTGAAGGTAAAATTGCAGGTGCCTCTGGATTGATTTATTATATGAATTTATACAGCCACCCATCTTGCAATCATGACTCTGGACAGCAAAGAGAAAATTATTGACAGGAGGGGATATAAAATATTTTTGAAGTAGGAGGTACCTATTAACTTTTGAGGCACTGTGCAAATTTTGAATAAAGACAAAGGGTTATAATGGTCTCAGAATTGGCTGCTCTAAGAATCCCCCTCCCCGGAGTAGCTTATAGGTTAGAGAAGGAATCTGTTTTGCTACCACTTGGCAAGTCTTACAAGAGTCCTCTGTGCGACCTTTCCTAAGGGATAAACAACATTCACAATTACCCGATGAAGAAAATTTGCTTTTACAAGGCTGAACCTGCAAAATGCAGCCGTGGAGGCGGCAATGCCTGATCCAAAAGGCACATTAATGGGAAGAATGTCAATAGCCTAAGTATTAGAACAAATAAAAGTAATAAAATGGCATCAAAATTAAGCAAAGCACAAAGAAAAAGAAAAAAAACAGGGAAGACCTTTCAACAACCCAGATAGGATCTTGACAGAATAATTATGGTCCAAAGCAACTGGCAAAGCTAACACATGGAGACATTGCTGTGTCATGGTAATTTGTGATAACAGAGTTGTTTTCTGAGTGTGTTTTTCCCTAGTGTCTTCGTACAGGTATTCCTCGACTTACACCCACAATTGAGCCCAACATTTTGATAGCTTTTTTGCCAGAGTTATTAAGCAAATAATAATAATAAATATTTATTTATATACCGCTCCTCTCCCGAAGGACACGGAATGGTGCACAGCCATACAATTAAAACAATAAATATGTGAAAAGTTAAAACTAAATTAAACTAAAGGCCCTGGCTGAAAACAATTAAAACCCCTCCCTAAAACCCTAAAATTTAATATAAAAATTAAAACACCCAAATCTAAAATCAGCCTAAGCCGGCCTGGTCAAAAAGCCAGGTTTTCAAGGCACGCCTGAAGGTCCCCAGGTCCGTGGCTATACGTAACTCTGGAGGCAACCCATTCCAGAGGGCAGACGCCCCCACAGAGAAGGACCCCTAATTCTCGGGGTCACCAGCCGGCACATAGATGCCGACGGGACTCCCAGGAGACCCTCCCTATGGGAGCGCACCGGACGGTGAGAGGAAAATGGCAGAATGAGGTCTTGTAAATTCACTACAAATGTTAAGTGAATCATGCAGTCATTAAGTGAATCTGGCTTCCTCCATTGATTTTGCTTCTCGAAAGCCAACTCAGGTTAAAAAAGTGATCACATGAGCCTGGGGAAGTGCAATTGCAATATATATGCCAGTTGCCATGTCCTGAATTTTGATCACGTGAAAAACTGGTTGTAAGCCACTTTTTACAGTGCTGTTGTAACTCTGAATGGTCACTAAATGAATGATTGTAAGCCAAGAATTATTTAAAGTAGTTTTTTCCCCTTTAATCTTTATACAGTTTGTTTTATATAAATGTATACATTTATTTTAATTATATATGTTAATTTTAAAATATTTCATCTTTTATGCGATACTGACATATTCAGCTACTCAATTTGTGTAGATACATTATTATTATTAAAAAAGTAAATTGTAATTAAAAAAAATTAATACAATTATTTTTAAAAAGATGCAATAACAGAGTGCACACATGAATGATTATAATATGTTCAGGATTTTTTTTCCTGCACTAATTTATATCTGTGGGGGAGAAGTAGAACCTGTGACTGTATTTGCAACATCTTGCTCTGCTGGTCCAGTTTCCTGGGTGAAATTGATGGAAGCTTCCAATTCCTTGCTATAAATATCACCTTTTCAGATTGCTGTAATTTATACAGGCCCAGGCTTCCCTGGAGGATGGACACAGCTTGCAGAAGTGAGGAACTGTTAAAACTACTAAAAAAGAAGAATGGTCTCTGATCAGAGTGACAGTAAACATGACTTTGTTAGAGCTGCATTAGTAAAATAATTACTCAGATCTATAATCCTCTGAGTTGGGAGGGGTGCCTTTACATTAATTTTAAATTCTCTTTACATTAATTTTAAAAAGTTTTTATGGGGTGATATGCAGACAAAAATAATGTTTCCTCCCTCCCCAAAAGCTGAATTTAATCTGTGCAAGGGGGAAAACTCCTTTATTTGCAGAAAATGAAATTCAAGATCAACCCACTTCGAAATGGGTCGTTTGGAAGGGGCGAAATTTGTACTATAGCCTAAGCAGGTTCCTTGTGGGAATCCATGTACTTTCGGTTTCTTCCTTCTTCTTGCACTTTTCCCCTTTATCCCGTCCCCCACCTTTAAAAAGTCATTTTCTGAGTTTGTCTGTTTTTTACAAGTATTTTTTAAAAATCTATTTGTTGTTTTAAAAATGCATTCATATTTCAAGTATTTTTTGTAACCTACAGTCAAGTAACAAGATTTTTTACTTTATCTTTGACCCCTAGAAATGTTGGCTTTTCTATAAACATTTACATTTGTGTCATCTTTGGTGTTTTCCTGGTTATTAAAGGTCTGAGATGTCCTTCCAAGAAAAGAAGAATTTTAAATAAACTTGGTGATTCAACACCAGAAGTTGTTGTTTTTGTTTTAAAAAAGGCATATTTTCCCACTGGATTTTCTAGAAGGATAGGGCAAATATTTATTTATTTATTGAACCTCAGATAGTAATTTTGATTAATAATTTTTCCAATTCTGTAGCACAAATGGATTCAGAAGATGTTGATAAATTGTGGTATGTATAGGGCAGCCTTATTAATTACTATGGTTCTACTAAAGACCACTTAAGTTATTTTTTTTACTGCTACTCTTCTTTTTAGTTTGGTGGTTGATCAAACAAAGAAGACTTTGAGGAAATATTTTACTTAAACAGACATCCTTCAAACTGAGGAAGTGCATAAGGCTCTTGCTTCTGCTATATTGAAAGAAATAAAAGTAAGGACATTGAACTGTTTGGGTCAGAAGTAGAAATTTTGGTTTAGAGCACATCTGTAAAGGTTCCCCTTGCACATACGTGTTAGTCGTTTCCGGCTCTAGGGGTCGGTGCTCATCTCCGTTACAAAGCCGAAGAGCCAGCGTTGTCCAAAGATGTCTCCGTGGTCATGTGGCCGCTGGAACGCTGTTACCTTCCCACCAAAGAGGTCCCTATTTTTCTACTTGTATTTTTACATGCTTTTGAATTGCTAGGTTGGCCGAAGCTGGGACAAGTAATGGGAGCTCACTTGGTTATGCGGTGCTAGGGATTCAAACCGCTGACCTTTCTGACCGACAAATTCAGCGTCTTAGCTACTGAGCCACCACGTCCCTTTTTCATGGAATTCATGCCATGCCAGGGAAAACAGTGAACTTTTCACACTGTTTGTGTGTCACAATTTAATCTTGTATTTTATAGGATGAACTAGGATGTGGTCTAGTGGCTAAGGCATTAGGCTAGAAACTGGGAGTTGTGAATTCTAAGTCCTGCCATAGGCATAAAACTAATTGAGTGACCTTAGGCTAGTTATTCACATTTTCCACCTTAGGAAACAGAAAGACCACATCCAAAATCTTGCCAAGAAAACTGCAGGGATTTCTCCAAGCAGTAACCAGGAGTCATGATGGATTCAAATGTACCAACTTTTCCTCCCCTCTGGGTTACGCAACTACCACATGAATGTTGCAGTTCCATTAATAAGTTACTAACATTATCTTTTTTGCTTCAGATCCATATAATTGCACAATCTTAAATAAAACTTTGAAGAGTTAACATAAAAGAATTTTTGAACAATTTTGCAAAGCAACTTCCCCTGGAATTATAATGTTTTGATGCTGCCACTTGGATATTAGTCATGTTCATGTACTCAATATTGAACATCTTTTGAATCTGAATTCTACTTTAATATACATTTTGATTTTTTCTTTAATATGAAGGGAAAGTATCTGAGGGAAAAATCTTGTAGATTATTGGCTCCTAGATTAATAAAAATGCCTTTCTCTACAAAGTTTTCCTCTTTCCCCTTATCAATGGTTTTATATTTGTCATTTTGAAGGTGGATAAAGATCCTGCAGTGTGCAAAAGATCACCTAATTTTTTTGTAATATGTTTCTTCACCCAATTTCTTCATAAAATATTGACAGTGTCTTTGCTGGAAGACTTCAAACTGTATTACTTTTGACAGTACACCTCATGCAATCTGGTTTATAAAAGAATATCAAACATTGGATAATATATTATCTGTGGTTATATTGAACATGCAGTATATCCAAATATCTCCAAACATATTTGTCTGTAGTTGCTTTGCTGCAGATAAAAAAAAAAACCCATTATTTTATTTGAATAGATTATCTTCCTATGTTGTGGATTGGTTAAAATCTGATAGTCTCTTTCTGTTAGTTTGGGTTATAATAAATTGAATTATATTTTTACTTATTAAAATGTGACATGAAACTCAACAAGGAAATTTACTTTATTTCTTTCATGTAATTTGATTTTGAAACCATTGCCTTGTTTCATCTAAAAACATTTTAGGTATAAAAGTGACTGGGCTGGAACATAAATGGAGTATTATACAGCAAACATATCTACTGTTTTATTCATGATTACCAGTATTGTTTATTTAAATTTACAGATTTAATACAACAATTTGCTCATTTTTAGGGTTATTATTTTATTCATTGGAATAAGTTTAGATAGTTCTAAAGTTTCTGTGAATACAGTACAGAAATGTACAAAACCAGACAAGGTTCATTTAAAGCAGATGTCCCTCCAGGAACTGGGCAAAAAATTCTAACAGGTCTAAACCACTATGAATTGAACCCCAAACATTACAGTAGCTAGTGCTGGGCCTCCAGCATCAATAAATAATAGCTCTCCCTTGGCAACAGTCAGGCTACTGCATCATACACCAACAGCTGAGTAGTCTCCATTGTTAGTTCATGTAAACTTGCTGCAGTAATCATAGAGCAGGGGTCTCCAATCTTGGCAACTTTAAGATTTGTAGACTTCAGCTCCCAGAATTCCTCAGCCAGCTTTTGGGGGAAGGAAGAAGGAGAATTAAGAAGGAAGGAAAAAGAAGAAAAAGAAGGGAGGGAGGGAGGAAGTTCTGCCTTAGCACTTGGCCATCAGCAGACAGCAAGGCTCTTCTGGAGCACAAGGGATCTCCCCAGCTTTGCCTGGGCCACCACAAGTACCCCCAACACAAGTGATGTCAAGCTGGCCATGCCTACCACGGCCACTCCCCTGAGGTCAAACACAACTCTGATGCGGCCCTCAATGAAATCGAGTTTGACATCCCTGGGCTTTACCATCCACCAGCGTGACCAATGCAGTGTCTGTTCCATGCACAATAATCTGTTTCCTACAGATTATTGGCAGTTTGAAACCTAACCTCTATCTCAGAAATCTTTCCACCACATGGAAGACTGGACTCTGGACAATAGTTATCTGGCATAGTTGTACCTACTGAAGGTACGTAGTTGTACCTACTGCAAGAAGGATTATAGTACTATCTTTTTCAAGTATTAGGAATCACCCCACCTCCAAGCTCCCAATTTCTCTGATCTACACTGGCTGGTTTCCCTAGGCTCAAGTTCAACAGCAATCCAAGTCTCAATACAGTTATGATCTTACTACCTAGAGCAGGGCTGTCAAACTCACCACCGACAGCCTGGATGTGTTATGCACTGGCCACGCCCAGTTTAGCAAAGGGGGAAAAACTTGTGATATGTCACATGACAACACGAGTTTGACATCCATGACCTAGAGCTTCATTCACTTTCCCAAAAACCATACACGAAAGTGAATCCCATACTATGTGGTGCTTGATTCCCAGACTGAAATCATTTGGAACTGTCTTGCCAAATGCTTAACCTGCCTCTTCCAAAGGTGCACTGGGCATTTGATGAAACTGTTTCCCATTTCTGGAAAAAAGTACTTTTGAAATCCAACAGTATCCATAAGGTGCTTGCAAGAATCAATGAGATAGACCACAGGGATAGTCCACTCACCCTCACAGGTCTAGACGAACCATAAGTAAATCAGAAAGGCCACATCACAATAATTTCAATATTCAGATCACATTTTCAGACCGGCATTAACCTGTGAAATGAAGTTCAAGTCTTACATATGATCTCTTGGGTGGGAGGGACCAGAGATTATCTGAGACAAAATCATGGTTATCACTGAATTCATGAATTCCCAAGCCCTCAACACTGAAAGCTAGGAAAACTGCAGACTGATAATGCAGTCCAGGAAGACCTTTCCATAAAGCTACAGTAGGTGGGAATACACAAGCAGAATCCCTAACTTGTTCCTGTAGCCTAAGATCCTTTAAAGACATTCACAGACCACTACTGCTTAAGTGTTCATCTTCAGTTTGCTTCTGCGGATTACTGTACTCATATTCCCCCTTTGTGGCATCACAGCTAATGCAGGACCAAAATTACAAAAAGCAAATTTCTGTGAGAATGGCATTACTTCCTTTTCCCACCCAAGTTTCTGAAATTATCTAGGTCCATCCATTCATCTACAAACAAATAATGAACATAATTATTATGAATTGAGCTAGGATTTACTGGAAGAAGCCTGAGATATTGGCCACCAGCAATCCAAGTCACCTTCATCACCAATTACTATTTTGAATTTACAATCTAACATGAGATATTAACAGTCTCCAAAACTATTACACATAGTCCTTGATTTATGACCACGGAATTGGACCCAAAATTTCCATTGCTAAGCAAGACAACTGTTCAGTGAATTTTGCCCTATATTACAACCTTATGTTTATTAATACAAGTTATTTACCTGCATATTATCTCATTGGAATTTGAATATCCTATTTTTGGTAAACTGAATACATATAGTATGTATTATTTCCCCATTCTTTTACCCATTTATTTTTATTGATTTATACTTCACATTTTTTAACCAATATTCTCTCAGAGAGGGACATTCACTGATGAAAGTCAGTTTTGTTATGAAATGGTGATAAAATGTGAATAGGTATACAGATGTAATAACATTTCTCAAAGCAGCTACAACTCAAATCTTATTCCACTTGTGAAATGTGGAACTTTTGTTATTCTTTAACAAAGCCCAACAAACCACACCATATGCAACTACAGCTGACAACATTCTGCTACATTCTATTCTTTG
The DNA here is from genome assembly GCA_023653725.1 of Bungarus multicinctus. Taxonomy (NCBI): domain Eukaryota; kingdom Metazoa; phylum Chordata; class Lepidosauria; order Squamata; family Elapidae; genus Bungarus; species Bungarus multicinctus. Next base: position 39,770,189 of record CM042838.1, on the reverse strand, counting down.
TTGTCAATAAATTTCTTAGGGCATGTAATAAATTCTTTCTATTACTTTTGGTATAGTCCACAACAGAGTAGATATTTTAGGACTCTTGGACAAATATATATATTTGTCAATATGCCTGCCAGCTAAGAAGTAACACATTTCATCAAATATATAAAGCTGATTCCTTTAGATGTTGTTAAAACAACCTTTTCCTCAACTAAAAGCTCCAATGGCACAGTGATTCCCAAATATTATTTTTGCCAAAATAAGATATAAATACCACCAAAACAAAACAAAACAAAATAAAAACTTTTGTTTTCCATGTGTGGGAAATATAACTGTACCACAAGCATTGCTCTTGCATTTTGGAGCCAATATCTGCATGAATCTATTCCTACAGTCAAAACACAGAAAAGTCAAAACTCCTTGCTATATAATAGCAGGTTCATGCTCTGGTTATTTGTTGTCTGGTAATGGCTAAGACAAACTATTTGTTACATTCATCAATGCATATCAGTAGATAGATTACTAATTAATAATTATCTTTTTCATTGCAACACACATGATTTATGACTTTTCTCTTCAATGTTATTGTTTGCTCATAAAGCAAAGATTGAATACCCTTGTGTGTAATTGATAAAGCCTTCTCAGCTCATTTCTGATAACAGCCTTATAAACAGGCCCATTTATCTTTCTTTTCCAAATTCCATAACTTTTCCTGTTCTTATAGAACTCTGAAAGCCCATTTATTTTAAAGCACTTTGTTTGATAAAGGTGTCTATCTGATGCATACCTTACCCATTATTTCTACCACATACTGTTTCCCTTTCTCTTTTAATCTATATTCTATTTTCAAGTGTGTCATTTCCCTGGTTCTCTGAACTGCAAAATCTGCAAAATAATTAGTTCAGGCATATGAAAAGAATGCAAGAACCGCAGTGTTGTCCTCACATAGCAACTTTCCTGCAAGTTGATGAGTTTTGGCCGTCATTGTTTTTAATCTTAAGTAACTGTTCTCCTAAGATGGATGCTTTTGTTCCATTAAACTTCTAACATGGGTTTAAGATGGCGGTCTCATTTGGTTTACAGAGTTCTTTATGTGAAGAAACTGTTCAATATCTCCACAATGAAGAGTTCTGCTTTGATCGTCTTACCAATTCGGATATTTTGATTCACTTGTTTACACACAATACCTTGAATGGGTCAGTGCACATGTTGAGGTGTGCAGAGCAGAAAATAAACATGCTTGGGGAACAATAAGGTTTCGGTTGGCCTTTGGCAAATTGTCTCACAAATTCCAAAATCTGACCCTTTCTGTAGACCTATTCTTAGAAAAGAGTGCTGCACATGGCTGATGACCTTGTTTATTCTAGCTATATCTTATTAAAAAGTGCTATGTGAAAGGTTTAATTGTCTTAAGCCATAGTGGGAAGCAGAGGTCAATATTTATAGATCCACCTTGTGACAATTAGATTTAGTTAGATTTCTTTAATTAGTTTCTGCACTTAATTTTGCTCACTATCTTATTCTTTTGTACATTACATAATCCCTGAAAAGTATATCAAATAGGCAAAAACAGCAAATCCCTACATAATGACAATTTATGCTTTACAGGGTATATTCAGGTACCAATTCTCTAATACCTATTCTCTTTTCTGAAAGTATGGTGCTTCTTTGTTATATCAATTATATTTGCCTCCCTACCCGAGGTAATAATCCTCACCAAAGATACTCGTATCAATCTTAGAGATTTGAAAAAAGTTAATACTGTAATATTCTCTAATGAAATTCAAAGCGTATTAATATGGGTGTGCAAAATATGGAATGTTTAATTTAAGCCACTTAAACCATTAATACTAAATAAGTAAGTTAAATTTGACTTAACAGCTAAATGTTTTTAATAACTTATGCCACCCTATGTACAAAAGGAATAATTTGTCAAATATTTTGTTTTCATAGGAAATATTTTGACTTGATAAAAGTACCCCATTCCCTCCATGCAGAACTCTTAAGGTTGATTAAAAGTAATCTTGTTCATACAATAGTGACTATGTCATTAAAGCACTGATTAAAATTTCGAACACTGCATGGAATCAATGAGACACACATTGTTCATATTGGGTATAAACAATGAATAGACTCCAAGATGCAATGGAATTCCTTTTTATCTTATGGAGGGGACTGTATTAAACCCTGTAAAATTCATTTCCTTTTATTTTAAAATGCTCTTAAGATAAGTAATTAGTCGTAATGCATATTAAGCTAAAGGCCAAAAAAGACAGTGAGATACAACAGTGTTCAATCCTTTATATAACTTACTAGATATAGCCTGAGAGATTTTAGGGGAGATTACCCTTAACTTTCCCTCCTCTAGGGTCACATGACCAAACTCCAGACATTTAGCAATACAGCTACATTTATAATGGTCATGTGACCATTATAGTTTTGACAAAAAAACAATATTTACTTTTGGTTATTTGCAAAATTGTGTCCATAGCAAACCACAGGTTCATTAACAGCCGCAGCACTGGATTAATGACTGCATCCCCAAAGGCCTTAAAATGAGGTCTGTCATGTGACTGATCCATTTTGACATATAACAGTTATGACATACAACCATAATGAACAAGTTTCATTGTAGTTGTATGTTGAGAACTACCTGTAATTGATCTAACAGAGTTCTCCTAAAGCATTATATGTAGTCCTCACTGACACTGGGATTGGCAACTCTGTCGCTAAGTGACACAGTCACTAAGTGAGGCATCACAAGTATGGTGGACTCATGACTTCACTTGCACTGTGTTTAAGTGAAATATCACATGGTTTTACTGCTCAGTTTCCCATTTATTCTGCTTTTTGGAAGCCAGTTGTGAAATGTGCAGCTGGTTGCTCAATCCGTCGTAAACACTCACTGGTTGCAAAGTGACAGAATCTCAATCACATGATCACAGTGCTGGTGCAATGGTTGTAAATCAGTTATAAAGTTACTTTTTCCAGAGCTGTTGTGACTTCAAAAACGCTAAACTAGGCAACTGTTAAGTGAGAACTACCTGTACTTAACTCCATATAGTTGGACTAGATATCACTTTCCCAAATTCTAGACTAAACCTAAGAACAAGTAACTAGAAGAGAATTGAAATTAATTTTCTAGGCATGAGTCTCCACTGTCTTTGGCCCTTCATTAGAAGAAACTCTTATCTATATAAAGCAAAAGCATTTCTGCCTTTGTACTTTTTCCTCTGATGTTCTCCTTCCATCTGTCGATCTTTGTACTTTCGAAAAGCTAGTTTCAGTAGTGTGTTGTATGCAAATTTCCTCCTACCCCATGGTTTGCTTCAGCTCTTCAGGATTGGTCAAGACATTTTAAGCCTGAGGTAAGAGGTAAATTATGCTCCTTTCATTAATATAAAAATTCACATCGCCCAGGATGAATTATTTCATAACTGAGTAAAAAAAACTCCAAGCACACCTCTCACTCCCTCAAAATAATGAAACCAATCAAAAGACCTCAAAAATCTGCCTCATGATTGGGTGCCCAGAAAATATTTTTCCTTATCCTGCAATGCCTGGAATCTGGACATGGGTGAAAAATTCCCAATGACAGTTTAGCTCAGTGGTGAAGGAGAGGGAGGGGCAAGGGACACAATGGCGAAGGAGTTTCATTATCTAGTGTCAATGGAGTGATAACCTCCTCTTATGAGGTGAATAGATTTAGTGTAATGCCCCTGGTGGAGACTGACTCTGAAAGACAGGAGGAACAGTGGACAGGGAGTGGAAATATGGCTCTGGAGGTTGTGGAGGAGGCTGGGAAAGGGCAGAGGCCAGCTGAGCAGTCAGAGGAGGACCCAGGCCCATCCCCTATCCATCCTAGGGCACGTAGGGAGGAGAGGATAAGGGAGAGACGTGGTTTACTTGGGAGGAGAGGGCCTTGATCCTCTTCATGGGCTGCAGCTGTGACAACTGAATAAGAGTATGGACCTGCATACTGCCGAATGCTGGAAACAAAGCGTGGAAATATCTCTAGTTTATAGTTCCTCTCTGAGTTTGGCATCCTTCCCAGTGTGTGTTATCTGTAGACATCCCCTAGTCCTTCTCTTACCTGGTTTGTGATGCTTTTTTCCTTCTTCGTCTAACTGTGTGCGAGTTTTTTTGTCTTCCGGTCAAAGATATTCAGAGCTTAGAAGCAAAGTGAAGGAATAAAAGGATCTTTACCTGTTTTCTGTGACTGTGTTTGTTTTGTATCCCACCCTGGGTCATCACATTTAAGCACAAGCAACTGAGAATAAAAATGGGAATGATGAATGATAAAAAACTTAAAAGCAATAATAATGGCACTTTCCCAAAACATCAACAGGAGACATTATTCCAAGAAATAAATATCAAACAGTCTCCAAACAACTATGGTATCTGGGAGTCAAAGAGGCTACAAATTTAAATAATATCTGCAAGGAATACCATTTGCTTGTAAGCAACAACAGATAAGACCACAAAATAGACTAAGTAAATAGAAAATGAAGAAGCTAAAGTACTCTGGGATTTAAGAATTCAAACGATAGCACCTGCCACACCACACACCAGAATTAATAGTTGTAGACAAAAAAGATTTTAAAAAAATATCTGGGCAGTGGATTTGGGATTACCCGGAGATAGAAATATAGAACAGAAAGAAGTGAAATTCACATCATACAAAAACTTGCAAACTGAACGACTGTGGCAAAAGAAAGCAAAGATAGTATCAGAAGTAAGAGGCACCTTGGGTGCAATCCTAAAACATCTGGAGCTACACTTGAATGCCAAAAACACCACCACTCAATTGTAAAAAGTAATTTTGCTTGGAACAGCTTACATCCTTCAATACTTTTAACATCATCAAACGACATTATCAGTCTATATCAATTCCTTGAAAAGGACTCAATAGGTTGATAAAAAATGCCAAATCAGTCTGAACATGTGTGTGGCCAAACATAATAATAATAGCAATTATTAAAGTGATTTTCTGATCTGCCATCTTCTCCCATTTCTTGGTTGAAGCAGCCTAAAACCTTGGAATGACATTTTATCCAAATTAGTGCTAGCCATGGTTAATGCTAAGCAGGACTGAGCTCATTGCTAATTGAAAGTAATCCAGATTTTTATGAAAAAAGAGGCTGCTTAGCCCCAGAACAGTTCTAATTTTATGCTATAAAATAAATCACGCAACTGAGATGGAATTCACGAGAGATACTACAGTTTATCACCGAATTTCAAAATACTTGTAGAGGGCAGGCATAAATTCATCGTAGATCTTCCCTATATTATTATAGCCTATGCAGATAGTAACCTTCCAACATTATTTTTGGGGGATTGAGGAGGTGGCATAGAGCTCCCAGGTCTTTTTGACAATGTCATTAGCAGTAATAGAACTATAAAAATGCTGTCCTTTTGGTGCTTTGGGCTTCATGGTAGATGAGAGCATTCAGATCCTTGCCCAAGGATCCAAACAGTAAAGTGGAAATGATTGCTATCATTCAATTTATTTCTTCATAATAATATGCTTGGTCAGGAAAAGAGACTGTAGTGTATGTATTTCAGTAGGTCATTTGAAACTGTGATGGAGTTTATTCGTTTATATGTGAAACTTGAGCCAGTTTATTCACCTATAAGCTCAACATTGTGAACTATTCAGAAAGCGGCCTTCGGGCACCATATTCTATCACCATATATACCTTCAGAATAGATCCAAGAAATGGAAAATGCATAAAAAGCTATTGTCCATAACCTGGTGAGAAATTAAACTCATTCAGCCAGAAATGACAACTTTCTTTACAATAACCCATCATTTTGGGCGATAGGAGGTCTTTTTTGTTTTTTTGTTTAATCATAAAACTATTTCAAGTCAACTTCTAGCTTAACCACTGTTTCACTGTTTTTAAAAATACTAAAAAAGCAATTTATTACAAACTCTCCATGGTTTCACCTTACCTAATGCAGTTAATTTAGCTCATCTCCTGAATCCTTTGTAGTGTTACAGGCAACCATAAGATGGGAAGCAATTTATTAATAACAGAACACGCCCTACAGCTTGTTCAGTTACATCTGAAAACACTTGCAGAATGGTAAGATACCCGGGGCTCTGAATTACAGCATATAGTGAAAGTTAATAATATATACCATAGTTCTTTTATTCCCATTCAGTCCCTCGGTAGCCAAAAGGAGCTAAGTGCTTTAGACTGAAAACAGAAAATGTCCATGACTTTTGGGATGGGAAGGAATTTCTTAAATATCCATTGAAAAATACAGTTTTTCTTCCTACGCTGATTAACTTTTACAATATTACTGACTCTATACTCCTAATTTGTCTTGCTTGTGATTTATGTAATCAACTAATTTTAAACATGATATAAAAAAGGGCTACCCAATTTCTCCAAATAAATAAAATGTTAACACAAATAACAGTAATAAAAATTAGAATGTATAGATTTCTCATTCAAGGAATAAAATGTATGCTGCTTTCCTTATGATTCAATGTTTCTTTCTTCCCAGTGGAAGCTTCAGTATTCAACAAATGCAGCAATATCACTGCATCTGCAGGGTTGAAAAGTATATATAGAAATGTATACCTCTCAAGGGTAAAATAAAGGTATGTTTCTTGACCAGTGATATATGCGTTCCTGGAAGCACTCAGGAATAGTTAAGAGGGACTGCAATTTCACTCCTCAAATTAGGATAGAGCCATGAGAAAATAGAAGAGAACAGAGGTGGTGGGACATGGAGAATGTGGTGCAATGAAGGTGTCCTGATTCACGTCTACCCTCCATTATGGAAGGTCAGGGGATGAACTGATGCCATTGTGTCAGGCCACCCTACTACTGATAGACCTCGCTTAACCACACTAATTGGGACCAGGAGATCTGTCATTAAGTGATGTGGTCATAAGTTGAAAAAACACAGGATCACAACCAGAAGTTGTATTCAGCAGGTTCTGAAGAACCAGTAGCGGAAATTTTGAGTAGTTTGGAGAACTGGCAAATACCATCTCTGACTGGAGATTTTATAGTATCCTTCCCCTATCACACCCATCAAGCCATGCCCACAGAACCAATAGTAAAAATGTTTGAATCCCACTACTGATCACAACATTTAGCAATGGCAGTTCCAGTTGTTATTGTTAAGGAGGACTATACAAGTTAGTTAAATGAGGACCTTGCATGATTGACATACAATTTCCTGCTGGCTTCCCTGTTAACTTTGCTAGAAGCCAGCATAGAAGATTGCAAATTTAAATCATGACATCACAAGATGCTATGATGTCATAATCATGACCAGGCACCAAAAGCACCAGATCGCAATCAAGTGCTGAACCAACAGTTGTTCAATAACCTTATATGGTCAAATGGCTGCTGAATGAATGGTTGTTAAATGAGAACCACTTGCATGCAGCCTTTTGTTATAGGGAAATACTGGAAAAGGAAATGCCACATATACTCCCTAGAAGACAGGCAGGAGAGCAATCAAATAATCTCAAACACCTCATGTTAGCCAAGCATGCTGACGCAAAGGAAACAAAGGACCTCAGCAGAGTTATGCCAGAGAATAAGGGATTGGAATAACAGCATATTGGTTGGAGGTTAGGAATAAAAGAAAACAAAGTATGTCAATATAATTAGCTTCTTTTCATTATTAAAATATGTTTCATTTTTGTTATTGTTGTTGGAAACAGCAGCAAATTCCAGTTAATTATCATAGTTTGAACAATTTTGGTTGATTGTCAACAGTATGGCTTTTGTAATGTACATTGATAAATGTTAATTGCCAAATGGCTACAAACTTTGTTGGAAAAGTGGGCTTTTTATATTTAGTTTGGTGAGAAGATCTTTGGTAAAGACATTGGTTAGGTTTAAGATATGAAACTACAGAAATAAGGTTAAACTTAATGCAGCAATTTTAAATAAAAGCATGTGAGAGATTATTATTAAGTAGATTTGTAGCTGACATTTTATTGAACGTGGTTTACTTTGGTATCTCCATTTCTGTTATCAAAACAGCCACTTTATAAGTTGGGCTGAATGTGATTGCACCAGGCAGTTTTCATAACTTGAGTTTGGACTTCAAACAGGATCTGTTCCAAAACTTCACTCCCTCCATCCCATTCATTTTCCTGACAAATCAGCCAAGCTTCATTTGGGCTTGCAAAGATTCATTTGTTCTTAACTATTAATTATTACATCTGGAAAATTTTAGTCATGGCATTTATTATTCTAGTTTGTCATGTTTCCTAAAACAATAACTCTGATTTCCCAACATGCTGTTTGAAGGACATAATCACTCATACATTCTTTGAATTGGAGCATTTTTTTTTGCAAATTGCCAATGTTGACTAAAAACTAAATTTAGAACATTGTGTTTATATACTGAAAGAAGAAATCATTAATTGATTTTTATTTTTATTTTTTTAAAAAAGAATTCAGCCATGTAGCCTGTTTTCTCCAGTGTGATGTTTGGAACCCCAAATTTACCCATAAAACCTATCAAACCCATTAACGCACCAGGCTTTTTAGCTTAAAATAAAACATTATTTTTAAAGGAAGTAAATGCTCCATCAGTGTCTTTATTTTCAAGAATGCCTTCAGGTCAGAGAAGCTTTTTAAAGATCATACAAACAATGGGCCACCATCCCAATGCTTTCTTTGAACACCATGAATCTTTCGTTTAGAGAACTTCTGGAAAACTGTAAGACCCTTCTGAGAACAGCCATATCAGCGTTGATTGAAAGGAAAACTGAATGCACACAGTGGTTGGCTGGAACTATCTGTTCCTAGGATGTTTTGTATTTACTTTAAATGGACTTTTAAAATTCTCCTGGCTTTTAAGTTTAATTAATATATTGATGTAAGATGAACTATGTTTATAAAAATGGCACTGAACAATAGCTTGAAAAATTGCAGTACAAAATGTAAATATGCAGTCTTAAAACCACACTGTAAATGTTTGGAAACATTTTTAATGTCCCAAGACATGCTCTGACTACTCCAATCATTTCCATATATGAGGGCCACATACAGCTTAATTTAATGTTAATTGGTTTTTTTAAGGGATGCTACACTCACGTATCACATGGTCAAATACCTTCATCAAGTTACAAGACTGCACAAAACTTTTGATTAGATTTTCTGTTTTATTGTCTTATTATTTTTCCTTTCCCCAATAACAAAATTGCTGCAGAAGCTCAAGCTTCTGGGATGAGAAGCAAAACGTCTTCGAAGAAAAAAACCCAGAAAATCCAGTTGCCTGTTTTTATTTTAATAAAGATATTTGATTTGATTAATTCTGAAAGCTATTTATTTAAAGTTTGTTTTCTATAAATGAAGTTGGGGTGAGAATTCAAGAAGAGCAGTACCATATCATCCAGCTTAAGCTCTGCTGCACGATATTGTTATACTAGAAATAAGCAACCTGCTGCCTTGCTGTCCACCGTGCCTGAGGACACTTCCCTTGATGTCATCCACTTCCCGTCCCTCTAACTCGATTTCTGAAGATTGCTAGAGCATTTTGTTACACTTAAATCAGGAATTGGCGTGAGTGAAGATGAAGCAGTAGCTTTTAGCATCAACTTTGTTTTCCATGTACCTGACATTCTTTAAGACAGAATGTTGACTACAGTATACTTTGCTTTGAAATGTCCTCAGCTACAGCTACACACACACATTTTCCCCCAAATGGGAAACAATATCAGAAGTTTGCCTTTTAATAAACAGGTCTCACACTCATAGTCTATATGCCACAGATGTCCTTCCATGTCATTTTCTACGGCATTCAACAGTGCATGGAGTAGTGGAGGATAGGTGATGGAAGGTACCTTGCTTCTGTGTGTGGCAAGGAAAAAAGCTGCTAGAGATGAGTTGGTAGGTTGCCAGTCTCATAGAGCCCTGGCCCTTCTTTGGGCTGCAGAGGTCATAGTGCCAGAGCCAGGCAAGGCACACACTTGCATTCCTGGTCCTGCACTGTCGAAATTTCACAGGTGGGCTGGGATCTGCTTCCCTACCACAATTTCTGTCTGCTGTGCTTGTGACTTTAGAATGTCAAGATAGCTTCACTCCACAGCAAAGAAATGAGCTGGAGAATGGCCTCTGCTCCCATTTCTCTTTTAGGGCAGTCACAACCAGAGTCTGCCATTGACCAGTGTAAAGAGGAAAAGTCTCTCCTTTACAATGCAGCTTTGCTATCTGATATAAACTATTTGGAGACGTGCTGTGATGTTCTTCAATTTTTGACACACTGGAGGCTTCTGGGGTTGGACATGAGGTATTTCAGTGCTCAGACTAGTCCTTATCAGATGCTTGTGACAATTTGAGTTTGAGACTTATTTTAATACATGGATGGTTTGTGATTGATCATGCAAGTATACTCACCATGTTCTCACAACTGTATATGCATATGTCCACTTTAAATGATTGTTTATCTCTTTATATCTGTATTAAGGTGCATTAATGGTCCACAACTTAATACTTAAATGCCTAAAAATGTTGAGTTTTGCAAAAGAAATCTCGAATGGTGGGGGGAGGGGGGAGTGGGAGACCAATTAAGATGGAATAAACCAGAAGTAGTATTCAGCAGTTTCTGACCAGTTCTGGAGAACCGGTAGCGGAAATTTTGAGTAGTTTGGAGAATCAGCAAATACCACCTCTGACTGGTCCTGCCCCCATCCATTCTCTGCCTCCCGAGACCCAGCTGATTGGCTGGGTCTTCTTTTGTTGCGCTGCACAAGAGAACAGTGCTGGAAAGCAGGTTAGTGGGATGGGGAAGGAAGGGAGTTTTGCAGTAACCTTCCCTCAGGAGTGAGGAGGGAATGGGGATTTTGCAGTATCTTTCCCCTGCCGTGCCCACCAAGCCAAGCCCACAGAACCAGTAGTAAAAAAAATTGAATCCCACCACTGAAATAAACGTATAAAATAAATCAGGAGTGGAATTATAGGATGGGAGTTGTGCTATGTAGGCAGCTGTGCTAAGCTATGTAGTTTAAAATCGGGAGTTTGAATCTGACACTACCCTTTCAAAAAACAAATAAAACATAAGCTTTTGTGAAATACAGCTCACCAGAATTTCCTTTTGATTTCAGGACTAAAAAGAGTCAATTATAAATAATTCCTTCACAGGCATAAAATATGCCGCCTGGGTCAAAAACAATAACTGTGGAAGGAACCTTGGAGTTCTAGTGGACGATAATTTAAATATGAGCCAGCAGTGTGTGGCAGCAGCCAAAAAAGTTAACACAATCCTTGGTTGTATAAACAGAGGCATAGAATCAAATTCATGTAAAGTATTAGTACTGCTTTATAAAGCCTTAGCAAGGCCATATCTAGAATACTGCGTCCAGTTTTGGTCACCACATTACAAAAAAGTTGTTGAGACTTTGGAAAAAATGCAAAGATGAGCAACTAAAATTATTCAAGGCCTGGAGACTAAAACATATGAAGAACAGTTGCAGGATTTGGGATTAGCTAGTCTAGAGAAAAGAAGGATTAGGGGTGACATGATAGGATAGCAGTATTCCAGTATTTGAGAGGCTACCACAAAGAAGAGATGGTCATCTTATTTACCAAAGCACCTGTAGGTAGGACAAGAAACGATGGATAGAAACTAATCAAGGAGAGAAGCAACCTGGAACTAAGGAGAAACTTCCTAACAGTGAGGACAATTAACCAGAGGAGCTTGCTGTCAGAAATTGTGGGTGCTTCACCACTGAAGGTTTTTAAGAAGAGACTGGACAGCCACCTGTCTGAAATGGGATAGGATCTCCTGCTTGAGCAGGGAGTTGGATTAGAAGATCTCCAAGGTACCTTCTTTGATCTGACTGCAATTACATCATTCAAGAATTTCTGATTTATATCACTCTGAGCTTGTAGTCAAATCTTGATTGTTAAAAGTCAATCTTAATTTTTAAACAATTGTTTAAACAAGTTTCCCATTTGTTAAATGAATCAGTTAAGTTAGTAACATGGTTGTTAAGTGAATCTGGCTTTCCCATTGACTTCGCTTGTCAGAAGGTCACAAAAGATAATCACATCCATCACACTGCAAACATAATAAACGAGTCAGTTGCCAAGCATCTGAATTTTGATCACGTGACCATGGGGATGCTACAATAGTCATATGAAAAACAATCATACATCACTTTTTTCAGTGCCGTTGTAACTTGGAACGGTCACTGTAGAGCTATCATTACTCATTTTAACGATTGCCATCTGACTTTTAAAAATTACATGATTGCTACTAATGTATAAATACTTAAGTTTAACATCAAAAGAAGTTATTCTTTCTCTAATGGAGGAAAGAGATACGTATATGCTACATGAAGTAATCTATTACTGATTTGGACTAAATAGAGTCTTAGAATGTTGCATTTCATATCTAAGTTAAGCTTTAAAAAATAAGTAAGCTGGATATCAACTAAAATCTATGTTAAAAATAACATATTTTATTTAGTGTATAAAAATAGAATTTAGTTTTCTAACCACTTAATGAAATGGGAAAATGCAACAGTAATATCACAAAGTTTTGTACTGTATAAGCTGAAGTAAAAATTAAGATACAGAAATTTCCTTATATAATGAAAATCAGTAATGAGATCTTTAGTATTAACCAAATGTAAAAGTAAGTTGAATTAGAAAATGGTTATGTTAAACAAGTGCTTTTAAAATACGGAGACTGTGTTATTTTATTCTGTGCACATTTTAAGTCTAAACAAATTCAATATTATTCCAAACTCTGTATATCTATTCTGAAATAAGTCCTCTGCGTTCAATGTATTTACCACCAGTTAAATTTGTAAATGTTTCTGGCAAACATCATTTTATCCCACAGTAGTTCTGTTGAAATCTAATCACTTTTCTATTACTCATAATTGTGCCAAATTCTGTTTGTCAGCATATAAAATGGAAATGTGACTGGGATTGATATCTAGTAAGTGGTAATTAAAAGCCAGTTTGGTATAGTAATCTAGGCATCAGGCTAGAAACTGGAAGACTATCAGTTCAGGTTCTACCATAGGCATAAAGCCAGCTTGGGCCAGTCACATTCTTTCAGCCCTAAAAAAGGAAGCAATGGCAAATGACTTCCAAAATCTTACCAAGAAAGCTGCAGGAACTCAGGTAGGCAATGTCTGAGAATTAGACATGAGAATGGAGGACAAAATAGTTAATGGGCTTAGAAACATGCTATATTTGTGTTTCTATCTAAGTACCTGATGTTATTGTATACTTTTTAAAAGTTACCTGATAGCTAATGTTTTAATTTGTGTCAATGTTATCCCACATTAGGATTAGAGCAATGCCAGGTTATTTAAGCTAAACAAGTTTTAGTAAATATTGAAGGAATTCTAGATATAAAGATAGAATATTACAACTGTTGTTATATAGTTAGCATTATTATTTTACAAAAATATAATAGATTTTAAACTCATACAATTACTTATTTGGAGATTTTAGTTTATAATATTTTATGTTCTATGTTTAATGTTAACACCTAATATTACAAATATAAAATTATTGAATTTTGTTTTGTCTATTTTACATTCTATGTTGATCAAAAAATGAAAGAAATAAACTTGACTGAGTATTAATGGTTATTTTACTATAAGTTACCTGAATCCTGAATACTTTCATATCAAATTAAGGTCAAACATTGTTTAGCTAGTCCAAATTCTTTCTTAGGGATATTAAAGAGAAGTTAAATCTACTGAGTAATTATCTTTGTGTAATATACTATCACAACTTTCCTCTTACTGACTTAATAGGACTAAATTAGAATAGATTTGTTTCGCCTGCTGACTTACTGAAAACTAAGTCACCTTTTGTTCTGATTAGAGAAGTTGAGGTAAAACCTTAATTTGTCAAAGAATCTCTAATGTTAAAAGTAGGAATTTGCACTGATATTAAAATCAAAGTTTCAGTTCATTTTAATCAGAATTGCTTTGAACCACAAGATGGGTAGTAAATAAATTTGAATAAATAAATAAAATAAATCATTTAAAATAATATTTTATGAAATAAAAGCTGTATGATATAATTGTCAAAATAAGTTCTAAAGTTAAATGAAGTAGTATTCTTACTTATTTGGTAAATCCCAAAGGAAAAAAGTAATTAACAATATTCCTATTCTATGGAAAATATTACAAATAATTTAACTTGAGTTGGACAGACACACTATGTTCAATTTAAAAGTTTGAAGGACCACTTAAAATAGTTCTAACTTTGAAATTAATATTGTCATGGTAACTTAGATAGCTTGAAAATTCATTGTAAATCTTATTTTTAAATGTAGAAGAATAGAATTTTCCAAAAAAGGTTTAAGCAACACATTTCAAGATAAAGCACTTTTGCTGACATACATTTTATGCCTTGATAATTTTGAACTTAAAAGACTATTAATATGATTCCTGAAAGGCTGTTAAACTTTAAAACTAACTTGTGGTAAAATGTTGTGGTCCAAAAGAGCACTATTACAAATAATATAATGAAAAGTAGCATTTCCACATTTCAAGAGGGTTATTATTATTTTTGCGAAGATTTCTTTTAATACCTTTCGCCCATTACAAATGTCATCTTTCTTTTTAATTAATTAGTTTTGGAACAAAATGTGTATTTTTAGATATGTGTCCAAACTTAAAATAAATACTAAAAAATACACCAAAATAGTATGGTTTCATTAAAATTCAGTACAGATGTAAATATAAGGACAGTAAAAGGATTAATTAGCATTCTGAAACTTTGTGCTTGAACTCAATACTTTGTTCCCTTCATTTTCAGAGTTATAAAACATGACCTGACCTCCATTTCATTCTTTGAAACAAGTCAAAGTTCAACTGCGCATATTGATGATAAGCAATTGTCTGGCCTCTAGAGTAGTCAAGTACTTTGACATTAGAGGGCTGTACTGTACTTTGCTGAATCTACTCAAATTTCAGTTCATTTTTACAAGTTAAGCAAAAATATTATGAAGAAGATATATAAAGTCCAGTAATTGTTATCATGGCACTGTATTTCAAGAAAATCTTGCCCTAATTACAATATGATTGATCATTCTCTGTATTTTTTACCAGGAACAACTACCTACAATTCTATTTATTTATATCATTATCAGATTTATTGCAAAACTATCAGGAATATGAATCCATTTTTAGGGCAAAAAGCATAAACAAATTATTTGGCACCTATATTCTGATATTATTCTCCAAGGTCAATCACATAGAGTATTCTCCATATATGCAATTATCTTGCTTTAATAAGCCTAATCTAATTTTGGAAGTTCAAATGAAACTGCATGAATGAAGAAGCTGTTGCATTTTGACTTTTATATATATTTCCTATCTTTGGAAAGAAGAAGTACTATAAATCAGCTTGTTTCTTCCAAATTTACACTTTAACCCCAAAATTGTTTGATATATAGAAAATGCAAATATTTTATCCATTATTTCTGTAAAGTTGTTTGCACTCTGTCTAAAATTTAGAATAATATTTAAACCTTTTGTGGAAAATTCTGAAATAAATTTCTCTTTTATTTTAATAAAACATAAGTACATTTCTTAGTCTTACTTTAATTACTACCTTAATTTCCATAGCTATTCCCTGCCTAGATCAAACATCAAGTCTCATGAACTGCTGGAGAATTAATAAAAAGAGCTACCAATTCAGTATATTTTCTTCTAACAAAGGCTTTGCAATTACTTGTACTGTGATGAGATTAAATGAACTTGTTATTCCTTTCCTACTATTTTCAATAGGCCTAAAATTTGTATTGTTTTATTAAAGTAATTTCAGCATTATTACCCAGTTATATACTTTAGAGGAAGTGAAAGGTGTAATCTGTATATTTAGATCAAATTACATTATTTATGAAGATACGTTTGAATTCTCCAAATAACTCATATTCTCTAAATATGAATTAGATAGAAAATAAAATGCAAAGAGAGGGCTGTCCATTATAAGCAGTAATTAGCACGATTTATCTTACCTGAACTTTTTTCCATTACTTCCTTCTGACACATGTCTTGGACGTTCACAGTACAATTCACAATGAACTCTGGCGCTGAACAGTCATTATTTAGCTGAAATTCCTCACACTGATAACACTGTATTTGCAAAGCAAATCCTAAAATAGAAAGTTTCATAGGTAGATAACATAAGTTTTAACAAATTCTAATGCTATATTGCAATCAACTTGATTTATGGATAAACGCTTAAAGATTATATGATTTGCCAAGTTTTCCTCCTCCTTTTTTTAAAAAAAACCTGCTTTTTTAAACCCTTGACTCTCACATATTAACTGATTCTTGCATTGGGGGTCTGGCCCCCTGCCCTTCAGCTAAGGCCTTGCTTGGTCTTTTGCAAATGCTGACCACACACAGAATATGATTTCTTCACCAGTTATTCTGCTTCTAAGTTTTCATAACCACCTGGAACTGCATCAGGCTAAATTGCATCCAGCAGGGGGCAGAATGAAAAATAAGGACATGTAACAAAATTGATTTGTTTTGCTCACCGATTTTCCTCTCCTCTCCTTAAATAGTTTTTTTTTAAGCGCTATGCTTTTAAAAAGCAAACGAACGGCGCTGGGGGCAGAGTGGACCTGGGAGCACTGTTCTTAATTTATACGCTCCAGAGCTTTTCCGTGCGAAAGGGAACTGCCAATTAATTGCAAATGATTTAATTACTATTTTGCTATGCACAATTACAGGTGCAAAGCATCCTCAGTTCACCTCTTTTATCATGTAAACGAGGTCCTTCTGGAAGTTAAGGCGAGGGCAAGGAGACGCATTCGGGTATTTTACTGTTCTTTTGGAGCTCTGCCCCGGCAATGATTCGAGTACCTGTGGTCGCCGGGGAGGGCGGGCATCGGCGTTGTTGAACAGAAAGATGGGAAACAAAACGCAACAAGGTCGCCCTCTATTAATCCCGTTTTCAAGATGCGCTCTGGGTTGCATTAGGGTAGCTCGGAAGAGAAAAGGAAAGCTCGCCTCGGGCTTAAAGGGCGACTCGCTATAAATGAAGTTGTCTGATTCATCACCCATAGCGGTCCGTTCTCACATAAGAGTCTAACGGGAGAAGATTGGCACTCAACCTTGACTTGAAGCGGCTCCCCATTCCCCAAATGTTTGCCCCACTCAATTTGGGGGATGGGGTGGAGGAAAGGAAAGGCCAGAAAGAGAGAGACAAAGCCACCCCCAAGCTATTAAGCTACAATATTCCAAGCACTATGAATAACAAGCTCCCTTCGGCTACTTGGGAAAGGGATTGGGGAGTTCTGCCTCCCGTTCCGTTAGAGGAAAGGTGGCCAGACGGGCGGGCTCTCAGCCGCTGCCGGGGGAAAATAACTCGCTAAAAAGCCCGCTCGCCTCTTCTTCCCACTCCCGAGTGGGAATAGGCGAGAAAGGGAGCCAGGAACGTGGCGGCGCTTAGCCGCGGCGGGTTTGCAAGCCGCCTGAAGTTGAGCCGTCCGTCTGGCTACGCGGGTCCAGAGACGAGCAAAAAGCTGGGGGGCTGTTTTTCGGAAAGAGGGGAGGGGGACAACGGCCACTTGGATACCTCGACCTTTATCCTCACGTCTTTCCAGCCGGGGCGGCTGTAATCAAGCACCGTCTCCCGCTTGAGAGAAAGAAAAAAAAACAACCACCCCAAAAAACCTTCTTGGCCGTTGCGCTCGTTGCAACAACTGTTAGGATGCGAGGCGCGCGCGTCCACCCGGCTGCCGCCCATGGCTCAAAACCAGGAGGCAAGTCAGGGTGCAGCCAAGCTGCTGAGGAACAACCGCGGTCTTCGTCGTCGCCGCCGCTGCCTCGGGATAGCTCGGAGGGGAACGCCGAACTTTGCCAGGTATCCCTGCCTCGGCGGGCGTCCTCCCCGAGGAAGGCGAAACGCCAGAGGCGGGAAAAGGGGGCGAGAGGGACCAGTCCGTCGCCTCACGCGCTTACCTGGCGCCAGCAACAATCCCCAGAAAGTTGTCGTCACGGCGAGGAGCCACATCCTCTTGGAGCCGTCGGAGGTGAAGGTGGCGTCGGCGGGCGAGGAAAACGCGCGGTCTCAGCAACAGCCCGAGCCGGGCGAAGGTCGGAGAGCTGCGCACCTCGGCTCGGACGGAGTGGTGCTGCTGCAGCCGCCGCCGCTGCGGAGAGGAGCTCCGAGGGCAGCAAGCGACGCCCGAGCCCGCATCGCCAACCTGGCCGGGCTCTTTCCTTTTCCCGCTTGAGCTCCCTCCAGCGTCGCCGGAGTTAAGAGACTGAAAGTACCATGGAAGACGCCGCGCCAAGAAAAAGGAGCGCGAGGGAACGCGAGAGGCGCCCCCCCCCTTGTGTAGGCCCCCTCCCTTTTCGTCGGGCCACGTGACCCTTCTCCCCCCCCCCCCCACTTTCTTCTCCCAGCCCTTATTTTCTGAGGCCGGGAGAGGAAAGAAACTTTGGGGGAACGAGTGGGAGCCGTCACGCTCCGGCACAGACGACATTGCGCCTCGAGACGTCTGGTCGGACCAGCCGCGGAGGAGGAATCAGACCGACCTTCCCGTGGATTTTTCCCGCCACCTTGCAACCCCTTCGGGTTATCCATACGAGAGAAAGAGAGGCCAATTTAACAGGCAGCGGGAAAGAGCAGCAGTAAAGTCTCTCTCGCCTTCAGGTGCTATATCACGGATGCACCTTATTGACAGTATGGAAGTGGTGCTTTTTTTTCCAGTTTAGACACCCTACTTGGGATCACTCAGAGGTCTCCCATCCAAGCACGAGATGGGTCCAACGCTTCTTTAGTTTCTCAGGGACAGCTGATGTTTGTTCGGTGTATTATTATAAGGCAGTGATACTAATTTTAAGCGCCTGGTTACTCCTTTATCGTCTCTTAAGACCCGCACACTCATAAGCTCGCGCTGGCTCGCTTTTCTGCCACGCTCCTTCGTCCCTTTCTCCATCCGACCTTTTTCCTTCCTGAGTGCGCATGCGCCTCCGAAGCGCCTTTGGCTTGAAAAATTGCAACAGGCGAGATCTCTCCGAGACGGTTAATTAACATTGCGCTCCACCGGCTGCTTCCGAGTGCTTTTGGCCATTAAGGCGGGAGACGCTCAGTTTTTCTCGCCCGTTCTCCCCGCCTTAAAGGATGAGGACGTGTACACGTGTGTGGGCTCGCGCATGGATGCAGTTACTTGAGCTCGGCAGGAATAGCGCACAGGGTGCACAACCTGTGCAAACGCGCCTCGCTTGGTTCTCGTACGGTTAAAACGAGCCGATCGTTCCTCCGACTTTTCGGAAAAAGTCTCGGGTTCCGCCCGCCCTTTTGCCCCGTTTACTTTCTAATTCGTGTCGGAGCGGAAAGGCCCGAGAAATCAGTGGCGGCCCTCCTTTTTAAAAAGCGCTCAGTCACTCAGCTAAAGCAACGAGGGAGCCGCGCTTCTGAGCATGGAGCTGCCAAATGCGCACCTCTTGCGGGCAAGGGACTGTGCTGAAGGCGATCCGGGTTACGAGAGAGAGGCGAAAGGGGCGCCCGGTTGCGCCTCCGTGGCCATGCGACTGAAGGGGGACGGCTCAAATCTTCTTTGGAGAAGGAAATGTGTGCAAGATGTGTGAAAAATCGGGGGATGGGGTTGATGTATAGGGAAGGTGTAGCAAGGTCCTTGTTTTTTTTAAAAAAACTCAATAGCAACCCATGCTACGGTATCTATGAGTAGGTTTACATGTGGAGTAGTTTACACCTCAGCTCCGGTGACTTCGGACACAATTTGGAGCAGTAGAGTCCAAATTGACAGTTTCGCGAACATCTAGGCGGGACAAGTGGGGGCATATGAAATACTTCAGGACTGGCTCGACGGGAATAAACGAAAGGAAAGGGCGAGCGAGACCCCGAATAAAGAGCCCGTAGAAAGTCCATTCGCGCTTTACTTTTCAGCCAGGCGAGGTTCCTTAGAGGTATAAATGGTCAGGGCAAAAAGAGAGAAACGCGCGCCTTACAGATTTTCCCGTTCAATCGCCTTTTTGGGAGCTGGTAAGTTTGTGCGGCCAGCTTAGCCTCCCTCTGCCGGAATGAGAAAATGAGCGAGCGAGGGAACGATTTAGCAGCCAAACAACCTTTCACACGGGATTCCCTAACTCCAGATGAGCGGGGCTGACTATACAGGCCTCCGTTACTAATTTCACTGATCGCAAAAGGACATCCGTTTGGAGAAGAGGCGGTTTTCCCCTGGTGCCCATAACTCGGGAGCCTCTGGCCTGGTTTTGTAGAGGAAAAGGCGAGCATGAAAGAACGAATCCCCATGATTTTTTTTCTCCGTTGTCTTTAAATGAAGTCAATTAAAAATTTCTGCCCAGTATTTGTCGGGGTCATCATGGGAAGTTATCGAGATTATAATCACCGGAGTCGGGGTGTATACTTTCCATATAGCATTATTTGTCAGTGAGTTAACCTACAGGGTGAGCCAAGCCATGGTTATATGTATTTCATAGTTTTATGTGACTTGTGAACCATTCATCCGAGATGAAACCAATGATCAACAAAAATAATGTGGCATTACAATGTGTTTTTGTGGGTCTGAGGTCACTTGCTACATCAGAGTCCTTTAATTCAGCTCTTGATCTATCCAATGGCTACAGAATCTTAAGTTGCCAATGCTACCCTGAGCTGGCTAATTAAATGTACTATAAAGGGCATATTTTGAAACATACAGCCAAATAAGCAGTGGTGAATATTTCACAACGTTCTTCCTAGGGCACAGATATCTATACTTCCACCAGAAATATGCCAATGATTGCTCAAGGCTGAATTGATTATATAAATCAGGAAAGGAAGGGAAGTGGAATAAAGCTTACACATAGTGGCTTGATGTTAATAAGGAGAAAATGCTATTTTCTGAAACAAGACTTTTTAAAACATGGACTAGCTCATAAGAAACTTTTGTTGCTGATGTAAACTGCAAAATGGGGAAAATGCTAAAGGTTTCATCATGTGGTATAGTAGTCTCACATAATTTTAACACGTTCCATTTTTTGCATTGTAGACTTCAAAGTGTCTTATTGTGAAGTCACATTAGATGCTTTCAGAGTAAATTTAGTATTACCACAAAAGGCAACCTAAGGAGTGCCATCTTTCTCTCTTTAGCCAATGTTTTTGGCAAAACACACAAGAAAATGGTAATTTGGAAAATCTATAAATGGAAGATAACACAAGCGAGACAGTCCCATAACACAGGGATACTGTGATAGAGGACCTGCATGGAAGCCAAATTTTATAATGGTTCGAAGTCATTTTTCTCTAAGCACCTTGTGTTTTCCTGGGAGTATGCTGTGGGAAAGAAAGAGCGGTGGGCGGAGAGGGGGCGAGAGAGAGAATGAACAAATATACCAGAGTTGGGAGTTGTTCACTAAAAGCACCCATGAAATATGCTTAGTAGGGTAAAAACAGATTCCTGTAGGGAGTTTCCAGAAAAGGCTCCAGTACTTGATTTTATGGGCACCTAGACACTTTTTGTTCAAAAAAACTTTTCATCATTGGTTCTTTTATCTTTTTTTTTTTGACATAACAAAATCTTTAAGGAAGAAAAGATGAAGTTGGTGTAGTTTTGTTTGACTGATGATGATAGGTGCTTGATTTGGCTGACAGCATCCTAGTCCATTTTGCACAAGAGTGTTATGTTTTTAAAATATGCATTACAACTAATATTCCAAAGCTGAAGGGCTTTGCCTACCTCGTCTTTGAGATATTTTTGTTTTCAACACTGTCCATTTTTTTCCAAGAGGATGCAGATGCTAAAGAGCTTTGAATTTAGCATCAACTGTTCCCATGTTGCAAATTCACCAAACTATCTGCACATTCTTTTGTCCTGGAGCATTTAAATCTGTGTGGTTGGATAATGGAAATGGCTAGAGAATTATCACCATTACTTTTCATCTGGCTGTTTTTCCCCCCCTATGGAAACTGCTACATTTTTCTAGGTTGCTTTCTTACCTGTTATGCAAATAAAAATATTTTAGTCTACTTCTAGGCTGTTTTTTTAATATATAATTAAATTTAACCCATTCCTTTGGATTAATCTTTGTTGAAATGACTATTTTGCCATATATATTTGAATATCCAGATGTGATATGACTTTTATTCAGAAATAAATTCCAAAATAAATTTTATAAATGTCTGAGAGAATGAAGTCCAACCTGACAGTACTGTATATTTGAAAGCAATATAAAATGTAACATTGCACAAAGATATTAATAACATAACACTGATAGTACATCATACTTTGAGGAAAAATGAATAGGAATTTGCTATAAACAAAGTAAAATGACTAGGTATCACAAACATAGCTAGATTACAGATTGCTGTACAAAAGTTGTTATAAATACTCCACATCTAGAAAAAATAACACTCCACTTTTGAAATAGACATTTCCCTCACATATAAACAGTCTTTGTAGGAAAAAAAACTTCACAAATTTCTTTGCTAGCACCATTTTTTCCTTATTACAAAAATTTAACATGTAAATTACAAATCTAAATGGCCTTTTCTCCATGATTCTGAAATAACATTAAGATATGAAAACATGTTAAATCAGCATAAGATATAACAATGACAGAAGACTACAGATGGAATATCTTTTGGAAATGTTTGAACTCAGTATAAACTTTAGTTTAAAAGAACATTTTTATGTTGTATAATGTTATCCAAGTGGTTTTAATGTAATTTGGCAAGTTCAATTTTGGCAAACAAAGCAATTCAGGTGCATACGATTTTAAGACTAGAATGCTTATAAAACTTTATTTTATAAAAATGATCCCTAATTTTGTTAATATTAAGACCAGTATTTAAAGTTAGTAATGTGCCATTTCAGAAAGCATGGCACAAATTAGTGTTTATTGCTATCATGTTTTTCTACAAATATATTTTTCTTTGTCAAAGAATATTTTTACAACTTCTGTACAATATAATTCATGAAAGTGCAAATTAAGACTTTAAAAGTTATAACTGTTACAGGTATTGTGTTTTCTTTCTTTTCACAAGGATGCAGTCTCCTCTCTTCATTGTATGATCACACCAGGATAGATGCTATGATGAGTCTTAGCAACTCTCAATATATTTACTGATCTTATTTAGTTCTTCCATTAAGTGCTTCGTCGCTATAGAATATCTTTAAACATTGTATGAGCTTGCACTGGATGAGAAGATATCATACAAAGAAACTCTCAAAAGGTTCTGTGTGTTCTCTATCTCAAGAACTATTTAGATGTTTCTTCATTATTTCCATTTTCTTCTTGTCCTTCAACCTTGTTTGCACTCTTCTCCCCCTACTCAGCAAAATATATCAGTTGCTATTAAATTTAATGAGAGTTCAAAGCAAACTTTAGACATCCTTTTTTTTTTGAGAATCCTTTTTCATTTCCTCAGGTTGCTTCAATTTCTGTAACAATTTAAGAACAGGAGAATAAGAATTAGAAACACAATCTTTGCAAAAATAAATAAAATTGTTAACCATACTATAAATGGTCAATTACTGGCTGTCTAACATTCATAGTAAGAAAAAGAAATAGCTTGTCAAATACTTTTGAGCTTAATCCTCTATTATAATTAAATGCAATAATAAAGTCAATTTTGGGATAAATCATAGCTTTAATGATTCAGTCAGACAACCAGGACTCAATTTGCAAAACACCATTTACATTTTAAGTAGCTGATTCTGGAATCTGTATGTGTAAAGTATGTTTGAAGTTTTCAGAGTAATTTACATTTCCATTCTTTAGCAATTATTTTTTAAGGACATCTTTGCCAAGAAAGCCAAATATTTATCTTTCATGAACTTCATTACATACAAATTACAGATAGAAATTTTGGATAAGACTGATAGGTTAAGCCTTTCTAATATCACTGGAACATTTGAATATACACAAATATTTTGAATTCAATGTTCTTCGGGATACCTAGTTTCTTTGCATGGCACCCTTTCAGTTTGTATAGAATCAGATTTTAATTAAAACTCCTTGCAAGATATTGAAATGTTGCTATTGTCTCTTTTACATTATTGGTTTGAAAAACTGACATTCCAAACCAGTCCATATATGTTAACAAATATACCACACTGAAGCCAATGAATTTATAGCAAGGAAATTAGATACTGTGTTTTATATAAATTAAACACATTCTCTATTGGACTGAGTTAGAAATACTGGTCTATCAAATGTTTATACACAGATTGAAATATGTATCAGCTATTTCAGTGGCATGAAAGTGACTTCTATTATTCAATTATCATAAAGAGATGTATTGTCTCTTTTAATAGGCTTTTGTATTGGGAATTTTATACAGGAAGTCTACCCCAAGTGATAAACCTCTGGCTTACATACAACTCCAAATTATGAACAGGCTACCTGCAGATGGCTGACTTGGCAATGAGTTCTGACCAAAATGGCAAACAGTGCTTTCCCCCAGCAAATTGAAGAATCACTGAAGCTGCATCATGAAGTAGTGCGTGCATTTTTAGGATATTGTGCAGCCTGTTTCAGTGGTTTCTGAAAGCACTGGGTGGGTTCAGTGGTTCCCCTGGCTTGTGGAAGGAGAACAGTATCTTCCATGTTCAGTCACATTGAGCTCCCATTTTTCTCTGCTACATAGCAAGACAAACATTTGACAAAATAACCTGTTCTACTTTACATACAAATTCACCTTGAGGACAGAATTAGGAACAAAAGTAATTCTTAATCTCAGGATTTAACTGTACCTTGAATTGGGGGAAAGAGAAAGTTCTACCCTCTTTCTCTCCCTTTCACACCCCACATACAAATATACACATAGCAGATGCTAATAAAACATGGTAGAAAAATAATATCACTTTTTGCATATAAAACAAATAGATTTTTTTAAACTAAAATTATTTTCTAATAAAAGTAAGAACGGAAATTAAACTGAACTGATCCAATACCCTCAGACCAGAATCAATCAGATATTAGCTACATCTACTCTGTGAAGAGTTGCAAAAGGTACATAAAATAAGCACGAGGCAATGAATCTGCACTTTATATTAAAAACACAGCAGGACTGTACAATGCCAATTTCATCTCTTGGCTAGAAGAGTTTATCAGTTATTTTAGAAAAAGGTTTAGTAATAATGCAACCCCCCCCCCTAATTTTCTCATATAGTTTGATCTTTTTAATCTTATGTTATCATATATGATAAACCTTAATATATTACGGAGTTTAGAGATATACACATTTTTGCTGTATCCATTGTTAAATGGGATGTGCTATTCATATAATAAAGGCAATTACATTCATTTGTCATTTTCAGTATTAGTGCCAGGAAGAAATGAATAGATCAATAAGCTACTGACAGTCCAAGAACAAACACTGTTACTCTATATTTTGTTAGCAAATGAAATGGCTGATTTAGGATCACCTGAGAATATAGATAATATTATACAGAGTATATCAAAGAAGAAAATATACTGCAGCAAGCTTAAGATCAGGTATTTAGTAATAAAAGATTCAGTCTTTTGCTTGGCTCTATAAACAAAGATATAATGTACTAGCTCGATACACGTGTTTCGCTATGAAACTATGTGGTCGGGCTTAATTTTTGGGGAGGAAAATAAGGGGGAAAATCTGCCTCTGCCTACCAGCATCCATCGGTATTCATCTGGCTAGAGTCCTGTCAGTGTGTGAGAGAGTAGAGGGCTGTTTGAAAAGTGAAACAGTGTTTGCTGTGTGAGCAAGAAGGAGACAGCAAGGAGCCTGGGCGTGGCTTAGCGCAACTGTTCTGTACTAAAGCTGGTTGCTGCTGTGAAACTAAAACTGAAACTGAAAACTCTCCTCTGCTTGTATTTTGCATTTGGATCAGATTTATTTTCAGGTGGGGGAGGCGAGTAGAACTCCTTAGCATCAGAGCTTGTTAATATACGAAATACTAATGCTTTGATGGTCATTTCGAAAAAACCTTTCTTAGTGAGCACCTAGAAGCCAAGACATGCCAGGTATGCAGGTCTTAGCACCTACAAGTCTTTTCCCGTGTAAGATTGACAGTATCTTGGTGACGTTTTGATGAGGTCCCATCTTCAGGCTGGTACTTTTGGCTTCATGCTTGTGCGAGCAAAAGCACAAAGCTTGCACAAGCACAAAGCCGAAAGCACCAGCCTGAAGATGGCGAATGGGACCATGTTGAAACGTCACCAAGATATGCTCAGTCTTACATGCACTCGGCTAGTGCTGTCGGCTTTGTGCTTGTGCGAGCAAAGCATGATCTGAGCTGCTTTCTCCCTATATATACTGGTGGGGAGGTTGGCTGTGTTGTCATTTCTTGATTGGTTGATGGAGTTGATGTTTGCAGATTGGCTGGCTTTTTCTTAAGAACATGTGTGGCTGAGGTATTGGCTGTGTGTCTATCAGCCTCCTGTGTTGTAACGACTTAGTAATGGGCTGTGTGATGACCTGAACACGCCAAGACCTGCATACCTGTACCCGTGAAAATCTATGAATATATATATATATATATATATATATATATATATATATATGTATGTATGTATGTATGTATGTATGTATGTATGTATGTATGTATGTATGTATATGTATATATATATATAATTTGTCAATTGCTTACAAGATAATAGGTATAAGTAAAACATAGTTATGAATATATGGATACATATAAGAAAAATAAAATGTAAAAGAAACAATAGGACAGGGACGGTAGGCACATTGGTGCACTTATGCACGCCCCCTACAGACCTCTTAGGAAAGGGGTGAGGTCAATAGTAGACAGACTAAGGTTAAAGTTTTTGGGGTTTAGGGAAGAAACCACAGAGTCAGAGTATTTCAGACATTGATCACTCTGTTGCTGAAGTCGTATTTCCTGCAATCAAGTTTGGTGCGATTAATCTTGATTAATCTTGAGTTTGTATCTATTGTTTGCTCTTGTGTTGTTATGGTTGAAGCTGAAGTATTCATTGACAGGTAGGACACTGCAATGTATGATTTTATATACTATACTTAGATCGGACCGAAAGCAGCGTAGTTCTAGGTTTTCTAGGTCTAGAATTTCGAGTCTGGTGACATAAGGTATTCTGCAATGAATAGGGGAGTGAAGAATTCTTCTTGTAAAATATTTCTGGACTTTCTCAACTGTGTTACTATCAGATACATAATGTGGGTTCCAGACTGATGAGCTGCATTTGAGTATTGGTCTAGCAAATGTTCTGTATGCTCTAGTTATTAGTGTAATATTACCAAAGAAAAAGCTACGTAAGATTAGGTTAACAAAACGCCTTTTTCGCCATGTAGTTACAGTGGGCTCTAGCACTTAGGTCATTTGTGATGAGTACTCCAAGATCCTTGACAGAGTTTGGATCATCAACAAGGTATTGACTATTCAGCCTGTATTTTATTTTCTGATTTTTTTTGCCAATATGTAGGACAGAGCATTTATTTGTTGAGATTTGAAGATGCCATTTGTTTGACTATTCTGATACATAGTCAAGGTCTTTTTGAAGGGTAGCAGTATTGTCTGTGGCGTTGAATAGCTTTACATCATCAGCGAAGAGGATGCAGTTGCTCTTGATATGATCACAGAGGTTATATATATATGTGTGTATGTGTGTGTGCGTGTTAGGTTTTGATTTATATTATATTTATATTATTATATTTATATTATATTATTATATTATATTTATAATACACACACACACATATGCGAAATAAGTACAGCCAATGTAAAATCAATAATTCAGTTCTCAAAATTGAACCCACATTCTTGACCATTTATATTTTAAACTGTATCTATTTTTTACCAATTATTAATATTTAAATCCAAGTTATATACGTTCTTAACGCTGAACTAGTATATTGGAGCAATGTTGTTTTTACATTAGACAATTATTCAGTTCTGTGTTCTTGCTATCAGGCTATGTTGTGAGAGTGAGGTCAGCCATCGGAAATTCAAGTTCATTTTTTGACTGAAACTTCCCATTAAATATACCCCACTAAAAGTTTTTTCAATGTGAGTCTCTGCTAAACTAACAGTCAATCTCTAATAAAGATTTGTACACATACAGCAGGGGTCCCCAAACTTGGCAACTTTAAGAGTTGCGGACATTAACTCCCAGAATTCAGAAGCATGCTAGCTGAAGAATTCTGGGAGTTAAAGTCCAAAACTCTTAAAGTTGCCAAGTCTGGAAACCTTGGACATACAGCATATGATAGAGCAAGGGATTTTGTTAAACTATGGTTATTAATAGAGAAGTATGCAATGGAACGTATCTATTCACACAAAGGAAAGCATTTTTCCCTAAGGAGCAATGCAAAGAACAGCACACTGAAGCATGCACAATCTATTTTAATTCAATTATCCTAGTTTTATTATATTACAATCCAGTTCAATTTAAAAATATACACATACATGCAAACAGTAAAGATTATCGACACAAATATATACAGTATATATATTCGATTTGGGAAAGGTCTTAATATTCTGTGGCACTAACTGATCCAGGAACTGCAGTTACTTTACTGATAACCTTGAAACATTTTTTAAATAGAAGATGCTTTAAATGGAAAATGCTTCTATGCAATCATTTCATTATCAATCCATAGTTTGTTCCATTTTATTTTACAGATTTTTCTGATATTAGGAGAAACTTTTAAAGATTGGCCTGGAAAGAGAAAATAAACTGTAAAAATACTGTGCCATCTGAACTCACAGTATTTTTTAAAAAAAATATTAATTAAAAGTTTAATTTATAAATCTAAACCATACAGTTAGCTGAGCTATTGGCAGGAAACAATAATTTTTCACTCATTCCCAACTACATAGCTGTATTTCAAGCATACCTTGCCTGGGCCTAGAAAGGAGGCTAATAAAGAGTTTACACAGTTAAATCGTTCATAATATGAAGGTTTCCAGGGCAATCTGCTTCAAAAGTCATTTTTCTAAGTCCAGTATTTTCAAGTGAGAAAGGTGTGTCCTCATAATTTATTTATATGTTTAAATGTTTTATGTTTTGTTTATATGTTGCCTTTTATGTAGGAGTTCAAAATAGCATATACAGTGATTTTCCCTTTTACATTCCCAAAAATAAAGACTTGGGCTGAGAGAGTGTGTTTGCCCCAAAGTTGCACTGTCCTCTTACTGATACATGTTCAATCTCGTAAAAATTACTGGGTTCAGCATTTATGACCTGATTTAAGATTATACATATAGGAAAGATTTTTCAAAAATTATGAGACCTGTAGGGTGAAATCAGCATTTGCTGCTGATAAAGTTTAAGAGTAGAAAGATTAGAGGTTCATGTCTACTTTCTAAAAATAACTGAATGTCTGATTCTAAGTTAGTAATTCTATTGATGTGTCAAACAAAATGATTGTAAGTTTCTCCTGTATCATTTCTGTTTACCAATCTAATATGACATTAGCCAATAAAAATATATTGAAATAAAGGGGAAGTATATTTCATTAAAAAATTCACAGTATTAAATCAAATAATAAATCATTCTGAATTATCTATAATTAAAATTGTCAATAGTGAAAAAAGGACAAAGATTTAATATTTAACTTGAATTAAAAGTTATTTAATAAATTGTAGTTTTTGTGCAGATTACACTAAGTTTTGGATAGCATCACATTCTTTTCAACACTTTGCTTAGTTTCTATGGTAATAGGTCTTCTGGCTTTCTAAGGATGAAAACAAGGCCTTTATCTATCCAAACCTGAATGTAGAGGTAGAGAAAATGAGTTTAGGACTAAAAATCAACAACATTATTTTTTGAGTTTCACAAGAGATTCACAGATACTGTGTATGTATTTGTGCTATTTCTTTTTTGACTAATTATCCAGGTATTAATCATTTTATTTGCAAAGCTGCTGTCATTGGAATAAAGAAGTTATATAATACAACCTTCGATACACATATGGGCAGATGATTATAAAAGATGTGCCGTTAATTATAAGTTTAAAAATAAACTCAATTATATCTCTGCTTGTTCCTTAAAAATGGTGTTAAGAATAAAATTATAGAAATATTGTTCTTTCATGTCAGTGAAATAAAGTAGCAATTCCAATTGTTTATGAAAAAGCCAAAGACAACCCATCATCTTTGAGCCGAAATAGATCAAGTCACATTCTTTTCAATCTTTGATTAGTTTCTACTTTTATCTTTTGTCCATCTCAAACTTTGTACAGTTCCTTATTTCTGTATTTTGAATTCTGAAAAGCTTTTGGCAGATACAGAAATGAGATGTTTACTTGAAATAATTTTGTTAACCATTTCAGGAAACACTTCAATTACCTCATCTAAGTTTGATATTAATATAAATATTTCAGTTTTCATACAAAATCTAGATACGGGTTTGGGATTACCTTCACTACAAATCTGGTAACACTTGGAACAGCTTTTGCACTGGTATAAAAAAAAGAATAAAGCAACATTCAATATATCAAGCATAATTAACGTGATATATTAAACATTCAGATCAACTTTGTGAGACTTCATCTGACCCTATTACTAATCTCAACTGCCAGGAATAGAGTTTGGCTCAGAGATTCTCATGTTTAAATCATTATTTTACTAATGCACTTTTAGTGTGAATCAGTGCCTCCTCTTGCTGATAAGGGCCACCTTGCAGGATATTAGATACATAGTGTATCCTGGGAATTGATTGCTCAGAAGTTTGGTAATAGTATATGTAGCCTTTAGCTTTTAGGTCATTGGTTCAGATCAAATCTGGCCTACTGAAGTGACTGAAAATCATTATTATCTGGATCTTGCCTCATGGACTTTGACTAACTTCAGATATTTAGCTTATTTTCCAAATGCTCAAGCAACCACTATAGAGGAAAGGGAAGAACAAAGAATGCAACAGTGCCCCTATGCTTCAATATTAGTAACTTTATATGCTTTTTTCATCCATTTCCTTAATATGTGCACATATTTCTCCAAATGAGAAATGACTAGATGAACATGGAGAACAAGAGATATTGCCAAAAGACATTAATGGAATTAAAACTATGAGAAAAGAAAAGAGAAAACGCTCCCAGGATTAAACAACAGAAGAAGAAATTCTACAAAAAGAAACTTCAAAAAAGAGAACAGGAAAGGGTGGGGCAGAAGATAGGTGATTGGCAGATGGAAATAAAAAGGAAAGATCGGGAAAATTTATAAAAGGGAAAGCTAGCTAAAACCAAGAGAAATGACAAGGCCGAGAGATTTAGAGATAAGGGTTAGATATGATATAAAAGGGGGATGTCACATGGGAATGTATTTGGGTATTTTTTATTAGGAATTTAGAATGGGGAGATTTGAAATTCAAAATGTATTGAGAATTACCCTAAGAGTATTATATAACTATATATGAGAAAAGTGAAGATGAATTAAGAGATGTTAAGAGGGTTTTATTATTATTAATCCGTTCTTTCTTATATATACCCTAAATGAAATAGAAATTATAATTGACTAAACAAAGGAAATGAGAAAATAAAAAATATGGATCATATTGGAATTTTATAATGAGAATATTATAACTAAAAGTAGGGGAATGAAACTTTATTTAAATTATAGGGGTAAAATTTGGCTATGTGGAAATAAAGAAAAAATATGAAATGGTTACATGAATAGTGTTGGAATAAATATAAGATATATTGTAGATTGAGGAATATACCATGTGGATACTAAATAATTTTATTTTAATTTTATTTATACATATGTATACATACATACATACATACATACATACATACATACATATATATATATATAGTGTTTATTATATGTTGGTCTTGAGTTAATTAATGAAGATAATAATGTATAAGGCAAAATAAAATAGGTGGTAAGTTGAAAATGGAAATAACGGGATAAAGAATTGGAAATATATGTGAGGAAAGACTTTGATATTGAATTAATGAATTGAAATATGAAATAGAAATTTATTTAAAGATTAGTGGAGTGGATAATTTGATGTAATATTAAATAAGAAAGTTGGAAATGTAAGTATGACTATATATAAATGTAATCTGGAATCACGTTGCTCACATGAAGAGATGTGTAAAATATAAAAATAAAAAACTTTTTAATAAAAAAATTGCTACTCTGAAAAGTCAGCTATGATTCTTTTATTAAAACAAATACACACACACACACATATGTACCCTTGGCCACAATTATTTATCCTAGGCCACAATTATTTATCCTTGGCCACAAGAGGAAATTGTAGAACATGTAAAACTCTTCTATTCCGTTTCTTTAACTCTGATCAGGTTCTCTACATAGAAATTTAAATTTGTGGAACTGCTGTTGCTTACTCTCTGATTTGGAAGGGAATTGTAATAAGTTGGAAGGTGGGCCTTCTCATGAAGAACCATGAGAAAAAATACTGTGTTTGCGAGGAACATCCATTGCATGAGACTAGTAAAAACTTCATGCAGCCACAATGGAAAGTGAATGCTGAAGTACTTTAACAAGATACCCTTATGTTACTATACAGTGTGTACAGCTATTAAGACTGCATGTTATGTATATAGTATATAAAGATTATTTTTGAAAGGATTCATTGTACTTTTTACATAATATTAAAAAGTGCAGCATGAACACAATTCATTTTATTATGTAATGAAGTAATATAATGCTCTATAGCTATTTTTATTCACTTTAGAATAAGCACCAATGTGAAATGATCATATTAGCTGTTAATCATAAAAATTTGAGTCACATGCAAAGAGCAGTTGGGTTCAGATTAGCCTAAATAAATAAATAAAATTAAAAGCTTTCTCCTCTTCGTAAAATATGCCTTCAAAATGATTCAACAGATAAAAAGAAAAATGCAAATGGTTACTTTAGTATGAGAATTGAACACAGTTCAACAGCGTCAATTGTACAGGGTAACTGTATAACCCAAGGTTTTTCATTTCATTTCACCAAATCCCTGATCAGAAGAACTAACCAAGCTTGTTTCTAATTAAAAAGATAAAATAAAAAACATGGAATAATTTCCAATTATTCACACGTTCACATGTTAAATCTTCAAGATACCTCCATTTGTTTAATCAATGTGAACTCATCATCCATACTATTTATCATGGTAATTTAATAATTTATCACAGTTAGATGTTTCAGAAATTATTGGTGGAAGTAAGCAATTAATGTTGAATACATTTCATAACAGCTTAGAGGGAAGGTTAACATTTTCAAGTTTTTTTTTTTCATTTTCCCAAAAATATTTTGTGGTTAACAAAAAATTTCTAAATACTAGAAGTCAATTAAACAATACAAGTCAGATATCTTTATTTTTTTAAAACAATGTAGTTGATGATAAATTGCACCTAATCCTTTTGGAAAACTGGATAGCAGGTATGTGGAAAAGTAGTGGTTTTGGTTTCCAGTTAGAATCCAGTTTTCTAAATGTTGAAAATGAGATTAATCCAGCCTATCAGGCTGCTTTAGACAATTTCCTGCCCATCCCTAACTGTTATCTTCATAACATCTAATGATGTCCCTGTATTGCACAATCTTACATAAGTTTGCTCATAAAATGCTGTAGAATGGGTGGAACCTTCCAACCATTTGCCTCATCCACAGATAAGACAGAAGAGAACTTCTTTAACCCTTCCTATCAAGCTTTCATATTTTTTCCTCTTTCATTTGAAAGTGGTTACTTATTAAATAGGAGAGGAGAAAACTATGGATAATGAGCACTACAGAGCCACTCCCTTTTCATTATTGACACCTTTGTTTGCTACTACTGTGCACAATCAAGATAGATTTCCTGCTCATTTTTGCTCAATAATGTTTTTGAACAAAAAGTAAAACTGGGTTACTTGTCAATTCCATAAACTAGATACCTGATAATGCATACAGCAGGCTAATATTATTTATTTTGCAGAATGTGGGAGACCACTGAAAATGTTTTGATTTCCATGCAGCTTAGTTTATTTTCTCCTCCATTATCTTTTGCCTGTCAGTTACTTCTATTCTAAGTTGCCTCTACTATATGCTAGTAACTATGAGAAAGTATAATTATGTATTATGTTTTCCAGCAGAAGACTTGCTATCCACACTTCTATGCATCATCAACACCGGTGTCATCCCTGAATCCCATAGTTGTCCAAAATTTGGCATCACTTCTCAATTAGGTTCTTTTTTAACGACACAGTCTCAATATCTCATTTAGCTAAATGAAGTAAAGGCATGGTGAAATGAGGAAAGCCTCACAATAAGAATTGTAAAATCACGTCATGGAAACATCAAACTGAATATTACAGCTTAAGGTATAAACTGTGTTTGACTTTTTTCTCCCTTTAAAATGTAAAATTAAATAATAAGGAAGGCCTTATTTTCCTTATATATTCTGGGAAACTTTCTGTTTTTTGAACATAGGATAATTTTTGAAATAATGAATCATTTCTTTTTCTTTTGCTGCTTGAGCAAAATCCCATGATTCTTTTCCTGAAGTAGACAGTATTCTTCTCCACAGAACTCTATCACACTCTTAAGATAAATAATGAGAGGGCCTGTCTTTTCTGCCTGAAGAAAAAATATGAAGGGTTTGTGAAATTGATTTGATCATTATTTCTAAAAGAAAACTATTTATATTTAGAAGTATCTTATATTATGTTCATCTAAGGCACTATCATTTAACAAAACTCTATAAAGAAAAAAAAACACCTTTGTTACTTGGTATTCTGGTTGCAGAAAAAAAAAATACAACAATCTCCCCCCCACACTTCAAGGACAATTTTTGTTGGGGTGGGATGTGGGGTGGAATAGGGAATAATGAATTGCATGAGAGAAAATGATTCATTAGTATCTGCTCTGAATGGATCCTATCTGTTAAGCCTAAACAAAATACTTATTGATGAATGAAGCTGTGAAATTGAGAAATACAATCACCTGAATTTTGATTGTTTCAACAACATGAAAGAAAGGTGCTGAAGCAATGAACCTTTTTTGTTTAAAAACAAAGAACTGCAATGCAGTTCTATCTCCCAGTAGAACTGGCATCCGTTCATAAAGTGGACTTTTGCCCTGGGCACCCTGCTATCTATTGTGAGACTTTGTGAGGTTACTCCAAGAACAGATTTGGGATACAGAGCAGAATATTGGAAGATGAAAATAAAAATATGTAAAAATAAGGTTAGAGGATTACTATACTTTGGGAAGAAACTAAGTTACTCTAACTGGCAAACAATAACATGACCATAATTATCTTAAATGGTGATGATAATGATGAAGGTAATGATAAAATAAAGTCCTCCGTAGCAAATACAAAATACTAGATAGCAAAATACTATGTAGTAAATATAATCTTCTGTATTTGACCAGATATAAAAACTGAATGTAGCCTCTAGATTCAATAGAAACAGCAAAGCTTGTGGTTAATGCTT
Organism: Bungarus multicinctus; assembly: GCA_023653725.1. Lineage (NCBI taxonomy): Eukaryota > Metazoa > Chordata > Lepidosauria > Squamata > Elapidae > Bungarus > Bungarus multicinctus. The sequence continues at coordinate 39,734,862 of CM042838.1, read as the reverse complement.
CTGATTTTACCCAAATAAGATTTAGGATTTGCCTACAGAATAAGATGTTATCCCACTTCATACAGTAGAAGGTAGTTTTGAATAAACATGCTGAGTGTTATATTCCATTCTATTCATTTATCCCATATACTCTTATCTGGGACAAGATAAGACAAGCTTTTAACTGAGTAAACCTGCCCAGAATTGCATCATCAATGCATTAAAGTTTCTGAAGGGGGCAGTCAGGTTGTGGAGTGCAATAACTTAGTAAGGCAGTTTATGCAACCCATCTTTCTGCTCCCTCTTCTGAAGCTCAGATTTTCTGAAATATTCCTCAATTACTGTTCTCTTTTGAATAGTGGAGGCTGTGTTGCTCAGTCTGTAATGGATATTTTGGTGTTTACATCAAGCTCTGCAGGACATGGCTTCCATTGTTTAGAGAGGCACAAATGGGATCAGTGAGTGGAAGGATGTGAAGGAGGGACAGGGAAAGAGAAGGTGTTCCAGTGTCCTGTTTACACCTCTGAATAATGTGACAGTTTACAATATAGTAATGTGACATTTTGTTTTTTTCTTATTAGCTCCTGGTTTCTTTGAATGGTTTTATTCCAATGAATGAATACTGATGCATTTAGATTCACTTATTAGTTTAACTTGAGCGACAGTAAAAAAAAAATTTTGAGTGGGAGGGCTCAAGTCACCGGATTGTGGTGGATGCACTGATAGAAAAGGGAAAGGAATTGAATTTTGCCAGTTCCTTTCTTCCCCTGCACTATCTCTCATGCCATTCAAGAGAATGCACTGTAATTTATATGAGAGTTTGCCAGTTCCCTAATTCTGTTTTGGCCTAACATAGCTAGTGTCCTCATTTGCAGAAATTGGCAAGAAATGATTGAACTCTTCCTTTTCTCCCTGATGGATCCAGTAGAAGTCTGAACTCACCCCAGTGTTTTAATTTATTTAAACCACACTGAATAATTAACAAAAGGATATTTAAGCATTAAAATCAAATAAGTATGTTTAAAATTTGAACCTCTATTAAAATCTTTACCTACCTAAGTTAGTATTGGCTTTTAAATATCATATAGTATAAGCTGCCAAAAATGTTAAAGCTAGTTTGAAATTTTATTGCTGTTCTTGCTTTTGTATAGTATCTAAGATTTCAAATAAATTCTACAATATCCATCTCTAAATCAGCATTTTTTGGGGATAACATTCAAGGAATATTTCTAGCATGCATTTACATCCTCTTTCGTTCTATCTGTTTCTCAGGCAATGTAAAATCAATTTAAGATAATACAGGTAAAATGGTAATAAAATACAGAGTAAATATTTTTATCAAGTGTTGCCCTAATGGGCATTCCGCTTCTGTACTATGTTCAGTATATTACAAGTCTAATACTACTGCTTGGATGCTACCATTCATTCAGATAATGAATTCTGTCAACAGCATTCCTCCCAAACAGTGCTCTGTGCTTAGTTTATTAGGATTTTTCAACTTGTTTTCATATTGTTCCTGTGATATTGTGTGTTATATCAAAATATATATACTAATGGGACAGATTGTGGACATACAGAGCAATTATAAGTACTTTGGTATCTCACAGTCACATGGGAACTATGAGATATAAAGCAACATCCAAATACCACCAAAGAATCAGCCAGGTCTGGGAGGGCCAGTTCAGTGGGAAGCACAAGATCCATACCATCAATGTATATATACTCTGCCAGCCATCAGATACCCTGTTGGTATAGAGCTGGTCATGGAAGCTGCCAAAGACCTGGAAACTCCACCCCATGTCCAACATCCAGAAACTATGTACTAGAGGAAAAGGGGGCAGTCAGGTTGTGGTGAACTTCAAAGCCACTGTCATGGATGAAACCTGAATATAGTACAGAAATAGAATGCCCATTAGGGCAAAACTTAATAAAAATATTTACTCTGTGTTTTATTACCATTTACCTGATTTTATTATCTAAAATCAATTTTACATTGCCTGAGAAACAGATACATCAGGAATGTATCAACAATGCCTAAGAATGCCTAAACAGCAGCAGATGGGGAAGAAGATCAATCAGAAGAAGTGCCATGGGTGCAAGACCCTGCATGGGATGTACCATCAACAAATAGCTGAGATGGCAGATATTGGGTAATTCTACCAGTGGGGTGGAAAGAACTGGATTAAAAGATAGCATTGAAGTACTGATCATAATAGCACAAGAATAAGTACTAAACCCCAGATCCATAGAAGTAGGGGTCTACCACACTAGACATGACTCAAAGTGCAGGTTCTGCAGAGATGCCTCAGAGACAATCCAACACACAGTTGGCAGGAATATTATACATTGAATGACACAACCAAATAGCTGGCATTGTATATAGAATATGAGCTAGACTCTCCTAAGTCTAGACAGGAGATTCCACAAAACATTGTGGAGAATTAAGAAAGCTAAGCTCCTATGGACTTTCAGATCAAGACAGACAGAAAGGTATCAACCAATCAACCAGACATTGTGAGAGTAGACAAGGACCAGAACCAGCAGTAGTGATGGATATAGCAGTGCCAAGCGACAGCAACATCAGAAAGAAGGAATGTGAGAAAATGGAGAAGGGCCTGAAGAAAGAACTGGAAAGGCCAAAGTAAAGGCTAAAGTGGTCACAGAGTGGTGCTAGGGGCACTTGGGCCTGTGACTCCTAAGTTGGGAGATTGGCTCCAACAGATCCCAGAAAAGACATCAGAGCTCTCTGTCCAGAACAGTGCAGTGCTAGGAACAAACTAAGATACTGTACAGAACTCTCAAACACCTTGACCTTTGTTAGAGACCTGAGATTGAGGAACATACAGACCTACCCATGAAAAACAATTTGTAATCATGAGACAGTATGTATCTATAAATATAGTAGAGAGGTAAACACAAGGTTTATATGCAGACTTAATAAGCATGCTTCATGGGAACAATACATTTAAGGAAAAATGTTATTGAGATGTGCTGGTGCATGCCAACTATATGAAACATCTGAATTAATCTATGTACAAATTTCATGGGAGTCTTTAATAGTGTTTTTAGCTGTTATGCACCTACTATGGGCAGCATTTCTAACAATTCAGTAATACGATGTGCAGCTTTCTAGTATAGCTGTAGTGCAAGAGAAAATGAGATGTGGAAAAGTTGGTCTCCCATAGCACCAGTCTTGCTTCAGTCTGCCTGTTGGGGCTTTGCCCACCCAGCTTAAGTCAACGCTTAATGCCAGTTTGTTACCTTTTCTCTAGTTTTATTAAGTTGCTTTGGCTAACAAGGTGTGCAGCATATAAATTAATTTTTTAAAAATTAAAACTGCCAAAGTGAAAGCTGAGATTCCATTACAGTATATGCTATCATTTCACTATCCTTAAATTGAGCGTTTACTTTTGGGGTGAAGGGTTGATTTACTGTGAAAACAACTATAGTGCTACGAGAATAACATACTGGTTAGATGTCTGTGGAGATTCTCAGTTATCCAGGTCATGGTTGCTTTTTTTCAAAGGTGCTTTTTTTTCTTCTTCAAAAGGCAACTGGGTTGATTTTTTTTCTTGAGGAAGAAGAAGAAATATTTCACTTCTCATCTAAGAAGCCTCATCATTTCTGATGGTGGGATGGGTGGGGGGGGGGGTTGGAAGGACTTACTGGATGCAATTTTAGCGTACATTATCAGTTGCAAGAGTTATTGTCTGGAGACTGACTATGCAGAATTCTGTGACAATGTTAAAGACACTTGTGGAAATATGTATATATGCACATGTTTATGCGTGAGTATCTATGAGGAAGTGCCCCATGAGTCTCCAGATACTGAATTACAATGCTAGCCTCCTTCATATTTGGCTGCAAGTCTTCTACCCCTGAAAAATCAAACCTCACTTCAGCTTAGAAATACATTTCTGAAGGGTTTTTTTTTAAATTTTATACTTGCCAAAAGTATTATTTTCCCCTATTAGTCAATTTCAAAACTGTGGGTCTATCTACAGATACTACTTGGATGTTTTTATAAGACTTTAAGTTTTAAAACTATAATTAGTCAATAACAACCTACTATATAGATATTTGAGTGCAAACCTGCTTTTCATACAATTGTATATTCTTCCACAATCACAAAATGAAAATGACCTCTTTATAACAAATTTTAAAATATATACCATGGGGATAATCTGTCAGCAATGCTATTATCATTCTGAGCTCTTCCATTTTTTCCACACCCAGAGGGGGGATGCCACCAAAACAGGCCATGATTCGTCCAAAATAGAGGAATTCACCAAATTTTCTGCCTTCTTTCTAATAATTGCTCCTTCTGGTACCTGATAAAGTATGAATATCCACATTCACAACTGGATGTTTGTAAAGGAAGATCTCTGAAATCATTAAGATGTGAGCAGGAATAGAAATAAAACCTAGTATTTCCTTCCTTCCCCCTTCTCCATATTCTATATGTTAGTCTATGTAAAGCATATAAGAATGCCTGACAGAAGGATGCTTTCCAAGAAGAGAGAATGTTTAGATAAGACTCTATCTTTGGAGTATCCTGTATTAGGTTGTTTTTTCAGGGGTGGTGGGGGAGATGGATTGACTTTTTATGGAGGAAATGCTACCGAAGACCTTTTTTGACTTATGTCTAATCTTCATGCTGCATCTTCATGACATTGACCTTGCCCATGAGGGAAACAAGCTTAAATTATGCCAGCACTTTCCTCCTTATTCCAATACCATCAAGGGCAGCCTCAAAGTGTGCAAAATCTGTTATGCTTTGCTACTCAATATGTCAGAGGGAAAATCAGGTGAACAGTAGCAAGCAAGATCAGAGAGGCACTTATTGGCTGTTCCAGCCTAATGAGGGCATGTCCTCTCCCCTCCAGTCAACCTTATCTGTTACCATTCTGCTGTCGTTTCCCTCAAGAGATGGAGACAGCAGTGCATGAGACATAAAGAAAACTACTTGCTGGGGTTTCAATTAGCATAACAGTAAAATACTGTAACAACAAAATAGTGTAGTAGGATGAAATAACACAGAAACTATAGGACTAAGCCCCCACCCCACTCCAATTGCCTCCCAAACAGAACTGAGAAGACTCTAGAAGCCAGCATCTGTTGTCTGTATAAAGAAAGAAAAGTAAGAGAGTTCTACTGTATATAAAAGAACGGCTTGTGACTTGGCTCCCTTCATGAGTTTAATCTTTTTTAAAAGAAAATAAACAAACACACAGTCTTCATTCAGTTTGGGTTATGACCTGACTGGTTTGGAAAAGGAGCCGCAACATCTGTGTTTGGCAGACGTTTTCCCCATCAACCAGTAAGTGCAAAAGAGGGAGGCCAGCAAAGTTGAAGAATTATCCAATTGCTTTGTTGTTCTTACATTGGTATGCAACTTCAAGATAAATACCAGCATTGTTATAACAAAATAATATTGATAATATAGGCAGTCGGTAGTATTATGCTAGAATAATTCCTGGCCAACTCTAGGGAGGATGGAGAGCTCCTTCACTCAGCCAGGGGTGGGATTCTACCAGTTCTATAGAACCCCTTGTTAACATTTTAAGCAGTTCGGAGAACCAGTAGTTAGAAGCAATCTCCTTTTGTTTTTTCCCACCCTTATTACATTCTTGGCAGACAGCCTAGACTTCTTTTCTCCGGAGTTTATGAGGCTTGGCTTTCTTAAAGGGGAAGGGGTGTATTAAGATTTTTACACTGCTGTTGGGAGGAAATACTTCCCTGGACAATCAGCACTTTGAAGAAATAATTGAGCAGAGCTTTTAGTGACAGGGAACCAAGAAGAGTGACATTCAGCAAGGCTTCTTGGCTAGCTAGAAAGACTGACATTCAAATGCAAGTTTACATACCTTTTCTGAGTTTTGGTCTAAAACTGGTTTTTGGTGAAGGTTAATTCTGTGCTTGGTGAAGTTTAATCCTGTGTTTATTGATGGGATGATCTTCCCTATTCAGCTTCAACAAGCAACAGCTACTGTTGTGATTTAATTATTTGTATTGTGTTTGAATTTTTTCTTGCCTCATGGTTTCTTTTTCTATCTGGGGAGGGGGTCTTCCTCACTGCTTTAGTACTATCTGGCACTCTTCTTTTGGGGTATACTTCCAAGAGGCAGGATGCAAGCTTGGCACTGATATTTTTTTTACTGCCTTTCTGGAGGGCATGTGACCTTTCCTTAAATCTGGATGATTTCCTTAGGATATCTTGTGAGGTGAGTGAGACCAGCTGGTATTTTTAAGTGGTGCTAATAATAATAATAAAATATTTATTTATATACCGCTCTTCTCCCGAAGGACTCGGAGTGGTGCACAGCCATACAATTAAAACAATAAATATGTGAAAAATTAAAACTAAATTAAACTAAGAGCCTGGCTGTAATCAATTAAAACCCTTCCCTAAAACCCTAAAATTTAATATAAAAGTAAAATACCCAAATCTAAAATCAGCCCAAGCCGGCTTGGTCAAATGGATCTAAGGATTGCTTTTCCTGGGTGTGCTTTTTCTGAAGAACTTAAATGACCTTTCTGTTAAAGGGTTTCACTTTATGAGCAAGAGTTGGCTGCTTGATAGTTATCACTGCATTTTATCTATTTTCATTCCTCAAGGTGCTCTGGCACCCTGCCTGATTTGTAATTCTGGCTTGCAGGTATTTTTAATCTAATGATTGGTATTTAGGGCAGCTTTTTGCAAGCAAAGAAGCTTTTTGTATTTTTGTACAGGTAATCCTTGACTTACAAACAGTTCATTTAGTGACCATTCAAAGTTACAATGGCACTGAAAAAAGTGTCTTATAACCATTTTTCACACTTATGACCATTGCAGCATCCCCAGTGTCATGAGAGGCCAGGCGAGGAGAAGTGCCTCTTGACATGAGTGATGTCAAGTTGGCCATGCCCACCCAGTCACTTGACCACCCACCAACTAAGCCATGCCCATAGAACCAGTTGTTAAAAAAACTGAATCCCACCCCTGCACTCAGCCATCAGAAAAGGCCAGAAAAAGCCTTTGGGGCTTTGTTATGTAATTTCCTTTGAGTCTGAGGATAATTTTGTTATCCAGTCCAATATTCCAATGCTGCTATAAATCATATGTACAAACAGGTTCCCAAAACAATAACAAATTAAAATTATTCAAGCATTTGAAGATCTTGCATTCTATCCAATTTAATGCTCATATGGCCTCTTTGCTTGCTCAGTAACATATTTGACTAGATAGTCTCTATTATATGCAAGCTGTGATAGCCACACTTCCATTTAAGTGCCAAAACAATTGGGAACATGACAAGGCTTTATACAAATGTACAATTTTCAGATAAATGTTCTATTTTGCTATTTCTTCTGCATATCTATTCAGGATATAGTTGGTAAAATATATGCATAGAGTGTTGCTTCCCAAAATTAATTTTATCAGGACTTTGCAGCTGCATTCATTCCTACATCCATGAAGACTGTTTCCACAATTGAAACAGATGGTTAACCTTCCATGTATTTAAAAATACTGAAAATAACATACTCCCTATGAGTTTGTGGCTGTCTTCATAATGGCAAAAAGATAAAATCAGAATAATTTATAAGAAAAAAAATGTTTTTTTTAGTTCTACCTTATCCAGTTAAACCAAATTAATGGCTCTTAATAATGTAACAGCAAAGTAGAAAACAAATGCCCTGAATATTATTTCATTTTATGTGGTTTGAATCTGATTAGCGGTCAGTTCTGGTAGTGGAAACCAGGTGGGAACAGTAATCAAGGTTTTTCCTCTGCAGTTCTCTAACAACTGGAAAAAAATCTCTTGGCTCTTGTCCCAAACGATGATAGGATATTAACCTAAAATCTAATTAATCTATGAATGAATTATGGGCCCAAAAATACATTGCATTATAATCAATTTTAAGTGAGTTCCTAAGAGAAGAGAAGATGAAGAAAAAGCTGTAAAATTACCAGAGGTTGATACATTCTGTTTATATGACTGATGATTTTTAAGGGGATAATTTTACAATCCATCAAACTTTTGTCAGCTCGAACATCATGCTGCCAAGCATATGCAGTAAATTAATTTTTAGATTTACATATTTATTAAAAATCTTATTGAAACCAGCAAGAAATGAGCTATGTTTGAATAATAAAAGAATGTATTATTCTATTGAATATAAAACCCAGCAATGAAACCTCCTACTCTTCCTAGAAAAACCTTATAATCAGGCAATAATTGTATAAAATGCTGTCTGAGTAACCAAACAAACAATTTATTAAGATGCGCAATAAAATTACATTAATAATTATTATTCTAATAGGAGAAGTCAATCTGTAACCAGGGATCAACTTTTTAGCATACCAGGATTTTTTCAGCTATCCAGAAGCCATTGCTATCCTCAGAAACACAAAAGAAGATGAAGCAATAAAGTACTCTTAAATATTAGTTTTAAAAGTATGTATGCAAAAGGGCATTTTATTGCCTGATCTGGCCCAACTTGTGGATGAGATTAAATGTATATTTCCCTTTTCACCTGTATCCTATTCTTGCCACATTGTACTACTGCTCCTTTATGGGTGAAAAACAATTCTTGATTTTCGTAACTGTTTTTTTAAAATTTCCAGCTTCAAATATTTGTATTGTGGATCCATTTAAATCATCAATCATAAAACACAGTCATCTGAACCACCATTCAGCCATCTGAACACTAGATTATTTACTAAAAAACATCAAACACACCATTATTATATTGTGACCATGAACAATCCATACAGATGTTTGAAAGCAATATACTTCTGATCAATACTTACAGTGCCAACAGAGAAGGGGGGGGGGGAACCTATTTCCCACTATGTCCTTTTTGGAAAATTTCCTAGGGGCAAACAATCTGAACTGGAACTGAATTATGCTGAGTTATAATGAGAATCAGTGTGTTCTTCTAGAAATTTCATGTTCTTCTGACAGCTATTTAAAGGAACCTATATTGCATTGGTGGCCATTTTAAAGAGCATGAGATAACTGCTATCATTTCAATAACATATCACAATGGGTAAGCAGTGAATCAGTAGGCAGAGAAATGAGAAGTAGATAACTAAAGTAAGGGGGAAAATTTATTGAATATGATGTCCAGTCCCAGGAATTCTTGGCAACCCATTTTAAGAATAAAAAAATTGAGTTTCTTTCAAGTATTGGCCATTTTAATATGCACCAATAACTCAAGAGTTTACCTAGCATGAGTCCTGCAGAGAAAGAGTAACAATAATTAAATTTGTTTATTTATTTAAGACATTAATATAGTCACCAATCTTAGAGTCTAGTTGGCTCCCAAATGGTGAACACTGAGCAAAAAGATCAGATCCCCAGCTTATTTTCTTGTAAATTTGGGAAACATTGATTTGAAGCACCATCTCAGTTCAGCATCCGAAGAGAAAGCTAGCTACTGTCTTTGGGAGAAACACTGGTGATTGGATATTGTTCCATAGGAAGAAATGGGAGAACATAAACTCTTCTGTTAAAAAGAATATAAGCATCTCATTCTTTTTTTTAAATCTATGCTGCCCTCCAGAGGACAATAAAGTCTCCTTGTAAAATCCGTGTCTACTCAGAAGTAAGTTCTGTTCCTCAGAATAGAAACATACTGCTTCTTATACTTCACAAGTATGCATATTTCATAGCTTACCTAAGAAAAATAGCATCTGTTTCCTTTTCTGTACAAAACAAGATTTGGACATTAAAACCGAAGTGTGCTAGACAAGGAAGATTTGGAAGTTGCAATTCCCCTATAGTACCTGATACAAGAAGAATAGAGAACCAGGCATTAGGTCAGACCTCTCCCCTTTACTCTTTACTCTTCCTTGTTAAGCCAATCCCAGAGATCTAAAAGAAGCAACTGGCACTTCTTTGCAAAACATGGCAATCAAAGAGATGCCTAGTTCACCCACCACTAAACTACCCATTCACTGTGGTACCTATCATCTGTGTTCTTATGATGTTCCCTCTGCCCTGCTGAGCTAACAGCAATAGGAGAGGGATAATGTGCTTGCAGTAATGGAAGCAAAATAAAGACAACTCCAATAACAGAACCAACTGCTGCAGATCAGCAGTGGTAATTGCTCCTCAGCTTTCAAGTGGGTGAATCAATCCTTTCCCACCAGGTACCCACATTAGAAACATAGTGTGTGCAAATGCAAGCTCCTCTGACCTACCCACTCATTGCCCAGATACAGATTCACAAAGTCTAAGCAAGATGGCAAGACACGCCTTCTCTGGCTGCGCTAAGTGCTTCCTCTACTCTTCTCATGGCTTCTTTCCATAGCAAATCATCACGCTAGACTACAGATACTTTGGGGAGCGCTCTTCACAGCTGCAAACCAGGGCAGATAACAGGAAGATCAGGTAGTAGAGGAAAAGACCCGGAACACTTGCCAAGTCCCTCAAGTGATGGAAGTGGAAAAGCTTTGAAATCCATCAGACATACTCATTTAATAATGTTCTTTATCAGAAGATACTGGTAAATAATAATAAGAAATAACAATGACATCAATTGGAAATGACAACAATGGTGGTGGTTTGAATCACAACCATTTTAACAGATGCATCATACAAATAGTTCTTGCTTAACAACCAATAGTTTTACAAATGTTTGAAGTTTTGATGGCCAGAGAATGGATTCTTTATGGCACATAAAGCATTTCTGGCCATTGAAAATGATCATGCCCTCCCCCTATGGTCATATGTCAGGCATCTCAGCTTGACATTCCACACTCATATGATCATGATTCACAATTATTTTTGCCAGTTTCTGGTGTAAAACACCCATTCAAATGAATGGGTTCATTTAAGGCCAAAAAATGACTTCTAATCACATGGGTGCCACGACTCATGGCCATAATTCCAAGCTCAATTATGGTAATAAATTGAGAACTGCCTGTATTATATTTAACATTCTACTCCTAGTGTGTATGGTTTGCTTTGTAAAATTACTAATACTGATAATTTTAGGGCTAGTAAGAATTACAAAGCAGTCTATATTGAAAAGGGAAAGGTTTCTTAGGGTTCAAATGGGTTTGCATGTCACATCTATCACCACTTCCCTAATTTAAACAGATCTTTTTCTAGGAAATGATACAATCCATACCCTGAAACATCTTTCCCCTTTGAATCTGGAGAGCACCATAGTCCTACTAAGAATACAGTTCAGCATTTATTCCTATATCAATTCTTTTAACTAAAATAGAGCTAATCCAAGACACGACAAAGTTCTTTCTGCTTTATATGTTGACTTCATTTAAATGATTTTCAGTTATTAGAAAGCTTTTGAGTTTTGCAGGAGTTTGGATTCAAAGGGGAAAGTGGGCTCCATTATCAGCAACTGCTAAATCCAAATAAAACTTGATCCTGAGAAAAGTTGCAGCTGTTTTAAAGGGTTGTCAGAAAATGTTGTGTGGCTGGTATTTGTAAGTATATGATTGTTGTTATGGCTGGTATTTGTCCTGAGTTATTCCAGAAAACAAACCACACAACACCATAAACCTTATGATCTGTTTCTGTCTTCTGTACAGATGCAGATGATAAACTCAACAGAACGTCCATAACAAAGTACTTTTATTGGTTCATCAGGTATCCTCATAATTCACATTTGTGATGAAGTTCTTCTTTAATGGCCAATACTTTGCATATCTGTCTTGTAGGTAAAAAGATGGTTATCTCCTATCCTTTTTCTCCCATCTTGTAGCGATAGAAGTAGAACAGTTACCACGAGTCCATGAGTTCAGCCAAGAGTGAGGAAAAACTCTCCTAACCCATCGAGAGTCAATTTAGTGACCAATTAGGATTACAGATGTGGTCACGTGACATGGACTACATTTCCCAGGATACCTTAACTACATTTACCATGATGCATTCCCTTAAGGGGACAGCTCACAATTGCTACCTAACTATCCAATACACTGGCTGGACAGCACATGGTCCCTAACATGCTATTGGAGGCCTGCTTACTTGGCTCAGTCAGAAATAGTGGATATATCAGCAGAATCCTAACTAATGCCTGCTCCTAATATTGACATACATACATTCATCATAAATCAGTTCTCTGACAGGTATATTTGGAAAGGAGATGTAAGTTTTTATGGATCACAGTCATATCACCTCCCCACCCACTTTTCTTAGCTTGGTTTGCTCTCATGACTCAGCTGGAAGAAGCTAGATCCATATCATACACCAACATACCTGGCTCATCCAGGACCAAGACCACAAACCATATTGGCTTCTCAGTCACGATCACTTATATGTTGTTTTGAACTGATCTGGCACAATCAATTTACACCTCACAGAAGGAACAAATAATAGTTAATGAAGTTTTATCTAAACCATATGAAATACAAAAAGAAACAAGACACGGTTGTCATTGTCTCTTTTGTTTGTTTCAGCTTTAGAAATATTGAATTAGAGATATAAGACAAGATGAAAGGATCAAGGGCATACAGATAAAAAAATAAACTTATAAACGAAGAATTTTTTATGACTTGGTGCTTGTCTTGGAGAATCGTTTAAAGGGAGCTGAAATTTTAATGGAAAATTAAAAGAATCTGTTGTACTTGCAGATTTTAAGATAATCAAACAAAAAACAACGATGTTGACAACAACATGAAGACACAAGATCAAACAGACCTGATGAATAAAACAGGTCTTAAGGTTGAGAACAAGATAAAATACTGGGTATTAATATGACAAACATGAATTGTATGTTGTTTCAAAATAACTATTGTATGTCAAAACTTGGAATGAAATTCAAAAAAGATGTGTTAAACACAATTGTCGCAGTTGGGGAAAATTTCTTTGATTAAGATGGATATCTTGCCTAGAACATTATTATTATTTATTTCAGACAATACCTATTTGAAAATGCTTATCTTCCAGAAGACAAGCAGGTTCTGAATAAAACCAAATATCCAACAACACAACCCTGAGTTAACTATATTCTAATCTACATTGTGATAATTACGCTAATTAAATATATGTCTGCATAAACTTCAGACTTAGGTAGATATACAGAAAAATGGACGAAAGCCTTACAGAAGGAAGATTCAAAGTTGAAATAAGGAGGAACTTCTTGCTTATCAGAGATATTAAGCAATGGAAAAGTTTCCTTCCTGAGTCATTCAGTCTCCAATACTGGATGTTTTTTAAGCAAAGGATGCACGCTGCTTTGTTTTGGAAAGCATAAGGATTGGCTGGTCCCAATCCTATGATTCTATGATAAGAAGAAGTCTATGTGGAGATCCAAGTGCAAACAAACTAAACTTACCTGGATTGGGGGGAGAGTGGAATGACTTTTAGAATTAAAAAATGGGTCTTACATCAAAATATATGGTTTCTAATGAGGGTTTTGTCCAATTAATTTAATTTTACATATCACTCTTCAAAAGGGCTATGTATTATATTTATAGCAACAAAATGATAAGATAAAAGGACAAGCTGGAGTGCTTATTAGTGAACTAATGTAATCTTGTAGTCTAGAAATACCCTTCGATGACCAACTCATGTATAATGAAGTAAACTTAATATTTTTGCCAATCAGGTCAAGTTTATATTAGTCATGGGATGTAACTTGCCTGGCCTAATCTAGTAGAAAAAGAAATACAAAACAGCGAATGCAAGAAAGAATAGTTCTTTTCAGAAAAACAAGATGCCTCCTGCCTTTTTTGGAACATTAGGAAAAGGAAAAACCAAGAAGGATAAACTCATGACTGGTAGGAAGAAACAAGGCAGTGCAAGTTTTATATTTCTGTCCAAGAAAGCTTCCAAGGCTTTGAACATTTAGCTAATGTAATTTTTAATGTCATAACACATACTGCATGTTTCATTCTTTTTTTTGATGTGTGAAAAATTGTTTCACTTACAATTATACGCAAATTCAACAAAAACTGAAAAAAAATGACTCGACGAAGGAAGATATCCTTCCAGCTTCTTTTTGCCTTAGAGCTGATAAGAAACCATTATTCTGGTCCCCTGATTATAACAGATCAGTTTTTTTCCCCCAAGTATGTTACTGAACTTTAAATATAAATACAATTGTCTATTTGGAAAGATTTCACATTGACACTCCCCTCCCTCCAGTGAATATAGAAAGCTATGCTCAATCCTTTTCCATAAAATTCTACTTCTTGTGTATTTTAAACTATTTTTTCTTCTTCTCTTTTAAATGCAGAAATGCAGTGTTTTCAAAACCATAGTCCAAAGATCAGCATTGGTTCATGTAAATATGTACAGTAGGTCAGGCCTCCCCAACTCTTTTCCTTCATTATCCCAAACTGCTTATCCGAAAATCCTTTTTACCCAATGTAGGCAAAATAGTTCAAGACAATTTAAAGGTCCCACTTGTGATTGGGTAATGGTTATTTGTTGTTACTCAAATAAAAATCACCTTTACCCAATTTTGGTCACTTTACTTAGGTGTGATCTGAATCTTTAAAAAATAGAAAAACATTCATTTTGTCTTTCCTCCAAGCAGAGCATCGCATCTGTGACTGTGCCAGCACTCTGCTAAGAGGGGGTGGGTGGAGAAAAAAGAAACTTTGACCTATCAATGAGGCAGAACAGCTTTCAAAAAAACTTACTTTTGAATGTATTGTTTTGTGCAATTTTTGTATGCAAAAAAGAAAGAAAGCCCTGAAAAAAAATGCTCCCTAGCTACATAAAGTTTGCGAAGCACTGATTTAAACCATGCTGTTCCTAAGTTGCAAGTCAAGTGACAGAAATAAACCTTTACTACCTTGGTTTTGTGGAATACATAAACCCAGGCCTGTGGCTTCGTTTGCTTTGTGCTATAATTCTGGCAGCCTTTCCTCTCAGATTCCATTCCCCAAATTTTGAGGTGAATATTGTATTTCCCTTCTCTTCTAGTAATCTGGAAAAATGCATCCTAGATCTGCTTTCTATTGCAGGTAGTCCTCGACTTATAAAAATTTGTTTAGTGACTATTCAAATTTATAACAGCATTGAAAAATGTGACCTATGACCATTTTTTAGAGTTACGACCTTGGCAGCATCTCCAAGATCATGTGATCAAAATTCAGGTGCTTGGCAACTGACTCATATTTATGACAGTTGCAGTGTTCCAGGGTCATGTGATCTCCTTTTGCGACCTTCTGACAAGCAAAGTCAATGAGGAAGCCAGATTCACTTAACAACCAGGTGACTAAACTTATCAACTGCAGTGATTCAGTTAACAACTGCATCAAGAAAGATCGTAAAATGGGGCAAACTCACTTAATCAATGTCTCACTCAACAACAGAAATTTTGGGTTCAGTTGGGGTTCTTAAGTTGAGGAGTACCTGTACTTTGTGCTACTTTAACCATTCTGAAAGTCAATTACGGAGGCTGGGAGTTTGTTGAAACTACATAATCATACTTCAAGTTTATGTGGGGTACTGAAAAATATAATTAAATTTATATGATTAATGTAATTAATTCTTTATTAGGTACTACCACTATGTTTGCTTCCATACTTAGCACTGAAAAAAATTCTATCAGCATAATTTAATAATATATTCAATTGATTTTAATTTTAATACAAAATGTTGTAATCGGCGCATTTTCACACAGAATTTTACTGCAGCTAAAAAGCACTGTTGCCTGACTTCTTCCAAGTGGTGTTTTAAATTCCTTAGTTGTATAGAGGTTATTCTGTTTCAGCCAAGAAATTTCCCTGAAACAATTATCATTTGAGGATTAGTCTTTTAGATTATTTCTTTCAATACTGTCAGAAGGCTTACATGGATATTAACTACTATTTTCAAAGCTGAAGCAATTTTTTTCCAGTAACTTCTATTATTTTTTTTAACCAGGCACATATATGATTGAATTTGCCCCTCTTCCCTAGTAACAAAATACCAAGTTACAAACAAGCTAGCAAATACCAAATGGGATGCCATCTGGTACAATGAACAGAATGTAACCAGTTCCCATGACTTCCAAAATAAAATCTGAAATGGATATTCACTAGATCTTCGAGTAGCTTACAAAACTGCCTTAACACTGGATGGCAATTACTTTTGACACTTGATTGACTTTTAAGATAGTTTAAACAGATTATTCCATAATGGCCAAACCCTTAATGTGTTTGGATTGTTCTTCATGAGGTTTTATAGCATTTATATACATTAAATGTGCTAAAATTTATTTTATTTTATTTATTTGTTAAACATGTACAAGATAATAAGCATAGATATGAACATAAACATGAACAAAGGAAGTAAATACAGATAAAAGAGGACAGAGATGGTAGGCACGCTGGTGCACTTATGCACGCCATCTCTAAGGATCTCTTGAGAATGGGTGAGGTCCATGGTAGACAGTTTGAGATTGAAGCTGTGAGGGGTTGAGGCTGTAACAACAGAGTCGGGTAGAGTTTTATAAATGCATCTATCTTTGTATACCAAAGCTAACACATATAAAAGGACAGAGTAAATCCTATGCTATCCTAGCACTGTACTATTTTATTTTGTTGGTTGCTTAATTCTAATTAGTTCAGATTACTTTGCAGAAGCTAATACATAGACACTTGGCACATACTTGTACTACAACTTGAAAAACGCCCATGACCTTTTCACGATTGCATATAAAAATAAATGCATAGAAACAGATTTATACCCCAAAGTCTTCCAATAGGCTTTTCAATATATATTGTTTGTATTAGCACACAAGGATGGGATCATGCAAATAATACTATCTTCTTCATGTCATCAGGGCATCACTACAGATTCTGATATTTTTTTGCTTGTAACTTTCAAAATATCTTATTATTATAGCTAAAACACTTAAATTTTAGATCAAAATTCAGGAACATTTATTTTCAAGCCCATTTAATTTATTCTACTTATTAATTTACCATATTTACATTTATTCAACAATACATATAATTTCTATTATTTTTAAGGTATTCTAATAAATACAGAAATTTATTTCGCATTCTGTTCTTCAGTTCTATGAATGTGTGACTCCAACATGCCAGATATATAACCTTAGTAAAGTTTAACACTTCCTGTTATAAAAATTTTAATGCTTCTGATGTATTTTATTCCTCTCTGTCTGATTCTCATCTTGTTGCATTTAGTTTGATAGTTATTGAAATCTGAAGCTCTACATTACTGTTACATTCTTGCTGTAAAAAGATTACAGACAGTCCTTGAGTTATGATCATTCAATCCTTGAGAGACTATTCAAAATTACAATAATGCTGAACGAGGGGACCAGTCTGTGAAGGATCAGTTTGCAAAGTTGAAGCTATTGCAGTGTCTCTATGGCCATGTGAACACAGTCAGGCACTTGGGTATCTTGTTTGCAATTACAACGTTACAGGGAGCCACAGTCATCTGATTGCCATTTGCATCCTTCCAGTGGTGGGATCCAAATAATTTAAGAACCAGTTCTTTGCCCTAATGACTAGCTGGGTAGGTGTGGCTGGGTGGTCATGTGACTGGGTAGGCGTGGCCCTGGGACACGTGTGGTGCTAAGGCAGGACTTCACTGATATCCTCCCTCACGTTCATTAAACAGGTAATCCTCCAGTTATAAATGTAATAGAGCCTGCCAATTACATTTGTAACATGGGGATTCGTTGATTGAATCATGTTAAATGAATGTGATCACCCCTTGCTTTCCCCAATGCATTTGTTAATCAAATGTACAGGTCTATAAATGCACCTGAGGTATCTCAGGCTGGGGAACAGCATGTGGGGCCTAGTACTGAAGCAGGCCATCCAAGGCCTCCCCTAATCCACTGATCATGTTCCCCTGGGGTCCCCACAATTGCTTCCCCTATCCTGCTTCGCTGGGTCTTCACAGAGTAGGCCTGCTTTGCTAGCATCTCAGAATCCACTTATTCCCTCCCATTCCATTTCCCATGGATTACTTATTTTTTGAAGATCTCCAGAGGTCCAGAAGAGGCTGACCCACGGGCAGAGAAGCCAAAGTATTTTATTCAGATGATGGCAAAGCTGTAAGAACGTGAAATCTAAGGAAAGTTTTTTCACTAGCTTCTGAGTAAAAGACTACCTTAGCGCCAGCTTCAGGGATTGAGATAGCAACAGCAGCCAATCAGTGAGCAGCTTGATTTCTTTGTCACATTGGGCTGAACTGCAAGTTCCTTGTTGATGGGCTGTCATGCCCCAATCCCTGAAGCTGCTCATTCGAACTAGTTGGTCAGCAGCAAGCAGACTGGGCCCAAACTAAGCCTGGCCAGACTGGGTCCAAACTAAGCCTGCAGGCCCTCATGGCAGAGGAACTGAAGTCTTTGATTCAGATGGGGACAGCTGTTTTCCTTACATCTCATGTTCTTACAGCTTCATCGCTTCTGAATAAAAGACTTTGGCTTCTCTGCCATGTGGGCCAGCCTTTTCTGCAGTTCTTCGAAAAGTAAGTACAGTAAAGCCATGGAAAATGAGGTGGAGACTGCTGGATTAGGCCCAGGGACCCTGCATTTTAGCCTGTAATAGGTTGGAGGAGCCCTAGGGAGGCCCTGTAACAGGCTGTTCATGCTGGCAAAGAGGCAGTGGCAGCAGGCCATTTGCACCAGCAAAGAGGCGAAGGAAAGCTCACCAGGCACGCAGATAGCATGGGAGGTAGCGGAGAATGGAGAAGAAAGGCTCATCAGCGGGCTGGACCGTGTGGGAGGCCAGGGCAAAGGCAGGCAAGTGGGCTGGGCCACAGGGGCCATGGGGTCGAGGCAAGCAATCTAGCGAGGGAGGGAGCCAGAGAACAGCAGCTGCTATGCCATGGCCAAGGCGGGCAAAGCGAGATAAGGAGTGACTGGGAGAGACAGGGTAGGATAGGCAGAGCCAGCCAGTGGTGCGATTAGCCGGTTTTTTGAACTGTGCAAAAATTTAACAACTGGTTCACTAGAACCAGCATGAACCGACTGAATTCCATATCTGCATCTTTCTCTTCTGGCTTCCCAGAACCAAAGCTAAGGAGAAGCTGGCAGGGAAAGATTGCAGGCCCCTCTCTCCATTTTTTCTCTTGAGGAGTCCTACTTCTGTGAATATGAGATCCACAGACTCTTGTACTCTATAATGCTCTCTGCTGCCCACCCGCCCTTCACAGTATCTACCCAGGGCAATCTCTAGCTGTGTAGTGTCTGCCTACAGCATCCCTCTAACTGTGGCATCCCTGCAACTGCTCCTGCTTAACAACTCTAGTGATCCTGGCATTAAGAGGCAACTGGGATTGATTGGATTGCAATTGATAAGCAATGCAGTCCCTTGATGTCACACTTTACAACTGAATGACTTAGCAACGAAAATTCCAATCCCAACTGCTATATAGGAGCCCTGGTGGCCCAACGGTTAGAATGCAATACTGCAAACTACTTCTGCTGATTGTCAGCTGCCTGCAATTTGGCAGTTCAAATCTCACCAGGCTCAAGGTTAACTCAGCCTTCCATCCTTCTGAGGTGGGTAAAATGAGGAGCCAAATTGTTGGGGACAATAGGCTGACTCTGTAAACTGTTTAGAGAAGGCTATAAGGCACTGTGAAGCAGTATGTAAGTCTAAGTGCTATTGCTATCGTAACCTGAGGATTACCTGCATCTACCACAGGAATCACCTCTAAATGCTTAGTGGCACTTATTCAAATAATGCTTTATATAAATGTTCTGAATAGTAAGAATAGTTTCAGAAATGTTAAAAAGAAACCCTTAGGTCTGTAGGCATATGTAAGCTGCAGACTTGATAATGATTTAAAAAAAGTAGAAGAATCCAAAATAGCTGCTTGCTAGAAATATAGCAATTAAATTAAGTATCTTAAGTAACTTAATTAAGTATCTAAAATGATTAACAGAGGACAATCAAGTTGGGAAAACTATGATATATGCCACTAATAGTTACATCAAACTTAAAAGACTTTGTAAAATTATTAAAACACATGGCTACATTATGTAGTGAAGGGACACATTGGCCTAGCAGCTTAGGCTTGTCAACTGGAAGGTTGGAGGTTTGAGACCCAATTACCACATAATGGAGTGAGCTCCAGTTTCTCACCCCAGGTCCTGCTCACCTAGCAGTTCAAAAGCATGTAAATGCAAATTGATAAATAGGTACCGCTTTGTGGGAAGGTAACAGTGTTTTGTGCACCTCAGTGTATAGTCATACTGGCCACATAAAATGTCTTCTGGTTTTCTTGGCTAAGACGTGGAGATGAGCATCTCCTCATCTCACACAACTGGACGGAGAAATCTTTAGTTTTACCTTTATATTATGTAGCTGTAACATACAAATATCTCCACTAATATATATAGTCATCCATTGCTCATTGTTATTAGACACTGTATCTTCCTGTTAGTTTATCATCACTGATATAGCAGCTGCTTTTTAAAGCAGTGTGGGGCACTCCAAGCTAGGTTCCAACTCCCCCCACCCCCCAAGAAATCTAATGTCAATAAAAGAGAAAGGGAATGAATAGTGCAATTCATAATTAAGGGTAAGAGATCCATCAACAGGTCTCAGCTCTTAAACTGAAATAATTTGAGGAAGCCTTCCTAAAACAAAATTTTGGATTATTATTATTTTTTAATCAAGAATTTGTGATTCCAGCAAATATAATCAATTAACTAGTATTGCTCATTGCAAAAGAAAATGCTGTAGTCCAACATATTGGTAAGAACAATGGTTGTGACAGCTGACAAAGAATTTGGTTTACTGTATTTCTAAGAAAATACAAAGCCGGTGTTTTGAGGAAAAAATAAAATAAAGAAAGAGCTGTTATCTTCAAAACATATTGTTAACCCATATTACAAATCTGTTTTATTTTATAACTTTTAAAAATATCCCTCTTTTAAGAACTTAAGGTAAATACAATTCAATAGAATTATAAACACAGCTAGTTACATTAGAATAAAATTCTACTGAGCATTTCCAAAACTTCTAGTTAGGATTTTGTTCCAATAAGTTAGATTTACTCTGTTCATATATGTTGTTGTAGTATACATATATGACAGTAATCTCACATGGAGTCAGTAGAGTTTCCATCTGAATAGAAGGTATACATTTTTAGCCTGAATCTCAACTAACACCCCAATAATTCCAGCTAATGTCAATGGAACATAATGAAACCTTTTTATAATAAATAAATAATTAATTTTACAATTTAAAGTGCATACTTAATATAAATTAAATTTTAATTTTTTTCTTAAAATGTACCATTAAGAATTAACATGGCTCCAAAACATAATCATGAACTTAACCTGATTATATTTTCTTCTACTAGTTAAAACGGAGATGAGAGATAAAATAAAGTACCCGATACCTGGCTTCTCTTTAAATGTACAATGATAAAGAAAGTTAATGAGTATGAGATGATGGTATAGCTCTGGCAAGGGGAAGCCGTCTGAATATAAATGCAAAAGAGAGAGGGCTAGCATTCCTGTCGACCAGACTATTTAAAGATTAAATTTTGGGACCTGAAGATTGTTTTCAATTCATTAAAAGTTAATTTTAATTCTCATGTTTCAGCAAAGATATTATTATTAGGCTATTGTAGTTTAATGCAATTAAACAAAGCAGGAAGGTGCTTCAGTCCTTCTTCTGTTTAGCTTTTATTAGTGCATGCATTTGGTTATATTGGTATGAACCCTACCTTTACTGAATTCTGTTAGATGAATCCATCCTGACACTACAAGATTCTGTTCACTCTCAGTTGCTATTAGGGATGTCCACAAAGTATGGTCGAAAAAGTCTAAAGGCACAATGGTACAATACACTTATAAATCAGGCACAGCTGACATTAGGTCCTCATGGCCACCTTTTAGGGGATTTTTTTAGCTAAACTTTGTAGGCACAAATGGTTTCTACCATTTTATAATGTACAAATGAATGTATTAGTTATACCACACATTAGAAAAACCTAGTATATCACTCCTAGCTGCAAAAAAACAACAACAACCAAACCAAACAAAAAAAAATTGGCATAGAAAATTTTGTAATTAAAGACATCAGGTTAAAGCAAGATGTAACTAATGAAAATTGCTTGGGTTGTCTAAGCCAGGAGTGTCAAACTCACGGCATCACATTGTTGTCATGTGACTTATCATGACTTTCCCCCCCTTTGCTAAACCGGCGGTAGGCGTGGCCATGTGATTCATCAGCCTAAGAGCCACGAGTTTGATATCCCTGTTTTAAGAAAATTCCTCCTTCCTCTAGATTGAGAAAAACCTAATTAGTTAATTTTTCTAGGTCAGTTTGACCAGGATATAGTCCCTCTAATAGAATATCTATTGCAGGGAAATTGTTGGATAAAGTCCATAAGGAAGAAAGTAAATTTTTTATATCTAATCTACGGGTAAAATTGTTACTTGAACTCTGAACTGTGGTATAATATATGACTGTGGTATAATATATGATTATGTATCAACAAAAAATTGATTAGCTTCTTTACTGGGATAATTGATACATGAATAAATATATTCTGCTAAATATTCACAAGATATAGCAGTAAAAGACTGAACACCATCAACATAATTTTGACTGTTGACTGTTATCTTTGTCACAGATAATGCTACAAATATATCCTAGAGAAGAAACACAGAGGAAAGTGAAGGGGTTGCAAAAGTAATAGCACCAGTTGCAGTGTTTATTTAACCCCAAATTTCAGAAAAGATAATGCAGCAAAGTACTTCTATAATAACCATCTTGCAACAGCTGCGCTGAACAAGAAATACCACCTGTTTAAGAAATAAGATATCCAATCAACTAATTAAATAGGTACATCATCGTGCATCTCTAGAAAATGTTAGATATCCTTCTTCCTGTACATTACTGGTGCATAGAATGTATAACTCAGATGAAAATTATGTTCTTACTAGTTACCAAATGATGCTTTACAAAAAGATAATTCGGTTTTGGATTTAGTACAAGAGATGAAAGCAAACTGCAATCAACAATATATATATATATATATATATATAAAAAACGTTTGTGGATGGTGGTTGCCTTTTGTCTATGGGATGGGTTTGGGTTTGAATCTGGTGAGGGAGATTGGTGGTGGCGTCACCGTCCAGAAACCAGACCACGGCTGCATCACCAGTTGCCACACACCCCGACCCCCAAACCAAGCAAACTGACACACGCTATGAACACATAGCCAGACCTCAAACTCAGAGCCAAACCAAAGCCCGGAATGTTGCCAAGATACTCTCAATCTTACACAGGAAAAGACCCGAACACGCCAAGATCTGCATACCTATACCCGTGAAAATCTACATACATACATACATACATACATATATGTATGTATGTATGTTTGTTAGGTTTTGAGCTGATAAATAATTAAACAAGGGAGACTAGTATAGATCTATTTCAAGCTACTTAGCTCTTGTCAACTAGCCATACCCTTACTGGGATTCGAACCTGGGAAGTATTACATGTGAGGCAGTTGTAATTGCCATTAGGCCAATATATATAGTATGTATATAAAACAAGTTTTATTCCAGTTTTCCACATTTTAAAAATGTCTCTTTTTAGTGAACAGCATGATTAAAGGTTTATCTTTACATATAAATATGACCATAGTTACATATTTAATTTTTATATTATATTATTCCAAATGCTTACCTCATTATTTAATTCACCAATATTTCTCATATCTTCATATTATACTTTGATACTTTTAACTGCCATATTTGCATATTTCATCACATATTCTTATTGCATCCATTCATAAAATCTAATTTAATACAATCATTCTATAAAGTTAGTTTCCCCTTAAATTACCAATTTTAAATGTGCCACCTCTAAAGTTTACATATTCACTAATTATCTCCCCTTTTAATCCCAATGAACATTTAACTTTTATTACCTTAAAAATTGAAATTAATAATCCTTTTAAAACTACAAAGCAAATATAAATCAGATTCTGCATGGTTTTTCCCCTTCTTAAATTCATAAAGAAATATATATATATATATATATTAAAAAGTGGTGGTACTATGATTTTAATTTCTCTGATCTACAAAGAGGGGAACAATTAGTCTAGAGTCACATAATGTACTGCCTTAATGAATGTAACTATATAGTTTTTTATGGCAATACTTCCAAAAGAAATAAATGACATTTTGAATGAATATGATACAATCAGGGAGGATGTGTTTCAAAGAGATGTTTAAGAAATTACACCAGATATAGTTGAATGCTATTGAGCAATACTAGCAAGAAAAATTAGAAGGCGACTATGATCTTTTTTGTTTCAGAGAAAGTTTTTGACAATTTAGGATAGCCCTTCATGCCATGACTTTGAGCCAGAATTCAACATCTTCAAACTTTCTAACACGGATACAAGATGCTTACCATATATCAAAAATTAAGAAAGTAAATGCTGTTCTATCATGGAAATGTACTATAATGAAGGGGTCAAGACAATATTCATTCCCTTCAACAGACCACAGCCCATTATTTCTCTACTGACATTTACAATTACATGACATGTACATGGGTTGAAATTTCTCCATCCATTTCTCCAGCCTTGGTAAATATTCTAGCATGGTTACACGAATTCATCTACTTCCTCTAGTTTTTGACATTTTGACACCTTACCATTGGCTACTTAGTTTTCCTATCAAGCCAAACTACTTCTGTCTTTAATAAATTAATATCTATGTAGTATTCCTCTAAATCATTTGGGTTCTGAACCGACAACATGGCATTATCCATGTACAAAAAGATACAGCTATTCGCATCTCCAACCAAAACCCCTCTACTATCTACATAAGCTTTTCTTATACATGTATCCGTAAGTATATTAAAAGACTCAGGAGTCTATGGCAGGATGTGTCCCCATGAATATAATTAAGATTTATAAAATCCTGCCTTTCCCACCTTATTAAGAGTTTTAGTTTTATTCTTCCTGCCGCATTTAGGACTGCATCTACGAGGATTTAGGTCATCCAGGAATATCTACAATGTGGCATGCTTTGTCACCCAAGTCTTGAAAAGGCTTTAACTGACAAGGGTGGCTTTTCTAGGTCTATCAGAGGGGCTATCTGTAGAATAGAGCTGGAAGGGGCCTTGGAGGTCTGCTAGTCGAGCTGTCTGCTCAAGCAGGAGAGCCTATACCATTTCAGACAAATGAGGAAGGTTGGCATGCACTGATAGGAATGAGTTGTTCATAATTTTTCTGTATTCTCTCACTAATGGATCTTGTCTTTGTAAAGTTGTGGCAGTGACTGACAATGTTAAAGAAAGAAAGGTGGTAGTGAAATGAAAGAGAAGCAGAGATAAGGAGCAGAAGAGCAGAGCAGAAGGAATGGCTGCTAACCACTGGGAGCTCAAATGTTGGTTAGAAGCAGCTGGAGAGAGAGTGACTCCAGGGAAGAATGCATTGGTGGGAGATTGAACTCTAGAATGGAGATGGAAAACAGCTGGGGTTGAAAAAATTCCGAGAGCAGGAGAATGCAGAAACATGGCTCATGTTTAGCTTTTCAAAAAGGGAATGGCGATTAGCTCATTCAGGAAATGACCTACACACTTATATTGCTTCACTGTCTCTTGTCCCTCCCAACCCCTTCAATCCTTCAGAACCCCAAATAATTCTTGGAGTCTATTCAAAATACAGGGAACAACAGAAAACTATATAGCTAATAGCAAAAACCTCACAAGAAGTACAGTATAGGATGAAAAATAAATATTGACCAATAGGGATAAGAACAAATCATAGAAGCACAATAAGAATATAAGCATAAATAATAGCTATAATGAGTAGTAATGAAAATAAAATATGTTATTTACAAAAGTACAGAATTCTAGGAATGAAGACAGGATATGTATAAAGTAAAGTAAAGGAAGTAGAACAAAGTAAACTTTAAGAACTTAAGCAATGCTGTATGAAAGCTGGGAATTAAAGGAGGAGTCACTTGAAATAGAAACTTTAATGTTTGTACCTATTTTGATTATTCCAATAATCTAGTAGGATTTAGAATTTAATGGCTACTTTGCAAATAAATATAGTTGCTCATATTTAATCAACTAAGAAGAATAGGCAGTGTTCTGAGATGTGCTTAGGATGCCCAGGAACAATCCATGTAGCATTATTATGAAGAAAGGTTTAGATTAGAAGCATGATTACATTTCAGCAGTCGCTCTGGCTATTAGGAATGATGAAGCTAGATGCCCTTAAAGCACATCCAAGTTCTAACTATCAACTTTCAAGTTATTTCAAAGCAATTGTTTCTCGTAAATATGCCCCTGTTTCTGAGTTGTTGAATTTAGCAAAGGAGTCCTAAATTAGAGTTGGGCAAAGCTTAAATTTGCAGATTTTTTTAGTTCAATTCAATCTCTAATTAAATTGGTTTCACAAATCAAATTAGAATATTGAATCAACTACCAGGCTGATTTATACCAATTTTACAATTGAATGGCATGCACGAAACCTGTTTTTCCCTAGCAGTTTGGAATCGGTGTCTTAATTTTCCAATCATCAAAATGAAGTGGATCAACAACACAATTCAAATCAAGAATTCAAAACCGATCAGAGTAGATCTGCATACTCCAAACACTGCAATATGTTCGTTTCATACTTACTTGTGTTGAGTAAGTTATTACTGAATGAAATCTTTGGTTCTTGAGTTTATCTTCATTTTGTTATATGCAGAGGAAAGTAGTATGTTTGGACAAGCATTCTGGACAAGTTTTTATTTCCACATTACTGATTCTGGCAATCAGATAAACTGAGACACTCAATTCATAATGAGGAAGAGCACAGGGATTAATATCTCTGGGTCATTTCATTTGTTCAGATATTCTTTTGTTGATATATTAGAACATTTGAACATATGCAGTAAAAGCACCTTCATTGTATACAGTCTTTTCAGAGGAATAGTTGGGTTGTGGAGATATACTATTCCCCTAGCACTAAAACTACAAATGTTTCAACCTTCCTGTCAAATGTGTTTATTCTAGTATCCCTGCATGCTGCTTGTAACCCAAAACATGTGCAATAGAGAAATGGATGTTTTATCTAAAAAAATTGTTTTTAATTTTAAAAATTGATTGCAGAGACAATGTTTCATGCATCCTGTATTTCCAAAAGTTAAACAAATGTACCTAGCCCTTAAAAAAATTACAAGCAGCAGCAAGGTGGCACACAGGCTTGTTTTGAGAACCATCCATCAATGTTATTTGTTTCAGCTTTTCCTCCTTGCTCAGACAATTAAAAAACGAGGTTTACAATGGGCGTTACAATGAGAAACACAGTACTAAGCCAGTACTACTCCTACAGAGCAGTCCTTTGGAGCAAACAAACCCGCCTTATACGATTAGGCATTTGCCTTGGCTGCCAGTATCCAACAATAATTTTCTAGGTCTGGAACATACTTAAAAATAAAGTATCTTTTTGTCATTCTCTATACATGCCTTGTCAATTTCAAAACCTGGAGGACTGAAAACTGGGGTAACCTTGATGCATTTCCCCCCCTCATTGCTGAAACACAGAATCACAGAGTTGGAAAGCTATCTTTTATTGAACCTCTACTTAGTGCAGGACATCTCTGACAGATGAGCAATGCAGTCTTTGTTTGAAGACCTTTATCAAAGTTGTAGCATACCATTTTATAGCTTCCTTCAGGAATCTGTAATCTGACTTTGTTCCTTTGTAATTATAAATCACTAGTTCTGGTCTTCCTCTTTTGGGCAATAAAGAATAACTCAATTTTCTCGTCTAAGTGACAAGCCTTCAGGCATCCAAATACTATTATTATCCTTCTTATTTTCTGTAGGCTAAACATATGCAGAATCTTCAACACGGAGCTTGGTTTCTGGACTTTTCTGGAACTTGCTGGAAGTACTTTTCTGAGCTTGCTCTAATTTTCATTGTCTTTTCTGACCTCTGGTGCTCAGAATGGGACAAACTATTCCAAATGGGATCCATGCTCTTATATTAGTATAGACTTACATTTACAATCAAACAAAAGAGTCTGACTAAACATATAAATGATGTATTCACAAATTTTCTGAAACTTGTAAATTCTATCAGGACTACTGTTCCTTGAATATATGATGACTTGTGAGCCATACACTTTTCCTGATTCTCCTTTGATCATTCTAGAAGCAAGCCATCTTGCTTTAATCAATCCTTACCATAAACTTATCATATAAAAAATCTTCTGCTACCTTTCTCTTTCCTAAGCAGGCGAGGAGGAATGGCAGCAGCAATAGAGATAAAGAAGATATTTTCCTTCTTATATTTCCCGGTATACTGTTTAATAGTGCAGACTGATTGGGAAGTACCAGCTACTAGATCTGGCATCTTTCTAAAGGATTATTAACTTGAGTGTTTCTACTAGAGCTAGTTCTCAGTTAACCATAGTAATTGGGACCAGAATTTCCCAAATGTGATTCGGTTGTAAAGTATAATGTTATATGTTTACGTCATTTAGTGCCAGCAATTCCCACATTCCCCATTGGTGTTGTTAAGTGGGGATTATGGGTTGTTAAGCAAATCCGAGGCAGCTCACAAGCATGTGGTCAGGAAGTTAAGTGGCCACTGCTGAGTGGGGAAGACTGCACAGTCGGTCAGTGAGGCACAAGCATAGCTGATAGTGGCTGCTGCCAGTATGGACAGCCAGCACTGTGTGTGGTGTGAGTGTGGCAAGATTGGTAGCTGCCAGGTAGCAGAGGGTGCACAGGTGGCCCATGAGGCACCGCATGAATATAGCAAGGTAGGGGGGATTGCTGCTGGGAGAAGAGAGTATGAACTACTGGAATGACCTATTAATTTTGCTTGTGGGAAGCCAGCAGGGAAGATTGGAAATGGCAATTATGTGACTGGGAGATGCTGCAGCCATTGTTAAGTGTGAGTCAGTTAGCAAGTGCTCAGATCATAATAACATGACCATTGAGATGCTGACATGAGGACCTTTTGTAAATACCACTCATTCAGTGCTGTCATAACTTCAAATGATTGCTGAGTCATTAAATGAGGACTACCTGTAAACATATTACATGTGTAAAGAATGTCACTGTGTCAGAGGGAAAGTGAAGGAAAAAGTAATTTTCTTCATCTCTATTATAGTCTCTATTTGCAGCTCATCAAAAACGGAGAGGGAGCTATTTTGGCGGCTGGAAGGCTACTGAGCCTTTTTGGTGAGGAAGAGGGAGTAGGCAGAAACAGAAGGAGAGGAGGTGAGAGATCTTCTTGATCTAAGCCTAAATGGGTGATTATCCTGGAGAGAGAAATGGTTTTCTATAGAGTCTGAATTTCTGAACAGACCTGGGAAAACTTTGTCAGTCTCAGAATCAATCATCATGAAGCCTGACGTTTATTTCTGAAAAGCAGGAACTAAGGGGCTTCGTTGTTTTTGAAATCATAGTCTCAGGGAATGTTGGAAGGGTACTCTCCAGATTTAAAATATTGAGATGGAAATTATATGTTATTCCTACAAGAAGCAAGAAGTTAGAGATAAAAGAACTTAGAATCTGTATTGGCAACGCACAGCTGCAAATTTCCCCGTGTAGAGAAAAAAAGCCGAGGTTTTTAAAGATTTGCAATATAAGGTATGAAAGAGCTTTTTTTTTTGTTTCAACATGCAGTGATTTTTAAAAAGGTAAAGGAAACCTAATATTCAAATCTGAAGTGAAAAGTTGATACAAAGTGCTACTAAAAATACAAAAATACTCAGCAGTTCATTTTCAATTCTATACACAATTCTCATTAATGCAAGCTATGAAATGTATTCTCCACTCATCATGCTGAGAACATAACTCTCATATTAGTAGATCAGTAATTTCCTATTCCTTTCTTCATAATATTTAACTGCTTAATGCAGAGCATATCAATGTTATAAATGAAGAAGGTACATTTCAGCTATAAAGGAAAAAAAAAACTCAATTCCCTGAAATACTTTAGCATTATTCATGTAATTTGACTTGGCTGATCAGATTCTCTTTTCTGAATCAAAATATTTTTCCAATCCTACATTAAAAGGGAGGGGGTAGATATATCTTTGAATGGTACTATTTCCTACCTCTTTATCTTGATTGACTTAATGCTATATTTATTGTATTCAATTTATTTTTTATCTTTTTATTAGCAATAACATGTGGAGTTAATAACATACTATGTTACAAACATTCTACATAATATTTGTTATTTGTTGCTTTGCATTTTGGTTCAACCCCATGTTGGTTGTATTGTTTATCATTATAATCTTATTATATAGCACAACAGGTAACCAAATGAAAATAAATCCCTCATGATTTTATGGGTACAACTATTTTATGATTTTATAGGTACAACTATTTTATTTAGTGCCATTGAAAGTTACAATGCTGTAAAAAAACAACCCAGCTTTATGCCAATCCTTACATTTATGATATTGCAATATCCCGTGTCATGTGATCACCATTTCTGTGCTTCACAATTGTCTTCCGACAAGCAGATTTAATGATGAATGCACAAATAAAATTTCAATTTACAGTCACATCGGATCTTATTTAACAACTGCAGTGATTAGCTTAATGACTGAAGTGGAGATGAGATTGTAAGCCCATTGCGGTCCTACTTAGTTTCACTTATTGTCCCTAGTGCAACGGTGTTGCCAGTCTCCATTGTGTTAAGCAAAGACTATCTATATTTAAGTTTTCATTTACAGCCCAAGAAGAGAAATCAGAGAAACCTTAACTTCTTTAGAGTGTAGGTAAAATTGCATTTAGTGCTTCTTTTTGTTTTGCCTGTGTGCATGGGGAATTTGTGTGTTGCAGAATTAAATGAACTGGGATGTATTTTGAATTTATTGCAAAGTCTTAGCTTTTGTCACATCACAAAGATTCAATACATATGATTAATTGTCACTGTATACTATTGTCAACCTAGACCCCTCTAAATATCTTGGGACCATGGCCCAATAAAGATGCATAATAGCTAATTATATAAATAAAAGTTTGTTTATATGTATGTATGTATGTATGTATGTATACACACACACATACAGAGACACACACATATATACACGTACATAATATAAATAAAAAAATTATATAAATAAAAGGTACACAGCTAATATTTTTTCCCCTAACTTTAAAACGTGTATGCATACGAAAGGATGGATTTATGCTCCGGCTGAGTTGCATGTAGTAAAGTATGTGAGACAAGGAAATTGATTTCAAGAACAAGATGTTAAGGTCCATGTTTCCAGTTCAATAAATGGATCTCTTTGCTTTAAAAAAAAAGATGCAAAATAACTAGAGATAATGGGAATTATAGTCAAAATATTTTGAAGAGTTTTGAAAATAGTTGGAAAAAATAGCATTTCTTATATTCTTTAATATTTTATAGCAATAGTATTTAGACTTATTTATATACCACCCCATAGCATTATTTGCCTAACGCTCCCAACAATCTGGGTCCTCATTTTACCAAAGCTTGGAAGAATAGAAAGCTGAGTCAACTTTGAGCCCCATAACAATCAAACTCCATACTATGGGCAGAGTTAGTCTGCAATTCTGCACTTAAACATTGTGCCACCAAGTTCCTGTGAATTATTTTATATCTGGGTTGTAACAGAAAACATGATTAAGGGTACTCTGTAAATAAAAAGTGTTAAATATGCATGACGCTACATCATATGCAAAGTGGAATCTGATGTCAGACTCCACTTACTGGTTTCAGCCACTGGCACGAATATTGGAGCCCCGTCAGTGGCTGAAGTGTTGGACAGTGCTGGCTATAAAAAGCCACATTTGTTGCTTTTTGATTCTGGTTGTAAATAAAGAGTTCCTTGCAATACTGGGTCCACTCCTTCCTCAACCAATCAACTCAACACTGGCGATGAAGGTGGGATCCTGACGAAGTCAAAGGACCTTGTGGGGCACCGCGGCCATTTTCCAGCTGATTCGTGAACTCAACCATTCAAACCGACAGCGAACTGACATGGCCCACTGACCCCTATCCATTCCTTTTGAACCAACCAAAGAAAAGTGGTCCTCGTATATGGGAAGATTCAACCTGAATCTGGTAGTGAATGAGATGAAAGCAGAATCTGATGAGAAAAAGGCTTACTTCTTGACCTATTGTGGTTCAGAACTCTATGAACTAACCAAAGCCCTCGTTGCAGATGACCTAGATAAAGTCTCCTGGGACGAACTACAATGAGCATTGAAGGGGCATTTCCACCCTAGCCCATCGTATTTTACTTCTATATCCGGAGCCAAAAAGAAGGGGAAAGCATAAGCGACTTCGTGGCCACACTAAAGAAACTGTGAAAGAACTGCAAGTTCTCAAACGCCAAAGAAATAATCTGGAACCAGCTAGTCCTCGGCCTTAAGGATTTAACCCTGAAAAAGAGACTGTTCGCAAGAGAGGATGTCTCGTTCAAGCAGGCTCTGGAAGAAGCAAAAACTGCAGAAATCTCCGACTCTTCTGCAGCCCAAGTCAAGGGCAAGAGCAAGGTCCATGCCACCCAGGCCGTGAGGGGAACACCATGTAGTCCATCCGGCTCCGAAAGCAGCGACAGTGAGAAGGAAGATGTCCATCGGGTGAAAAACAGCAAACCCGAAACTGCCAAGGGGACCAAGCCATGCAGAAGTTGTAGAGGAAATCACCCTCGGTCCACCTGCCGTTTTAAGGAGGCAATCTGCAGGCGATGTGAGAGGAAAGATCACATCACGGAAGCCTGCAGAGCCAGCCAACGAGTGGACAAACCGAGCCGCAGAATATACTCCCAGAACAGACCATACAAGAGTCAGAAGATGTTTGGCACCAAATTTAAAAAACAAGATGGCGGCCGGGAAGAAGAAACCTACAGTACAATCGGAGGCTCCACACAAACTCACATAGCACCCCAAACACTACTGAAACCAACAAATTTCTCACCAAAGTGAGGATCGATGGAACCCTATGGTCGATGGAAGTGGACTCAGGATCTTATATATCAATGATATCCTGGATGGCCCTCCAGAAAATCAACCCCGACATCCGCCGAAGCCAGCTTCAGCCACAACCGATAATATTAAAGGACTACCAAAGCTACAAAATGCCGGTCCTGGGAAAGAAAATCTGCCACGTGAAATACAGGGATTTCAAGGGATCCCTACCACTGACCATTGTGGATCGAGATCTGCCCAACCTCCTAGGGAGAGAGAGGTTCGCACCACTGAAAATCAGCCTCACCAGCATCCACACAACAGCGATAACCGGAGCAAGCATCAGAGAGGATCTTGATGTTTTGGAAAAGGAATTCTAGGATGTTTTCAGCAGCGAACTGGGCAAGTATAAGGGGACCCCAATAAATTTTAACCTAGACCCCAACATAGCTCCTGTCCGACTTAAGTCCTGGAGAGTCTCTTTTGCTCTGCGACCCAAAGTTGAAGAGCAATTAAACAAACTGGTAGCTCAAGGCATCCTTGAGCCGGTAGATCACGCAAAGTGGGAGACCCTATAGTGACCCCTGTAAAGCCCGATGGGTCAGTCTGAATCTTTGGAGACTACAAGAGTACCCTGAACCTCGCACTACAACAGAGCGCATATCCAGAACCAGTACTCCAGCACCTACTACATTCGTTGGGCAGGGGCAAGATTTTTGCTAAGTTGGATCTAGCACAGGCAGATCAACAATTGCCTGTGGACGCAGCCACCACTAAAGCCCAAACAATCGTAACCCACAAGGGCGCATTCAAGTGCAACCGGCTGCAGTTTGGAGTTAGCATAGCCCCCGGTCTTTTCCAAAGCATAATGGAAAGGCTGCTACAAGATCTGCCGGGAGTAGTCCCTTACTTTGACGATGTAATAATCTTGGCCGAAGACAAGCCCCAACTAATGGACAGGGTCCAGAAAGTATTAGAAAGATTCCAAGAAGCAGGACTCAAGTTAAAAGGGGACAAATGTCACATTGCAGTACCAAGTGTACAGTTTTTGGGCTTCTAAATCGATGAGTCAGGCATCCAACCCACAAACGGCAAACTGAAAGCAATTAAGGAAGCCCCCATACCACAGAATAAAGGCGAACGCCAAGCATTCTTGGGATTGCTAAACTTTTATAATATTTTCTTACCACAGAAGGCGACCTTAGCGGAACACTGCATAGACTGCTGGATAAGAATACAACTTGGAAGTGGGACCCCCCGAAGGCACCGCACTGGCAGAAATAAAAAAACATTTTAACCTCTGACTCAGTCTTGATGCAATATAGTGAGACCCTGCCTCTAAGGTTAACCTGTGATATGTCCCCTTACGGAATCGGGGCAGTTCTGAGCCATAGACTACTGAATAGAAAGGAAGCCCCCATAGCGTATTATTCTAAAACTTTGTCGAAAGCAGAGAGGAACTATGGTCAAATAGGCAAAGAAGCCCTCGTCGCCATAGCTGGGGTGAAACGCTTTCACAAATACCTATATGGCAGACACTTCAAGTTGGTCACTGACCACAAACCGCTGCTTGGCATTGTCTCAGGAGAAAAACCCACACCCACCATTTTATTGCCGAGAATGCTAAGATGGACAGTTTTCCTGGCAGCGTATAACTATAGCCTTCTACACAGACCGGGAAAGAACATTCTGCATGCCGATGCGCTCAGCAGGTGTCCCCTGCCAGACCTAGTGAAAGACCCTCCCCCCGCGACTACCATATTTGTTGTAGAACGTTTCGAACCGGGTTTGGTAACGGCAGCAGACATCATGAGACTTACTGCAAAGGACAAAACGTTGGCACGAGTTTTGTACTGGGTATGGCGGAGGTGGCCAAATAAGACAGAAGAGGAGGAATTCAAACTATTCAAAGACAGACAACTGGAGCTGTCAGCATTAAGGGGGTGTTTGTTATAGGGAGAAAGAGTAGTGGTACTGAAACCATTAAGGGAAAGAGTTTTGGGATTACTACATGAAGGGCTAGTAATAATGAAGTAATAATGGGATAGTAATAATGAAGGCTTTAGAGAAGAGTTACATCTGGTGGCTGGGAATAGACAAAGATATTGAAACCTGGGTCGCCACATGCTCACCATGTCAGGAGTCCCGACCAGCTCCTCCCGCAGCACCCCCCTCAAGTGGGAAAAGCCCTCAACACCATGGGGTCGCATACACATAGACTTTGCAGGACCCTACCAGGGACAAAGCTCAACAAAAAGCAAGTGTTATGGAACTGGATCTAGCTGCTTTCCCATTTATGAGTGCCTTGCCTAAGCAGAAATCTGTCAAAATGCTGCCACTAGTGGAAAAAAAATTGAGGGATTATTATTTATTTATTTAGCATATGACATATCATACATGGACTAGCAATATTTATTAACATTTTAACTAGATTACTAGAACCCAATAAAATATAAATGTTAAAACTATCTATGGTTCAAATATCAATACCTAGGTCATCTAACCATTGAAGGCAGCATCATTTATATTAAAATAAAAAAATTAATAAATCACCGGTATATGCCCTCTGCTTACAACTGGTCACGATGTGATCTACGTTTGGTGTGAGATTCCCAGTCACACTGAGAAGAAGATACTATGTTCCATTTATGCAGACAATCCCGAAGATGGGAATCCTATTCAGGATTGTCCAGGGCTGACATGGTAGTTCAAAACCTGGCACCTTTTTTGTGGAATCATTTATGTCACCTTCCTATGTCTCTAGGTCCCTGATGGCAAACCTATGGCATGTGTGCCGGAAGTAGCACACAGAGCCATTTTTGCCGGCACGCAAAAGGTCACCAGGAACAGATGCACTGCGCATACGTGCATCCCTACCAGCCAATTATCAGGTATCTGCAGCACATACGCGGGAGATGTGCAAACATGTGCAGAGGTGCGCTGCATGGGGGGGGTCACATGCACATGGGGTGGGGGGTCACACACGTATTGCATTATGGATGCAGGTACACATGTGCACACTTTCGGCAGGCGATGAGGAAAAGGTTAGCCATCACTGCTCTAGGTGCTCAGTAACCCATTGACTTTCCATTGGGAATCAATGTTAAAGATATTGGGCAGATGTTGTGCTAATGCAAGTAGGGGCTTCCTGGATTTGTGAGTCTTCTTGCTGATAGAATAGAGTTGGAAGGGACCTTGAAGGTCTTCTAGTCCAACCCCCCACTCAAGCAGGAGAATCTGTATCATCTCAGACAAATGAGGAAGGTAAGCATGCACCGGTCGGAGTGAGTTGTTCATAATTTTTCTCTATTCTCTCACTAAAGCATCTTGCCTTTGTAAAGCTGGCAGTGCTATAAGGCTCAGAACAGGAAGCCAGGAAATTGGAATGGTTTTAATACATCCAGTTATAATCCTCATGGTGTTATGGAGTGTGGCGTCTATCTTACTAGTGTGGCAGCTGTTAAGCCATACAGGGATACAGTATTCAGCTGCTGAATAGACCAACCTTAGGACTGATGACCTGGGGGTGGCAGCTGAACCTCCTCATTTAGATTATCCAGTAGAGGGAAAATCTTTAATTATTCAACCAACTTCTGCAAACTATGCTTTTCATTTTCTTTATTGTGTCAGAGAATCCTCCAGTACTTTAAAGGTTCTCTTCTAGAGTATATTTTCACTGACTGATTCTGTGCCATCAGATCAATTCTTGGCACCCCATAGATAAGATTTCCTTCATGGTGATCTGTCCCTAACCTGGTCTTCCAACAGTTAAGCTCGTTTCAATGGTCGAGATTAAAAGGACAGCCTACCTATTGCTGAAATTTCCATTGCAACTAATTTCTTTTATATATATATATACCTATACACACACACACACACACACACACACACACACACACACAAGTATACATCATATTCAATATGAACAGCTATTTGTTTTGGTTGGGATTTTTTTGCCGGGGTGGTGAAGGTAGTGATGGATAAATTGTCAGATAGCATACAGCTTTTCTCCACCAGGTTTTTAGGCATCCAGAACATGTGAGATCCAAGCTGATGGTTCCTCTGAAAGGCACTTCCTCCTACAGCCGTAAATGACATTTAACTGTTGAAAAGAAGCGATCTGCAAGTATCAATACATAGCTAAGAAACTAAAGGTTGGCAAACATGATATCCATGCTGTCTAGCACTATAGTGTTCTAAAACAATCAGTCTGAAACAAAGAATCTGACACCACGTAGTTCACATACAGCACTTTTAAAAAAAAAAAATGTGTTTATTTATATATCTAATTTCTATGGCTATTTATTTCAAACAAGTGACACTGGGCATAATTTGTGTTCCAGGATGTGCCTTCGCTTTGTTGTATATCAGATTCTCCCCAATGTGGAAGCCTTAAAGCCTTAAAAGTTGTGGCCACTTTAGCCATGGCTGAGATTTCTGGGAATTGAAGATTTTTTTAAGACAAAAAAGGACATAAGGATATAAAGGATATAAAACATAAAAAGGACATAAAAGGAACATAAGACATAAAAGGCATGAGGATGGCTGATCCTTTCCTAAGCATCATCTGTTGTGAAAATATGAGATATGAACCTCAAGAGAAATGTCTGTCTCTTCCTGCATTGACATATTTAGATTTAAGTCTTTGCTGGTAAAATGTAGAATTTTTCAAGGTGGTAACAGTATAACTAGTCCCAAATATATCATCTGATGATTGGTGTAATTTAGATAGTACTTTGTGCTAATATAATACACCTGAAAAATCTCAACCCTAATGAGACATTTATATATTATTAAATCCAGATCAAGTTATTCATGTGAACAAAAATCCATCAACTTTCCTAGAATGAAGCCATTTGAAGTGATAGACAAATCAGTAATGAATACAGTACTCTGTAAGGATATATATATTTATTTTATTTTGTTTTCTTTTTAATATTTCTGTTTATCTGTGCTTGCTAGGTTGTTTTTAAATTGCAAGGCATGATTATAAAAAATATAAACTCTCCTTACTAAATCATCCCTATGATATAAAAAAACATTCCCAAGAGAGGGAAAATGGAACAAATTGAAAGCTACACTTAAGATGAATTTAAGTCTCTTTTGGTAACTAAGAGCTATATTCCAATTACTGATAAAGTAAAAGGTAAAAAGGAAAACAAAAACAAATCAGAAGAGAAGCCAGAACAGAATTAGGATTGTAATATAAACTGAAAAGTTCCTCAAAAGTTCATTTACACTATGCACTAAGAGAAAGCAAGATACAAAGCTGCCAAAAGTAGAAAATATGGAAGATAACATTGAAAATGGGAGATTGTGGGTTTAAGGAATATGTGCCTACTTCTTTAAAAAGCTATCCAGTGCCATAGCCGAACCTCTAAGCATAATCTTTGAAAAATCTTTCAGGACCAGGTGCTTGCCAAAACTATGGTCACAAGCCACAGTCAATCCCCATCTTCAAAAAGGGAGACCCCAGCCTAGTTGAAAATTACAGACCAATCTCTTTATGCTGCGTCACCTGTAAAGTCATGGAATCAATTATTAACCAATCCATTATCCTCCACTTAGAGACAAACAACCTACTCTCTAACAAACAATTTGGTTTCAGGAAAAAACTATCATGTAATCAGCAACTCTTACACTGCAAAAACATATGGATTACACAATTCGATCAGGGCAAAGCAATAGACGCAATCTACATAGACTTTTGTAAAGCTTTTGATTCAGTGGTACACGACAAACTACTCCTAAAATGAAAATCTTACGGTATCTCTGGATACCTGCATAATGGGATAGAAGCATTCCTGTCAAACAGACAACAAATGGTCAAAATTGGGAGCGTCCTATCAAATTCTGTAGATGTCAACAGTGGTGTCCCCCAAGGCAGTGTTCTAGGACCAACTCTTTTCATACTCTATATAAATGACCTCTGTGATCATATCAACAGCAATTGCGTTCTCTTCGCTGATGATGTAAAGCTATTCAACACCACAGACAATACTGCTACCTTTCAAAAAGTCCTTGACTATGTATCAGAACGGTCAAACAAATGGCAACTTCAAATCTCAAACAAATAAATGCTCTGTCCTACATAATGGCAAAAAAAATAATAATCGGAAAATAAAACACAGGCTGAATAGTCAAGACCTTGTTGATGATCCAAA
Organism: Bungarus multicinctus; assembly: GCA_023653725.1. Taxonomy (NCBI): domain Eukaryota; kingdom Metazoa; phylum Chordata; class Lepidosauria; order Squamata; family Elapidae; genus Bungarus; species Bungarus multicinctus. The sequence continues at coordinate 39,695,892 of CM042838.1, read as the reverse complement.
CTCTGTCAAGGATCTTGGAGTACTTATCTCTAATGACCTAAGTGCTAGAGCCCACTGTAACTACATAGCCATAAAGGGGTTAAGAGTTGTTAACTTAATCTTACGTAGCTTTTTCTCTGGTAATATTACACTAATAACTAGAGCATACAAAACATTTGCTAGACCAATACTCGAATACAGCTCATCAGTCTGGAACCCACATTACGTATCTGATATTAACACAGTTGAGAAAGTCCAGAAATATTTCACAAGAAGAGTGCTTCACTCCTCTACTCGTTGCAGAATACCTTATGCCACCAGACTTGAAATTCTAGACCTAGAAAACCTAGAACTATGCCACCTTTGGTCCAATCTAAGTACAGTATATAAAATCATACATTGCAATGTCCTACCTGTCAATGAATACTTCGGCTTCAACCATAACAACACAAGAGCAAACAATAGATACAAACTCAAGGTTAATCACACCAAACTTGATTGCAAGAAATATGACTTCAGCAACAGAATGGTCAATGTCTGGAATACTCTACCTGACTCTGTGGTTTCTTCCCCAAACCCTAAAAACTTTAACCTTAGACTGTCTACTATTGACCTCACCCCTTTCCTAAGAGGTCTGCAGGAGGCGTGCATAAGCGCACCAACGTGCCTACTGTCCCTGTCCTATTGTTTCTTTTATTTATTTTTTCTTATATGTATCCATGTATTCATAACTATATTTTTACTTATACCTATTATCTTGTCCTATTGTTTCTTTTATTTATTTTTTCTTATATGTATCCATATATTCATAACTATGTTTTTACTTATACCTATTATCTTGTAAGCAATTGACAAAAATAAATAAATAAATACATAAATAAATAAATACATACATAAATAAATATAAAATAAAATAAAATAAAATAAAATAAAAGGTCCTGCCCTAGGCATGAAAACTAGCTGGTGACTTTGGGCCAGTCACTCTCTCAGTCCACCTCAATTCACAGAGTTGTTGCAGTGGGAAAAATAGGATATGATCGCTGCCTTGAGTTATTTGTAACAATAAAGGCCGGATATAAATAAATAAAAGATTAAATGCCAAAGTGAGAAGGGAAAAATAAATCTTAAATCCAAAACAAAGAGAAGGCATGCATGAAAGATGCAGGCAGACATTTCCCAAATTCACATAAAGGGGGGAAAGAGATTAAAGTATAATGAGGCTTGCAAGATTCTGTTACTATAGTCAAGTATTTCAACGTAAGCATTTATTTTATTTATTTATATTATTTTATTTTATCCCCTTTCCCCTCAATCTATCATAGGGTAAGTCTGGGCACCTTACAAAGTTAAAAACATACAACTGTACAAAACCTATACACAATACAAATAAAATACTATAAAAATACCTATAACTCAAGATGGGGTGGGAAGGATTAGGATGAATGGAGGAGAGATGAGATGTGTTATTAATCTATCAACCACCCTCAATGTAGAGCCCCCCCTCCCCGATTGGAGCCCCAAGACAACTGGCAGAGCCAGCTCTTTAAGCTCTTGTGGAAGGTCAGAAAAGTTGGAGCCAAACTCACTCCTTGAGGGAAGATGTATGGAGTTAATTTCTTGGTTTGGTTTATATATAATAGGACTGACACCAGCCTTAAATTAGCTGAACCAGAAAATATATCCTCTTAGAAGTGAAGAAATAGATTTTATACGATGTAGTGAATGTCAGTCCTTTCTCTACCGCCACAGTTCAGTCTTATTTGTTGCTCAATCAGGGTTTAACAAATAGTTTGCCTAGTTTTCCTTGACTTCCATTATTACAAGTTAAGACTCTCGACTTTATTGGGTTTCTGAGTAAAATCACCTTACAGCCTAAAAGTCATTTTTATAGCCAATAAGAGCTAAAGATAAAATGGAACAGTGGAAACACTTGCAAAGCTAAGGGGCCACATGAGAAACCGGGACTGTTGTGGAGGGCAACTCTAAGCTCTGCACAGGTGCAGAAAAGTGCTTTCCCTCCTTCCTCATCTCCTGCCGCCTGAAGAAGCACATGGTGAGTGTGCAGAGCCGAATCCGACTCGGTTTTTTTCTCTTGTCTCCTGCAGCGGCATGCTTATTTACATTTGATTTCTAATTTCTGATTCACCTTACGTGGGCTGGACAGGAATAACCAAAGGGCCAGATGTGGCCTAGACACTGTAAAAAAAAAATCAAAGCTATCAATTCCTGGGTCATACCTGTGCTGTGATATATTGCCAGACAGTTAATAACTGTCCAAGTGGGACTGAACAGTATGGACCAAAAAACACTAAAGCTAATGACTATTCTCTACGTATTACAACCCTGTAGTGATATTGATAATTTATACCTGCTATGCAGAACTAGAGGCAGAGGATTATTTCAAGATAAACAAGCTGTCAAAGAAGAAAAGCATGCATTGTACAGGAAATAAAAAAAGAAAAGAAAATGAATATACAGGAATTCAAACATGAATATCAACATGTAATAAAAACCCATAAAGAATTCCAACAAAGAAAAACATGACATGATAAATTTCTACAGAAAATCAAAGGGAAAGTGGATAAAGGTAAAACCTGGCAAAGCTTACAACTGGTACATTTAAAAAAGAAACCGAAGGCTTGATTTTGGCTGCTCAAGAGCAAGCTATTCAAATTAATACAATCAAGGTCAGAATTGAAAAACAGTCAGATGATTCAGAGTGCAAATTGTGCCAAGAAGCAAAATAAAGAGTAGATTATATGCTCACTTCATGAAAGAAGATTGTACAAACTGATTACGGGCCGAGGATTTTTCCAGATATCTGCAGGACAAAATCGCTCAGATCTGGGATGGGCTGGACTCTGATTGGGCTACTCTGGACAGGAGGGCGAGGGCGGATTTCAGGGAGGTCATCTGGGGTGAGTTTGATCCTGTGACCCTAGAGGAAGTGGACAGGATGCTGGGTGGGCTTAATGCCACCACATGTTTACTGGATCCGTGTCCCTCCTGGTTGGTTTTGACCACCCAGGAGGTGACACAAAGTTGGTTCCAGGGGATTATTAATGCTTCCTTGAGTGAGGGGATTTTACCCCCCGCCCTGAAAGAGGCGGTGGTGAGGCCCCTCCTCAGGAAACCGTCCCTGGACCCAACATTATTATTGAATTATCATCCGGTCTCCAACCTTCACTTTGTGGTGAAGGTTGTTGAAAGTGTGGTGGCACGACAGCTCCCTCGGCACCTGGATGAAGCTCTCTATCTAGATCCATTCCAATCGGGTTTCAGGCCCGGGCACAACACAGAGACGGCATTGGTCACGTTGGTGGTCTGGAGGGCCTGGGAAAGGGGTGTTCCTCTGTCTTGATCCTGTTAGATCTCTCAGCGGCTTTTGATACTGTTGACCACAGTATCTTATTGCGGTGGTTGGAGGGGTTGGGAGTGGGAGGCACTAGGTACGGTGGTTCTCCTCCTTCCTCTCCGACCGCTTGCAATTTGTGTTGGCGGGGAGCAGAGGTCGGCCCCGAGACCCTTGTTTTGTGGGGTACCTCAGGGGTCTGTGCTCTCGCCCCTGCTGGTCAACATTTATATGAAGCCGCTGAGTGAGATCATCCATGGTTTTGGGGTAGAGTTCCATCAGTATGCTGATGACACTCAGTTATACATTTCTACCCCAGGCCACCCCAATGAAGCCATTGAAGTGATGACCCAGTGCCTGGAAGCCGTGTGGAGCTGGATGAGTCTTAACAGGCTTCGACTCAACTCGACCAAAATCGAATGGCTGTGGTTTCCTGCACCCAGATATAGCCAGCTTACTCCGTCGCTGGCCATGGGGGGAGAAATTCTGGCCCCCACGGAGAGGGCACGCAATCTGGGTGTCCTCCTGGATGTACGGCTGTCGTTAGAAGATCATATAGCGGCCGTTGCCAGGGGGGCTTTTTGTCAGGTCCGTCAGATCTACCAGTTGCGGCCCTTTCTGAATCGGGACGCACTTTGCACAGTCACCTCTGCCTTCATCATCTCCCGCCTAGACTACTGCAATGTTCTCTATATGGGGCTCGCCTTGAAAAGCATCTGGAGGCTTCAGCTGGTGAGGAGTGCGGCCGCATGGGTGATTCTGGGGGCTTCACGGAACTCCCATGTTACACCGCTCCTGCGTGAGTTGCATTGGCTTCCAGTGGCCTTCTGGGTGCGATTCAAGGTGTTGGTGGTCACCTTTAAAGTGCTCCATGGCTTGGGATCTGGGTACTTACGGGACCTCCTGCTGCCACCATCGGCCTCCCACCGGCCAGTGCACTCCCACAGGGTGGGCCTCCTCGGGGTGCCGTCAGCTGGGCGATGCTGGCTGGCAGCTCCGAGAGTGCAGGCCTTCTCTGCGGGAGCACCCTCCCTCTGGAATGTATTACCCCCAGAGATGCGAGCCATCACTGACCTGCGAACCTTCCGGCGCACACTGAAGACCCATCTTTTCCAACAGGCCGGTCTGGCCTAGTATCATTGGAGGGTTTTTAATTTTACTACTTTTAACTTTTTACCCTTTTTATTTTACCGTAATTTTAACCTCAGCCACTAATTTAATATCTTTTTAAATCTATTTTAAATTTTCTATCTTGATTGTATTGTTTTTATTTAGGCTGTACACCGCCCCGAGTCCCAATTTGGGAGAGGGGGCGGTATAGAAGTTTAAATAATAATAATAATAATAATAATAATAATAATAATAATAATAATAATAAACCAAGACACAGCACAGACAATAAAACGATTCACTAGAAGATCTGTAAAAATGATTATGTGTTAATAATGAAAAACAGGGGTACACAGAGTGAAAATCATCAGATTAAAATACAGTAGGATTTCTGAATACAAACTGATAAAAGTCTTAGCTCATAGCACATCAGATTAAACTGTGGTTGAAAAGAAGAAAGTGTGTTCTGACCCAACCGGGTTCCCAAAGAACAAGCACAGACAAAAGACACTAACTCTAACCCCACCTTTTAAGGTTTAATAACAAATTCTGTTCTGAAGGCTGCTTTCCACTAATCAGCTCTGACAAGAAAGAGCCTTGCCAAGTTGTTTGTCAAGGCTACCAAGATAAGAACTAATTTACAAGATTTTCTAAAACACGAACTAAGATGTCTCCCAGTTGAGCTTAAGAACTTCTTTGCTGTCTGCAAAGAACGCTTTTCCAAACCTGGCTTTTATCCTCTTGAGGGAGGGGCCATTACCTTGCAGCCTTACTCCCGAGTTGCCTGTGCTGCTGTAATTGTTCTGTCCTCCAAGCAATCCTTCATGCATGTGCACTTGGCACAAGCTCCTCGGGAACCTCCTCATCACTGCTACCAGCCCCCACAATCTCTGAAGGCAGCAGTCCACTCCCTGATGGTCCTTGCCCTTCATCAGAGACCTCGCTCTCCTCAGCCATCTGCACCTGCTGCCGGCTAACCGCAACGAAGTGTGGTTAATTAATGTGGTCATAGAATGAGATAATATAATAAAAGACAAAGAATTGGAGAAGTTCACAAAGTATCAAAATCTGAAAACTGAAGTTCAAAGATTATAGTATAAACTGTCTACGGTGATTCCAGTAGTTGGTACACTAGCTATTGTACAAAAAAATGTTGGACAGCACTTAGAATTTCCATTTGTCAATTACAAAAGGCCACACTACTTAGATTTGCGCATGTACCATGCCAATACTTATGACATCCTAGTTTTTTGGGAAAAATTTGATGCATATGAAAGACAAAAGAACAGCTAAAGAACTGGCAGCTGTGATTTCACATTTTTGCGCATATACCTGGGACAATCAAGTTTTGGGAAATGAGCAGATTAAGATCTTATGGGACTTTAAGATCCAAAGAAGAATCTTATTCATTATTGATATAAAGATTATTGAAAAGAAAAAAGTATCATACATTGATATTGGTATAAAGGATGATTTTAGAATTAAGGAAAAACAATTTGAAAAAAATTACAAAATACAGGGCTTGCAGATTGAAGCTGAACACTTTTGGGGGAAAAAATCCATTGTTATACCAATCATGACTGGAGCCCTCACAGCAATATCTAAAACCCCCTCAATATGTGGATATATTGAATTTAGAATCACCTCGAACCCAAGATGGGCAGCAAATAAATTTAATAAAAACATTCAGCAATTTATGATATTGCTGAATATAAATATTGACAAACAAAACTGATGGCTAATGAGATGGAGTTAGAAGAAGTCAAAATCAAAAGTGTAATTTTCCAAGTACCTTATTATCAGTATACTTTTTTTACTATCAAAGATCTCGTTGACAACATTTTTGAACAGGATGATCTCTGGATATGAATTGGCTAAAAAGAGGATTAAAATATTTGTATTTACTCTTTATGTATGATTTCAAATTGTGAAAGGCTTAACTGGACTCTTACGTACAGAGCACAAAAGAATTCAACAAAGATATTGGAATGCAATTTGGCACTGACAGGCGTGCGCAACCATCACCATAAAAACAGGCAAAATTGCTGAAGATGATGAAATACAACTTGATAATAAAGATTTGATAAGCACCTGAAAAAGGTTACAAATATGTGGGAGTTTTTGAAGCTTCTAATTTATTATAGAACCAAATAAAAGAAGTAATTCTACCAAATATAGTAACCAAGTTCATGAAATTTTAAAATCAATGGTGGAAACTTAATGAAAGCAATCTAGGCATGGGCAATCCCTTTTATTTGATATATAGCAGCAACTTGATAGAACTTGATCACTTGGATCAGAAAACAAGAGACTAATGATGACATGCTCTACATCTAAAAAGCCATATTGATCAGTTGTCTTTGCCAAGAGCTAGAGGGACAGAGGATTTCTACAAGTGAACCAAACTATGGAGGAAGAAAAGCATGGTTTGAATGACTCCATCAAGAAATGTGATGAACTCTTTTTGAAGGAAGTCAATCAAGGAAAGCTCTTGGAAAAAAAAGAAAAAAGAAAAAGGTGAGAGCTGAGTATAGAAAAGAAACAATTGAAAACTGGTATCTTAACTGTAAGAATAAGCCAACACACAGTCAATATTTGAAAAAGATAAAAGGAAAAGCCGATAAAAACCACACATAAGGTTGGTGAAAATCAGGAGTGTTAATGAAACAGAAGGCTTTACTTTAGCAGCTTAGCAACAAGTCTGACAACTAATTGCTGAAAGAGAAAATTCAGCATGTAACACACAACACACAGTGTTACCTTTGTTGTGAAAAGGATGAAACAACTGACCACCTGATCAGGGGCTAATCAAAATGGCAGATTGCAAGCAGCAGCATGACCTATTATGCCAAAATTTGCCAAATTTATTACCAAGTTGCCAAAAGTACTTAGAAGTTTGATTTTGAATATAGCAAGAACCACTGGGGGTTGAGAATGTTTTGGAAAATGAACAGGTTAAGATCTTATTGGATTTTAAGATTCAAACAGATACGCATCTTGTTTATAACATGCCTAAAAGATGCTTGAAAAGAAGAAAGTCTGATTTATTGATGTTTCTATAATGAGTGAAGCTACAATTGAGGAAAAACGATTTTAAAAATGTGAAATATCAGGACTTGTAGATCAAAATCTTAAGGGAAAAGAAATATGCTGTAATACCAATTGTGTGTGGAGCCCTCTAAAGTGGGTGTCAAACTTGCCATGTCATGTTGCTGTCAGGTGACGTACCATGACTGTTTTTTCCCTTTGCAGAGCTAGGGTAGGCGTAGCCTGCGTGTGACATATCTGGCCCGCGGGCCACCAGTTTGACACCCCTGCTCTAAAGGGTTCCCTTGATATTTAGAAATTTTGATGGCAATTCCTTGCCATGCAGTTACTAAAGGCCCCAGGGCACTTCCGTCCTCTAACGGAGAAGTGGGCATTGCTTCAGAGAGAATACCCTCAAAGCATAAATTAGTATCTGTCCAATACCATTAAATTGGAGCTGTATTTTAACTGAGCTATGCAGAATTATACCACATTGCTTTTTTTAACCAGCAGGAGAAACTCATTCTGTCCATCATGAGACCTAATTTTTTTTTTTTTTTGTAAATCTCCAGCCTTTGGCGTGGTTGGATTCTGGTCACGTAACACTTTTAGTTTTAAACAGACTTCATTATAGATCTAAATTGCTTTATGGAACCATGGCTTTTTAAATTCTTGGTTTTTTTCCCCTTTTCTCTCTGTGTGAATGACATTTTGGTTAAGATGTGCTTTTCATTAAAAAATTGTGAACAATTGCAGCAGGGAATGGATACTACGATGCTGGGTTAAATAAGAAATTCAGAAATAACCAGTTTTTCCAGTCATTGCTGCTCATTTGTCATTCTGAAAAATTTAATTCTAATAGGCAAATCCCATGTGTTTTATTGAAGTTCTATTAGATAGCAAAAGCCAATAATGTCAAATAATATAGAGTTAGGCAACCTGGGACACCCTAGATATTTTGGACTACAAATCTTATCAATCTTGGTCAGTTTTCCCTGAAGAAAACCATTGGTATTGAAATCATCTGGGAGTCCCAGGTTGACTATCCAGATTTTAAAGTCTGCAGTTTTAAAATGCTTTTACATAGTTCTGACACAAACAGCATACTTATAAACTAATAAGACATTTGCTTGCCTTCCTACCCTGGCAGGGCATTTTGATTATCTCAATTACTTTTTATGCAACACTTGATTTGCACATTCTTGATTTTATTTACATTCATAAATAAAAAAGAAATCCCACATTATCAAGAGTTATATAAATGTATGAGTTGGAAGGAACCTAAACAGTTATCAAGTTCAACCCTTTACACACAGCAAGATTTATTATACCAACAGATGACTATCTAGCCCCTGGTGGAAAAATGCCAGTGAAGAAACCATAACCTCTTACACTGACTGACATTTTTCATTGTCAATAGGTTCTTCTTATGGAAAAACTCTGATTATTGACCTGAGACCCTGAATTTAAGAAAATGATGTTGTTATATTTGATATAATTTGCCATGCTTAGTACGCTAGTAGACCAGACTAAGAAATATAATTATATGTGTGATTTCTAAACAATTTAATAGTGACATTAAAGGGAAGTTAATCTCTTTGAGTCAAGCCATTTACCCTTTGTAACGTATTGTATAACACTGTTTTCTTTCTTTTATTACAACTCTGAACTCTCATTTCTTCATGTGACTCATTAAGGAAAATCAAGAGCTACAAATCTGAGTCAGCTACAAACAAGAGTCATGTCCTTTAAAGATCCAAACAAGAGCAAGATGGTCCAAGTTTAAATCAAATCTGAGCCAAGAATCTCCCCAGAATAACATCTTTTAATCTAGGAAACCCTTTTTAACAGATGAAACAGGACAGGTGGGAACCGTATGAAAGGTGAGCTAGAAATGAATAAACAGGTGTGCACATATGCATTAATGTGACCTGAGGAACACTCCCCCTCCCCCTCCCTTGATCATGTTACTTCTAAGAGGTCAATTTTTCAGACTGTAACTGTAGTGAATATTTTGTCTAATTAATTGAAGGACTGAATAATTTTGGCCTGGGGATTCAGAACCTCTACACTCAATGCCCAGGACAGAATTTATTTGTGATACAAATCATAGATTGTAAAACCTGTTTTACGTAAGGGAAGAGATTATGGATGTTGATATTAGCTTCAAATATTATGATGTGTGCTGTTTTTACTTTTTAATGGCATAGCATATAATTCTTCGGATTACTGCGAAGTATCTCAGATACAAGATTTTCTCTTGTTTAAAATACATGCAAACATGCGCAAATACAGGGTAGGTTTTAGAATACCAGTTCGATTCAGTGTTCACGAAGCCTTTCGTAGCCACTATAAATTATTATGAGGAAAGAAAGTACTTAAAACTTTATTTCATTCTTCCCTACAGCCTGCATGAGATTTTTCAATCTGGACATCTATAAAAACTAATGATGCATGCAGAAAAAGAAAGTATACTACACATATCCCTGAAGTTAAGAAGAGATAAAAGCATTTAAAGAAAAAGACAGAGAGAGAGAGAGAGACACACACACACACACACACACACACACACAGAGAGAGAGAGAGAGAGGGAGAGAGAGAGAGAGAGAGAGAGAATGAATGAATATATTTAACAAAACTGTTAAAAAGTTAATTATTCAGACAACTCCCACCCCCTTGATAGTGACTATACCAGGGCTGTCAAACTCACAGGCCATGGACCAGATGCGTCAGATGCTGGCCACGCCCAGTTTAGTGAAAGAGAAAAAAGTCCGGATACATCACGCAACAACCCTGTGACGATGTGAGTTTGACACCCCTGGGCTATATGTTGCTGATAAAAATCCAAGACTGATATGGGTCTCCTCATAATGAACTTGCTCATGCTCTTTTCTTCTTACATAGCTAAGCACAAATCTAAAACACATATGCCTACACACACTCAAACTTATTGTCTGTATATATTGTCACATGATGTAAGTAATATAGTAAAATGATGTATAATAACATGATTATATAGTAAGTATAGTATATAAAATCATACATTGCAATGTCCTACCTGTCAATGAATACTTCAGCTTCAACCATAACAACACAAGAGCAAACAATAGATACAAACTCAAGGTTAATCGCACCAAACTTGATTGCAGGAAATACGACTTCAGCAACAGAATGGTCAGTATCTGGAATACTCTACCTGACTCTGGTTTCTTCCCCAAACCCTAAAAACTTTAACCTTAGACTGTCTACTACTGACTTTACCCCTTTCCTAAGAGGTCTGTAGGAGGCGTGCATAAGCCCACCAATGTGCCTACCGTCCCTGTCCTATTGTTTCTTTTATATTTTATTTTTCTTATATGTATCCATGTATTCATAACTATGTTTTACTTATACCTATTATCTTGTAAGCAATTGACAAATAAAATAAATAAATAAATAAAATGTGACTTTATTTTATTTTTTTTAAATCTAGGGAACCGGAAATATCAGCAGCAAAGACTGTATCATCTCCCATGATACCATCATGACCAAAAGAGTGATGAAGTAATTTAAATATCATAAATCAAGTAATTAAAGCTTCAAACTAAAAAAAAAAAAACCTGACACATAAATGCTTCTGTTACTAGTAGGTAATTTTCATGCTTGAAATGAAATTCCTAATATTACTTTAATACTGAATTTTGAACATCAATATAATTTAAGTGTGCATCTTAATCAGAGTAGTTTATCTGCCTTAGATACAGGAAATGTCTAACTTCCAGTTTTAAAACATTTTTTTCTTTCTGACAATTTGCATTATGATAATTTTATATGCTTAAGTGAGGGATGGAGAAGTTGATGAAATTGTACATTTTTATGTCTGCAATGGATTTTACAACTTCTGTGATGTAATGTACCTTTCTTATACATTTATTCTTTTTAAATTCTTCAATTATTGAAAATATTAATGTTCAACTTCAGCTGTCAGAAATGAAAGCTAGAATTGAACAATATTTAACATATTTTCCATTGAATGTTCAATTACTTAGACTTCAACCATATTCCCTGTGGAAGTTAAACTTTTAAAGGCGTCAGTAAGCTTTATCACAATGGCACTGAAAAAAGTGGCACTTATGAGCATTGCAGCATCTCCATGGTCACCTGATCAAACTTCAAAAGCTTGGCAACTGACTCTTATTTATGACGGTTGCTGTGTCCCAGGGTCATGTGAACCCCTTTTGCAATCTTCTGACTAGCAAAGTCAACAGAGAAGCTAGATTCACTTAATAGCCATGTTACTACCTTAACAACTGCAGCCATTCAACAAATGTGGCAAAAGGTTGTAAAATGGAGCAAAACTCACTTAACAACTGTCTTGCTTAGCAACAGGAATTTTAGGCTCCATTGTTGTAAGTAGAGGACTATCTGTAATGAGAAATGTGGGTGTCTTATTTATTTTATTGAATTATGTGCCCAACTCATCTCACTTATTTGCCATTGCCATTTACAATGGCAAATAAAGACACACATAATACAAAAAATAAAACACACAGTAGCCAGAAATCATAAAAAGGTCACCATAAATATATCTGGGGTCTCAGTTCAGGCACAAACCAAGTTTTAAGGCCTTACAGAAGACCAACAGGAATGGGGTCATTCTAAATCTCAAGAGGGGGATCATGTTCCAAAAGGCAGGTGCCATGGCAGCCAACCCTTGTTATCTGATGGCACACAATAACCACCACCACTGCTCGTCATTTGAATGTTAGTCATCAAATAAGAAAGGAGTCTTTTTAAAAATACTTTGGGGTTGTTTCCATCCCCCCCCCAGTTTATTTTATCCTGCTCTTAACTGCAGAAAAAGCTGAGCCAGATTTTGTGTGTGTGTGGGGTGTGTGTGTGTGTGTGTGTGTGTGTGGGTGGGTGGGTGGGGGGGGGGGTGGGGGAGAGAAATGGAAGCAGAAAAGCCAGAAGCCTATTTCCTTCCATTTTGGTTGATGAAATAAAACAGAAGGATGCCAGGAAGGTGCAGCTTGTGTCTTTCCAATCTGTAGAGTCAAGTACTATTATCGCTTGCAAGGACTTTCCAGAAGCAGAAGCCCGCAGGAAGATTCTTATATTAACTAGTAGGGAGGGGGGACGCTTAAGCCTTTCTTGTCCAAATGTATCCTCTGATTTTCTGCTACATAATTATCTTGATTGTTTACAGAGCTCCACTAATAAGCAGCTGCCATTCTTCTGTGTCTCTGTTCATTATTTTTGGCTTCTTGCATGAAATTTGTGGCAAGGGTTGTTCGTGTACATTAGTAGTCTTTGTGCAAGGATTATGCTGAAAATGTGACAAATAGCATATCTATCTGAAGCAGGTTCATTTTTTTTTTGAACCACTAATAACCAGATTGGCCCGGACTCAGCAAACACAAAGCACTGCAATTCTGGATGATTGATTGGATTTTTGCATCTTCGTTCAGTGAATGGGGGAAAGACTTGCATTTCACAAAAGAAAAACTTCAAGCTTCAATTTGCCTTTTATCTTTTGTAGATGCTGCTTTCTAGTTCTGTACTGTCATAGCCTTTACTTTTTCTGTGCCCATGCTGGGCTTCTTGATTCTTCTCCTCTCCTTCCAAATCTCAGCCCTTTCTGAGGGAAACAGCAGGAGTAACTTTTCTTTCATGCCAGTTCTGAGAGAAGGAAAAAATGCCATTCTCCTTCCGTCCTTCCTTCCTTCCTCCCTCCCTCCCTCCCCATTTTCCTCAGCTGCTACCTTTTTCTCATCAGGCCTGTTATTTTTTTTTAGTTATTTTTTAATTGATTCCTGGGCTTTGGCTCTGTTGATTCAGCTTCTTCTTCATGAGGCGTCTGGTGGAAAAACTCCCAGACAGCCATCTTGTCTTCCTCCTCTCCCCTGCCTCTTCCCCGTTTGATTGGCAGCTGGGTTGTCCTGAGAATGGAGGAGGGCCATGATGGGAGGGGGAGAAAGGAAGGAGCAGAGGGGCTTTTAATCTTTTCAGGCAGTCTGTCCTTCCACACGATTGATTACTAAATCTATTTTACAATAAGTTATAGCCCACAGACTGGAGCAGAAGATTTGTCATGAGATAGCACTTGAATTAGGCATCGGCACTGTTTTTCTTTTACCCTGACACTGCTTTGAATGTTCAGCTGGATCCCTGAAAAATCCTTGAGGAGCATCTCTGATTATCTCTATTTTTTCCCCTTCTTTGGCAATAAGCACAACAAATACTTATTACTCCTGTCCTCAGGCAAAGAGCCTGAAATACTCTTTGCTGTGTCCTGCAGAAAGGGGAAGCAAGGAAACCCTGGGAAGTCCAGCACAATGGGATGAGTACAGTCTGGATGAAAACTGAATGAACAATATTTAATATGGTTATATGGATACCTCATCTTTGTCTTCCCTGTGACAATTTTGAAAGGAACTATCTAAACTAAGAATCTCAACTATCGTATCTTAAATATGGGGGTGATGGTACTGAGCAACCAGGTAGCAAAAAGATATTATTTAGTTAATTTCAACTTTTCATGTCCTAATGGACATCATTTAATTAGGATTGATGATCAATAATTGCCTCTTTGAGTTCTCGTAAGATAAGGATTAAAAGCATTAGCATCCATCTTGAACCAAACGAGATATTATGGAGAAAGAGGAACTGACAGTAGCATTTTGTTGGAAAAAGCACATATTGTATGTCAGTAGATATTATTATACAATGCAGGGCAGTTACACAATTAGAGCAAAAGTAAACCATTTGATTTAAGAGGCACAGAATATAGTCACGCATTCAACTCTACAACTGGTAATCAGCAGTATGCTAAACATAAGGAGGTCTGCTTATATATTGCTGCAAATAGGCTGTTATTTCTTTAATGAAAAAGTTCTTGATAAGAATAGTGATTGGAGAAACGTTTAAGGAATCTTAATTAAGCTACAGCAAAAAGCATTTTATTTAACTGTAAAGTAAAATCATTATTCCCTCAATTTTCTTTTTTCTTAGAACAGTTTTCTTTAGGTCAGATTCACTTGCTACATTCTGGCTTACATACATATATGTGGTGGTCAAAAAGATTCTGAACATAATAGCAATTGCATAGATTTAAAAAGAACCAACCATCTGCCCGGAGAAAGAATGTGGAGCTGATTTTGGAATTGTTAAAAGCAGTAAACAGTGCTGTGTTATGAAAAGTGTGTAAAAAATGTCCTATGATCTCTGCTCTCTGAGAGCATATACGCATACCTACCTTTTGTTTTGCAATCAGTGGAAACCCGCCTCTTCCAGATTAATAGTTACACAGGATGCCATTTTTAATAATGTTATGATTTTTCAGTTTTATCATTTAATTTTTTTAATGTATTCTGCTTTTAATACTTAAATTCTATCAGCTGCCTAGAGCTGGTTATTTCGGGTGCTCTGATAAAATTTATAAATAAATAAATCTTATCTCCTACAGCTCTTAGACATGTGACTATAGCAGTTATATGGATATTATTTCTTGCCAGCAGACATGTTCCAATGTACTTTGCTTGGATCCTTATTTGCACATTTTGTGCTTGATTAACTAGAGTTAGTCAATATGAACACCAGCTCCCCAGTGAAATAGTGTTGTTACTTTTATTTGTAGATCAGAGGTAAGCAATCTGGTAATTTCCTAATAGTTCAAGCCAGCAGAAGCAACTGATGAAGAGATTTAATAGGCCCTCCAATTTTTTGGTAGTCATGTTTAGAATTCCAGAATGGTGTCCTTTCAAATCAGTTTTTTAGTTGCTGTGACTTTGAGCTTTCTCCCTATTAACCTTTTTGACACCAAGGATGCTCTCTACTATTTTGTTTTATTATTATTTTTTCTGAACACTTAGCCTTAAGATCCAGGCACTCTTCATTTTTTTCTCAGAATAACTCTGGAATTTAAATATTATGGGAAATAAAAATTATGCTTAAGAGTGTATCTACAGAGTAGCTGCTCATTTTTACACACATTCACACAACATGTATTAATAGCCTTGTGGATGCTAAGGCAGGTCTCACCTGCCACACTGGTGCCTGTGATGAAAGTTCAGTATGTGTATTTTCAAGAAAAATTGAATATGGCTTTAACTATAGAATGGGAACCGAGTTCATGGCTCATTGGCTTCTTTTAAACCATTTAAGTATGGGACTTTTGTGTATATGTTGTATAATATACTATTGAAGCAATAACCCAAGATTATTGTTTTATTTATGCCATAGGGGATTTATAACTAAAAATGTTATGGTTTGACATCTAGTCACAATCACGCTGAAAAAGGTAAAAAAAAATGATACAATAAAGAATAATGGCAAATGAGATTTTAGAAGTGATGGCTAAAATTCATCTGTCACAACACAAGTGGGATTAATACATTTCCATGCACAAATGGTACAGTACCTTGTTTGCTGTTCTTCATTAAATCTACCAACATTTCCCCTCCAGTTCCAAAATCATTTGTTTCATGCTCTAGCTCCATTTCGGTATCACTGCTACTGCTAGCAGAGTAAGTGCACACTCTCAGTGCCCTGTCCTGTACAAAACAACATATAATTCCTTGACTCAAAAGAGAAAACATTTCACTGAAAGCAGTGGGTCTGGAGTGCAGGCAAATAAGGTGAATCCTTTTTATCTCTTTCATCCCAAACAATTTATTTAGTTGCTGCCATTTGCTATCGATTATGTCATTAAATGTAACAATCCCTGAGCTTTCTCCCAGCACAACCTAATTATTAAAACCAGTTTGCGCACAATCCAGCTACAGAATCCACTTTGCTTTAATGTTATAACAAAACATTTGAGTAAAAAGGATCCATGAAGAGTTAGTAGCAACCTAGGAATTCAGAGTGGGTCATTTGCCTGTTTTTTCTCTGGGGTATGATCAGAATTGGAAGCAAACATTACTCACAGGGTGAGAAACACTTTAGAAATATTTTGGATGTTCCCTATATTATAATTTTATGGATTGGCATTTATATTTTTATTGTTTTATAGATATTTATTTTCTAGGATTATAATTTTTAATGCTGTAAGCTTCACAGAGTCATTTCCTTATGAGGTAGGTGACAAATAAATTAAATAAATACATAAATAAAATATTAAAGAACCATAAAATTGGAGAGACCTTAGATGTTATCTAATATAGTGGTCCTCCAACCTTTTCGGCTTGGTGAGGGGGGAGAGGGGATAGTTATCTGTGAGTGGTAGCATACGCACAAGTTGCAAACAGCTCCATTTACACATGCATACGCTCACCCATTGCTTGCACAGCCCAGTTCTGAATGGGCTGTGGCGCACTAGTGGGCTGCAGTCTGTGGGTTGGGCCCCCTGATCTAGTACAGTGCCTATCCAGCACAGGAATCCAATTCTGCAGTGTCTTCCTATGAAACAAAGTGTACTGTATTGCCGTAGGGGACCCTGAATCAATACCATTCCCCAGTGGTACAATCTTCTGTAAACATTATTGTTTTTATTTTATTTGTGCTTATATCTAAGCATAGTGCTATACTGAGTTTTTCTCATAACTATCGCCTGCTGAGGTTGATGGAGCTGAGAGAAGAGTAAATGGCTCAGAGTCATCTAGGAGGGCTTCTGTGGCTGAATGGGGTTGAAGTTGTTGTAGTTAAGGTGCTGGCTTAGAAACCAGGAGCTGATGAATTCTAATCCTATTTTAGGCATGAAAGCTGGCTAGATGACTCTGGCCAATCACTTTCAGTTTATCCACCTCACAGGGTTGTTGTTATGGGGAAAATAAAAGGAGGAAGGAGTATTAAATACATTAATCACCTTGAGTTACTTGTAAAAATAATACATGCGAGATAAAAATATAATAAACCTTAGGTCTTCCCACTCAAATCCAATACCTTAATCACCATACCACCTTGACCATACCACCTTGACCTCACCTCGCTATTCTAAAGGAAAAGATTCAGACTATTATCTTAAGGGACTATAGATTTATTCTAATTCTTTATTTGGCACAATGCAAATAATTGTATGATTGTAATTTTTCAATATAGCTTTTAAAAAAAATATATGATGCAAGATACATATGTAGTATCTTCTTGATGAATTTCTTCTCTTTTTTTTCCAAAGGAAATTCTGAATTTGATCACAGAAATGCAATGGGCTTTCCTTTTACTCTTTCACACAGTCCAGGTTTCCAAGAGAAATCAACCCAGTATTTTTCTCTCGGAGAAGAAAATATAACTGCTTCATATATCCTTTGCACTTCAAAAAACGAAAGCAGCTTTGGATGAAGGCAACTTTGATTCGGAAAAAAAAATTATAGCAAAAAAATTAAACATTCCTATCTTCACTGCCTCTTTTATCAAATTCAAGGCTGCTAAAACTTGCAGTAAAGAAAATAACAACAGCACGAAATATTCTATGTATTTTTCACATTAAAATCTGGCCTTCAAATTCTCTTGCAATTGACCTCAGTTTCCTGGAACATAGTAAGAGGCAGAATATGATCACTTGTTAAAAAGAGATAGTATGAAACTACAGTAATCAATGCATACCAAAAAAAGGAAAACAAAATGAATCTCTACTATATAGTGTTTGGGGATAACAAAGGCTTGATGTCTTAAGTTGCTAGATTACTTGACATCATGTCACAAATTACTCCCCTGTAAATTAACTGCAACCAATAATAACAATTATTTGTAAATATTGTAAATGAAAGGAGAAAGCACGTATAGCGTATTAATGCTAATGAATATGCATGATATATTACTGAATAGAACTTTTGTTCAATGTAAGTTTATTTTTGGTAAACCTACTGCTACACAAAATATTCATCAATAATGTTATCCTACCATTCTTCTCTCTGTTAAACAGCTCACATCTTGTATGGGAATGATGAGAGACTACTGGATTTGGTCTAAAAACAGACGTAAGGTATTTCCTTGCCATGAGCCTTATTGGGTGTTGGGTTTGTCATGTGAATTGTAACAATTAAGACTGTCTACTATTGACCTCACCCTTTTCCTAAGAGGTCTGTAGGGGGCAGGCATAAGCGCACCAACGTGCCTACCGTTCCTGTCCTATTGTTTCTTTTATTTTTTTAATTTTCTTATATGTATCCATGTATTCATAACTATGTTTTTACTTATACCTATTATATTGTAAGCAATTGACAAACTGACAAATAAAATAAAATCTGGCTTATACCAAGTTTGACCTTAAGCCCGTCTTTTCTACTGCTAAATGGCAATAGTTGTTCAAGATTTTAGGCAATATTTTTTTCCAATGTAACATGGAGAAGCCAGGGCTGAACATGGAACATTCAGAATACAATCCATCAATTGTAATACTGTGTTATAAGCAAATTCCTAATATAACTGACATCACAGAGTTTGTGAGGATGAAGTGGGGTATCAGATAATACTTAGAGGATGGACAGAATATAAATTTGAATAATAAATCAAAATCTTTTATATTTATACCTTGGCTTTGATAACATTCTTGCTGCTCCAGTCTGGAAACATCTTTACGTTGCTACTTTTTTCTTTCTCTGAATCATCTAATGATGCCGAAGCCAAACAACTCAATTCTTGACTGTTGTTTTCCATAGGACCTGTTACTCCTGGACAACAACAACAACAAAAACGGAACATGGTGTCTTGGATTCTGTTTGCATGAGAGGACCAGATTCATTTATGAATTGACTGATTACACTATCGTTATGTGAAAAAGAGAGGACAGCGGCTTGCAGAATGTTACAAATGCAGAATATTTGCATATTCTTCTTTATCCAGAAAACATGTAGTCATCTCTGCCAGAAGACATTTACCAATAAATTGGATGTTAAAGTAAATGCAATGAATTGACAATATTTTTTAATAAACTAAATATCTTCCCTTTCAATAAATTTGAGTAAAGAAGACTGGGTGGGAATCTTGCTTCTTCATTGTAAGCTGCTGCTAAGGGCTTGATAGCTCCATTTTTACACAATGGAGGAAGAAGTAGACAAAGCTAACCTGATATACAAGCCAAATCACTTAATATTATGGATATACAAGCCAAATCACTTAATATTATTCTTACATTATCAAGAGCATACTTCCCAGCCATCCTGTTAGGGATGTGCAAGAAGAGTACATATAATCTCCAATTATAAATAAAATAAAATAAATTGGCACTGGAAACACAAAGATCTTTGGGTCCTGACCATTTTTAATGGAAAGCTTGAGGAAGGGAACCATCAGATGTAGATTTTCTAACTGAGAAGGAAAAAAATGAAGCAATGCAAAAAAAATTCTCTCACCACAAGTGTTCTTAGCCAAACAATTTACTCTTTTTCAATTGAACAACTTGTAGAACAAGAGCAGACGTAAATCACAGTACTTTGTAAGATTCACTGTATGCATGCATATGGGAGGGGAAAAGAGAGATTGGTGAGAAGATAACATTTGAAAGTGAGAATGACCTCCCAATCTGCAGCATACCAGCCTTTTTTTAAAAAAACAAACAAAAAACCTTCCAAGACAATTTAATTAAGAAACAGACCATAGAAGACTGGTGCAGTGAATATTAGCATTAAGATCAGGACAATCTTACTGCTACTGACTTCTTATGAAGCAATTCAGTGCTTGCAGTTTCTATTCAATTTGTTATAATGACAGTGTTTAATCATGGAGTCTTTTCTATAGCACACTACTGAACTGAGGTCACACATGTGGCTATTCAAGCATGTAGCATATAATCTATAACTAAGATTTCTGTTCTAAATCTCCTTTAGTTGTGCTATTAATTAACAATACACTTTTTAAAAAAATAGTTTAACTTAAAATACCTTTTCTTTAACTACAATCTGAAATGAGCAGGGGAGTTTCCAATGAACCATACAGCATGTATTTGCATTCTGTTATAAGCAGTACAAACCTGTATTAGGAATATTACTAAACCAATTAAATTCCAGCATGTTTAATTAGAAGGTGTCTCATAAACTTTGAAGAATCTTTAAAGCAGCTTATTTACTCATCTGTTCAATTTAAATATTGACACATTAGCAAAACATTATTTGGGAGTCTTGCAGTAGATGTCTAATTCTCATTTGAATGTGGCAGTAGAATAAAAGGTCAGCTTTGCCAAATAATTGTACAGTCTAAACACGTTAATGTATTCTTCTGTTTTAAACATTTCCTTTTCTTTTATGAAGTACATGGGATCATGATTCAAATACTCAAAAAAAAAAAAAACATTTAGCACATGAGGTTCACGCATCAGTGATGAACTTGAAAAGGGCAGCCTTTTATACTTCTCAGTAAAATGTCTATGGAGATTTTCAATCATCCAGTCAACCATTTTATTCAGAATCCCAAAGGTGCTTTTCAAAAGGCAAACTGGACTTTCTTGGGTGTTTTTTTTTCTCCCTTGAAAACATTTCACTTCTCATCCAAAAAGCTTCTTCACTTCAACTTGAATTGAAGAAACTTCTTGGATGAGAAGCAAAACATTTTCAAGGGGGAAAAACCCATGAAAGTCCAATTGCCTTTTGAAAAGCACCTTTGGGATTCTCAATAAAACGGTTAAGCTATTTCTAAATATAGATGTATGAATGCTTCATATAACAAGGATAATCAATGGGGTACTTTCAAGAGCTTGCATTGGCATTTACAGCAAATCCACCAGGATTATGATCCATACGGACACATAGGACATACCCACACATTACATGCACATACACCCATAAACATTTTAAAAGGAAAAGCTTTCTCAATTTGGAAAATCTGCAATTCGCTTTTGAGTACAGCTTAAACTTGCCCTAGCTTAGCTTTGACATTATCCACAAGGTATTTAAAGACATGGTGTGAAAGAGTAAGCTGCGGGAACAAAATTGCAGGCATCTTTTTTTCTCCTATTTGGGATTTTTCCCCAGCATCAGCCTAGCAGAATTGCCACTTAAAGCTGGAATCTTGACACAAGTGTGGTAGGAGGTGTGTGCTTTGGAGCTCTGCAAGCCGCCAACAGAGTGCAGCAGCCAAATGAATGAAGGTAGTTTTCCCTCAACGGGAGTGGAGTGGCTCCGAAAGAGAGGAAAAGAAGTATAAAGGCTCAGCTAGATAAAACACCACATAAAAACAAGATGCAAGGACTCTACATAATGGCCATTAACAGAAAAAAGAAGAAATATCAGAGAGGGTATGGGGTGGGGGGGAATACACTTAAGACAGAACAGACTTAGAACATAAATACTGATGCATGTTAGGCATAATATGGAATACAGCGTATCGTATATTGAATAGTAATAATATAGATTATAATATGAACATGTCAAATATAGTAATTGTCATATAATTATCATATACTGTATATGAGCTTGTTTTTACAAAATAGAACCTCTCCTAGAATGGGAGATAGAAACAAACCACCTGTTCAGGGCCCAGTATGTTTGTATCTCTCTTGAATCTGGATCATGTTAACTGGGGTATAGTTTAAAAAGAACTCATAACACATGCTATGTCTTCTTTATAAGGCAATAGATCGCCATTCAGCATCAGAACATCTCCATTTCACTGGGATCCTCGGCTTGTAAAACATCTACAGTAATGCGAGGAATCTTTCCAACTGCATTTTCCACATGTTTTTACAGAATGTTATCTGTTAGGAGGCCTCTGCTAATGAAAACTGATAGGTGGACACAAGGCATCTCATTTGTAAAAAAACCCATATGCTGTCATTTTACCTGAAGAAGCTGCTTTTGGAAGATGATTCTGCAAAGCCTGCACACCTCTATCAGCCATCATGGGATCTGATGCCGAATGAGAAATTACACTCTCGACAGATCCCGGGCTTTTATTAGTTGTTGAAGGCACTTCACATTTTAGGGTTTGGGCTTTCTCAGATGGAGCCTGAGGAAAAGGTTGCTTGGGTGACGTGAAATCTTCATTTTCTAAATCCAGTCCTTGTTTAGAAACATGTCGGCCCGTCGAACGGTTTCCTGAGTCCGGAAGAGGAAAGGTTCCTATTCCACTGTCCAAGGTTCTCATTTGGCAGCAGGATTCTAAAAGGTAAAAAGACAGGTTACTTTCAATGGAAAAGACAAAGCACCACAACAGAGAGCTTGAAGGAAAGGCTTCTGGGTAAAGGAAAAGGTTACGGCTCGTAGGCATTGTACATACATAGCTAGGAGTATTTTAAAATGATATAAGGCCTTTAAAAAAACTGAGAAAAATCACTGAAAGTCAAAGCGAACAGTATTGAACTATTTATTTATTATTTATAAGATTTATAAAGCTGCCTGAATCTATAACACCCTTAGGAGGGTTTAAACAATTAAAATAATAATACAAAAATAAAGCAGAAAAAAAAAGTTCGGGAAGGAGAACCATCTAGGTTAAAAAAAATATTCTGCAAGGAATCCATCATGCACTTTAACCAAGGCCTGAGGAACTTTTAAATGAAAGCATGAGAGAAGCCATGGGAAATCTCTGGAGAAATGCTGTTCCAGAGGACTGGCAGAGCATAGACAAGGCATGCTTCCTGGATCCCATCAGATCACTGTCTGAGCAATGGGATCTGCAGGAGTCCAAATCTGTCTGATCCAATAGTAGATCTGCTGGAGATAGATAGTCCCTCAGATAGCCAGGCCCTAGTCCATGGACCAGACCTTGAATTGCAATCACCCAGCCAATTGCAACCATCCATATTAAAGTGACTAAAGCATGAATGACTGTCTGGATAGCCTCTCAATTCAAGAATGGACATAACTGACACACAAGGTAAATATGTGTGAAGGCCTTCCTAGAAACAGCTGCCACCTGTTTTTTAAACAGGAGCTGTGCATCCTAGAAAAACACCAGATTGTGTACCAGTCCTGAATAAGCATGGAATACAAGTTAATCAGAATAAGCTACCTCATTCACCACTAAAAATGAAGATTCTCCAGGGCCAAATGACCCAAATCACAACTGTTCAATCTTGACAGAATTGCGTGTGAGTCTGTTTCTTCTCGCCAGCTCCTTCATAACTTGCAAGCATTGGGAGAAAACTTCTAACAGTATCTCTCAGAGATAGCATACTGATTTATTGGATAAGCAAGCCAAAATGATCTAAGTATGACAAAAGATTGACAGCAATGTCCTTCAATGTCAGATCACAAAAACTATATCTAAAAGTATATATATCATGCTCTTAAAGATTTGGGTCAGGGTCATGGTGGCCAAGAACATAGCTGACCCAAACTCTGAGTCACCCTGGGTCATCCCACAATTTCTGTTCAACTATAAAAGCCTTTCTTTTTGACAATCTTAATATCCAACCTATTCAAATAGCGTGGTAGTACAACAAAACTAAGTACAAAGCAAAACAAAATGTCTGTTCTGTAGCTACCAGCTCTGTCCATTACCTAATAATACCACTGATTCAATTTCAAGTACAGGCATTCTTGGGGAAAAATTGAAGTACAGAGCATATGCAAACCAGATATTCCACTTTACTGCCATCTATATTAAAAATGGAAGTAAGGCATGGAATGCAAGTTAATCAGAACTGTTGCAAGTTGCATAGCTAGCTTTGGCCTATATGAGTAATACAGATCTAGTACATTTCAATATACTCTGAAATTTTATTTTACTTTTTTATTTTATTTATCAAATTTATTTGCTTCCCAATCTTGCCATGGGGCTAATTCTGGGCGACTTACAACAGTAAAAAGGAAAAAATGATAAAAATGTAAACATAATATTAGTAAAGCAATGAAATAATAAAAATAAACAATGAAAATACAATATGAATTAAAAGATGGTTGGTGGGGAATATTATAGTATATGGTCCTCAAAGAATCACAAAGCAAGTAAAATGAAGTTTCTGTTGGAGGTAATATCTTTTATTTTTCCTAAGGGACTTTCATAATAGCATTTGCTATTACAGTTATAACTTCATATACTGCCTAGAATGACTTTAGTCTAAATAAGACAGGGTTAGGCTCTTATTTGTAGAGAGGAATCTCAAAATGCTATCATGTAAAGTTATTTTTAACCAGTCCAGTAGCTATCTGGAAATACATCAATCTGGGATGTTTGAGATTTGAGCAAGGATTGTACTTTTCTTATAAAATAAAAGTCAAAGCATCCCAATTATTTTAGGCTAACCAAGTTACTCACAGAATTGTAAAATTGGCTTAGGAGACTACATGAAATGAAAGATCGCACAGAATAAATTGTACACCAAATGTAGACCTATACAACTATTCTATTTCAGGCCATCCAATACATGTCATTCTAGAGATAGATATAAGGAAATAAAAAGGGTATCCATGCATTCTGAACACTGTATGCACATAGAAATAGATAGAATTTGTTTGAGTAAGAACAAATAATGGTAGGATTAGGAAAGTATTGGCTTATCACTCATGTATAGCAATTAATGTGTAGCATCACTATTTCAGCACCATGGACAGCCCCTATCTAAACTTCAAAGTATGTTTGAAGTTGCTGCAACCTGAATAGTTTGCAGTATTTTAAACCAGGTTCAACAGTGTAAAATGATGGATGAATATCCAAGTGCAACATCACAAGCACCAAACTACAGTCTCTCTGAAAACACAAATAAGGAATATTTTTCAGAAATGAGTTTAAATTTTAGTTCCAAAAGGCAGTGAATATTACTGCTAGTATTGTTGTTAGTAACACTATCCTTGACTAATTACCTTTACAATCTTCCAAGTTGTATTTCTACGTAAGGAGAGAGAAGCTAAAGGGTTGGGGTTTTTTTTTTGCTTCTTGCAGAAATGGACCACTGCCAGATTTAATAAATCAATCTAATTGTACTGTTCTTCCTTGCCCACTCCTCTCTCTATATATTTGTAATGGTCAAAGGCCATCTACGATGTTTACCATCATTGTACTATTTCAACTACTCACTTTTACAAGATTTATGAAAGGTGGGAACTTTGAATCTATGATTCAAAAAGATAGTTTGCTCTGGAGAGGAAAGAGCAACATTAACCGAACAGATAAACAAATGTTTCTGCAATCATTTTAATCCTTTTTAATAGTTTGTTCTCTAGACAAGAAAGACCCACTAATTTGATAAAAGGATTCTTTAATATTTCTTCTTTCAGTTTCATATAACGAATCAGTTCTTTGATATTACATTTTTCATTTTACTGATTCCATTAGCTCCAAAGTACCCCTCTTCAATACTCTTCAGTACAACTATAGGCAGTTATCTCTTATTATATTTCACAGTTTATGTGAAATGAAAAGAAAATGAGTCCCATTAATGTCAATATCATTTACAAACAAGTTACCATGATTACGGAAAGTATTTTGAATTATAAATTCCACAGCACTAGCAAAGTGGTAGCAAGGCTCATTTGAAAGGGGCTCTAAGACTGAAATGTTATTTCTCAAAATCCTGGATATCTGGAAGTTACTACAGCTAATTTTCAAATAAACATGAATTGGATCCAGCTGCAAATAAATGTCTGAGGCCTTCAACCTATATTGCAAGAGTTTGTTTGGGTATCACCATTTAATTCCTCTTTGTGTTCAGAAAGCAAGTAAGAGCATTTCCTTCCTTCCTTCCTTCCTTCCTTCCTTCCTTCCTTCCTTCCTTCCTTCCTTCCTTCCTTCCTTCCTTCCTCCCTCCCTCCCTCTTGCCCTTTGAGATTAGTCTCTTGAATTTACTCACAACAGTCCTATTTACTTATTTAAAAGAGTTAAATAACTACCCGTTTTATATATTGTAACCCTGGACAGTTCAAAATGTAAAAAACAAAGTGTAAAAGCAAACATTCATACTAACAGAAAGTACATCTCATGGCACCTCCAAAAAACATTCCCCATTTATCTACTGGTCACCAGTCTCAATGTTTGTGGGAAGACGCAATGCCTCATGGCCTTCTGGGAGCTTCTTCACTGATATACTTGACTGGGAAAGGGGGCTTAGGGTCACTCTGGCTTGCAAATGGGAAAATGAAATTAATTATCTCAGCCAATGACCCTGTGGGTGTTAAAAAATCCAAATAGCCTTAGCCTTGATTTGGACTAAAGTAGCCCTCTCCAACCATCATACGGTCTAAACTGCTTTCTGAGATCACTTTGAATGCTGCTTCTCTAGGATTATTATGTAGATCATCATCTGAATTTCCACGTGATTCCTTAGTTTATATTACTTGATTCTGACCTGAAGAGTTAGAACAACAAGCTATTCTGAATAAATTCCCATTATGCCATTGTTTCAGTGACCAGAATTCATTATCATCTCTCAAATTCCTCTCTATATTTTATGACAAAATAAAACATGGGAGCAAAATACTTTTTCTTCCCTTCTGCTCTAGCTCCTTGGAGGCAACTGTCAGTGAGACAGAAGAAGGTATCTCAATCTCAATCCAGTAATTTTAGAGTCACTAATCAAGCTGGAAAATTAAAGAAATGTATCTGCT
Organism: Bungarus multicinctus; assembly: GCA_023653725.1. NCBI lineage: Eukaryota > Metazoa > Chordata > Lepidosauria > Squamata > Elapidae > Bungarus > Bungarus multicinctus. The sequence continues at coordinate 39,669,027 of CM042838.1, read as the reverse complement.
GAAAATTCCTGCAAGTGTATCAAGTTCACTCTTGCAGCAATGAGCACTAAGTTTTTCTTTCTTCTTGAAAAATATGAACAAAACAAGAGGAAAATATCCTCTGGTCCTGAATCATATTTTCTTCTTAAAAGTGTAAAATGGAAGCTATTGTGCTTCCTGCTATTTGCAGGTTTCTGGAGAAATGAAAGAAAAATCTTGTGATTATATTATAGGTGTTCTATGTGACATTCAATGCAAACCTCCTTCCATCTAGACAGAGTAATTTGCAAAATATTACAAAAGAGATTACACTAAAAGGGTTCATCGGTATCGCTACACACTTTCAGCTGACAACCGCAGAAGCATTAGCTTAAAACTGAGAGGGAGAGAAAAAAATAAGCTAAAAGTCTGATCACATCTTCTCACAACAGGCTATATAAAACTGATGGGAAACCCACTTCTATTGTCAGCCTGAGACGAAATTTAGAAAGTCCAGAGTTTGGGTATGTTTAAATTGTACTGAGGATGTATCTGAATTGTGGGGTGGACCTCAGCAGCTTATCTGAGGTCCTAGTAGCCATCCCAGGGTCTTCCTTGCCTTTTCTCCTCCTGCTGTTATCAATGTCCCAACATATCATAGGCTTCCTTGCGAGGGAATTGATCCTTTGTAAAACTACTGAATAGCATGTGGTACTTCTATGACTGCAGGGAGCAATAACTAGCCTAAACTACATACAAAAACTACAAATAAGTGATTCGCTCACCTGGAGAGGATGTCTTGGGATTCCATACTGTATAAGGCATATACAAAAAGAAGAGAAAGTCAAAGAACATGAGGAAGACCCAGAAGAAGATGGAGAAACAACATCAAAGACACACTACATCAACATCAGTTGACAATGATTGAGGCTGCCAGAACAGCGAGAACTTTGTATCTCCCAAAATGGTTGAAGGAGAAGGAGAGAAAGGAGGAGGAGGAGGAGGAGAAGGAGGAGGAGGAAGAGAAGAAGAGGGGGAGGGAGAGGGGGAGAAGAAGAGGAGGGGGAGGAGGAGGGGAAAGGGAGGAGGAGGAAGAGGAGGAAGAAGAAGAGGAAGAGGAATCATCTGTGGAGTGTTCCCATTTCTTTTATTTGTTTTCCCTTGGAAACAACAGAAAAATTTCTTGACTGCCAGATCATTAAGGCAATACCTTCGATTACTAGTCTGACTGACTGGGAATTCCTATGTATTGCAGAAGATTTCAAAATACATGTCTATAATAGAGCCTTCTAGATATGTCTAAGTATAAATTCCAAAACACTGCCATGTTGTCATGGAATGCTGTTGGTCATCAGATCCACAAGGGCAACTGATTGTGGATGGTTGTTCTAGAAAATGTGTTTGGCTTCATGTGGAATGTGAGCCAAGAAGGTTGAGTTTGCTTGCTGCCTGCAATGAATGGAACATGGCCAACTTTCTCCAGCAGTAGGAAGCAAGGAAAAGTGCAAGAAAATTGAGGGTAGGGAGGCTAAAGGGTTATCATCCTGTGGCACATTGGTAGTCAAAGTGAAGGGTAGAAGAGAAGGAGGAAAACAAAGACACCCAAAAGATTGGGAGTGGATAGGATGGTATTGGGAGCTGCAGAAGGAAGGAAGAGAGGGAGGGAGGAAGGAAAGAAAAATTGTTGTGTCACTGATGTACTTGTTTTGTTCTCAGCTCTTCCTTTACTTCTACCCATTGCCCCTTTTCAACCTATACATAAACTATAACAGTCCAGTTTAGTTTCATGCATCAAATCATCTGAATAATATGTGAAAAACAGGCACTCTCTCTGCTGAATACTTCACTTACAAAATCTTTTGCATATCCTTAAATTAGATCAAATAAAATAATTCAACCTAGATTGTAGTGCGCAATCATGTATTGGCTGGCACTGCTCAATACAATCTAACAAATCATGTCCTTTTCAATTTTATGTTTCCTCCTATTGATGTTTTCATAATATTTCCCGTTTGTTATTTAATTTTGTCACAGTAGGCACAGCTCTTTCAAATTCTGTTTTCCTTTTTACTATATTATGAATCTTAGTGGATTGCTAGCATGTCCCATGGCTCAAATATTGTTTGAACACTAATGACATTTATTCTGAGGAATTATTACATTTACATCCAAAATATTGACCAAACCGAGTAGTTCAAATATACATAGCAGGGGCAAAGGATTCCCCTGCTAGAAATTAAATGTGTGAAATGGGCCTACCTAAAACTTGCACTAAATTAAATGGCTGGTGTTCTTGGAAGGAAATAGATTCATCCATGGATGCCGATTAATTCTGAAACACTAACATTTCCAAATATTAGCCTGCTTTTTCATAAGCGCTCCAATATGAATCGTTCTTTTCTTTAATATACATTTGCAATTGGCAAGTAGACCTCAAACTACAGATGGCAGAACAGATCTCTTTATTTGCCCGTCCTTTCTATTCTTGGAAATGCTAAAACAAGCAAAACAAAACAAAAAAACAAAAAAACCTCCCTCCCTAGAAATTAAGATTTTTTTTCTTCCAAATCAGTTTTAAAGTGGATTACATATGTTGGGCTGTGCTTAACTACATTAACTAAAGTTGAATGCATCTGGTTTTCATTGTTTTGCTCTGAATGGCCAACTAGTACATGAAACTTAAAAGAAATAAGCTGTTCGTAAAAGTTTATTTTTTGAGATTGGTTTGTAAAAACTAGTCTCAAAGCCATGGCATACACTGAAAAATAGAAACACTGCATTCAAACCAGCATGCATGAAGCAGAATTGTATTGTCAACCGATAGGGCTGCACCTAAAGCCTTGCCATGCCTTGGGGCCTCAAATTCTAATACTGAATTGGAAGCACACCACACTTACAACTGCTGTATATTTTCAGCAGACAGAACTGCTGCCTTATTTGTGATTGCTCCACAACATTATCCAGAAGATGCCTGAGATTAATACAGGTGGCGCTCAACTTACAACCACAAATGAGGCAAAATTTCCATGGCTAACATTTGAGATATTTGTTGAGTGAGTTTTGCCCCATTTTATGACCTTCCTTGCTATGGTTGTTAAGTGAACCATCACAGTTGTTAATGCCATGTTAAGGGAATCTGTCTTCCCCATTGACTTTGCTTGTCAGAAGGTCACAAAAAGTGAATGCAGGAACCTAAGACACTGCAACCGTCATAAATATGAACCTATTGTCAAGCATCTACTGCCATTTGTCACAAATGGGTGTAGGGTCTCCTGCTTAGGTGGGGGGTTGGACTAGATGACCTACAAGGTCCCTTCCAACTCTGATTATCTGTATCTGTATCAGTATGCTGCAATGGTCATAATGTGAAAAACAAACAGGTCACTTTTTTCACTAAACAAAGTCACTAAACAAATAACTTTATGTTACTAACTAACTTTACTTAAGGACTGCCTGTATATAGCTTCTCAGACCATAGGATCAGGTAACTGAATGAACCAATCAGAGCATATCTAGCTTTATGTAACAGTTAGGAATCCACAGGCTTCTTCAAAGCCAAATTAAACATTATATCCTTTTGTTGCCAATTCAGATAGATCTACCGATCCTGAAAAACCTACTTTTTTTTTTCAAATTGAAAACATATAAGGTAATATCTGTTTATCTATTGGTTCAAACTCAGTTCCTTTTCAGATGATCCTTTACTTCCTTTTCTTTAGTCAGCTACTGAAATGTAATAATAACCAACTGATCACTTCTTGGAATATACTGCCAGACATATTGGAAAGCACAGAAACAAAACCATTTGCAATAGAATGAAATTCTCACTTATGAACTGGACAAGCTTTAAAAGTTACAGTTTTGCTTTTCAGCCATTTGGGAAACCTTGTAGAACAGCCTTCTCTACCCAAAAAGTGACTTTACTGAATGTTAACTTTCATGGGAAGACGACATACATATTTCCAAGATCATAGCTTCTTAAGCTCTCCCTGTATTGTGTTGTGATTTGTTATTTACTCATGCTGAAAGTTCAGTAACGTTCACATTGCTCATGTGGGTATTACAGCAGAGATGTTCATCCATGTCTCCCTAGAGTCTTTTAGCCAAAGTTTACATCAGAGAACATTAGCCAATGATGAGCAAATCAATAGATTCAGGGTTAAACATCTATGCTATTTGTTCGTTTTCTTGTACTTATGTCTCCCTGTCTTAAGACATTTTTTTTCAGGATCTGTCTCCATATGAAAAAGGGGGAAATTAATATCCTTATTCATCTGCTGCAATTGTAAAGATGAACTGAGGTGCTGCTTATTCGAAGAATCCAGCTCTGAAAAGAGCTGCCTCACCAATATGGAGTGCCAAACAAAGAAAAAGCAGAGGAAAATATCAGAATCCAAACCTCTGAAAAGAAAGAAGCTGGGAAGGCTGTAATACCAGGACAACTTACAGTTGTGTCAGGCAGCAAGACAATTAGTTCACTCCTTCTTTATAGACCCAATGTCTACCATCAACCCTAAACTCTCATACTTTAGTCACAGTGGATGTCAGCTTATTGTAGATTATTGTTTGATTTCCTAGATTCAGTAGTCCACCTTCTGCATGCCGAGTTTACTATGGATGGTATTTTAAAACAGTTTAAGGAGATAAGGGTTGGAGAGTGAGGCTTTTTTTTCATAATAATAATAAAACTTTCCTATTTTCTCTCAACTGAAGTCTGGTTCCTCCCCCCCCCCGGGGTGGGATTCAATTTTTTTACAACTGGTTTTGTGGGCATGGCTTAGGTGGTGGGCATGGCTTGGTGGTCATGTTATTGGCTGGGCGTGGCCAACTCAATCTCGCCTGGCCTCTCATGACTGTGGGGATGCTGCAACAATCGTAAGTGTGAAAAATGGTCATAAGTCACTTTTTTCAGTGCCATTGTAAATTTGAATGGTCACTCCACACAAGCAAAGTACCACCAAAGGAGGGGAAAAAAACTCCAGAGAAGTCCCTGAGACAGGAAGTCTAGTCCTGCCAAGAATGTAATAAGAGTTCACGGAGAGGCAGTTTTTGTAAGCAACACCAGAATGTTTCCTTCCTGTCTTCCTTACAGGATTAGGCCAGTAATTTCTTCTAACAATCGGTTTTCTGAACTGCTTAGAATGTTAACATTCTAGAATGTTAGCGAATAGGTGCGAACTGGTAGAATCCCATCCCTGTCCCCCCCAAAACATAAAAACTAAGCAATTAGCTTTTTATAAGATTTGAGATATCAAATTCTGCTTAGTTTCTGACCATTTTAAATGTGACCCAAATATTTGCTAACTACTGAATTATCCACGGACTGCTAAACAGGAATTCTTATTCAGATGTCTTCTATTCTTCTTAGCTTATTCAAAATCAATCTATATAAATGTGATTCAATAATCCACAGAATTCTGAACACAGATTATTATTTTGAGTAAGAAAACAATTAAAAATTGTGGTAATATGTTCACTAAAACAAGAGTAGGAAGTTTTGGTGAATCCACACATTTTCTTCCAAATTATCCCAATTTCAGGACATGAATTTTCCTCCTCTAGACCAGATGATATTCTAAGCACTGTGCCCAAAGCTAACTGAATATAAGCAGGAAATGACAGTAGTTAGCAAATGGTTATGATTTAAGGCCAACATTTTAACATGAATTTATTTCGGGAAGCTATTTTCCTTTTAACAAATTACTGCAATAAAAGCTGGTTGGGGGGGTGGGGAGAACTAACTTCATCTTCAGAAACAGAATTCTGTCCCTTCATATTAGCTCAAATTGAAATGGATGAATAATTCATTGATAACAGTAAAGGCATCCACTTAGGCCATCTGAACAGCACGGAACTTTGGAGGACTTCCCATTGTATTTTCCCCATCTGTAGAATATGGTATTGGGGACAAAATGAGCATTTTTTTTTTACTAGCTACAAGTTATATTTATTATTTTGGGAGGATAGATGTAAGGAAAAATAGGTAAAACAAGACTCCAAATAGCTAGAATTTCTATGCATTGTTTCTGTAAAGCCACTTATCTGAGAAATCACAACACAAACACAACGAAAAGTACATAAAGAGAATTATCAGAGCCTTATATTCATTGGAATATAAGGCTCTGACCATTCTGTTTATGGACTTTTCTGGTTCTCACTTTCATTGTTATGGAATCCCTGAATACTAGGATAAGAGTCAGGTAAGAAATGCAGGATACTTTTTACAAAGCTAGATTTTAGCTGCTTCTTCCAATAATTTTGTCATATCGTCACTCTGTGATCATTTCTCTTTTTTTTAAATAGATGTTTTAAATTTGATTCCCTTAATATTTTCATACAAGCTAAATTATGCAGGTGGTGATTTCTCTGTGACAAAATATGAGACAACTTCCTATTCCTAATTTACAGATAGCCATTTGACTGGGGGAACCCACTTTATCTTCCTAACAAGTAAATACAGAATTTTAAAAGAATGATTGAAATCAGGGAAAAATATGTTGCACACACAGAAATCGAGTTGTCAATTTCTAGATGTAGCCTGAGTTATTCATTTCTAGATCAAAACTATGGTTCTTATAAAAAATGAAATATAAGCCATCCAATTTTTATATATTGCTTATGAAGCAGAGAATTGAAAGAATTTACCCCTAAACTAGCTGTTATAGCATATACATACAGTGCATTGAGAAAGCAGTCCTACTCCCTTCACTTTTATTATGCTGCAGCCTGATTCTACAGCTTCTCTCTCTCACTAATCTACGCTCAGTATCCCATCATGACAAAGCGAAAACAGAATTTTGGAAGTGTCTGTAAATTTATTTACCAATTGAATGGAATAAATAACCAGTGGAATGGTTTGTCTTGAAAATTTGTGGATGCCCCATCACCAGAGGCTTTTAAAAAAAAAGATTGGATAGCCAATTGTCTGAAATGGTATTGGTTCTCCTACTTGACCAGCAGGTTGGATAAGAAGATCTTTAAGGTCTCTTCCAACTCTGTTATTCTGTTAATTTTGGAGATGTGCTTCCTGTCAAACCATTCAAAGGATAAGCACAGCTCACCATGGGAAAAAAAAAAGTATCGTTTTGACTTAGAAGGATTCTATAAAGATGAAATCCACATAAAACTATAATACTGATCATATTTAAAAGGGTTGACTTATTGGTCATAGTAGTATATTTAACTGATTCTGGAAGCCGTCATCCCCAGAAGGGAAACTTTAGGTATTACCTAAAGACACCATTCATTTGGAACAATACATCTTAGATTGATAAAACAAAATCTTCAAAATATGAATTTGGGATAAAAATATTGAAGTGCTTGAAGGAAACAACATCTTGCCGTAGTGCTTCTAGCATGGGTTGGGGTTTGTGGCAGCTAGTTCACAGGAACTATTGACAAATGGAAGGAAGAATGGATTTGACTAAATATCAATATACCCTAAATATTAACACCTCATTGTCAGTGAAGAACTGGAAGGCAGAAAGAGAGTACATATTTCAGCAAGACAGTAATTCGAAATGTAGCTTGAAATCAGTCAAAGTATTTACTTACAAAAGATAAATGTTTTTAAATGTCCCCCCGTATCGGGACATTCCTGAAAATATGTGGTCAGATTTCAACCATGTAGGGCTTGTGAAAGAGATCTAAGAATATGTCTGAACTAGAAGAGTTTCGCAAAGAAGAACAGGAGGTAAAAAAAAGACTGCCCAATACAACGATAGAAAGATGCTTCACTGTTCTGTTATTTTGAATCTGTATATAACTGGTCATAAAAGGATGCAAGATATGCGTTCAAATCTGCAAGAAAACTAGTTGTTTAACTTTGTACAACGTAAAGGTTGTGTCAGCTCTGATTCATTTAGAGTTTATTGAAACATACCATTTGACCAGGTGTGCCTAAACATTTGCATGCAACTGTCGGATTTACACTTATTTTTCAGAGTGCTAATCATTTTATATTCTCCATGTAACTGAGATGGTACAGGGTAAATTTTCTGGAAAATTAATTATAATTCAATGGCTGATTATATTATAATTCAATAGCTGACTGTACATAATTATAAAGGCATTTTAAGACTATGTTTAATAAGGAAGTTGATCCAGAACACTAATATATTTGGCTTACAGGAGGGACAGCTAAACTGAATAACCCAGTAGTGTTGCAGAAGAATTGGCAATTAGACAAGAGCAATGTGTATTATCTCTTAGAAGAAGAAAGTAATTATTTGTCTTCAACAAACTGTGACGAAGAGTAACTTGACATTATTTAGAAGATAATAATGCATACTAGATATTTATTATTTAGGAAGGGAGATTTTTTTAAAAAATAATTCCTTTTATAAAGAATGAATGCATGTTTCCAGAATAGAATTGTTTCTACATAAAACCATTTCAACAAATTCCCGTTAACTTTGTATATCCCAATCATTATCAAAGTTCTGACAATTTTCAATGATTCCTTGTTTAATTTTAAGTATGCTTTCTTAAAAAGGCACATTTGGAAATTTTACAGTATGTTGAGGATATCTCACAAAACAGCTATCATGGCCAACCATGGAACATCCATTTATCCAAAGGTGAACTAGTCTTCTGGGAAATATGTTTCTCAGTTCAGAAGGGGTCTTTCAAGACTGATGGAAATAAATATGATTCTAGAGAGTAATGTTCTGTTTCTTAACAGTCTAACCTTAAATAAGCGGGCTATAGTTTCTGGCAGATGTTTGGACAATGTGATCTTTTTAATTTTTTGCTAATTAAATAACTGTTGAGAATTGCAAAATTGAAAGTGAAATATCAGCCAATCAAATAAATAAATAAATAAATACCTTAGCCCCATATCTGCCTGGTGTTATTTCTCTTTATAGTCTTGTTCACTTCTTATGATCAGGGCCTTTTTCTGCTCTAGGTTATAAATTCTGATCTTCCAGGATTTGGCTTCATAACTCTGGAATCAGCTCCCTCCTTCGCTTTGTCTCTTCAATGACCTCAAAAGGGATTTACACATCTCTTATTTGACATGAGTTAATGGAAACCAATTATCCCAATTTATACTTACTCTTCTTGCTTAAATATTGTTTTATTAGACTTATAGATGTATGTGTATTTGGTCGTACTATAGAGCAATGCTTTAAATGTGTATGGTTGTTGCTTTTGTTTCTCCTAGTTAATATTTGTGTAAAAGTTTGGTTGTTGAGACCTAATTTTATTTGTTGAAATAAGCTCCAACAAATATGGCAGTAGAGGCATGTTAAGAAATTATTCACAACTTATAAAATCTAGTACACAATGACAGTATTTCCAGAAAAGAGTTTTTTGGTATTCACCTTACCAGATATCTCTAGTGTCTAGTGCTAGCTAGCTATTTATTTATTTATTTATTTATTTATTTATTATTTATTTATTTACACACATTTATATACCGCCCTTCTCCCGAAGGACTTAGGGTGGTGTACAGATAACTATAAAATATTCCATATATTTCCTTGTACAGGAACATTTGTATGTTGAACTATGTGTACAAAGGGAATTTTTCTAAACAGATCTGCAAAGTTTCAAGGATATCAAAAGGATACTCTATACAACATGCATGAAGTCCTATTCTCAACATAACTGTTGGAGTAAGTTGTAAAAATAATATTTGTATATAACTACAGTAAACTATTGTTTCTCAAAAGTGTGCCAGCATATTTCCACATCAATTCCCTGCTAACATTTCAATTTTCTGAACCTGTCTTGAAAAGTTACAAATCAACAACTACAAGATTGCACTAACTTGTTAGATCACTTTCTCTCACACATACAATTAAAACTTGGCTATCTCTACAGTGCTCTAGAACTATTAGAAAAAGTGTGATGACACGCAGATACAGATAGCTAAAAACTTGATCTGTTGCTGTCCTTTTGATCCAAATAAAATACCTCAGAATAAATTTTTTAAAAGGTACTCCCTCAAAAAAGTAACAGTTGATTTGATGCTACTGGTTTTGTCTGGCAGCTGGTATCCTACTAAATTTGCTTGGAAAACATTTAGGTGTTCTATAGATTTCTCTGGATAGCAAGTAAGGACATGATGCAAATATTCCTTTATCTGATGGGATGGAAAATGAATGGCTCACATACTTGTGAAGATGATTGCTACATGATTCTACTCAATTTCTATTGAAAGGGTTCATTAAATAAAGATTGACACTGATAAGCTACATTCTCAAGCTGCAGGAGAGCATAACAAACTTCTGTTGAATATAGCTTTTGGTTTCAGGTGAGATGATTTTTTAGTACTGCACATTCTTTTCTTTCTCTGAATTTTACATCCCATTTTCTGAATAAAAACTCATCCAATTCATTACAGTTTGTTACTAAATCTACTCATTTCAATAGATCATTCTGTAATATCTTAACAATTCATGGATGCACTCATCTAATTTGACTGTTACTTTGCAGATATTTTTAATGCAAAGGATATTATCTCAAATCTGATGAGCTTAAGCAAGGCACTAAAGTCAGTCTTATCTTCCACATAACTTAAATAATAAAATAATACACCTGTTTATTGATTATTTCAATAAAAGTAATATTTGGGTATATATATTACTTGAGAAATAATTTGATGTCTGTGGTCAGAAAGAATTCATAAGAACAGAGTCAACTAGTAATTACACAGGTATATAAACCTATTCAGATCTTAAGAACATACATGTGTATATGAACATGGATATGAACCTATTCAGTTCTTAAAATCAGCAGCACAAGCAGTCTTAAAGGCATCTTTATTTTCCCAAGGCACTGCTATCATGTCACCCCTCTAGTCCTTCTTTTCATTAAAGGCATGCTGCTCCCATTCACTTTGATTTCAGGAAAGCAGTCAAGATCTCCCTCTTCCACCATGCTTTGTCAGTCTGATTTGGCTGTGGTCATAACTTCTTAAAATGAGATTTTCATTGCTTATATTTTCTGTTGTCTTCTTTCTAATAGCTAGGCACCTTCAGTAATTTTTGGGTAGCAAGATGGAATATAAATGCAGTAAGTAAACAACCAAAGGCTGGCAAAAGATAGAAAAGAAATAATCTCTTAAAATCTTCTCCTTGTTGCTATCTAATATATAAGCCTTCTAATAGGTGCTCTTAATATATGGAGAGAATACTGATCTACAATAAGGCAGGGATGGGTAACGCAAGGACTAACTATTAGATTGTTTATTATCCTCTCCTCCATAATTTCTAGAGTTGTATTAAGCAAGAAGAATTTAATCACCTTCCTCTTGGTGACCTCTTTCCTTGGCAATTGCATTCTTGATATCTGTTCCAACAGCAGATTAACCAACTATTATAAGCTTGGTTTTTTCCCCCTGGGAAGAAATTGCATGAGGACAATATTCATTTATCTTCTCTGAGAGATCACACAAACAATTCCTCAACTTGTTCAGTAACAAGGATAGCAGTGCTGCCAAGAGTATAATGGGGATAGGAATTGCAGAGAATGTACACCCACAATGTACCGCGTTGGAGACCTCTGAGGGCTATAGGGTTACCAACACTGAAAATCCTTAATGGAATATTAACAATTGTGAAAATTGGACAAGCATTCCTATCCATCTGCTGAACTGACGTAGAGTACTTTAGGTCCAAAGAGTTGCAGTAATTGAAAAAGTATGGTCTCCTTACTCATGAAGCAGGCAGAAATCCGATCAGCTTATTAAAGAAAGCTACCATTATACAAAGTACCTTCACAACATGAAATGGAGATGTAGATAGAGATACATGCCAATGCCTTTTACAGGACACAATAAATATATGCTAACAACAAACATATTTTTTCAATCGTTTCCTATCCAGTCATAACAGAGACATACCAACCATGCTCCCAATATTTGCAGAATTACGAACAAATTAAGCTAGACACACTTATAGAAACACACACACACAAACCCCCAAAACAGCCCAAGAAGCATAGCAGACTATTCCATATACATACAAGTGGGGTTATTGGAGGTAAGTCTAAAAACCTGGAGCAGAAGGTGAAGGAAACAGAGTGGTTTAAAACCTGAATCAGAGTATTTAAGAATGCAGAATTTGTTCTGGGTCCTGTCTATATAACTAAATAATAAAGTCAAAATCCTTATATAATAAAAATGCCCCTATATAATAAAAATGATCCACAAGAAATATGCCTCTACAATTTCTGTACTTTGTAGAAATACAAAACAAAGAAAGACATAGAATCATAAAATTGGAAAACACTTGAATTAGACTCGATGAGAGCAAACAACTGGAAAGAGCAATGATACCTTTCAATTTGATCAGGAATGCTCCAAATAGTAATATTTCTAGAGACAACCTCACTTATAAAATTGATGGAATAAACTGTAATTGACACATCACATAGTCGACACATAATCGGAGAGGGTATAAGCACACATCTTGATACCATGACAGGTACCTATCTATTCATGCATATGTAAAAAGCAGGGTTATATATTAAAAACTTACATTTAGGAAGGATTTTTTTTTTGACCCGGCGGGTGAAAAGAGGAGGGGGGGAATAAATCTTTGATACTTAATGCAATTTCTGACCCAAAAAAAGCAGAATGAAGACTGAACATTTCTCTCTCAAGTTAAACAAGAATAGAATTCTTTAATGATTTTCCTATAATGCTTAAGAGCTCTTTAATATAAAGCTTCATTCTTCACTTTTGAATGTTTAGCATCACTTTGTCTCTGAACTTTCAATCAAATTATATGCAAAACTCTTTGATCAAAAAGTTTCCCTTTGAATTTTTCATCACCTTATTCTTTCTTTTGTGGGAACTAGAGGTGTGGTCTGAAAATTATCATCATTATTATATGTGTCCTGTTTCAGAGATATTTCCCTACCAGACAGAGAAACAGAACTATCACATGTGTGCAAAAAAGTAGTTGGAAGAGGAGCAACTTTCAACTTCCTGCTGGCTTCCCCATTGACTTTCCTTCTGGAAAGCATTCGAAATGATGGATATGTGATCACGACAGCAATGCAATGGCGCAGCGCTGAAGTAGTTATAGCTGAAGCAACTACAACTTTGCCAAATTTCAATCCCATATGAATAATGGGTCCCAGATTTTGGATGCATTTTTTAAGTTAGCCTGTATGGGGTACGTTGTAAAGAAGTATGGGTCTATGATGCACTGTTATTTAGAATTTATTTGATTTGTCAATCACTTACAAGATAATAGGTATAAATATATACATAGTTATGAATACATGAAATGGGTACATATAAGAAAAATAAAAGAAACAATAGGACAGGGACGGTAGGCATGTTGGTACGCTTATGCACGCCCCCTATTACATAATTCCAATCCCAATTACAGATTAACAGAGTTGGAAGGGACCTTGTAGGTCATCTAGTCCAGAGGTCACCAACCTTTGGGACCTCAGGGACCACCAAACTCATAATTTTAAATTCCGCGGACCACTCCTATGTATTTTGACTGACGGCGGCTTGCTGACATTTTCCCAAGGTCTCTGCAGAAAGCAGCAGAGACCCTGGGAAAATCCCAAAAAAAAGTCTGCAGAAAAATTCCCCACCCCGTTTTCCTATCAATCTATCATTCTTTATTTGGGATTGCAGGATACTATCTCCAGCTCCGTTCTCAGGGGGAGAGAGAGAGACTTTTGGCTTCATGCAAGGAAACCAGCAGAAGCAGCAGAAGTCTTTCTTTCTCTCCCCCAAACTCCGCCAGAAATGAGTTTTTGTGGGGGTGACATTTCTCTATGGACCACCAAAATTTTCTCACTGGTTGGCGACCACTGATCTAGTCCAACCCCCCCACCCAAGGAGGAGACAGGTTGTAGGTTACAGCCTACAAACAAGAAGGTTTTAGTATGTAGATCAATTGCTCTCAATTTCAAAAAAATATTTAATGAAATCCAGCTCAACAATTTCAATGAAGGATGTATATAACTGAAACACTGTTATTAACAGTTGTTTTATAATGTGTTTAGTTTTATAGTATTAATATGGATTTTATGCTATTTTAACTTTTGTTTGGGAGCCGTCCAGAATTGGTTATAAGATGGGTGGCTACATAAATGTTTTAAATAAATAATTAAAAAACAAAGGCATATATAAGACAGACTTTTGTTTCCTGATGAAATTGTTTTTAAATTAAATCGTTGAACCTTTTGCAGTGTTGTTCTTAAAAAGTGAAAAATGATGTTACAAGAAAATGGCTTCTATAGAAGGCAGAATCTACCTGGCAGATGTTGAACAATAAATTTAATGGACTGCAAAGCTCAAGTACAGCATACAAAAGAAGCTGTCACTTCAGTTTTTAATTCTGGGGCAAACACTTGTATTTCTGATTACAGAGGGAATTGCTGTTGGGTTTCACTAAACCTTCTTGCTCCTTGATCTATTTATTTCCCTTTTAAACCTCAATGGAATACACATTTCTCTAAAATCAATGTGCACTGTATTTCTGAGTAATATATTCTAGAAGAGCTTCCTAGACAGAAAAAAATTCTGTGCCATCCAAATAACAGCCTTATCATTTCTTCTACTGATGAAATTTATACAATGATCCTTCAAATTCTTTTTTATTGTTGTTGTGTACAGATATGTATAGTATAGACAGAAGTAAACTTAAACAGACAATTACAATGGTTCCTTTATGCCTTTCTTCTGCAACTAAGCACAAAAATAGGATTATATCCTATATTCTCTAAGTAGACTTATGTTCTCATAATATTTTCCCCCCTTCTAGTCATAAAAATCATCATGTCCCCTGAAACCTGCTCCATAGAATCACCACCAAAATGGATGTGTGTGGAATGGGTGAGAATATTTTGCTACTGGTAATAGATGCCATTCCACTATGGATGGGCGCTATGGAAGGTAAGTCAATTATACTACGACAACTGGTATAGCATCTTTGCAAAGTCAATAAATTAATCAGTCAATCAATCAAATCTCACCAGACAAAGCTGAATAAGAACCAAAATACCCAAATCATACTTAAAATAAAATCAGAGACACGGAGACTTAACAAATGAAGGCGAATATATGTGTCCCAAGATAATGTTGCAAATCCAAATTGGATCCTACAACAGAGACTTAAAAAATTGATTATGGATTCTTGCAATTTCTAGATTCACTTTTTAAACAGGTATGGAATGTCCAGTTTTCCCTGCTGTAAAAATATCTAATGATTTACAATGTCTAGAACAATAGTTTAGATTCTTATCAAACATATTATGCTGTATTCTCAGGTTCTTTTAAAGAAAGGTTAATCCTAGAAAGTATTAGAATATTTCAAACATACAGGCTCACTAAATACATTTGAACAGGATAAAAAAAATGCCTGGAAACCAATATTTATATATGCATGGCTTTAATTGAACCATGAGTATTTAATTGTGATAAAATACTCTAGAACCACAAATTGCATGTTTGCTAACTTGTCAACCATATATACTGTACCAACTTAAGTATTCAATAAAGGAATGATTCTTTTTCATATAGATATTTTTTACTCTTAAACTATGCAAACACTCAATTTTGTTTCATGAAAATGTGTTTTTTTTCCAGGGTACAAAAGTGAAGACAAAATAATGGCTCATTAAAATGTGAAAATAAAACAATATATCAAAATAATCTTTAAATTAGCATTTCAAAGCAGATCTAGTGATTGGGAAAAAATTGGAAACAAAAGTACATAAAAGCATATCAGATGGAATATTCTATCCCCTTGGGAGAGAGGTAGAAAACATGGCTAATGCAAGAGATTGTGAATAACAAACAAAAATTTGTGCAATACGCTTCGGAGTTTAAATTTAAGCCAGGGCTCAGAACATGTGAAAAATATTCTATCAATTTATTTGTTTTTTTTAAGGTAAACACATCTTCTTAGTCTAAATGCCCTTATTGTGTGAATATGGTAGTTCATTTCTTTATTATTATTTATTTAATAATATTAAATTAATTTATCATTATTAAAATATGCTTTATTTATACCCCAACTTTATTATTTTTATAAACAACTCAAGGTGGCAAACACATCTAATACTCCTTTCTTCTTTTATTTTCCTCCCAACAACCACCATGTGAGGTGAGTTAATCTAAGAGAGAGTGACTGGCCTAAAATCACCTAGCTGGTTTTTCATATCTAAGGCAGGACTAGAACTCCTGGTCTGTAGCCTGGTGCCTTAACCACTAGACCAAATTCTCCATATATTAGCTATATAATAGAATCTGCTTATTTCTAGCAAGGGAAAACAAAATAGTATATATAGCAATAGCTCTTAGATTTATATACCGCTTTATAATGCTTTACAGCCCCCACAAAGCGGTTTACAGAGTCAGATATTGCCCCAACAATTTGGGTCCTCATTTTACCCACCTCAGAAGGATGGAAGGCTGAGTCAACCTTGAGCCTGGTGGGATTTGATCTGTCATATTGCAGTAGGAGTAGCTTGCAATACTGCACTCTAACCACTGCGCCACCGAGGCTCTATATATATTATTGACATAATTTGTATTAAATATATTTATGACCCAGAATAAAACATTTTTTTAAAAAAATATCAGTGTAGTAAGTTAAGTGTGCTAGTTTGCTGTGTGTCGCTAAAATACATTTATATATATATATATATTTGACAATTTTTAAAAAATAACATGGATAGTTCAACTATCTTTTAGTTTCTGGGTTGAATCAGTAGAACTGTATCTATCGTCACGGTGGTGAGATGATCTATTATGTTCAGCACAATATATAGGGTTTGGAGCTCTAACTGACAGTCAACGTAGCATAATTTAAAGAAGATTTGTTGTTGTGCATGTACAGGTATCTCTATAATAACTGTTTATTAAACTTGCAGAGAATCTTAGAACTAAAATAAGGAGATTATTGCTCTATGTCTCACAATGTAGACTATTTCCCTAAGAGACTGTGGGAAGTGATGAATTTAGGCTGGTAAATTTAAATATTTGACTAAGTAACTCCTTCTTCAGAGAAAAGTTTGTAGGCAGGCCATGCATAGCTTCCAATTACTTAGTTACTAGTTCCTGGTAATTTGACAATCATCTTTCAAACTGTGTTATGATACTGAAGTACAATTTTGCATGAGTGTGTAGAATAACTAATGTATGATAGATTTTTAAATCTTTGATTCTGTTTCCAGCTGAGTCCTTATTATAGCCTTTTAAAATATAGGACAAGTCTTTCTCATCCAAGGCAGAATCGTCTCCTTAATCCCTGATGGATTTATTTCTAGGAAAAAAAAATCCATTCAAATCAGCTGCAGAAATGCCAATTTTGATATGTGGCACCAGACCTTCCAACATACCATTCTCCCATTCTTCTCATTAGACATTGCTCGAGACTAATTCTAGTTCATTTGTTATTCATCATATAGAATTATATTATTTTATAGCAAATTTTCCAAAAGCCAAAACATCCCACTGGAAAAGGAATCAAACTCAATGGCTTTATGAAAGCTTGACTACTCTTCATGTTGCAGCATCATGTTGTATTCTCTGACATCAGAACTAAAACAAGATGTTCTGTAAAAGGCTTCTACAAATGGATATGTAGCACAATCAATGCATTTAAGGATAATAAAGAGACAATAGACAATAATATTGTTTGATTTGGCAACTAATTCAAATCAATATTCAGAGTGGAAAGCTATGAACTTTCCCTCAACTCTGCAATCTTTTTATATGTCCAGATTATATGTTTATAATTTTATTCCAGTTTTCTTCGCTTTACGGACCTAAATATGAGAATGGGTCACAAAGTCATATTTTTATTACTCTTCTAAAGGCAAATTGTTGCTAAATGAAGCGGTACTTAAATGAGGACTACCTGTACTACCAGGATAAGTTCAGTAAGTTTTGTTTTGGTGCTTCGTTTGTAACACAACATAGAAACAAAAGCAGAGTGTCAGGTAGAAGCAAAAACAGCACCACTGGTCGTAACATAACACTTAGTAAATTAGAAAACTATCTGCACCTAGGTAAGGAATTTCTTACTAACAGCAAATACGGTGGGGTTTTTTTTAAAAAAAGCAAAAAATCTAAAACTTTAGAGGTAATTCCGCAAAGTAAACAACAGCCATGTTTTGTCTAATTCACACACTGCGCAAACAATACAGGAATACATACAGTGCACAAGAGAAGAAGAGGAGGAGAAGCTAGCAAGTTTTTATTCCATTAATTAAACTTTGAAGACTTGGATTACAGAAATGGTGATTGAGCATTTACTTGGTAAAAATTTGGGTTAGAATGAAAAAAAGGGGGAGGATTAGAATGAACCCAATGATAAAATGGCCCTGTAGCTGCTTCCCTGATTTTTATTTTGCTTAGGGGCTTGCGAGACAGATTGGTGGATGTGAAATATAGGAAGAGTGTAAGAGTTGAAAGGAAAGTTTGTTGCATAAATGGAAATTTGTGACACAGGCATACATACTTCAGATCCATCTCTCCACCTTTTTATTTCTTATTGCTACTTTAGCGAAAATTAGGTCTGATGCATAAAAAAGAACACCGAATATTTATGTTTGGGGGACATTCAGTATGCCACTCAGAACTTTCCATGAAACCGAATACCATTTTTTTCAACAAAAATACCATTTCCCCCCAACATACTGAAAAGGGATGAGATGAGAAAACTCCTGAAAGCTAATGTTTAAATTAGTAACATGAAAATCTCAAATAATTCTCCATTAAATAAGAGCTGCAATGGAGGAAATTAGCAGCTGGAGAAAAGTGTAAGAGAAATAGACTCATCCCCTTCCTCCAAGACTACAGATCTACCACGAGGCCAAAATAATGAAAAATGAGTTGCATGGAACTTCATTAAGTCATATGGTTTATGCTGTGATAAACAGTTTGTCATTTGCCTTCTTGCTCCCCTTACGGATTTCCAAGTACAGTAACATGCCCTGGATTTCTTTATGGAGATTCTCAATCATCCAAGTCATGGTTATCCCAAAGGTGCTTTTTCCATAAGGCAACTGAACTTTCCTGGTTTTTTCCCCATTAAAAACATTTCTCTTCTCAACCAAAATGCTTCTTCAGTTCTAACTGATTGGTGGGAAAATTCTAGGCTTTGAAGACTTGGAGTAGACAAATGGTGACCATGTTTTTCCTAGGTAATAATAAGTTGTATTTAAACATACTCTGTATTTAAAGTATCTATGGCTGCTATTTGAAAAGAAGTGTTAAGAAATTCCTGTCTAATTGTCCTCTGTTTATTATGATTCAGTGAGTTACATAAAGAGAAAATACACAGTTCAATTTATTAGTTTACCTATTAAATGGCTTTGATTTCTTGAATCTGGGAGGTTATCTTCTACATCCTCTTGAAAGTTTTCTCTCACTACCTTGACCTACATGACATTAAAAAAAGAAAACAATAAAAATCTCTTTCAAGTATCTCTTTGGAAGAGCACAAAACAAAAGCCAAATGATTTTAGAACAGTAACACACACACACACACACACACACGCACACACACGCACACACACACATGCACACACACACACACACACACACAATTTTGGTTCTTTTGTTATCACCTTAGTGATAATATCTTAATATAACTTCCAAATCATACACAGTAAGAATTTAAAGTCACTTCATCCTGTGATTAATGACTTCTAAATTGGTTCTAAATGCTTGAATAAAAGCAACATCATGCAGCTATCAAAAACAAATTTTGAAGACAAATAATCCTTAAAGAAAAAACATATTCTATGATTCATTTTAACAAAAGCAAAGAAATAGAGCTAAATCTCATGAAGGCATAAATTACCCACTTTGGAAATATTATGTGTTTTTGTCTCCTTTATTTATACTAATAATACAAGATGTCCATGAAAAGTACTAGAGGAAGTTCCTTCCTACAGTGCTAATATTACTTAGGCTTTATGCTAATAACTACTGGCTAACCTTTATCAAAGTGCAATGCATTATTGTTATCAGAGGTGGGATTAAATATAAGCAGTGGTTTATGAAGTCACCATATCTATTCTGCCTAGTATACATCAAATTCAAATCGATTAATCAATTAGGGGAAAAGTTCCAGAACTATTGAGATATAATGTCTAGTCTAGTTCTAGGTCATTTGCAAAAGAATGATACTGAAACAGAATAAGTTATAACCATTGTGGTAGTCGTTCATTATCTTTAATAATATAGCATTGGAATATTTACTTGTTCACTTTATATATCACTTAGTTAAACGGTGCCTTAAATGTACATGAAAAACAACATTACCAACAAATGAACACTACAGTCTAATTCACCCAGAGCTCATAAGCATTTGTGGGCTGGGTCAACTCTGTGTTAGTCTTGAACAATTTCATTACTTCTGACCCCTTCACGTACATTACATACGAACGGTTCCTACCAGTTGTGAGATTGTGAGATGATTGTTTTTAAATTACTGAGCCATTAAACAACAAGAAGAAAGTTTTAAAAGAAACGGTAATATTGCCTTGGTTTCCCTACCCCCACCCACGCCCCCTCCCTTTCTTTCTGTACAGTGAAGATATACCCTAAGCTGTCAGCATTGTGTTAAATGGGGCATAGTTAAATTGAGTGGCTGTGATAAGGGGCTCTGCTTTGTTATCAAAATTCTAGATCAGCTGGATTGAATTTCCTGCATATGGCACATTTCCAGACTTCCATTCTTTCTCTTCCTTTCAGTGACATTGCAAGGGCAGACTTAGATGTGCTTATAATTTGTGGTTTTATAATGCAGGGAACATCTACATTTTGAAAGAAAAGTTGATACTATAGAAGCTACTGCCAGCTTTTTTTTTTTTTTTAAGGCAGAGCGAAGGGGGAAACAAACCCCCATTTTGTAACACATTCACATGCACATACACACAAGTCTTGGAAAGGTTCTTAGTGGATGACCTTGCACATCTTCCAGGAAAGGCTTTACGTGCACGAAAGTAGATGAAAATATGCATAAGTTCAACTATTTACAAAGCCTGGACTACTATTACTATTAATCTACTCATCACTCCTTATCACCCATCCCCTCCCACTTGTGATTGTATGACGGTAACTTTGTCGCTTGTATCCTTACGATTTATACTGACTGTTTCCTAGTATGTTTTGATTGCTTATTGTATCCTATGACTATTACTAAGTGTTATACCTTGTGATTCTTGACTCTTGACAAATGTATATTTTCTTTTATGTACGCTGAGAGTATTTGCACCAAGACAAATTCCTTGTGTGTCCAATCACACTTGGCCAATAAAGTATTCTATTCTATTCTATTTTGTCCTTAAGCATCATAAAGACTATTTTGATTTTGAATTCCCACCAGATGGAATGTCTACATTATGTTTTACCTCTTCCCTATATATCTGAGAAATGGGTTCATATTTCAAACTTTATCAAAAACAGGACTGTTTGTTTTATGGTTTGTTTGTGTTATAAAGATCACAGGAAGAGCTGACATGCAGAACAAATATCTTTCATTTGTGCTTGATGAAACAGCCCACTGGGAGCAGATGTTATCCCCGAGAAGGTTTATTTTGTGTATTTCATTCATGAGATAGTTCTTAGAAAGCAATCTGTTCCTTAGCTAGCCAATTTAAATTATTCAGAACTTTTTAAAAAATGGATGTGCAAGTTCTTCCCAGCCATTCTGAGTGCTTATATAAACAGAAAGGTGGAGTATAAAACTAACACAGGTAATCCTTGACTTACAACCATTTTGTTTAGTGATTGTTCAAAGTTACAGCAGCACAGAAAAAAATGTGACTGATGACCTTAACTCACACTTATGACTATTGGTCACATGATCAAAATCTGGACGATATTTATGAGGGTTGCAGTGCCCTGGGCTCATGTGCTCATCTTTTGCGACCTTCTGACAAGCAAAATTAACAGGGAAGCCAGATTCACTTAACAGTTGTGTTCCTAACTTAACAACTGCGGTGTTTTGCTTTTCAGCTGTGGCAAGAAAGAACATAAAATGGGGCAAAACTCACTTAACAAAGGTCTTGCTTAGCAACATAAAATTTGGGTTCGGCTGTGGTCATAAGTCGAGGACTTCCTGTAATAAAACAAACAAACAACAAAAACAAAGTATTTCCTGGAAAGGAGCTTCACATTATATTTTTAAAAAGAATATGGCCTCTGACGGATTGGAGAAAAAGAAGGGCACATATCATCTCCTATACACCAGAGTCCATATATTGAGATTGTCCTTATCCCATTCAAAAACATACATGCTGATCCAAATCCCAATGCACCCAGTTTGGCTGTTAAAGAAGCCTGGTTCAAGCCTTTGCATTTCTAAAACAACTAAAACTTGCAACAGCAAAATAATTGGGAAACCACCTCTCATTTCAGAAATTCAGATGACCGTTGCATATGCTTCCCAAATAGACAAAACCCAAGCTTGTGCTGTTTTTAATTTACCAAGTCATCTCCAAATGTCTAACAAGCAAAACCACTGTACATAGGTAGGCATAAGTAAATATTTAAAATTATCAACATTGCTTTGAGGTTTTTTTGCAATGTTTGAAGCAGCCGATACTAGATACCTAACCACCATTTCTTGCAATGTATTCCTTGTGATAGCTGCTCCCTATGAATCACACTTTGATTTTAGCTAAAAATGACACGGAACTGGTTGGTGCTGCTGTTATTATTTTTTATCTCAATCTGTTTCAATTACTCCTAAGAGATTAAAAAAAAAAAAAGAAGGATTCTGTGTAATTTTCAGGGTCTTGCTTCAAAGCACAGGTGGCCTGTGCAAATTTTAAAGCAGGCCGAGTCAGTTTGCACTGTTCGTTAGTCACTGAAATAGCATAATCGGATTCCCTAATCAGATCATTGGATGTTGACAGTAATCCATCACTCCCCAGTTCTGAACTGTGTCCTTTCACCCTACATGAGCATGTACCTTGTACTAATGAAATCACAGACCTGAAGAAAGGAAATTCTTAAGGGAGACTTCTCTGGTTGCTTACCAAGGCCTCGTTTGGTATTTCTATATCAACCTTTGTTTTGCTGTTTTTCTTCTGGTTTCTTTGAGTATTGATGGAGTTGCTGGGAAGAGGGAAACCCTGGGATATGCTCTGCGACACGCTCCTGTAGGAAACATTTTTTGATCCACTTTCTGTCTGCTGGGCTGCCTTCTTATCAACTCTGCAGGTGGAAAGTGATTCCTCTGATCAATTATGTTGCCCTTCTTCAATCATTCTACCTTCCCTTCTGCTTCTTTCTTTACTTTTAGTGAAATCACCCTGTATCTTTCTCCCCCTCTGGACTTCTGAGTGATAAATGTTGCTAACTAGCCTTCATCAAACCTGTCACTTGCAATTTCACAGACAAAATTAGACTCGTCGTTCAGGTATAATGATTTGTTTTAAATTTTCTAAGACTGTGAACCAACTTGGAAATTATCGTACAATTATTTCTGGGTGTCTTTGTGACCTAAAATCTGGGAAGCGGTGAAAGTAATTACTTTTGTGGGTTATCTTCTTTGTATACTAACAATCTGCCTCCAGTTACAAAGGGGCATTAAAGAGAACACAAAGCCAGATGCTGCATTTTTAAAAGAAATCTCTCTGTGATGGATGTATTAAATAAAAATGCCACGCTTAAAAACTGTATTCGTTTTAATAAGGCTGACTATTCTTTAATTTCAAAGACCACTGACCTGGCTAACAAAAAGCAGATAGAAATGATCAGGGCAGCCATGTGGAACTGTTTTTATGGGGATATGTCACTCTATTTGGCAGGTGGTGGTGGTGTTTTGCATGTGTGAATGCACATCTGCATTATAAACAGCTGTCTCCCTAAAAAAAAAGAAAAACAAAACCGAAGCAAGAGCTGGCTGCGAATCCTCTCCCAGGTATGGCAGCATTTTTATGGGAGATTCCTACTTTCCCTTTGAAAGATGGAACAACACTGTGATCCCTTGTCAGCCGCCTGAAATACGGCAGCTCAGCACAGGCTGCCCTTTCTGAGATTGTACTGTTTGATCATGTTCAAAGCTAACAAGCAAAATTATCAGAACGTGGCTGTTTCTCCCTGTTATTCAAGAATATGCAATTTCCTACAGTCTCGGCTGAGATCAATCACAAAAAAAAGCAAATTACAATTGTCAAGCAACTATTAAAAGCTGAAGAACAATCAACGCAGCAGATAAAATCAACTCTCCCTTTCCAAAAAAAAAAAAAAGGGATGAGAAACAAACCAGGTGAACTATTGTTCTACTATTTTTAAAAAAAAAATGCCAACTAGCTCCAGGTTATAGTAAAAAAACAACACCCTACCACTAAATAGGAAACAAAGGGAGATTTCTGTAGAATGAAATGTCCTTGGGCTTCATCACGAAGGCTTTACAGGATTTGTAATCTATCACTAACTTCTAAAGAAATAGCACTTTAAGTGCTAGTTCAGTGTCCAAATATGGCTGAGCTGCGATTAGGCTGGCTGGTGAGGTCCTAAATGTAAACCCTTTGAGCCAATGAAAAAAGGGCAAGAGATCTGTGCCTGTGTGTGTCTGTGCCTTTGTTTATTTATGTTTGAATTTCCAATAGATCCAATGAATTAAAATTAGAATTATTTTTAGTCTTAGAATTACTAACAGAACCTGAAAAGTTACCTTATCAAGCTGCTGTAACCTGGCATCTCTTTATCCTGCTTCTTCTCTGCCCCCTTTTGTGCTTTTTTTTTTTTTGCCAGCATTTTTTTCCTGGTTTCCAGACAAAGACCCTTGCCAACAGATTTTTGGAATTGGTTATTGACAGAAGTTTCTTTTGCCTATTTCTCTCACTCCACTCCAACTAGCCCACAAATCTTTGGGCTTCTCTCTTTCTGAAGCTATTTAGATAATGATTGCAAAGTTCTTTTTCCCACTTTTAACTCCACTACTCTGCATTGTTAAGTAAGTGTCTTGCAGTTTCTAAAGAAGCTTGCAGCGTTGCCAAGAAAGGGGGAGGATAAATTTTTAAAAAACCCCAAAAGACGGTCACGCTGTTCTAAAGGGGGAAAATTCCAAATCTACATATGCTAAAATTCTTACCTGTGTAAAAGCTCTTTCATGAAGTTGTCTTTTCCTGAGTAGGTAGCAGTAGGGATGCTTTTCTGTTCGGATCTTGCTTGGCTTGGGTTACCGTGTACAGCTTTTGCCAATTTTTTCCCTTTGGGAACACCGTCTAAAAGGACAGAAGTTTTCCTGTTCAGCTCGTTTTCCGCTTCGCAGTGTTGTTCGCTTTTCTTTTTGTCTTTCCTTTTTTCGGATTTTGCTTGCTTACTTCCAAAAGCGGAATTTTTTGCCTCTTTCTTTTCTATTTTGACTTTTGAGGTATCCGTTTTTCGGCTGTTCAGGGCTGGGAGTTTACTTTTACGGAAACCAAACCAGCTAGCAAGAGAAGGGCCTCCATTTTTTTGTTTCATCTCAGGGCCAGATGGGTTTTGCCCTTGTCCTTTCTGCATGTTCTCTTGGATGCACAACATCACTTTTTCTTCTATTGTAGGATGTGAACTGGTTGAAAGCAAAGCCTTTCCAGAGGTTTCGGGACCATTTAGACAGGTTTCTGGCAATGCTGCCTTGCTTCCTTCGGTTTTATGACGACGCTCAATCCTGTCCATGTTTTTCTGAAATGGGAAAATTTGGCCTGGGGAAACTGTGGTTTGGTTGATTTCTGATTGGGTAACACTTTTTTCCATTGCTGACTGACACTTGGAAATGTCACTGCTTTTTTCATCTTGGCCAGGTGTATCTGGAACTTCACTCTGGGAGGCTGATTTGTGGATCCCCCTTTTCAAAACACTGGCGCACAGATCTCCTTTCGGAGACGTTCGAAAGGGCAGCTTGCTTGGGTTGCTCGTCTGACTACTGGAACCACTCACTTTTGCACAAGTGCCTGGCCGAGTGCAAGAAACTGCAGGAGCCGCCTCTGCTGTCCCAGCCAATTCGGAAACAAACTTCATTTGTAATCCCTCCCCTGTCGAGTTTTGCCGGGTTAAAGAATTCCCTCGTTCTGATGTATTTGTTATAATCTGTGTTCTCACTTTTCCCAACCGTTCTGGGGAAGGCGCATGCAATAGTTCTTCAGTATAAATACTGAAACTCTGACTACGGGCCTTGGCTCCAGTCATACCAAGAGCTGGCTTCAGGTATGCTTTATTACTAGAAGAGATGGATCTTTTAACAGATTTGTTTTCAAATCTGTCCGGCTCTATCAAATTGCAAGTTTCAGGGGAAATAGGGAAAGCTGGGTCCATTTTGATCTTCTTTGAGAAACTTTCCTTTATTTGAGGCTCCGGGCTCCATTCTTCAGGGTCCATTAGGTCTGTAGTGGTTTGAGGTGAAGATTCACCTTGCCTCTGTTTATCTGAATCCACGCTGCATTTAGAGGCTGCATTCATACAGTCTTTTTCCTGCTTTCCTGGCACAGTGGAACTCTTTCTGACAAAGCAGGGAGATGTTATGAATAATTTCAGTCCCACAGACAGATGGGGTTTCAGGACTTTGCCAGACAAGTTTCCATCATCCCTGACCTGAGATAATAATGGAACTGGAGAAGGGTTAATTTGAGGCAGAACACTCTGTTCCCCAACCATGCTTATGTGATGCTCCAGTGAAGTGGAGAAACTCTCAGGAAACTTTGGTTGCTGAGGTACACCAGTTTCCTGAGACAGGGAGCTAGTATCTTGTGTTGTGAAAGCTGTAGGGACAACTTTGGAATTATACAGTTCTTGGTTGCTGTAAAACATGGGCAAGTTTAAATTTGGTGGACAAATTTTCTTGGTGAAAATCTTGGAAGCAACTTGGCTTGTGACAGGGGATTTTTCTGATACGCATTTGCCGTCTCCCTTGTCCTGAAAGTGGTTGAATTCAACTTGAGGTGTGACAGGCAGTTGATCAGTTTTTGTTGCATGAAGAGCAACACTGTGACAAACAGACACTGAATTTCCTTTCTGTGGCAACAACTGAACATCTTTTCTTGTATCGCTGAGAAAACTCGCTCCTGGTTGGTCAAGAGCAGGGGGTGAATGTTCATAATGTGATCTTATTAAGAGTGAAGCTGATCTGCCAGGAGGAAGGGGAGGGGGAGGAGATCTGGCCTCCACTGGTGGCCCCTCACAATGGACATCTCTGGTTGGTTTCTCTTCACTATGGACAGGCTCCAGAAGATGCTGAGGGAGGGCAGTTGATTCCAAGAGCAAATTCTTAGTTTCTGGATTGGCTAACATCTTGCAGTTATTCAAACTTACTTTTGAATTCTGATTTGGATTCGACATCTTTTTGTTTCTTGACCATTTTGCAGGTGAGAGTGGACCTTTATCTAAGGTCTTAAAGCAATGGGAAGAGACTAAAGGACAGTTTTCAGGCATGGCTGCTTTTGCTGTCTGTGGTAAAAACTTGTCTCTGCTGGATACTCTTGTTAACCTATGTTTTTGATTATTAGCTCCCTGGATACAAGATTGGGAGCTCAAATTAGAAGAAATACTGCATGCTGGCTTGGTTAGTTTTTGTTGAGAGGTATTTTGACACAGTGGTTTTCCAAAATGTATAGGACAATCTCTGACGTGGGGAGTAGGGACATTTGCACAATCATCCTTGAAATCATTTGGGGCAGTTTTTCTCTCTGCTTTATTAACAGGTATTTGCATAACATGGCAGCTTTTAGCATCTATTGCTTTCTGCAAATTAGATACTCCCTGAGATAAACACATAGTATTTTCTGCATCGCAAGGCTGGTGGATTGAAATTTCATTTCTAGTTACAGTAACAATTCCAGCCTGATGTGAATTAAATTCAATAGGTTTGCCATCTTCGGCATCGAATATTACAGTAATACATTCTTCTGAAGAAGTCTTCTTTATAATTTTTTGCTGCTTAATAAAATTGCATGCCTTTGTCCTGATGTCTGAGGGAGGGGCTTGTTTTTCAGAAGATGCCAGCTGAATGTTTTCTTTCTCCCCAAGCACACCACAGCTCTCGGTGTTCTTTTCTGCAAAGGGTGCTAATGACAAATACGACGACGGGTTTTTCTCGTCGCTGCTCTCTACATGTAATTCATCAAGGATTTCATTGTCATCAGTATCTGAAAGGTGTAAATTAAGGTCTCTCCAGCTTACACTGGAAAGACTTTTATCTATCTGCAGCACAGGCAGCTTCATATCCCTGCACGATTTTGCACCCAACTGAAATCCATTGACAAAACTAGTCAGTTTTTCGGGCTTTTCCTTTGAATTAAAGTAAGACCTTATTTCTGATAAATGCTTTCTATCAGGTTCCCAGCCAAATAAGCTGTCAGAAACACTGTGAGTTAATTTATTACAGTAGTGCCAACAGTCTTTCCTTGGTACTTCATGCAGTAGTGCTAAAGATGAAGAGTCATCATCCACATCCTCGTGGGAATCAGAATCATACACAAAGATTTTTGGGTGATCTAGGCAAGTTGCCTCCATTTCAAGCCTGCTATTGGCCTGTTCTTTATGAGCGCCATATTTAATTCCAGGAGAATAGATTCCTTCGTTAGAATCCATGCAATCTTTATAGCCCCATTTGGATATAACCGAAGGAGGTTCTAATGTTTTTTTTTGTAGCTTCTTTAGCCCGTCCAAAATGTGGTTTTCCTTGATACGAGTTGGAGGTAGGTCATCAGCAGGACTGGAACCTATACTTATCCTTTTATCCCAGCTTACTGACTAATTTGAAATGGGAAAAAAGAAAATATATTAAGTTTAGTTGTTACTGCAGAATTAGCAGTCATTAGGAATAAAAATGCAGGTTTTAAACTTCATGCCTAGATGAAAGTAGGAGGAATTTCCACCCCATCATAATAATAATAATCACCATTATCATCATCATCATCTGCCAAAGTAGCAACAGCATGGAAGCAAGGCCCAGACCAAACTAGGAGTGTTCATTACACTTATCTAGTGATGAGACAAATCTGACTTTGAATAAAAGTGAATGAATTGGAATGGGTGAAGAAGGGAAGGGAAAGGGAGGGAAAGGAAGGGGAAAGTAGGGGAGAGGTGGGAAGAGAAAGGTATACCTCAGATTAGATGTCCCACTTCTGCTGGAAGCCACAATACTTCTAGATTTATATTTAGGATTCTGATCTCAATGCTCCCCATTTCTTTCTCCTTCCCATCGTGCCCTCATTGTTTCAACTTCTAAACTAAGCTTATGAAGCATCCCTTGCCAATAATACTACTAATAATAAAAATTGTAGCCACTTTAAATTTTATCCTAATCAAAGGTGACCAATAGCTTACCTTTTTCTTGCACGCTTTTCCATCGTTCCAGGAGGAACTGCTGGAATATTCACTGCAGGCACTAGACAAGGAGAGTTCACTGCTGCTGCAGCTGCTTCGAGGATAAACTTGGTGAGGTCCAATCCCATTTAACTGATTCTGGCATTTCAAGGCAGGAATTCCAGATTTCATATTCTGCTGGCATTCCTAAAGCAACAAAGCAGATGACATTATTTGGTGGGCTGAAAAAAAAAGAGAGAGAGTGACAGCATCCTTCTGAATAAGATGACAAATCAACAGCCTATTTGTATTCACACCAGTACAGATACAGTCTAACTATTGAAGGAATATTAAAGCCACTATGCTCATATTTCATCCTTATTACAAGATTAACATTTCTCAATATTTGATTGTTTTAAAAATTTATTTCTTTAAATTATGCACGCCCTATCTGAGCTAGTTTTTCAGTGACAGTCTACTTGAAATATGCAATGTTTATTAGCAATGTGCTCTAGAAAGATACTGGAGCTTAAGTTAAAGCCGTACAAGAACATCATGACAACTGCATTATAGCCCCACAATGTAACAGATGAGGCCCTAGAAAACTGGGCAAGGTAAATTAATTTAGTGCCCCAACTAGAATGTCCACGGAGAATGGGATCTCTCCATTATAGTCTAATTTTGGTTTCCTATCTAGTTTAAAGCTTTGTCTAAGAAAGTCTCCAGCGTAGGACAATCCATCTTTGTGTCACTGTTGGACAGCTAAAACCTCCAGCTTATGCTATTTATTGACACATTATGCCTTCCTTTACTACTTGTGTAGTTATCAGCCTTTTCCAAATGCAATCTCAGCTTCTGTGACTAAACACCAGTTTCAAAGAACAGAATAATAAAAAAAGAAGCAGCGCTGAAGTTGGTAGATATGTTTTAATTTTGTTTCAGATGAACATTTTATTTCCTACAAAGGTCAGAGTGTCCTGCATGCTCAGAAATCTTGCACATAACATGTTATAAAGCCTCTTTATGAAATGAATCACAGACAGTTGTGTAGCTTGTTTATTTACAATGTTTGTAAACTACCCCAACAGAAATGATAATGAATACAAAATGAATAACATATTTGCATATCCGTGGCATTTTGCACCAAGTCTCTAAAATCTCAAAAACATTTTTCTCACATTCATGAGCATTGCAAGGATATGTGCCTACATTGCTTTACATCACTATAGATAAAAATAATCTACTTTGATATCCATGCAAAATGTATGTGCAAACAGGATTTCCAAGTTCATTATACAAGATCAAATGTCTCCTAACATGGGTTTCAATCTAATAATTATTGATGAAGTACTGTAGCTGCTTGCCCATTTGTCAGAGGTTCCTCTGGTTCTAAGCCTCAAGAGCACTGCATCCTGCTAATTATAGTCCACATTCTTAAAAGTACAGAAGAAAATATCTCAGTGTAATTTTGGATTTACTCATTGTACAGATAACAATCAATCACTCCTTTGCCCTCCAAGATCACAGAAGTTGGTTTTGAGACATTATAGGATGCTTATCTCCAACTCTGGTCTGCAGTATTTATTATAGACAAAAAATGATATATTTCAGAATATTATTGTCTCCAGTGATCATAACTGGACTATTTTGCTGTGATGTGCAAAATGGGCCAGGAAAAAAAAAGAAATAAACACAACTAATCTCTCTCAATCAAAAAAGGATTTGTTAATACTGTTCCGACATAATCTGGGTGGCCAAATCTTGGGAAGGCCACCGAATATTAGTGAACTCATGAAATGTGAACCTAATTTTCATTGAAACATTTAACTTCTTTCTGAGCGGTAGCACTTCTAGAGGAGTGAAATCATTACAAGACTGAATTTGCTTTATAAAAAAACTGGGATTTCTTTTTTTTTTTTTTTTACATGGGTGAATTTACTCCTGTCTTTGAAAGAGCTTCTGATTTTCTTCCATCTAAGCTGCATCAACAAAGTGATGTCAGGGCACCCTTAACAGTGAAAAGTTGTCTGGAGTTGTAACTGTGATATATCAGAACATCCATCCATCCATTCTAAATAATAACAGGTGAGATCTAAAATGAATGTTTTCTGTAACAATTTTTTTCAATATAGTAACAGGAATAGCACTTAGACTTATATACTGCCACACAATGCTTTACAGCGTTCTCTGGGTGGTTGAAAATGTTAGCATATTGCCCCCAACAATCTGGGTTCTCATTTTACTGATCTTGGAAGATTGAAGGCTGAGTCAACCTTGAGACAGTCAGGATTGAACTCCTGGCAGTGGGAATGCAGAGTCAAATCTGCAATACTGCATCCTAACCATTACAGCATCACAGGTCTAATGTATTATTACATAAAGTGTCATTTGATACTAATTGTCCTTGAGGCTTCATCTGGGCTTACTACTGTGATGAGAATGGGCAAACATATGAAGTAATGTTTTTTTTTACAGAAAGCTTGGTTGCAGAATAGTTTCCCCTGTTATGAATATTCTATTTTTAACATAGTTTTATTTTAATGATTTTAAAAAAGAAAGATAAAAAAACTAATACAAATTAATAGTAAAAGAAAAAGTTAAAAGCATGGAAGGAGAAAAGGGTAAAAGAAAAATAGAAAAGAAAATCAAAGATAGAAATAAGTAGCTTCTGATATTCTTTACAGCAGTTATAAGTACAATTATAAATGTACTGTACTTCTCATTCTGTGATTACAATATAACTCTCTTCTTTCTATAACCTAAACTGTCTAATCATCAAAACTATTAGGCATACAGTAAGTAATGCTTCACGGTTTTGATGATTTTATGCAAAAGGTCCATAAAGGACTTCCAGTCAGCAATAAACATAGATATTGTCAAAAGAAGTCATTTTAGCAAATTCTATTAACTTGACTAATTCCATCATCTTCGTCAACCATTCCTCCACTGTGGGTAGTGCTAAAACTTGTCATCTTGGTGTGTACAATAATCTATTGCAATTATCATATACAAAACATGATTTTTTTCCAACTGTTTGTCTATCAATCCAAAAAGAAAAATGTCTGGTCTGAACTGTATATTGAACTTTAAAATTCAATAGTGTAGTGTATTTGAATGCAAAATTTTCTAGTGTTCTCTTAGGTGGCCAGACATAATTTTATGTCCATTTTTGTTCACATTTCCAATTGGAAATGTCTTTACACATTCTAGACCAGCGGCCCTCAACCTTTTGGGCACCATGAACTGGTTCCATGGAAAGAAGTTTTTCTGTGGACCAAAGGGGGCGTGGTTTCCTGTGCTGCCTACAGATGGGACTCCGTTGCACAGCCCCATTTCTGGCATGCCACTGCCTGCTGGTGGTCCATGGCCCAGGGGTTAGGACCCCTGTTCTAGACAATTTCACTGCTGATATACCAGCAATGTATATTTTTTTAAAAAAATCTTTTTAACAGTATAAATTTCACTTCTTTCAACCTCATCTTCTCTCATTATTCCATCTGTATATTATAACTAATGCTTTTAGCATTAGCTAGCATTATCATACGTTCTTCCACTTGTTTCTCTTCTGTTTAAAATTTCAATAAAAGTTTATATGCGTGCCATAGGTTCACCATCACGGATATAGGCTGCATTACAACCGTGAACTTGGTTGAAATCTCCCAACTTTCAGTTGCTTAATTCACAAGCTGACTGCAACAACCTCAGTTCCTGCACTCTGTGTTCACAAGGAATAGCTTCCCAGTGTGCAAGTAGGAGGTCTCAAAATCTGTTTCTTTTCTAGTAACACTGTGTGGGCCACAATTCACTGCTTGGCCATCAAAATCCAACACAATGCCATCCCCATTACTTCAGGGACTTCTAGTTCATCATGAATCTTCACCAGAACATCCTTTTTATGAATATTCTGAGAGTGTAAACTAGGCTGAGTTCTGAGTTCACTCAAATTCAGACAAAAATATGGATCTATAAATAGGTTTGCAAGGCATTTAGCCAATTTATATATCCCAAACTTGTCTTTTGATTTAACATGTGTGCAAAATTATAATTGGGGTAAGTGTACATTTCCCAGACTTGTGAATCTTGTGGGTGATGGGTTCTAAATGGTTAGTGCTAGAATACAATAGAATTCAGTACCTGGCTTGCTTTGTGATACCTGCTGCTTACTAGGTGCTAACATTACTGCCTGTCAAAGAGATGGGAAAATATCCAAACACTTTCTGAAAATCATCTGAATCTGCTAGATGCCTCTCGTGGACTATCCAAATCAGTCCAATCAACCTACAGTGTCTCTTAATCACAATAGCATCAGAGTATGGCCTGATTCTACCAACATGATGGTGGAAATTCTATTCATCTCCAGATGCTCCAACAACTGCTTGGAGATAAAAATAAGATCCAATGTATGACCATTCCCTGAATTAGAACCAGGATATCTTCTAACAAGCCCATGATCACTGTGGAGAAAATCAGTTCTCAAGTTTTGTTCAGTCCTGAAAACTAACAGGTTAGGATCAAAAAGCATTACTGCTCTGTTGCCAACCCCAAGATGTAACCAAGCAGTTCTAGGAAAGAAGCAACTTGCAGCAAGACAGTCTTACATAAAAAAGCCTGCAAATTTCTTTCTATGACCATGTATCACATATAGGCATTTACATCCTTTATGTCCACAGCACTGTCCTTGGCCATGGTCAAGGTCTATCATATGATTAGAGCTACCTCCCCTTTCCAGTCATGATATCAAGATTGTTGAAAGCCAGATAACTATCTGGGCAAATTTCCAATATGAGAACATCATCACTATTACCCAGCCAGAGTCTGCTTATTCAATACTAAATGATGGCTGAGGATGGACTTCAAGACAAATAAAGGCCACTGGAATAATATTCAGGCATCCATGGATGTCTTTAATTGTATCTTACTTTTTAAACAGAAGATTATTTTTGTCCTGCAGAGATTAAATCATTTCTTTAGATATCCTCTCAAAAGTCTCAAAAATTATTCCTGGGCTGCACTAATTACATGTATTTAACTTGTCCATTGGTTTATTAATTTGCATTTCATGACAAGCATTTTTAATCATAGGGTTTAAGCCATCAGCACATTCAGAGTACAAAACCCTGCTTAAGATTATAATTTAAATACATAATTGTTAAGTAGCAAGGAATGGCAATTGTTTGAATGAAGCTATTGTCAACCTAAAACTAGAAAAATCTATCATGAAAGCTAAATTACAGATTGTATGAGCAGTCATTATTCTTGTTCGGAATCTTTGAAACAATATTTTATCATATCAAATTGGAATCTGACGAATGTTTATACTTATACATGGAAAAGATACATTTTCAGGTCTTGTGTGCTTTAATCTATTTTTTTTTAAGGATTTATTTATTTATGTAAGCGATGTTTTGCTTTCCTCAATGAAACATGAAAGTCATTTTCCTTAAAGTTTTGCCAAATAAGCACAAAGGGAAACACATTCAAAAAGGAGAAAGTGTGGGGATGGGGGGAGAAGCAAAGCCCATGAATTTTAAAAAGTTCATACATAATATATCATAAAACCAGGATGAATAATATGGTGCCCCAGCTTTAATAAAAAGCTCCTTGACCATTTCTCACAAACTTCGAGATGTAATCAATACTCAAAAAGGCATCTTGGGGACATTGCCAAGATTTATGCCTTTTTGCAAAGAATGGCACTTTTTAACTTCAGCCAGCGAAATGATAGTGGACTTCAGGAAAAGAAGAAAAGATTGTTATTTCTCCTTCTATAGCACTCTAATTCTATGATGAGTTTTATTGTCCTCACCACACCCACTTCTTCAAGAGATAAGAATGTGCTAAAGGAAGAAATCAAACGCAAGAAAACTCACGGGAACCTGAACAAGCTGCAGTTATATCAAACTTGAATTCTTTTCTACAGTATCTCTGAAAAGACATTCCCAGGTCAAGGATTGCATGAATGAAGATGGATGATAAAAGATGCATGAATGAAATTCATTCCTGTCAGGAAATAATGGAATGACCATAGCATAATTTGCCAAGTATGCAGAAGTGGAAATCCCAAGTGCAGAAGATAAATTTCAAGGGAAGAATAAAGGATTTTAAGGCAAAAGAGCTTTATTGAAATGTCTCCATTTATTGAGTCCAAGACATAGTACAAAGAGAAACCAAGTATTTATGGAAAAAGGAGCAACCCTTTTTTAGTGTATGATACCTTATCATTTATGAAAGCATTTTTCTAGATTGATAATTGCAAATTCCTAGTGTTGTAGGAAGTATTATATAATCACTTATTGAGTAATCAACAGGTGAACTTTATTTTATTTAGCAGCTTCTGTAAATGATTGTAAAATAATGATGCATGATTATAAAAATGACTCTACTCTTGAAAGGCATTGATCTTGCAAAGCACTCCCTTGAACAAATTTTAACTCAAACTCATTAATGTCATCTGTTAGGAGCAATTAATGTGAATAGAAAATAATTGGAGCAGAGAAGTGGAGACTCAAGGGGATTTTGTGCATTAATATTCCATATGCAGTTCGATTACATACTCAATTCTTTCTATTTTTCTTGGACGAATTACTAATCTAATGCTATTTTCCCCATATTAATTTGTATACTAATTACCAAAGTTTTATATGAATGTTAATCCTGGACTGTTTAATGGCAAATACAATACATTTAACAATTTATGTAAATATGACCTTTTGATGGATAATTCCCAAATAATTTTAAGCCTGACAAAAATGTACAATACCTTGTCAATAACATCATTAGAGCTGCTTGTTTTTTTAATTAATAAAGCAAGCAAATAGACAATTTTTCATGACAGTGCAAAACAAGCCTATTTGTGTATTTTCTTCCCCTTCTTCCACCACCATCATCATAATATAACAAAAATGCTTCAGTTTTTGTTACTCAGATAGACAGTCTATCTAAGATTTCATTTTTGATTGGTATCTCTATAGATTCACATAATGAATATAATGCAACTATTGTAAATTTATTTCATTTATTTATTAAATTTAATTATGCTGCTAATAGCTCATTCTAAGTTCTAAAATGATAAGTAATCAAAATGTATGAGAAAGGACTATTTCCTTCCAGAGTAGTAAGCTATTAAGAGGGGCAACTGTTGCCATATTAGGAAAACATTTTCTCTACTCCAAATCCAAGCTGACAGGACTCTTAAAATAAAGACGTAGTAAGTTGCATTCTCTGTTACCACAGCAGTAGAATATAAGGTCTACAAGTAAGTTGCTATTCAAATTTAAGTTGGATATAAAGTACAAACAGTAGTAATAATTTGAGAATGCTGCAAGTAGATAACGTTAAATAATTCTTACTTCCTAGCAATCCCCATAATAATTTATAATAAGGGGGAGGGGCTGTGCCAGCTGGCCCCTCCCACTCTGCCGCTTCTTACATGTTCAGGGAAAGTTCTGGACTTTTAAAACATGGACAGATACCTCAACCCCACAATGAAATAAAGAGAATTGTGCCCGGAAAAAAAAAAATATGAACATTAGTGTTGTTGCTGTCCAACTATCCTATTGCTCATATCTAAACATACAATTCTCCTCCTACTCATCCTGTCCCTCCTTACATTTTAAAAATAATGTCAGAAATAGGTGATACCAATAAAAATCAAATACGAGTAGTGAAATATGGACAAACAACAAATCTGAAATGCCAGACAACTATATATTCTAGTATATCATTAAAAGCTGATCACACTATTAGACATCTCAATCATTTCCTAGTGAAAATATACCCCTCTAAAACTTTAAGCTAGATGAATTTGGGTAACACATTTCAGATTATAAAGAACAGAATTTAGATGGTGAACAATATGTTATGTTAAATTATGCATCAAATTAAAATACAAATTTTAGGTATAATACAAGTATGCATATTTTGGCCATCTAAGAATGATTTTCGATTACTATTACTTCTAAGAATGATTTCTAATTACAATTACTTTTAATATACTAAGACAAAGAAGCATATTCCCACAATTTACTTTACTTAGCCATTCTTCTGAAGAGGCGATCTAAGATCTTTTCCAATAAAAGGCATATAGAATCCTTACAACTATTTATATATACAATGCTATTTCAGAGTACTTTGAAATAGTATATTAGTGAAATACAGATTATGAAATGGAATTGTAACTTTCAGGACATGTTTCACTTTGTAGTGACATACCAATGGTAAAAAAAAATCTCATACCAGTTCTAAGAATAATATTTGATATTCCATTGAAATTTCCACTGTTTCATCTTTATGAATGTATTCAGTTTCAGCATTTATTTGATCATATGGTTTTTGATTTCTTTGGGTTCTGAGCTTTACTTTCATAGTAAATCACAAATTGCACCTAAAATAGTTCAGGATTATGATTTATAAGATTTTCAAATTCAGTCAAACTTCACAATGCTTACTATATTCCCCTTCATTTCTGTAATTCTTGTGGTGGAATGTGGTCTGCATTCCCAGGAGGCAAGGGGTGCATTCCAGAGGTGTAGAGGCAATTCAGTTCAGATAGTTTGTGTGAGAGAAAGAGGGTGAAGACAGCCCCTTCCTAATAGTTTTTAGAGTATATGGTATATGCAGAGAGTGGAGTGCTTAGTCTGGCAAGATTTTTTCTATAGGTATGGAACTATAAAGAAACCTGCTTGGAAGAATCACTAAGTAATTTCACCAATAATAGTGCATTTTTCATAATCTGACTTGCTTCACCAAAGTTTCATTTTACAGAATTTAACAACCATATCCTCATCATCAATTTTATAACTTATTCTATTATCAAAAAAGGTCAGTGAGAGAAAAGGTCATTTTTTTCTATATCCATTATTAATTATCCTAAAATTAATGAATAAACTTTTTTGAAATCAACTGGGAACAGGTGTCCTCTAACTACAGAGTTTGTACCTCACATGGCGTTAACTTATCCTTGATTATTGAAATACTGAAACCCTCCCATACTACCACCTCTTACAATACTAGACAATACAGTATCAACAGTAGAGACCTTCAAATTTCTAGGTTCTACTATATCACATGACCTAAAATGGACACCTAGTATCAAAAGCGTCATCAAAAAAGGACAACAAAGAATGTTCTTTCTGCGCCAACTCAGAAAGCTCAAAGTGCCCAAGGAGCTGTTGATCCAGTTTTACAGAGAAATTATTGAGTCTATCATCTGCACCTCTATAACTGTCTGGTTTGGTTCTGCAACCCAACAGGACAGACACAGACTTCAGAGGATATATTAGGACTGCAGAAAAAACAATTACTACCCACCTGCCTTCAATTGAGGACCTGTATACTGCACGAGTCAAAAAGAGGGCTGTGAAAATATTTACAGACTCCTCACATCCTGGATATAAACTGTTTCAACTCCTTCCCTCAAAATGACACTACAGAGCACTGCACACCAGAACAACTAGACACAAGAACAGTTTTTTCCCGAAAGCCATCACTCTGCTAAACAAATAATTCCCTCAACATTGTTCAACTATTTACAAAGTGTACACTACTATTACTGTTAATCTTCTCATCACTCCTTATCACCCACCCCCTCCCACTTGTGACTGTAACTTTGTTGCTTGTATCCTTGTTTCCTAGTATGATTTGATGTTGATTGTACCCTATGACTATCATTAAGTGTTGTACATTATGATTCTTGATTCTTAACGAATGTTCCTTCTTTATGTATACTGAGAGTATTTACACCAAGACAAATTCCTTGTGTGTCCAATCACACTTGGCCAATGAAGTATTCTATTCTATTCTATTCCTTTTGTGAAAATAAATTACCTATAAACCTCACACCTGCTTCATTGCTACTATCAGGCTATGTGGAAAAGTCCACAGAAACAACATAGATGGGGGGAGTGAGCTGTCAGAAGATAAGTTGTTTTGTTTTGGAGGGTTTTTTTGGAAAAAAAGGTGTTTACTTGTTAGATAAGGAGAAAGGTTTCTTTAGGGTCAACTTGCCAGAAAGCCTAAACTTATTGATATTTCAAAATAATTAGGAAGATAAAGTTTGGAGACAAGATAATTTCATACTACAATATAAATTTGGTATGGGCTATTTGATTTTTATATCTTCTTTTCTATGCAATAAATGTTGTTTTCTATTATTACAGCATGATAACCATTCGGGGTGGGGGAGACGTTTAACAGCAGGCAAAACTGATGTATTGACTCAAATGGGATTTTAAATGGGGTTTTAGATTAGTTGGGATGGGGTACAAAGTTTTAATTTATTTTAATTGGGGGTTTTAGATTTTTATTGGGGCAGCCTAGGATTTAATTCTTTTTTAACAATATTTATATTTGTCTATATGTATTTTAGTTGGCTGTTCACCGCCCTGAGTCCTTCGGGAGAAGGGCGGTATATAAAACCTATTAATAAATAAATAAATTTATTTCTATTAATATATCTCTGAAATTTGACAATAGGGCTATCAGAGCTGAGCTGTAAAATTCCAGATAATCACTATAGGTAGTCCTTGATTTACAACCACAACTGATTCCTGTTGCTAAGCAAGACAGTTGGGAAATCAGTTTTGATGCATTTTATGACCTGTCTTGATGCCATTGTTAAGTGAACCACTGTTAAATTAATAACATGATTGTTAAGTGAATCTGCCATCCCCATTGATTTTGCCTGTCACGAAAAGTGATCATGTGACCCTGGGACACTGCAACTATCATAAACATATGCCAGTTGCCAAACCACTGAATTGTAATCATGTGACCATGGGGTTGCTGCAAAAAATGTGTAAAAAATGGCCATAAACCACTTTTTTTAGTGCTATTGTAACTTTTGTCACTAAATGAATGGTTTTGAGTCAAGCACTATCTGTAAACGGCAATGAAGAGATACAAAAAGTGTTTAAGGAGGTGGTACTTGCTAATGTGTAGAGAAAGATCTGCAGCTCAGAGCTGGTATCTCTGTTAAGGAGTTAATTTTATGAACTTATCTTCTGAGTACAAAAATATAGAAAGTAATTCCAGAATTCACTATTATATCCAGATAACATTTACAAACATCAATGCAGACGCTAGAGATGATCAACAGTTTCATCCAGGGAGTCTTTTCCGAGGCCAATCTGCCAATGATATTTTAACACAAGCCCTTAAAGATCTGAAAATGAAGCAATATACTGGTTTAATGTAAGATTTAGCTGAAATTACGTTTTATTTCATCTTTGTTTACATTTCTCTTGTATATAAATGTTACTTGTCCTGAAATGGACATTTGAGAAATAAAGTGTCATTTGGGATAGCTCCTCTGAAATATAACGCATAAGGAAAGGAAGCTCATTTCCCGGAGCAAATGGAAGCATGTTTCAGATGGATCTGTGTTTGTGTATACGTGGGAAAAGTATACGTGCTTTTTGTTTTTATTATTAAGGATTAAATCTTCAGGGCTTTCAAAATGAACTGATAAATTCTTCCCTATTGACTGCTATCCCTCCTGTTGATCATATATACATTTATACATATCTACTATGCGATTCCCTTCCAGGGACAAAGAAAAAAATAATACTATGCAAAGCCTCTAAGAGGAGTAAGAAATATCAAAGAGTAAGAAATTTATTTCAAGAGAAAAGGAAAGAAAATGTAGCTATAAACATCAGCATTTCTCATTGCTGAGCTAGAGAGGAATCAAACAGCGATCTGGCCATGACAAAGGATTGATGGCAAGATTTTCTGGTCCCAGATAACACTGTAATTGCTCTAATTCAACAAAACAAATGTATTCTCACCGAACCCTCAATAGTTCAATTCGGGTGCATAGAGACCATGATCCACTGAACCATTCCAGGTTTCATTCCATCTAGAATCAGATTGAGGTCGCCAAGACCCAGGGGTGGGCGTGGCCTAGTCGGCCTCCTGCACCATGTAGGGTGCCATTTTTACCCTCCCCAGGCTCCGGAGGTTTTCTTCAAGCCTCTGGGAGGGAGAAAATGGCCTCCCCAGGCTCCGGAGGCTGTCTGGAAGCCAGAAACCAGGCCCATTTCTGGCCTTCCTGAATTTCTGGGAAGCCTATTTTTCACCCTCCCCAAGCCTCCGTACGTGCCCTGCCAAAATGGGCCGCATGGGGATTCCTGGGAGGGGTGGGTGGAGCCAGCCAGGAATAGGATTTGGATCTTCTCCAAACTGCACAGAATCTTAGCTAGGGGCTCTCTCGAACCCTTGTGAACCCCCAGCAGCCCACCCCTGCCAAGAACTATAAGCTTTAGCATTTCCACTGCCAACTCAATGACAGAATCTAGAAGTCCTAGCAGCTCTGGGCAGGAATGTGCAGCAGGCAAACAGATTTAGTCTTTGTAGCCCTAATAACCCTATGTGAAACGTGTCGCATAGAATCAAGACCAAACCAAAACACCTCACCCCAGCTTAGACCACTGTTGAGTAAAGCATATATTCAGAATGACATATGAGAGGATAACCAAAGCAAGAGAACTGAAATGGAGAAAAAAATATGTCCTATAGGAAAACTAGAGTTTAGCAAAATGCACAATTTTTACTTATTGAATTGTGTGAAACCTCCAAAAACTATCAAGTGGTGGATATACAATAAATCTTCCAGTACATCTGGAAGTATAGAGAAAAGCCCATAAGAGAAAGTCTAGGTATAGAAAAAGACCGACCAGCATAGAATCCTTTTTCTTTTATCAAGAATCACATTAAGGTTACGTTTTGCAAATACGTGCCTTCTAAAATATGATGGTGATTGGATCTGTGGAAAGGCTTTAGTGCACACTGGTGTACAGTATTCAAAATGAATTGAAATTCCAGCAACAGTAATCTGAACAGAATAAACACTGGATTTAGAAATAAAATAAAGAGCTGCGCAAAGCATATGAAACCCCAGAGAAACACAATCAAATTTAGCAAATATCTTTGAACTTACTGAAAAACAAGCCTAACTTTGAGGATTTTTCCCCTTACATACCTTTCTCTTTTTCAAACTTTCTTTTAATTCTTTTGTATCACTTTTTCTGTCTTCCTGAATTGCAAGTATTAAGACTCCAGAAAACATACTAATATATTACTTTAAAATTTACTTTGTCTGATTGATTATTTTAAAACCCAACAGAAAATAGGCAGGATTTTCTGATTGTTGTGTACTACTGAAACAAGTTAATGTTGCAACACAATTATTGGTAAAACAACAACAAAAATAATAGCAAAAAGGAGTTCTATAAAGCATATATTTGGCACAATTATTATATGACAGAAGTGAATTGATAAATGCAATCTGCCATGGGAATCTTCCAGACATACAAACTCTTACTTCTAGGCAGATAACCCGAGGCTACAAAAGGCTGAGTCAAACTGATTGCATTATTATTGTTTTTATTGGTGTTTTCACACAGAATTTCTCACATGGGAGACAAGAAGTTAAAATGGTCTATGAGATGGAAAGAAAGGAGATGAGCCGGGACATAGAGTTGGAGATATGGAAGAGAAGATAGCCTGGAATTTAAAACTGGCTTAAGGCAATTTTAGCTTCTGAAGAAACATCAGTTCAAGATTAAATAGAAGATCACTGTTGTTTTGTTCTCACAAAACAACAACCCTTATTTTTGTACGATGCTTAAGCAATAATTCTATCTTGAACATGTTTTAAATGCTTTCCATTCAAAAATGCAGGCACTTGATATTTCTCAATTTATATTAAAATATTGTGAAGTCCCTACCCAAATTTGTTGTACAAATTCTTTATCATTCAGTAGGGAAATACCAATTTCTTGATATCTTAATCAGTTTCTGAAGCAAGCATTTCAAAGTAATTGTTCTATGATCAGATACATAACAAACATTAACATTAGATTCTTAAATCTGGTGATATTCAAGTTGATGGTTCTCAGGAAAATAAAAAATGGCAGAAGTGCATAAGGTCTAGGCATTTGGAAGTCAATTTACACTGTGCAGAATTCCACGAGACAAGAGAACCTGAAGCAGTGGTGGGATTCGATTTTTTTTACTACCGGTTCTGTGGGTGTGACTTGGTGGGCATGGCAGGGGAAGGATACTGTAAAATCTCCAGTCAGAGGTGGTATTGGCCGGTTCTCCGAACTACTCAATATTTCCGCTACCGGTTCTCCAGAACTAGTCAGAAACTGCTGAATACCATCTCTGACCTGAAGATCATCAAACTAGCTATGAGAGATGCCCAGCTAAGTTTATGCAAAACCCTTGATTAACTGTAAGTTGAATTTTAACATATATGAACACAAAAAACAATCTTAGTCACACTGAATTCAGATGAAGCATTAATTTGCAGGCCAGGCAATAATTAATTGCTGAATGGTGGAGCAATTGGAAGCATAAAGTGATTTATTGCTTTTGTTGCATGCCAACTTTTTAATGGCAGTTATGCCAGGAGACAAGAAAGGGGGATCTGAAGATCTATCTGTTTATTTGCTTTAGCCACTTAGCTATCTTCAGCCTATAAGGACCAAGCTTAGAAAAACTAATACTTTTCAATCTTGCTGTAGTATAAACAAGAACATTCAGAATTGTTTCACAAGAAAAGTTACCTGGGTTTTGGTTTTCTCTGTGCCATCTGAAAATTCTGCAATACTGTATATGTTGCATAAGTGATGTTTTTGTTAACATTCTTAACTAAACCACAACTGACTGGGTTCAGACGTTGTGGTAAGCCATAAACCAAAAGAATTATATTATGGATTAACGGAATCTGCAAATCCAGACTATATTAGCAATAAGAGGCTTTAAGATTTCCTCTTTAAGCTAGAAAAAAATTAAAAATGGTAAGTCATTTTTTATTTATTTAGTCTTTTTAACATGTTTTATTTCTAGCATGTTTTATTGGCTTTCTAACCATCTGAGTTAGAAATAAAAGCAATATTTTTAATTTGAAATTCCTAATTCTAAATGATCCCATCCTGTTTTTATGTCATTGCAAGTGTTATTACAGTGAGGCTATTTGGTTAAAAATATATTTTCCTCAACACTCTTAGCATATACTCTAATTTTCAGCAGAATCCTATATGTTAAGTGGAAGAATAGAGAAAGAAAGAATAATTCAGAAAGTTCAATTTCACAAATGATTCTATTCCTGAAAATTAGATCTTAGCTACGGTTTTTCCATCTTTACAAATGAAAGCTGCATACTGATTATTCCTTTTGGCAATACTCCTGTTTTGTCCTCACTGTATCCTTGTATTTTTTTGAATGTGGCATGATCTTTTACCATTTCAAAAGCTGTAACTTATAACAAAAACAATCTACGAAGATGAAAAGCAAAGTGCATAAATGCAAAGACTTTCCATTCAACGTTTTGTTGCAATCTAGTATATTGCTTTTAGGATAGAAAAAATTCTATACTTACAGCTTAAACGGTGTCTTGATTTGCATTGCATAAATGGTTGCTCTAGCCAGAGTTTTCTTAGTGGTTTTAAACTAGTTTATATGAATCACTTGTTAAAATGTTAGCTTAATAAAATTTAACCTTCAAGGAGAGGATTGTGTCAGGAAACACAGACCTAAAGCCACACTGACTCTCCAAAGTTTATCTCACCAAATGTGGTTCTCGATTGACCTTGACACTTTGGTGAGCACTCAATCCTGGAAAAACAATGAGATCTCCTTTCACGTTTGGA
The DNA here is from genome assembly GCA_023653725.1 of Bungarus multicinctus. Classification (NCBI taxonomy): domain Eukaryota; kingdom Metazoa; phylum Chordata; class Lepidosauria; order Squamata; family Elapidae; genus Bungarus; species Bungarus multicinctus. The sequence continues at coordinate 39,624,174 of CM042838.1, read as the reverse complement.
GATGAGTCTCCAAATGATATTCAAACAGAAATCAGAATAAATAAATCAATTATAAATGTAGATCACTTCGTTTTTCTTTGTCCACTTGCTATACTCTGTGGAATAGAAGCATATTGGAGCTGTCCCTTTAGTGAGCTACTTCAGCAGAGAGACAATTAAAATTGCTGATCCATACGTGGGGAGGCCTGCAGGAACTATGGAGAAAAAGAAAGTGATGGGGGGGGGGGAGTTCTGATCCATTGGGATGGAATTGGCCACCTTTAAAATGAAGGTAGAGGCACAATTGGCCCACATTTCTATTTATTCTACTAGCTCTGTAGCACTGATGATGTCACCTAGTTGGGTAATGAAATGTCCACAAGAAAACCATCAAGCTCAAAGAGCACCAAAGATCCTGCAATTCTACTTATATTTTCTTGAAATTGTATGCACTAGCTGTTACATTAAGTCTTGGCTCAGATTTGTGTAGCAACAGCAGATTATTAGAAAGGCAATCCAAGGGATTTCATGATGGTCTTATCTTTTGTTGTCATTTGTTTCTCTTTTGCAGATATTACATTGACCATATGTTCATCCACCAGCCATAAAACCAGATATACATTTACTATGCAAAATTCATTCTCATCATACCCCTATCAGCTTGGTATTGACAGATGAATCAATGAAAGATACAAAGGCTTCTGCTGTAGTAGCTCTGCTTCCAGGGGAATAGCACAATAGCTTCCTTCAAAAAAGGCCAATGTGATTGTGTATCCCACTGGATTTTGCAAGATTTTGTTAATAATGCTAGTAGAGAAAGAAAGGAAGGACAAAAACAAAAAGAAAATTAGCAGAATCCAGCAACTTGCTCTAAGAAAATTCTGAAGTTAACAATAAATTTATATTATGGAGAAAGATGGTTGTGATAAAATATTAATTTTGCTATTTCAAGTAACTTTGAATAGGTAATCCTTGACTTACAAAAAGTTCATTCAGTGGCTGTTTTCAATGGCATTAAAAAAGGTGATTTATGGCCATTTTCCACACTTACGACCATTGCCGCATCTCTATAGTCATGTGATTTACATCCGGATGCTTGACAACTGGCTCATATTTATGACAGTTGCAGTGTCTCGGGGTCATGTGATCACCTTTTGCGACCTTTCTGACAAGCAAAATCAATGGGAAAGCCATATTCATTTAAGAACCACGTTACTAACTTAATAACTGCAGCGATTCAGTTAACAATTGTGGCAAGAAAGGTCATAAAATGAGGCAAAACTCACTTAACAAATTTTCTCCCTTAGCAACATACATTTTGGGCTCAATTGTGGTTGTAAGTCAAGGACTAGCTGCATAGGGCAACTAATAATATCAATTAGTTTCTAGACTAAGTTGTTCTCCAGACTCATTCATATTAATAACTGAGAAGAAACAAGGAGATTCTTAAATGATTTTACTTCCTTTGTAATGCTATAATTACTTCAAACTATTTATTTATTTTTCTAACTGAAGGTAGCAGGCATTCATTTTTCATCACACAGATTTTAGTTTCTGCAAGTGGCCAATACTTCTCTTTGGTATCATTCAAATCCATCTCTTTCATTAAAAGGTACTTTTTGCATCGAATCTTTTGAATTCAAACATAATGCAGAGCTTTTTCTAGTACTCTGGAAGATCTTAAGAGAACAATGGGGGAAAAAGCAATGCAACTCCTTCAAATGGCAAATGACTTCGTACAACACCTTTGTGAATATTATTGTTGCTAGGATTCAGTGAGAAATATACCACTTTTAATAAAAAAAGTTATCATAAAAGATCTCAATTTTTATATTTGGCAACTTATCTGCTGCAGACTTGGAAAGAAAAAAAAATGAGGCGAGCGGCAAAATCCAGAGCAAGTTTTGACTATTCCCTCAGTTTGCCTGCCAAGCCTGATTCAATTTTTTTAAAAAAATTAACTCTAAAATTGCTTGCAACTACCCTAGGGGCGCCAATCCACCTTTTGAGAATCTGTAAGTTATTATCTGAATGTTAAACATGACAAATAAGTCACACCAGTAGAAAATCCTAGCACTCCCAGGAGAAGGGCAGATTTGGGTCTGCGATCCTTGGAGGGGTTACCTTTCTGTGGCATATTTGTTAGGTCTATGCCAGAGATTTGATTCAGTTTGGTGCCTTCTCTATGCAGAAATCTTGCAAACATGGAAAAGCATTCAAGTGGTTCGTCAAGTGCAGGAAATCAGGAGTCAAGGGGGTTTAAATGAATACAGGTTTATTGCTTACTAATGGTAAAGGTTCCCCTTGCACATATGTGCTAGTCATTTCTGGCTCTAGGAGGCGATGCTCATCTCCATTATAAAGCTGAATAGCCAGTGCTGTCTGAAGACGTCTCTATGGTCATGTGACCAGCATGACTAAATGCCGAAGACGCTCGGAACACTGTTGCCTTCCCACGAAAGTGGTCCCTATTTTTCTACTTGCATTTTTACATGCTTTTGAACTGCTAGGTTGGCAGAAGCTGGAACAAGTAATGAGAGCTCACTCTGTTACGCGGTGCTAGGGATTTGAACCACTGAACTATCGACTTTTCTGATTGACAAGCTCAGCATCTTAGCCACTGAGCCACCACATCCCCTATTGCACACTAACACTCTCTAAAAAATCTGAACTACTAGCGGTCAAGGCAATTGTCAATAGATAAGAGTCAATAGAATTCAAGGTGGGCTGTACTTAGGTTTTTTGTAGGCACAAAGCGACTCAAGACTGATGACACACTTGACCTCTCCTTCAGACTCAGCCTGGTCATCTCCTACAGGTCTTCTCTGAAGATATATAGACCAGTGAAAGTTCTATCATTCAGTATATCACAGAAGTGAGTACACCCCCTCACATTTTGTAAATATTTAAGTATATTTTTTCATATGACAACACTGAAGAAATGACACTTGGCTACAATGCAAAGTAGTGAGTATACAGCTTGTATAAATGTGCTGTCCCTTTAAAATAACAACACACAGCCATTAATGTCTAAACTAGGTTATTTTGCAATCAGTGCTGTGGATGGTAAGATATGTGACATTCTTATTCCCAACAGCAGAATCTGTTGATAGAGCAGCTGGAACTAAAACTAATTCAGGTCATGACAACTTATAACACCATAGGTCTCAGTGCTCTGCTCTTTTAGCAGCCACCATATTACAAGCCAATCTGAATGCCTATTTATTGCTGCAGCATCACAATGAATCTGGACTATTATCCTTTTAATTTAGGATAGTGAGTTTACTTGCTACTTATACTATTCTTTCTTATTTAAGTTCTAATTCTTTTTTATAGCCTGAATCTGTTTTGAATATGTATTTTGCAACAAATTCAATGCCTTTTCATAATAACTCAAAAAATATGTAGGAAACTATTAATCTTTCTAATGCTTGTTTAACATTTGAGATAGAAAACTGGAAACATATAATTTTCCCTGATGTTAGGAATGGGATGAGGTACGGATAAGACAAATATTAAAGGATTAAGACCAAGTAAGCCTGATTTTGAAAAAGCTGCTTTCAGCTTTTAGGTAGAATTTAAATCAATTTGGTCATTTTATTGTTTTTGTTTCCTTCTATAGAAAAAAACGTTTAAAAGTTTTACTTTGTTTTTTTTCCCCTACCCTTCCTTCTGTTGCCATAGCATAAATATTTTCAAGGCTAAAGAAAATAAGAAGGAAAACCCATCATAATTGAAGTCCAGCATTTAAATGTATCTTCTGCCTGAGAGACGGTTGCCAGTTGTGGGAGCAAATCCTCTAGGCGGGTTTACTGAGACTTAACTGACAACATTGAAGACAAAGAACAAGGAGATGATATTGCAAACATTTGTATGGAAGATTAGGGAGTTACAACTACATCAGAAAATCCTGTTAACAAGGCAAATCCACCACAAAATATTAAACAATGTCTTAAGGAAACCATTTTAGCTTTCACGGGCTTGTTATATTTTGCATAATCAAGACACTATGAATAAGCAGTATATGAGAAGTCAAAGCACTCAAACAGTTGTAATATAGAAATCCATCTATGTCCTAGGATATAAATGCTGCAGTTTTAAGCAGATATTCAGAGTAGAAGCGTAAATGACCCAAACTCATTTTTCTAATATTTCCCTGCTTATAGTTTCAGTCTAAGATTATTCATTTTCCCAGTCTCTCCTCCAAAGGCTTACGTTTTTAAGAAAGGCAGAGAACTGATCCTGACTTCAACAGTAGTACATTAGGCAAATGCTCTAAACGTTTCTACAGAGATCAAGCTTCCTTCTATGCATAACATTTATAAATAAGATATGGCAATAGCAACAGCACTTAGACTTATATACTGTTTCACAGTGCTTTACAGCCCTCTCTAAGCAGAAGATGGTAGAGGACAGGAAGGCCTGGAGGAATGTTGTCCATGGGGTCGCAATGGGTCGGACATGACTTCGCAATTAATTAACAACAACAACAACAACTAAGCTGTTTACAGAGTCAATATATTTCCCCCCAACAATCTTGAGTCCTCATTTTACCAACCTTGGAAGGATGAAAGGCTAAATCAACCTTGAGCCGGTGAGACCCGAACTGCCAAACTTCAGGCAGACAGTGATCAGCAGAAGTAGCTTGAAGTACTGCATTCTAACCACTGCACCACTGCGGCTCTTATTAATTATACCAAATTATCAAAGCAGTTATAATTGATACAAGTTAGCCTCACTCTCTAGATCACGGGTGTCCAACTTTTTGGCTTGCTGGGGCTGCAATAAGTAAAGAGGAATTGTCTTGGGTCACATATAAGATATATAATAGAGTTAGTGTATATAAATCACACAATAATGTTAAAAGTTTACAATCTTGCGGAGTCACATTACGAGCTATCCATGGCCACATGTGGCCCACAGGTCATGGGTTGGATGCATCTGCTCTAGCTAATAGTATATTATATATGATACTCATAAAAGGGAAGCTATATATATGTAAGACTGAAGATACATTGACATCCTCCTAACTAGTAACCCTAATTGCATAAAAATGCTTCATTTTTCATATTGCAAACATTACATTCAATAGAGAACAACACTAACATTATTACCCTTCTAGGCCACACTTTCAATGTATGTATTTAGTCACACCTAAAGATGGCTCTTAAGATGTTACTATCCAGATAGTCCTCAACTTACAATGACAATTGAGCTCAACATTTCTGTTCTTAAGTGAGAGTTGTTAAGTGAATTTTTCCCTATTTTAGGACTTTTCTTGCTGCATTTGATAAGTTAGTAACATGTTTGATAAGTGAATCTGGCTTCCCCATTGATTTTGCTTGTCAAAAGATTGCAAAAGGTGATCACACGACCTTGGGACACAGCAACGGTCATAAGTATGAACCAGCTGTCAAGCATCTGATCACATGTGTAGCACCATGGGAATGCTACAAAAGGTCACAAATGTGAAAAATGGTGATAAGTCACCTTTTTCAGTATCATTTAACTTTGAACAGTCATTAAATGAACAGTTTTAAGTTGTGGACTATTTGTATTTTGGTTTTATATTGATCCTTATGCTAGTGATTTCAAACAAACATTAACTAAAATGCTTCGATTAGATGAACCACAGCATAGAAGTTTTTTGTTTTATTTTGTCATAGCAGATATGCTCCTCAACCGTTAAAAGGAGAATGTGTTACTTTTCATCAAAGATGCTTCCTTTCTTAGTTAATAGTGGCTATCAATAGCATTTTAAGTCAAATTCAGAAGCTGTGGTTTTATATTAGCTTTTCGTGCTCATTTATTGCATATGAAGAAACATTTCTAGAAATTAATCCAAAAATAACAGAGATAAAATAAAATTTCTGGATCAGCATAACACAAAATCCTACACATTTTGTTGGCTCATCTTTTTAGATTACTTACATGGCTTCCCAGCCTTCAGCTTTATACTGGAGAGCAGTCAGAGTTACTTCAAAAGACTATTTTATCTTTCAAACTTTTGTGACAAGGAAGAACTATATCATTAATCTTTTATGACCTGTCTCACACAAAATATTTGCACTTTAACACCACAAGACATGGCTATCTTTCCTAATTCTGGTGTGCCAAGAGATATAGCCACAAAGCCTCAGGAATACACATAAAATATTTTAAGTATTGGCTGCAAAATCTGGGTCATGTCATTTTTTTTTATTTCTCATATTTTATTAAATAAAATAATTCCCTTCTCAGCCTTATGGGTGGTCTTGTTTCTTTCATAACTTTGGGTTATCTACCAGAGGCATGGCAGTCTGAGGGCTTTGTGTGGGATTTTAGATGTTCCTAGCACTGCATTTGTTATGCCCCTGGTGGAGACTGATTCTGAGGGAGAGGCGGAACAGCTGACAGGGAGTGGAAGTGTGGCTCTGGAGGTTGTAGAGGAGGCTGGGGAAGGGCAGAGGCCAGCTGAGCAGTCAAGAGGAGGACCCAGGCCCATCCCCTATCCATCCTAGGGCACACAGAGAGGAGAGGATAAGGCAGAGATATGGTCTACTCGGGAGGAGAGGGCCTTGATCCTCTTCATGGGCTGCAGGTGTGAGAACTGCATAAGAGTTTGGACCTGTGTACTGGCAAACGCTGGAGACAAAGTGTGTTTTATTTTGGTTTGAGGTTATCTTGGTTGGCGTCTTTCCAACAGACTGTGCCTTGTTATCTCCTTGAATTTGGTAAATACTCCTCCTGTTCCGTTGTGGAAATTTCATCATTGTAGTTTGTTTGGTTTTTATTTTCATCTCTATCTGCTCATTAAATTTGGACTTATTGCTTTCTTTTGAAGACTATTTTTGAGTACGTTTTATCTCCAACTGACAATTATTGAACAGTGGGGCCAAGCTGAAGGAATTAAAGGACATTTATTTACATTTTGGATTTTGTTCTGTTTGTGTTACACTCTGGCTCATCACAGCATTCTTCTGAAGAGGGTGCTCTGATGTGATTCCTGGGATCTGATGGAGCCACTCTCCCAGTTTAGGAGTCATAGCCCTGAGGGTTCCTATCATCTCTGGGACCACTCTGGCTTTTATTTTCTACTTATAAATGTTCTCTTGTCTAGTCCATGTATGACTACTGGAACTAACCATATATGTACCAGACAAGAGGAATACACACACACACACACACACACACAGTGAGAGATTCTTTTATTTTTACCCTTATATGTCTTTGACAGCTCTAAACGTTTCACATCTACTTCTTAGTCTGTCACTGGAACCAAAAATCATCTAAAGAAATTAGGCAGCCTTCAATACGATTCCATTATTGACATTTATGCTGATCGATGTTGGCTCTTACAGAATTGGAATCTGCAGATCAATTCCCTTATTAGATTCTTTCTCACTGCTGCCACGATCATTTTATCACACAAGCTGTTGCTATCAAATGCTGCTTTATCACTTTATAATAGGAGAAGTGAAAGGTTTCTTCCAGCTTAGAGACAAACATTAAAAATAGTCACCGATCTAAACAGAAGTTGAGTACAAAATATGTTAATGGTTACATTTTACCAATATACTTATGCATATACATAAATTAATGGATACAGACTTAACATAACTGTGCTTGAATTTTAAACTGTACGTACATAAAATTTTAGCCTCTTATAAGAAAGTTTTGGCAAGTATTGAGAGATTAAAAATGAATAAATGTGCCATTATTTATTAGACGTATGAATGAAACCAGCAATTAAATAAGGGCAGAGGAGGGCAACCACATTTGGCAATTTTACACACACACACACACACACACACATACACAAATTGATAAATTGATAAATAGTAAACATTACAGTTTCAATATACATCAGAACAAGATGCTGCCCTGACAGGATTTTTAATCTTTTGAGTTCCTTTATCAAAGTCCTAGTAACAGAAATAGCACTTAGATTTATATAGCGCTTTCAAGGTTTTTTTGTCTGGGCGGTTTACAAATGTCAGCCTATAGCCACCAACAATCTGGGTCCTCATTTTACGAACCTCAGAAGGCCGGAAGGCTGATCCAATCACAATCAAACTCCTGGCAGTGAGCAGAGTTTGCCTGTAATACTGCATTCTAACCAATGCACCACCACGACTTTCACCAGGGTGAAAAATTATCTGTCCATCCCAAAATGGAAGCATTTTCCAGAAAGAGAGGAATCTTGGGAATACTTGGGAATTTTTATTTTAGAAAGCTGGTAGATAAAATGGCTCTCACTTGCAGAATGCACCGTACAAATACAAACTGGACATCATATCTGTCATTTGTTATAAAAGTAACATTAACAGAATTAGCATAACTGATAGAAGATTATAATGGAAGCTCAAGATCAGAAACACTGGCTAGAGCACAAACCCTGTATTTTTACCTATTTATGTTTTATAAAATTGCTGTTCCGTGAATAATTCCCAAGATTATGACTCTTCCAATATTGACTTCTAAGAATGTTATACTATACCAAGAAACTCCAAATTAAAAAAAAAAAAAAGGAAACAGAGGTTGATATTCATGTACAATCCCAGATGAAGAATATCAAGTAAATTTTAGACAGTCTGCATGCATATGTGTGCATGTGTGCAACACATATGCCATTGGGGCAGTCTTGCCTCCTGATGACTGCATGGGGAAATCCCTATAGTTTTCTCGACAACATTTTCAGTAATGGTTGGTTCTCATTGTCTTCTTCCTAGTGTTGACAGAGAATGACTGATCCAAGGTCACGCAGCTGGTTTTGAGTCTAAGGCTGGATTGGAACAGTTTCTACTTTTGTGCCTTAATCAGTATGTCAAACTGAATCTCTTTGATAAATTGGGACCATGTATTTGAAAAAAATACATAATCCCTTGTACGATTTGGGAGAAGACTTCATTCTGACACCCTTGCCTCCTTTTAAATTCTGGCATGTTTTTTTTTTTAAAATGTATTTTTAATTCTTACATGCTGTTTTTATAATTTTATATTTTAGTGATAGTGTAAGGACCATTTCTAAGTCACTTTTTCAATTCTTTCATATGATAGTTTTAATGGAAATGGCTGGAACAAAACATTATGACTTTGTGTGTGTGGGCACTGCCTTCAAGTAAGTCTTCATTTCTGTAAATTGTCTGGACAAGTAGTTGTCTGTAGTTTTCTTGGCAAGATTGTGGTCTACCATTCCCTTTTTCCTAGGGCTGAGAGGGAGGGGGGGGCGAATAGCCCATAGTCACCCAGCTGACTTTGCGCTGGACTCAGTCTCTTGAATTCTAATCCAGCACTTACAACCACTACACCAAAAGGTTCTCAGTAGTATCAGTGCTTGCTGGAAATAAGACATTGAATTCCTATAGAACCTATGGCACCCACGCCCCCCCAATTATCAGGTATCTGCCGCGGGAGATACCTGATGCATGCACAAGCGTGGGAGGGTGGGGTGCATGCAGGAGGTGTCACGCGCACATGCACAGGGGGATGCACACACATTGCATTATAGGTGCAGGCATGGGTGCGCGCGCGTGCACGCACACATGCACGCACTTTCGGCAAGTGATAACGAAAAGATTAGCCATCACTGCTATAGACCCTACTGCTTGTGGGTACTAGAATCAGTTTTCAAGCAACATCCATAATTATTGTGAATGCAATGACTAATAATACAGTCCGTCACTGATTAAGAGACTGTGGAGTTACATGGCTCTTTCAAGTCACAGAATATTTTATTAAATGTCAAACCTCTAACAAAATTATTCATTAACTTCATACTGAAGATATGGGAGGGAGGGAGGAGGGAGGGAGGGAGAGTGATCCACTGACACAAAGCCCTATGTTCTGCTGCAGCTCATTAGTGCCCCTAGAGCATCTATTACATTTCTCTGTGCCTACGATTTCACAATGCCTGAGTAGGGCTTGAACGAGTCCCACTGCAGTTATTATGTCTTGTATAAAGAAATTGTTCCACACATACAAGAGATTTACCTTTGTAAGGATGGTGTACGGATTCCTGTTGAGAGAGAAGTTCATCACATTAATTTAAACCTCCAATAAAATAAATTAGATTTTTATTGCCAGGTTGAACTATGCGGCTGTGATTGTAATGTATTGCTACAATCCATGCCTTAACAGCATTCTAGCCCTGTGGTGGTCAAACAGAAACCATTCCAAGCCTTCTAAAGGCTATTAAAACATGTGCAGATGTCTGGAAAATTAATACTATTATCTGACTTTAACCTTTTGCCTGTAGGAGAGTCAAGGCTAGAGGAAGATGGATCAATACATTACAATAGAAGAAAGTAACAAAGCATTTCTAGCAAGTTTGGTGGCAATAAACCAGGATCCCAAGAACTTGCTGTTTTGTGCTGTAAAGAGCTTTTTCCTTTTCTTCTTTTTTAAAAACAAATTTAAAATCATTCATTTACTTCTATTAAAAATCGAGAGCGATAAGTTCCATTTTCTACCATTTTTGTGCTTATTGCTGTTTCTCAAGGTCCAAAATGCTACAGGATGGAAAGATTCATTCATTTACATGACAAGAACACAAATTTGTGAAGGTTAATGTTGAACAAGCTGCATTTCCTCTTTCCTTCTCATCTTTTGTATTTTGAAAAGTACTTTCTGTGTATCCAGAAATATCAGTCATGGAAAGAGACACAGTGAGATCAAGATTACAAAAAAAATGGCCTCATTACTGGTTTCAAAGCTAGCATAACTATATATTCTCTTGGACTAAAAGAAACATAATGATTTCTGAACTCGCAAAATATGTAAGAGTTTTTTTGTGGGGGAGAGGGGTTTGCTATGCTCAATTTTGAAAAAGACTTCTGAAAAGAAAGAGAGTGAGTATTTTATGGAAAATGAGTTAAAATAATATATTATGGAGGATTAAAATTCTCTCCCTTGCAAAATAAAGAATATATATATTTATACTATATGAGATATGGGTATTTGTTCATTAAGTAGAATGGGGAGGAAGCCTTTCACATTACTTTTATCACAATCAGAATGAATGAAACATGTTAAATGTTATGTCTAAATATATACAGTATTTGTAAGAACTTTTGGAGAGAAAGATACAATTAAAATTATTTGCGCAGTACTTCCAAATGTCATTACGATCTACATTATAAAAATGTATGGAACAGAATGCTTAAACCAGAATGCAACACACTTTGGCTTTTTAATACATTTCTTAAATAGTTAAATTTTGACCTCCCAGAAAAACAAAATCCATGGGCTCAATCTAGCATATTCTTATGATTTTACTGACAACCACCATGGTGAAGATATTGAAAGGTACAGCCAGTGGTGGGATTCAAATTTTTTTACTACCAGCCAGTTCTGTGGGCATGGCTTGGTGGGTGTGGTGTGGCTTGATAGGCATGGCAGGAGAAGGATATTGCAAAATCCCCATTCCCTCCCCACTACACTAATCTGCTTTTCAGCTCTGTTCTCCTGTGCAGGGCAATAAAAGAAGACCCGACCGATCAGCTGGGACTCGGGAGGCAGAGTATAGATGGGAGTGGGGCCAATCAGAGGTGGGATTTGCTGGTTCTCCAAACTACTCAAAATTTCCACTACTGGTTCTCCAGAACTGGTCAGAACCTGCTCAGTACCACCTCTGGATACAGGTCCAGATTTTTTTATACCCATAGAATTTATCTGGCTGATTTTGGGCTAGTCACTTTCTTTGAGGCTAATTTAATCACAGGGTTGGTATGGAGAAGGAAAAAAAAAAAGAAATATGCTACTCTGAGCACCTGGAGGAAAGACGAGACATATGTCTAAGAAGTACAAATAAATTAAGTCCCTTTGACTCCCTCCGCCCTTTCAAATTGAATATCAGAGAGTCCCAGCCAAAGAGCATTGACAGGATTTCTTTATACTGGAATGTGAATTATATGAAAAACAAAATGGAGCGTTGGATGTGGCAGCTTTAAGAATCATGGTGACCCAGTGATTAGTATTGTAGGCTAATTCTGCTGACTGCCAGGGGTTCAATCCTCTCTGGCTCAGGGTTGACTCAGTCTTCCGTCCTTCTGAAGTCGGTAAAATTAGGACCCAGATTGTTGGGGGACAATATGCTGACTCTGTAAACCACTTAGAAAGTGCTGTAAAACACTGTGAAGTGGTATATAAGTCTAAGTGCTATTGCTGTTTAAGAAAGTTTAAAGTGCAATCTGTATATTCCAAGAGAGAAAAAGAGCACAAATCAGTTTCTCCTGCCTGTTGCATTTTTTTAATTCATCCAGATTACTATATAGTCACTATTGAATACAGGCTATGCTAATAAAATTAAGACCATAAAAAGAAAACACTAGAATTATTGCATGGCACAGGACAATTTTGTCCTGAGTTTCAGCCTCTTGCTAGCATTCTATGCCACTTGTTAAATCATGAATGTTATCACTGGTTTCTTTGCAAAATTTTCCGCCATTTTGGCAGGAGAGCAGGGTAGACAAATAATTTAAAATCTCTTTTCTGTTTGAACAAGGAGATGCTTAATTCTACCCTTCATTTTCATAAGCCAAGATTTCATGCAGACAGGAAAGGTCTATTACTACTGATAGAAAGAGAGTTATCCTAATTGACTATCTTTTGATAATCTGAGATTGGTAGACATTTACTGCCATTTTGCCCAAGTGGGTCTATTTTACGTATGCTTTTCCTCAATGTATTTTAACCAAAGTTTGCCAATATTTCTTTTTTATGAATGGATGATCACTCCAGCTGATTCAACTACAGAAGGAATTATACTTAATTTTATAACATAAACTATTAAGAGAGAACCATGGTGGCACAGTGGTTAGAATGCAATATTGCAGGCTGACTTTGCCTAATGCCTGGAGTTCAATTCGGTTTGGGTCAAGTTTAACTCATTTTTCCATCCTTCCAAGGTTGGTAAAATGAGGATTCAAATTATTGGGGGCAATTTGCTGACTTTGTAAATTGCTTAGAGCGAGCAGTAAAGCACTGTGGAGCAGTATATAAAACTAAGCACTATTGTTATTGCTAAGGGAGAACAAAGGTAAATTACCATTCATAGGGAGAAAGTCAGCAGAAAATCCACAACTGTTCTATTAATCTAAGATTAATAAAATTGTGGTCTTGAGACAAAGTATGGAGTAATGATGCTGGTGAAATGGTATGCAAGCTTTCCACTTGTGGTTGGCAGAATGGAAAACAGTGGTACCCAGCATAATATGTCCCCAAAGATGTGAGGAATTCCAGAAACCAGGACTGAATTGAAATGCTCTACCTATACAATTTCATATTTTTCTTCTGTCAGCTAGTTCTTGATAGCCTTCAGGAGCTGATTGGTTACACAGAATTGCTTTCAATTTCATATTTTTTTTAAAACAAAAACCAGATGGGGCCTTGATGGAGAGTAAGAGAAATGCTGAAAGAAGAAAATTACTTGGGAAGATTATCTGGGGTAGAAAAATTACAGCATTGCAATGAACTTTCACTTATGTTATTCCCCCATTGCCAAGGTCACGTGAAAGAGTCAATCTATTCTTCTTCTGAATGTTTATTCAGAAGCAGCTCTGACTGTGTTCAGAGGGCACTACTGTAGCAATTAAATATACATTTATTTAAAAAATAAATCCTGCTGAAATACAGAGTAGTTTAGGCAAAATTAATGTGCTTGGAACAGGCAATACACATGGTCAAAATTGGAACCCAGGGACAATTTTTCTTTCCAATATAATCAGAAGTACAGATCTGAAATAACTTAAAAATAATTTGAATGAGAATGTGCTTGTGATTCATTAACTACTGTTGTTATTGATATGAGACGTTATTGTCCCAGCCTCCTAGTTTCCAACTTTCAAAGCTTAGGGAGGATGGGTTTAATTCATAATGTTCATAATGTCCTTATACTCCCAAGCAAGATACAGACAAATCACCACTTCTCCTTGTATCTTGACATAGATGAGTGACTAATGAAACCTAGTTTGCTCAAGTCCAAAAACTGAAAATGAATATGAATGTCCAAACATTGCCCTGCTAAAAATATCCTTAGTTAAGGCTATCAATATCATGTTGTCAATGTTCAACAATCAAGGTCACTGCAGCTTTTCTACTTGAGCTTATCAAGAAAGAAGACCCAATGGAAATGTATCAGTGAAAGCACTTATGGTGTCTTTGGTTACATGGAGCATTTGGTTGATTTTATCTTGCAGTACAGTATTTCATACTCTCAGCAAAGTCATTGAAGTGCTCAGTCAATACTGTCAGAGCTTTTGGCAGAACATACAAATTCTACCCATTAACAACCCCATTATAAGGTTTGTATGGGAGTAAGAAGGCCCACTTGTAGAATTCAACATAACATGCCAATCTCAACATTATTAGAAAAAAATGTTGTGTGTTAAAAGTACATAAATTGCCAAATTATAGAAGTTTAATTTGCATTCTCTAGGAAATTATGCTAATTTGCTAAAGCTGTACTGTAAATGCTTTAAAACTGAAACTACCACCAACATTCTTGGTTTCAAATAACTAAGATATACTTTAAGGCCAAAGTCTTTAGGTTTCAAAATTTTACCATCCTGTACTACAAAATAAGCCTATCAAAAAAAAATATAAATAATTGTATGCTCATTTAATCATTATTTTTGTGTTTGTGCTCAAGAGTTACCTTGCAAGCAAAGCCATTGCTACTAAATAAGCTGATGACTAACTGATATGGGTCCAATCATATTTTCTCTAATAGAAACGGCATTATGTTTTTATATAAGTGGCGTTGTAAAAGGAGCTTAGGAATATGTCTAAAGAACCGTCAGATGTTGAGCCATACAAAATACCCATATTGTATTTTGTTCATCTTCTGGAATAAACATAACTGCAACTACCACAGCCTTAAACAAATACATTTGTTTATAATTAGAAAAATTATCATCTGATATTCAAGAGGGAGGCTTCACTCAAGCAACCAGAACAAAGCTTGCACATAAGCCAAATAAATAGCATTGGTTGCAATTCCAGCCTGTTTCAAATTTCAGCTTCATCATGAAGAGTCATTTAACTTTATGAATTCTTTTTGGTATTTCATTTGGAAGTTATGGAGTGTGAAATATGCAGCACAATGAGAAAACAATTATCTAGCATTACCTGTTGCTTATGCATATTATATTTAAGAAGAGTCCTGCAGTGACTATTAGTTTACTGTTGCTTAATTTCAGTGAAGTGAAAACTGACCCACAGTGATAAAAATACACTTTTACACAGTGTATATACAATGGGCATTTTGCATTTTGCCTGCCCATTGTGAGAAATTAATTGTAGTGTTCAAAATCAACCTCATTTTACAATCCTGTTATTGACAAAAGGATTGCTCATTTTTACGAAAAAAATTGAACCTAAATATAGAAATAGAGATGTTTTATAATAAAAAAGAAATACACATAGAACAAGAGAATTAAAGTCACAAGCTATACTATATTCATGATCTTTGTTTCTGAAATTAAAACATATTAAATAATATCATACTATACATTGCATTAAAATAATATTAATAAAATATTTTTTAGATTTGATGAGAACCAGAAAAAAAAGCAAAAAGAAAAATACACCACTACTTCCTTTCTGCATGCTTACAAGTCATGGAAGGAAGAGGCCCCAATTCTTGAGACTGTATCTTGAGGCTATTTCTGCCATCTTCTTCTCTTGGTCTTATCCTCCCAATTAGAATATTTGTGCATGGATATGAGGATATGAAAAAGATTCAAAAGGCAGACAAATCCCAAATGGTCTCCAAATATATTGAATAGAAATCCTATCAACCCTGGCCTATTGTACTGGATTACCATTCCCATATTCCACACCAATAGTTGTCTTACCTTCTCAAACAAATTGAGCTCCAAGTCTGATTATCTTATAGTCAGCCCACATATATGATACTTCACTAAGGCACTGGTTTACACATGCTGCTTCTTTTTGATATTATTTGGCTTTCTGAACTATCTTGGGTGTATCAGTAATAATGACTCTTATTTTCTGGTCTTTTTTTTAAAAAAAAAAAACTACTTCAACATCCGGTATAGGTCTCTAATCTGTATTGGATGATCCTGATCATTATTTTGTTAGCATGTAACGTAAGGATATTGTACAACATTTTGCACAGTCTGCTAAATGTCTTCTCTTTTGTACCGATATGGAGATTTATCTCTTCCAATCTGTTGACCACTGTGTTATTCTCCAGATTTTCAGCTGTTATTTGTTTATGATGCATTATAGCTTTTACTGATTCAGTCTGCTGTTGCTTGTCTTCTGTACATGTTTCATCAATCCCTGTATGCTTTCAACTTGGTGGTTACTGAAAGGCTGATCTTTCTTCACCTTCTAGTACTAGAGAATACTGTAAATATAGAATACTATCTAAGCTATCTTAGATAATGACATCTTTGCTCTTCAGTATATCCATCCATTTCTGTTTAATCTTCCTGGAATCAATTGTTCACTGTGTTCTTTAGCAAGCCAATTCAAGAATGGAATCTCCTTCTTACTTTAGAGATATATTGGAATATTATTCATCATGGTGGCATCAATGACTAGACATCTCCAAAGCTTTAATTTAGCTGTCATAAACACAATTAGTACTCTGAAAGATCCCCAGCAATTCCTTAGTAGTACTTTGAATGTCATATGCGGAGACAACCACCCAATACTATACCATAAATCACTTTACCATCAATTATCTATGATTTACTTGGGAAAATGTAGGATTAGTTGACCATTGCCCTTTCCTATTAAATAGCATTGTCAAACAATTAATATCTAAAAAGAATTACTGTCCATTTTGTCTGATCTGCTGAAGTGTTTTATTTCATGTTTTCATTAATTAATAGCATATTTAGCAGTTGTAACACACACACACACACACACACACACATAAAATCACATGTTCATCCATATAGACATAGTCTGGTTATTTTTCCATGAAAGAACACATTCATACTTATAATTTTAAAATATGGTGTGTGACGCAGAACATGGTAAATTAATGAGTATTACAGAATCCCTAGGAATATATATTAAAGAGGACTTGTATTAAATACAAACTACCCAGGCTTGGATGGTTCAAAATAGACTTGCACAGCTTTGAGAATTGAGAATAACAATTCCTACTTCAAAATTATTCATAAGTATTTCACCAAAGATTGTTTCTGTTTTGCCTCCAGACAGTTTCTCTCTTTGATTTATTAGTTGTGGTCTTTTCTCTAGCTTTACACTGTTCTTTTAAGTAGAAAACTAAGAACTTGGAAAAGCGATTCCTTTAAAATATTAGAAAGGCTTTTGATTGTGACAAGAAACCCAAATATTGGGATTTTATTTTTATTTTTTAAGCAGCAAGCAGACCCTCATTCTGTTGTCTGAACACTGGAAAATTATCCTATTAGCTACTCTGAAGAAAGAGTAGGAAACATCAAATAGCAAAAATCATGGCCTACATCCTCAGGTAACTGGCATATCGGTTCTGTTTCCTTCCATTACTTGTTGTAAAATGGCTTGCCCTGGCTATATCTTCAATATTTAAACATTCACAGATTGTGCATCCTGATTGTTAGACTGAAATAATTTTATTTCTATCCATGTTTGCTAGTAAAATGCACTTGTAATATGTGTGTGTTTAAAAGAGAAAGAGAAAGGAAATACTTTTATGGCCAAATATCCAAGAGGAACAAATAACTGATTTATGGAGAAAAAAGTCTCTATATGAATTTCAAAGGTAGATTTAGATGTGGATAAGATAATATATAGACTAATGTATAATATATCATAATAGCTATTCAGAAGAGAAAGTAATAATATTTAGATAAGAGAATATTTCCACAACTTCTAACAAGGATACAATGAATATGACAACCTTTAAAGTCCATTTTACTTTAGAAGTGTTAATGTTATGCTTTAGCTTTCAGAAAAAAATGTGCACAACCAAAGCAGAAAATAAAGGAAAAATGAAGATCAAAAGAAAACATGGTTTTCAGATACCATTCTGAACATAAAACAGCTGGAGTTGAACAGAAGCTATTATTGTATGCAAATGATGTGACTTTTTGAGGATTCAAATATTATACACCAGGGAATGTATTTATATAGGACTGGAGTTTGAAAATTTATCAGATTACTCAATTAATTGGTTGAAGATTTGCAAACATCCAATGGACTTTACCATACTGTATATGAACATTTCTGAAAATTGGTATTTGGTGTTAGAATAGTTTTATTTTAAATTGGAATAATTATTCTAAGATAAGTTTGTTTTTTAGATATCAAATTTGTTTATTAATCAAAATTTATATAGTTTGATACATATACTTATAAATATTCCCATCTTAATACATCAAAGTATTAAATTGCTAAATTAATAGATTTTATATAGACAAACTTTAGATTTTATTTACCCAAATTATAGCTTTCGATTGCCTTGATTTACAATTTTATCATTCCATGTACATTTTTATTTTTATTTCTCAATAGAATCCAAAGAATCAAGTCCAAAACTCACTATGAGCATAATTTGAAAAACATTATGTGATCCATTTCGGCAGAAACATGGATTCCTTTTTAAACAAACTCTAGTTATATTTTTATATGTTTTGAGACACCTTATTCACACAGGGTTATTGTATTCTATAAGATCATTGTAGCTTAAAAACTGTAATTAAATCTTTATTGAGAAATTCATCGCCAATAGGAATATTGATAATTTAGATAATCATATTGATCTAAACTGAAGAATAGTTATATATTGAATTAAAATATCTTTTTATTTCACGAATTCATGCAGATGTATTAGAGCATCTAAAACTCAATTACTATCACTATTGGGCATTCCAAGTCTACAGTATATCTTTATAGACTATCAAATGCTGCTAAGGTGAATATTAATTATTTGGAACAATTTTGGAATACCTCATGTTAAGAAAACATTGATAAACATCCTTATGAGTAATAAGTATTATTCCTATTACCTTAAATAATATTAATTCAATAAAAATATCTTCATTGGTCAGCTCAGAAAATGCTTTAAAATGAGTTTGCTGTCAATTCCATTGAGAAGGTGAAAATGCATGAAATGAGCTTAGCTTGTATTGCCCTTTTTTGATCTATGTATGTTTTAAAGACATCAGTGGTATTGTATGCCAATTCTTTGGAATTTATCATTATATGAATATCTATGTATCTACCATGTCTGGGCTATACATGGGAAAAATATTTTAATTGGAAAGACAGTGACAGCCTGGATTTACACTGTTGGATTTATCCCTGTAATAGAAAGACTGATCAATATTCCGTATGGCCAAGATTTAAAGCTGTGTTTAAAACTGGCCCTTTTTATACTTTATATATCACAAAATGTTTTTGTTTGGTTTTTTCCTTATGTCTTTCTGGGTTTTTTTAATTTAAAAATATAAAAAAGAAAAGCTTCAAAGTACAATTTTCCTTAGAGATCATTTGTGATATTCCTTCTTCTGTGATAGGGATTTACTCGAAGTATTGTTTCCGTCTGCTGGTCAAGTACAGTACAAAGTTTTCCCTTTTCATCTCATCTATTTAAAGAGATATGGAAACCAGATAGCTTATTCTTGAAAATTATTTACAACCTAGCAATACATGTACTATCCTAAATTGCTTAATAATAGTCATTAATTTAGAAGCATCTATAATTACAAAAAGTAGTGTTGCTATTGACAATACTACAATAATTTTGACCAAGAATTAGAGCTGCTTGCATCACCTCCAATAAATACCAAATTTCCTGTTGTCTGTTGGCCTCTTTGGAATAGTTCATTTCTGTCAAAAGGTAAAGACAATCCTAGGATTTGATCTATTAAACCTGATGGAAGCCAACATAATTATTTATCTTCTAATACCTACTAACACTTAATGATATTTGAAGCTCAGGTCATACTCTAGGCAATCCACTCCATCTTATTTTGTCAGCTACTCAATAATTAATTGCCCACAAGAATTTCCATGTATAATAGTGTCATAGAAGTAAGTTGCCTTTTTTCTGCTAGATAGTTAACCATATCCATTTAAATACAACATCTTCAAATGCTTAAGTTAATGTAAACTTTAGAAGTTGCTTGTATTGCCGTCCCAAAACAAATAGCAATTTTATTGAGGTCAAAAAGACCGGAAACAACCTATTCATAAGTGCAATTTCTCATTTGCACAATTGTAAATTGGAACACATCAACCTACAAAATCCAAATCTAGAACGTCACTTTCTGTTGAGCATTCATTCACTTTTTACACATATTTGACCTGGAATACATGACACCACAAAATGCAGCTGCCTTGCAGGACATGCCCAGTTTTTAAGCCTTGCAATTCTCCTTCCTGGATGACTGCTTAAATTAGGTATAATCAGAGTTGCATCCCTATAAAGAAGGTAGAAGAAGAGAGTAAGTATCCCTATTTTCATGTTTCCCACTCACGAGGGGGAATCGGACTTTCAGTGGGGATATTTCAGAGTCTGCCCAGCAACAATGCAGATGGCAATGCACTGAACTGAGCCAGTATAAAGGCACAGAGTGCTTCCAGATGATAACATGAAAGAGAGAGGAGGAAGGGGTACAGCTGTCAGAGACATCAGCATATAAATGACTGGGTGTCTGGCCTCTGTCCCAATCCCAAATCCGTTGTCAAATAGCTCTTTTAGCATTTTTAAAGCCCAGTGTAAAAATAAATTCTGGGAGCAAACTGAAGGAAAAGAGTTTTATGACTAACAGTCTCCACCAAGCCTGCTCAGGCAAAGATAGGGCTTAAAGAGCTATTCAATAAAACAGAAGCATATACGGGTCTCTAGGCCCAGAAGCTGAAGAGTTTCAGGGGAGCATTATTGGAGAACAGGAAACAGACTTCTCAGAAATTTGATATAATAACCTGTAATGGACTTGCAGGCAATAAGCCGAGCTTCTTCTTTTTTTCATAGCACAATCAAGGCATCCCTTTTGCTTCAAGAATGTTTAAAAATGCAGCTTAATGCCTCTTCCATTTGTGTGTGTGTGAGGGGGGGAATTAATTGTGGCCACACATTTCTTTGTATGTTTATTGTAGTGTTTAAGGTGGGGAGGCAGAAATATTTTTTTTAAGACAGTACTGTATTCCTAGTCAAGAGATATAAAACTTATGGCTGGAAAAAAAAAACTTGATATTAGAAAAGAAGTACAAAATAAAGTGTCTTATTTAACTTGGCAAGGATTGGGAGTTATTAGATATAGTGCCTTTCTACATGGGTTCCTCAAGTGCACTGATATACAAATGTCTTAAAGTAGATTTTTTTCTGTTTCATTTCCTACTATGATTGTTCTTTGCTGAGCTTGACTCACCTCTTTCTTCTTCTCTTATAATGAGGAGCTTTCTTTGCTTTTCCAGTTCCTCTCTCTCTTGCTTGGCATGAGCAAAAAAATGCAGCCATAGCCAAAGCCTTTTCTGTTTGATCCTATCCCTTAATTCTTCCTTCTCCATTTATCAGCACTCTGGTACAGCTATCCTGCGATCCAGAAAAAAGAAATAGGAACCCAATCAAAGGCTTAAGAGCTTGGCTGCTATTTTTGATTTGATTGATTTAGTCCTCCTTTGTCAAATTGGATCTCAATACCTTGCATTCTTCCCCTCTCTGCTCTTAGCTGCATGATGATCCTCCATCATCTGCATCTGGTTTCTTCTACCCTTTGGATTGATGGTTGCTCTCTCCTTCAGGATTTCAGCTATGATGATAATCTTCCAACCACCACTATTTTCTGTTGGGTTTCTTTTGTCCCTTCGATGCTTTGGAAATTTTCAGCCTCTTCTCCAAGGACTCAGCATCTTGTCTAGTGTCGTCTCAGGCCATTTTTGTAAATAGCAGCAGCAGCAAGTAACAGCATCTACTGTTAATGGTTCCAATAATAGTAGGAACATACAAAAAAGCAATGGCAGAAACCAAGACATGCCTAGGTTCTTGGGAAGAACTCAAGGTATATGAAGGCCAACAACACCTGTGATTTTTTCATTTTTGTGTATATATTACTACTACTACTACTACTAATAATAATAATAATAGCAGCAGCAATAGACAGCAAAGAAGCTATAAAGAAGCTAAAGAAAAAGTGGACCACCTAATTAGTTGATGCCCCAGACTGACTATAAACAATGTCATAAAAAGTAGCAACAGTGGTGAATTGAAAAATCTGCAAAAATACCATTTTTCTCCAAGCAGACATTGGTAGGACCACAAAATAGACAAAGTAATATAAATTTTAAATGCTAAACTGCTCTGGGATTTTAGAATCCAAATCAACAAGCACATGCCAGCGCCTAGATTCATTCTGAGAATGAGATGTGCAGTATCTAAATTTGATAGATAAATAAATAAATAACAACCCAGGTTTAACAACTGTTGATAAGACAAAAAAAGTCTGAATATGGACAATGCACTACCTGGGGACAGAAGAGAAAGAATTTGACAAAATCACAAAATACAAAGAGCTGCAGTGGCGCAGTGTTAGAATGCAGCACTGCAGGCTACTTCTGCTGACTGCCTGCAATTTGGCAGTTCAAATCTCACCAGGCTAAAGGTTGACTCAGCCTTCCATCCTTTAGAGGTCGGTAAAATGAGGACCTCGATTGTTGGGGGCAATATGCTGACTCTGTAAACCGCTTAGAGAGGAATGTAAAGCACTGTAAAGTGGCGTATAAGTCTAAGTGCTATTGCTATTGCTATAAGCAAACAGAAGTAGAATAACTATACTATAGAAAAACAAATATAGTATCACTAATAATAGGCAACTTGGATGCAACCCCAAAATACCTGGCTTAAATACCACTTAAATAGCATTGGCACTGATAAAATTACATTGTTGTATCTATAAAAATAAAAATAGAAACAGCTTGCATTTTGCACTGATACCTTTCATATCCAACATCATCTGACTATCTCAGATCCTTGGGAAAGACTTGATAGGTAGGGAAAAAAAGTCAAACATCTGGATGATTGTGTGACCAACCATAATTAGAGGTAGTATATTTGTCTGATCAGACAAAATTTCTTTTTTTATGTTATTTTGTCCTGTTTTACTTTTTATTTGGATATAGTTTGCCCAGAGCCATTTTGAAGCTGGTCAGTCTCTAAATCTAATAAATACATAAATAAATGCTGGTGAGTTCAACCTAACCCCTGAGACCAAGGATTTCCAATATTTTCTGGAGGGACATTTCCTTTTTGGCCTAAGTGAAGCTTTATAATACTAATGTATTTTTGTTTTTTGCTTTCTTGCAACTGGAGAGCAAATGACAAGAGAGAGTTCTTTATCAATAGTTTTTATGTTTACACATTATAGTTTTTATTGCTATTACACATTAATGATAAAACCAAGATTTGGAACTACTAATCAACACTCCTTGCTCCTTTACAGCATGGTGTGTGATAAAAGATTCTACATTTGAATTATGAGTTACTGGAAGCAGGGGACCAAATCAGTTGACTCTGCAGTAATTATTGATGAGTGGAATTGAAAGTTTTCATACTTAAGATATTTATGACTTAGTTGCATAACCTTTGGAATCACATCTTCAATACACTGCCTTTGCAGTGATCAGCATCCAAATAAATGTTGGTCTAGCAGATGTAATTCTG
Organism: Bungarus multicinctus; assembly: GCA_023653725.1. Classification (NCBI taxonomy): domain Eukaryota; kingdom Metazoa; phylum Chordata; class Lepidosauria; order Squamata; family Elapidae; genus Bungarus; species Bungarus multicinctus. Next base: position 39,600,569 of record CM042838.1, on the reverse strand, counting down.
AGGTGAAGGACAAGTAATCAATATCTGGGTAACATCTATTCCAAAAGTAATTACTAATTTTAAAAGGTCATAGGATACTATTACATAGTCTATAATGCTGGTTCCAATCTCTGCTCAAAATGTATTCCCCAGACTTTTCACTTCTCATCCTTCATTGAGAGTAGTAAGATCCAAGTTGCTCACCTTCTGAGTTAAGTAAAAGTCCTCATAAATTTTAGACAGAAACTCATTTCCATCTCTTTCAGAGACTAGCCTGTTTCATCTTACACACAACTCTGCACCATTCCATTTCAATCAAGTATTTAAGTCCCCAATTGTAATCACAATCACTATTTTTTCTCTGTCTCCCTCCCTCCCTCACCTTTCCTCCCTCAGCTTCCCCCCTCTGCAATTTGTTCCAAATATCTCAATTTTGAGAAAGCATACACTGAAACTGCAATGGTGCTAAAAGGAGCACAAACATTGCAAAAATGAATGGCTTGGTAGCTATGGGTCTAGGCCCAATGATGACACAGTGAAATCCAACTGAATCCAATCCTTTATTTGCCTATACCTAATGGACAGAATCTTGGCAGATTAAAGCTATAACCTTCTAACTTAATAGATATATCTTGAGAGACTCTAGGATGTAGATACCCTGAACCTCTTTTTTCCTCTCCCATCTGCTCATAAAATATTAAGACCTATCAGCAGAGCATTTCTATGGAAAAATCTTGCATAGTTTGTATATTAAATATTATTTTATGTATTAAACATATATTGTTGACTACCAACATGTCATGCACACTGAAATATGGATAAAACTATTTAAGTAGCTGCAGTAAGGATACAGAGGCTGTTCAGGTTCTTCAAGGTCTGTTCTGAAAAAGATATTTCAGAGCAGATGGATGTTTTTATCAGTGAGGTGGCACTCAGAGGGATGAACTATGACAGTGGTAGACAGTGGTATGACAGGATCTGCAGGGACATCCCAAGAATCCTACATAAAAGACCTCGGATAAACTGCTGCTTCCACAGATATTTGGAAGTCAGCATATTACTAGCCAATCTGGTAGAAAAATAGAAAAGGGAAAAAATAATGCTAACCTAAGACATTCTCTTGTACTTTCTCTGCCAATTCTCATTTCATTTGATTAAAAAGAATTTGCTATAGACCTTCTTTCAAAAAGGGAGAGAATTTTGGAGAAATTCTCTTAGGTGAAATACAATGTTCTTCCAATTAGTTATGAGATGATAAAGTGAGCTATAGAAGTGTTCTTTGGTTAAACCGAAAAAAAAAAAGAGGGGGGGAGTGGGGAAGGTTAATTAAACCCTCTGGAAAAGCATCAAAAAGAAAATCCCCCCACTGTTTTATTTCAGTTGCAGTGTTATCATTCCTGCCTTGAGAAATTGCTGGAAAATTTCTCTTTGTCCAGAAGAAAACTGGAGAAACCTTCCAGCCAATTCCTTTGCTTATAAATCTCCCATCCACTTCTTAAAATCTCACCAGTCGTGTTTGATGTTTTAAGTACAGAAAATTGAAGGTGTAGGTTGTAGACAAATGAGTTTTTTTCCCCCAGTTCTTGCTCAAGGCTCAATATATGTTCTGAATTTTGTTTTCCTGATGTTTCTCCGAGAAGCTGAAATATTCCCAGCCCTGCTGAAAGTAATTTTACATTTCTGAGCATTTAAAGAATTTCAAAAGTACAGGGAAAGTGTATTAATCTAATCAAGGGGCCTGTGCTTATTTATATGGAACACATGAGATTTCCATACTAAAAGAACCACAATTGCAAATAAAAATGTCTTCTTTGCCAAAAGATTACACATTAGAAACATACAATGCAACAGGCAATACCATAAAATAAGTTGAAAGCTTAACCCCAAGACAATAATCAAAGGAGAAGAATATAGTATGGATTACAGATGGGAAGATTAATCTGAGCGGGATCTCATATAGCCCCTGGAGCTGCTTCACCCAGATAAGATGCTGGCTTGAGGCAAAGCCAAATAAAAACATTTCACTTTGGAAAAGTGCAGTATGTCAGAATGCTTAGTTTGGAGAAAGGCTAGCCATTTTGGATCAGATTTTGGTTTATCTTATCTTCTCATGATGAGAATTAGATTTCCCTTGTGTGACATCTACTGCCAAAAATGGATGCTCTGAATTTCTAGCACCAAGGAATTAATGTGCCAATCTGCACAATCAAATCCCAGAGATAAACACAAATGTTTTTCTCTCAATATTGTCAAGCTCTGCAATGTTGCCAGCCACACTCTGTGTGCGCACGTGTGGTTGAGTGTCTGTGGCTCAGTGGGTGATGGTGAAAAATGTGTGGCACTGACATTTTTTAAAAACTATATTAATTATAAAAACCCTTGAACATATTGCAGAAAACATCCCTGGCATAAAATTGATCTAGAATAATATTATTATTATTTCTTTCAGCTGGTTACAGGAAACACAAATGAGAGGGGGGGGGGAAGAATGTGCCTACATCTATCTATCAAAGGAAGAGACTGTGCACTCAAATTCTTGGGGTTACACCTTTTCAGAACTAAAAATGAAAATTATGTTCTCATCTTTTTTATTGTGAACTTTGCTCTGAAGCTGAATGTGCCAACAATGAGTAATGCAAGGAACTATTTCTCACAAGATTACTTCTCCTCAGCTATGAGATTTAAAAGAACGAGATAAAAAATGAAAATTGCTGCTTTATGCTGAATGTGGACCTGTGTATAGTTATACAGAGAGAGAGAGAAAGAGAAAGAGAGAGAAAGAAAGAGAGAAAGAGCGCAGTGTTGTCTTTTTTTCAAACCAATGATCCATAGCTCTTCTTTTTGGTTTACCGAGGCAAGGGATTATTAGTCTTTTTGTTCAATGTGGACAATACAGTACAGTACTTTCAAGATGCTCTGTAGGATATAATTTGTTTCTACATCTTTCCTGTGGGTGCAATAAATATAGCAAACTTCATGAAAGCTAGTGTGGTAAACTAAATTAGTGTACAGGTAGTCCTCGACTTACTACCATTACTTTAGTGACTGTTTGAAGTTATAACGGCACTGAAAAAAGTGACTCATGACTGCTATGCCCACTTAATGATTATTTATTTATTTATTTATTTAATTTAATTTTTATACCGCCCTTCTCCCTAGGGACTCAGGGCGGTGTACAGCCAATCTAAAACCCCAACAATAATACAAAAATTAAAAAAGATTAAATTGGATATTTGGCCGGATAAAAAGCCCACCCCACCCCCTTAAAACCCCCAAATTAAAATTACTGGAGACACATTAAAACCCTCTCTCAGCCCAGGCCGGCCTGCTCGAAAAGCCAGGTCTTCAACGCGCGCCTGAAGGACCTCAGGTCCATGCCGGTACGCAGTTCTAGTGGCAGAGTATTCCAGAGGGCAGGGACCGCCACAGAGAAGGCCCTACCCCTTGGGACCGCCAGGCGACACATGGCAGCCGACGGAACCCGGAGAAGGCCCTCCCTGTGTGCTCGCACTGGCCTGCTGGAGATTACCGGTGGGATGCGGTCCTGTAGATAACCTGGTCCAATGCCATGGATCGCCTTAAAGGTCAGAACCAGAACCTTAAAGCGAACCCGGAAAGCCACTGGCAGCCAATGCAGCTCGCGCAGGAGAGGCGTCACGTGGGCGCTACGTGACGCCCCCATAATCACCCGCGCGGCCGCATTCTGTACCAGTTGAAGTCTCCGGGTGCTCCCCGCAGGGAGCCCCATGTAGAGGGCATTACAATAGTCCAGGCGAGAGGTGACAAGGGCCTGAGTGACCGTGCGCAGGGCGTCCCGATCCAGAAAGGGCCGCAACCGGTAGATCCGACGGATCTGGTGAAATGCCCCCCTGGAGACGGCCGCGAGATGGTGTTCAAGCGACAGCCGCACATCCAGGAGGACTCCCAGATTGCGAGTCCTCTCTGTGGGGGGCAAAATTTCCCCCCCAATAGCCAGCGACGGAGTCAACTGGCTATATCGGGGCGCCGGGAACCACAGCCACTCGGTCTTGGATGGGTTGAGCCGGAGCCTGTTCCCGCCCATCCAATCCCGCACGGCCTCCAGGCACCTGGACATAGCCCCCACAGCATCGTTGGGGTGGTCCGGGGTGGAGATGTATAACTGAGTGTCATCTGCATAGAGATGACACTTCACCCCAAGACCACGGATGATCTCGCCCAGCGGTTTCATATAGATGTTGAACAAAAGAGGGGAGAGAACCGACCCCAGAGGCACCCCACAAACCAGGGGCCTAGAGGTGGACCTCTCCCCTCCCGCCAACACGAATTGCGAACGGTCGGAGAGGAAGGAGGAGAACCATCGAAAGACGGTTCCCCCAATTCCCAACCCCTCCAACCGTCGCAACAGGATACTATGGTCGATAGTATCGAAAGCCGCCGAGAGATCTAATAGGACCAGGACAGAGGAGAACCCTCTGTCACGAGCCCTCCAGAGATCATCAACCAACGCGACCAATGCCGTCTCAGTGCTATGCCCAGGCCTGAAGCCCGATTGGAACGGATCGAGGTAAGTTGTTTCCTCCAGGTACTGAGGAAGCTGATGTGCCACCACACTCTCAACAACCTTCGCCACAAAGGGCAGGTTGGAGACTGGACGAAAGTTATTTAAAACAGCTGGATCCAGGGAAGGCTTCTTGAGGAGGGGCCGCACCACCGCCATCTTCAGGGCGGTCGGGAGCGACCCCTCTCTCAGAGAAGCGTTGATAATCCCCTGGAGCCAGCCTCGTGTCGTCTCCCTGGCGGCCGAAACCAGCCAGGAAGGGCACGGGTCCAATAAACAGGTGGTGGCATTCAGACTCCCCAGCAACCTGTCCACACCCTCGGCGGTCACAGGATCGAACTCTCCCCAAATAACATTCACAAGACCTGCCCCGGACACCTCCCCCGGGACCATCCAATTGGAGTTAAGCCCCTCCCGGATCTGAGCGATTTTATCATGCAGGAATCGAGAAAACTCCTCTGCTCTACCCTGCAAGAGGTCATCCCGCCTCTCGGTTCAAGCAGAGAGCGGGTCACTCTAAACAGGGCGGCAGGCCGATTTCCTGCCGACGCAATAAGGGCGGAGAAATACGAAGATTTCGCCGCCCCTATCGCCACAAGGTAAGTCTTAATATGAGATCTTACCTGTGTTCGGTCAGATTCAGAACGAGTCGCCCTCCAAATGCCCTCTAGACGTCTTTTCCGGCACTTCATCTCCCGTAGCTCCTCCGTAAACCACGGAGCCAAATGGGATCTGTGCCGGGTCAGAGGTCGCAGAGGCACAACTCGATCTAGAGCCCCGGCGGCCAACCCATCCCAGGTGGCCACCAGGTTTCCAGGCGAGCTGAGAGCCAGAGACTCAGGAAATGGCCCAAGCTCCCTCTGGAACCGCTCCGGGTCCATTAGGCGCCTGGGGCGGAACCATCTAAGTGGCTCCGCCTCCCTGCGGTGGGGGGTGGCGGAACAGAAGTCCAGTCTAAGGAGGGAATGATCTGTCCATGACAAGGGAGTAATAACTAAATCCCCACACTTACAGTCATTCAACCACTGCCCAGAGACAAAAATCAGGTCCAGCGTGTGTCCTCCTATGTGAGTGGGAGCAGAAACTAACTGGGTCAGGTCCATGGCCGTCATGGAAGCCAAGAACTCCCGGACCAACCCAGAGGTTTCACCGAGCGATGGCAGGTTGAAATCCCCCATGACCAAAAGCCTGGGGGTCTCAACCGCCAGCCCGGCTATCACCTCTAGGAGTCCGGGCAGGGCTGATGAGACGTGGCAGGGAGCCAGGTACGTCAACAAAAGACCCATCTGAACCCCTTGCCCCCACTTCACAAAAAGAGATTCACAGCCAGCCGTCTGAGGGACAGTGGCCTCCCTAGGACAAAGGACTTCCTTTATAAGCACCGCCACCCCGCCACCCCTTCCCTGAGCCCTAGGCTGGTGAAATGCAAGGAAACCTGGTGGGCACATCTCAACCAGAGGGACACCTCCCTCTGGGCCCAACCAGGTTTCGGTGACACCTACCAGGTCCGCGGCCTCCTCCTGAACCAACTCAGAGATCAGGGGGGCCTTATTAATCACGGACCTGGCATTGCACAACAGCAGCCGGGTATTCAGGGCCTGAGATTCTGGACAACCAGGACTACAGGATGGGTAAGGAGGGTCGGAGCGCGCTACCGCTTGTAAACATCGGGAGCGCGATCCCCTAACCGGATATGGCCCTCTACCCCTCGCATACCTACCTCTCCCAGTCACCGTGCTAATAAAAGTGGCCCCCGGCTGCCCACCCTCTGTCTGCCCCCCCGAAACGGGAACCCCCGAGGCCCCCCAGGCGCGCAAGCCGGCCCGGCTGCCCCCAATTCTGTGCGGGCTGTCTCCCCCACCCGCCCTGGACCTTTCCCCCTTAAAAAACCCCATTAAAAATTTGACAACCCCTGGATTAGAATGCTTTCCCCGGTTTCCCCGGTCCCACCATCGCTCCGGATCCCAGGATCCATCATTACGGAAGGTCTTAGAGAGCTTCGAAGGCCACCTAAGGGAGAGGGGGACATCCCTCAGGGCCCACAGCTCTGCCCTCGGGTACATCCGTGGACCCGGCCGCCTCATCTCTGCAGTCCCGGAGCGTCTGTGGTCTCTGTTGTCCTCTGGCCACGGATGTTGAAGTCTAGTCAGGCTGGGGTATATGCCGCCTCTCCCCGGTCGTCCCACCTCTGCCACCGGTGGGACCCTCGGGGGGAGAAGAGTCACAGGCAGAGCCAAACCCTCCCCCAGGCCCACCACCTCTGCCACCGGTGGGGGCCCCAGGAAAGGGAGGGATACCATAGCTCCATCCAAGCGGCCCACGGGGGCATCGGCACCACCACTTTTCAGCCGAGCCCCTCCGTGGGTCTCCCAGCCTCCACGCCATCTTCGAGGCCATCAAGGATGCCCCAGGTCCGTTCCAGGGCCGCCCTGACCACAGCAGGCCCTTATCCGAACCAACAGGGACCTCCCACGACCGCCGCGGCCCGAACAAGGCCGCCGAGCCCACACCAAGACCACCAGCACACCGAACACAGGGAGCGCCGTCACAGCAAGTCCGGAGGCCGCAGCTGCCACTGCCGCCGCCGCCGAACATCCGTCCGCAGCCTCTCCACTCCGCCGGCCGCCGGGAGGGGCCGCCGCCGCCGAGCACCCGTCCATCACCGCCGAGCGCCCGTCCGCAGCCGCCTCGCTCCGACGACCACCGGAGAAGGCCTCCGAGGCCTCCAGAATCAGCCCGGAGCCGCCGGGGCCGTCGTAACCACGCCGCCCTCCACACCGGTCCTGCGGCTCCAGCCGACCCCCAGCCAGTTTTTAGATGACCCAACTGGTCTTCCCCGATCCTCCCCCGCCTCTGCCACCGGCGGGGGGGCCCAGGGGACAAGGGGGGCCATAGCTGAGGCCGTCCAGACCGAAGAGAGCGGCGGCGGAACTCCGCGTTGGTCGCGCTGGATCCGACACCGTGAGTCCGCCAGGGCCGCTCCGCACCGATACCATCACCCTCGCGGCCACCGAAGCCGCCCACAGACTGCTCCGAGACCCCTACAGCCAGGTCGAGGCCTCCAAAGCCCCGGAAACCTCGGAAGTCGAAACCGAAGCCTCCGAGGTCGCTCCGAGGCCGCCGAGGCCGCCGCGGCCGCCGCGCCAACGCCATCGTTCTCTCCGGCCCCATGGCTCCGACAAGCCCCCAACCAGCTCCTGCTAGAAACCGCCGGTCTCCCCTGGCCTTCCCCCACCTCTGCCACTGGCGAGGGGGCCCAGGGGGCATGGGGGCTCGCAACGAAGACCACCCGGGTCGGAGGAGACTCCGGCGAAAGCAGCCGTCCGCCATCTTGGAAACCGGAAAACAGTCACAGCAACCTCATAGTCACGTGATCATAATTTGGACACATGGCAACTGACATGTATTTATGATGGTTGCAATGTCTCAGGGCGATTTTCTAAACAGCAAAATCAAGAAGGAAGCCAGATTCACTTAACAGCTGTGTTACTAACTTAACAACTGCAGTAATTCATTTGACAGCTATGGCAAGAAAGGTTGTAAAATAGGGCAAAATTCACTTAACAACTTGATTAGCAATGGAAAAGGCTCGACTGTGGTTGTAAATCGAGGACTATCTGCATCAGAATAAGGAATAAGAACACAGATAGTAAGAGCGCAGAAAGACAGGGAAACAAACTAAAAACTAAAATAAGTCACAATGGTACAAACTCTCTCCAGATGGTATCATGAAGCAATATCATTGAAACCAACAACATAACCTCAAGGGCATTGCTAGAGAATCCTGGTATAGCTCCTATACATTCAAGGTATATTCACAATGTTTTAGGCATGTTGTCGTTCCAAGAACTTGATGAGACAATAGTCAAATTTAAATTAACAAGTTTATTTTTGTGTTAAGAATGACAAGAGCTTGATTCAAAATCATTTAAGGGAGATATTAAACCGGCACTATACGGGCATTATGTCATTCAAACAGCCATATGTTGAAAACCAATAAATATGAGCAAATGTTGAATTCATTAAATTTTAAGATATATATCAATAAAATTTTAACTTTAAGGAAGCATGAGGAAGAAATGTAAATGGTGTTGACCCATAAATACTGCATTGTGTAAATGTATGCATTTCATCAGTTTCATCAGACTTATAAAGAAATGAAAATTGTTTATACAATGTTTATTAGAGATACCTTATTTCAAAATTGTAAAATTTACTGACCTCTGTCTACAGGTCATACAAATCTATATCTAAGGAGGTAGTTTTTATACATATCAGGTGGTGCTCTAAAAATCTTATTTTATTTAGGATATTCCTTAGGAAAAAGGTTTACTTGCCATTGGTTTTATTTAAATGTATAAAACTGTGTAAAATAATAGCATACTAAATGTGTATTAGTAAGAGTAGAGTGGCTATTAACAACTAAATTGCAGAAGATAATTGACTTATATTGATTTCTCTACAGACAAATGGTATTAAAATAACTTGTTTATTATGATTCATTAGTTCAGTTTTGGCCATGATTTCTCTAGGGATAATTTGATTATATGTTAAACATTGGGCCTCATTTATAACTTAGCCGACAGCTACATTCCCTTATCCTACTTTTTTGCAGTCAAACTTCATATTGTTACATCTTTCTCCTATAAAGGTAAGAAAAATTGTGCTGATTTAATAAGCATGTGCTGTATATCTTGATTATGTGTCTTGATTTTGTGTTATCAATGTTATATTACTGTAACAGGTATTTTAAAAAAGATCTCTCAAAGAATAATGAACGTTTTATAATTTAGAGATTTTCTTGGGAATATATGTAGAAATATCCAATGTGACTATACTGTTAAAACCCATGCTTTCTCTAGTTTTTCCCCCTAGGCAGAATTCAAAATAATCTTAATGATTTGCATGTCACATTGGTCTTTCAGACAAGATTATTTGAAAAAATCTTGTCCCTATTCTCAATTTTAATATCATTTAAAGATAATTTCTGCTGCTCCAATCAGCCCACCAGATAATCCATATCCAAGGTGACTTGATGCCAGACTTTGCTCTCTTTGCCAAAGGTGGTCATAAATGATCAGTAAAACCATTTCTAACTTAACAGCTGTTTGGCCCATATGCAGAATTACCATTTACTGACATTAATTTCAGACAACTAATTGTTTTTATTCTGTTTTTATTCTATGTGTTCCAACCTAGGCTTCCTTAGAAAGCATAAAACATAATCTTAGTTCCGGCAAAACTTCTTTTATTTCAACAGCTGTGAATTAGGTTCATTCACAGCCTTCAAGGCTTCACAAACAGTTTTTCAGGGGAATGTTTATAAACACCCACCTTATCACACTTGGAATGCAGCCAGAGAACTAATTGCCAGTCGCAGGGCAAGACCAAACTTGACACAGAATCAAATAGAACTTTTAAAAGCTTGAATCGACCAGACTAATTAATTGCTTCCTGCAAAAGCTCATATCCCATTTGCTCCTCTTTTATGTCCTATGGGAGGGGCCAATCATCTCCAAGGTGTGGCCTTACCCCTGAGTCGACCCTGCTTTTTCAATTATTCTTGTCTTCTGGTAGCCCTGTGCATGCGTAGGCTGGGAACCGGTTCCAGAAACTCCCCCACCTCACTGCTGTTTGAATCTGAAGGCAGCAGTCAGCTGCCCTCGCCCCATCCCTGCCGCCAATAATCCAGAGCCCTCATCCAAGCCCCCCTCAGCCTCCAAGATTGGTCCAGGTTCTTCCCCAACCTCCTCGCTACTATCCAACTCTGCTGCCAGCTCCATCAGCCATCTGCAGGCCACAACACTATGTTTTGTTACTTTGTTATATTTTTCTTATTTTATCCACATTGAGAACTATCTGGAGGTCTAGATTAGGATGAGGAAGGGGTCTAGCTGCCTTCAGCTCTCCTTGCAGCTACAAACTAATCTGGATAAAATCCTGTTCTAGAGCATGTGGAGGACTGATGCAAATCAGAATCAATACAGGACTACATCAATGAAAAATCTGGCCTCATATGAGGGAGCTTTTTTTGTTCTTCTCTTTTCTAGCCTTCTCTCTGCCTTGCTTTAGAAAGCTATAGAAAACTTTTGTTTAAATAAGAGAACAACGGAGTTGGAAGGGACCTTGAAGGTCTTCTAGTCCAACCCTCTGTTCAAGCACTTCAGGCAAATGGTTGTCCAGTCTCTTCTTAAAAACCTCCAGTGATGGAGCCCCCAAAACTTCTGAAGGCAAGTTGTTCCATTGATAAACTGTTCTAATTGTTAGGAAATTTCTCCTTATTTCTAGCTTGATCATCTCTTTGATTAGCTTCCATCCATTGCTTCTTATCCTGCCTTCAGGCACTTTGGAGAAAAAGTTGACCCCTACTTCTTTGTGGCAGCCCGTCAAATATTGGAACACTGCTATCATGTCACCCCTAGTCCTCTCAATATTTGATTATACTTCCGCTAGTAAGTTATTGTTATATTCTTTTTTCTTTTACTTGTTTCTGATTTTTTTAGAGTATGCTAGTTAGGAGAACATATCCCCTTTAAGCCTTTTCCTTCATTTTTTCCTTTGAACCATTAAACAGTAATCCATTTGTATTATCTTGTACTGCATGTGCTGTATTTTCTGTGCTTTATAAATACTGAGTGATTATGGTGTCTATTAGCTGTTGCTATTATTCATCTGGAGTCAATTACTAAGTACAAACACCACTTCTAGAATTGAGCACAAATAAACTAAATGAGCAAATATAATAAAACAATATAAACACAATAAAAAGATGTAAAAACAGCTGTACATTTCAGTAGAACCAAGGCAGCATTAAAAAGGACCATTAAGTAGACAGACTGCCAGAAAAACTGTGCCAGATACCAACACTCCACCATCAACATTACAAACAGTTGCGCTTCCCTGAGGAGAGCATTTTATGTGTCTTCTCTGCAGATATCACTATGGTAGCTAATCCAAATATGTTTCAGTCCAGATTTTTCACTCATCACTCAAATAGAAGAATGAGGGCAAATGAAAAACAAGGAAAGAAAGGGCAGACACAAAATTAACCCAGTTTCTCACAGTTATGACAAAACATGGAACCTACATCTCCGGGTGGTCAAATCAATAGGATAAAAAGAAAAAGAAGTTTTATTTGGAGGGTTGTTGTTGTTATTTTTAAAATTCAACCCAAGAGAATGGCAGAAGGAAATTAGGTAAAAGATCTTGGGACTCTGTCGATCTGCAGGACAGTTCTCCAAATTTGGCAGGACAGGAAGGCAACAACAATACAGACTAAAAATGAGTCAGATCTGGCCAGGAAGTGGGGGGGGGGGAACCTAGCACATCCTTATGGGAGAGGATGTGCCAATGCCCTTCTTTCTTTCTGATCATATGTTTCAAATAATTGCTATTATCCAAGATTTAGAAAGAATCCCAGAAGTAATGCTCTGTAGTATCTTCCCTAATCCATTTCATTTTTTAACTCTCCTCTGATATTGTATGTTTTTTTTCCTACAGAGGTATATTGAAAAGTATTTCTATTTTTTTAGATAGAATTGTGCAAGCGAGCAGGGTTATGATGTGCTTAGATTATTAATATACTTCTATCACTCTCATTCTAAAATCATTGGCTTCCATGAATTTGCACTATAACATAAAAACAATTTTGGATAAATCCAAACCTAGGCTCTCCAATTAGAGAGGTATGGAACGAAACTTAACATAATATATTTAGATTTCAGCAAGGCATTCGACAAAGTAGACCACAACCTACTTCTTAGTAAGCTAGAAAAAAGTGGAATAGATAGCACCACCACTAGATGGACTCGCAACTGGCTGGCAAACCGTACTCAACGAGTAGTCCTTAGTGGGTCTAAGTTTACAAGGAGGGAAATAAGCAGTGGGGTGCCACAAGATTCTGTCTTAGGCCCAGTACTCTTCAATATCTTCATTAATGACTTAGATGAGGGAATATTTATTATTATTTCATAATTTTATATACCGCCCTTCTCCCGAAGGACTCAGGGCGGTAAACAGCCAACTAAAATACATACAAACACAGATATAAATACGATGAAAAAGAATTAAATTATAGGCGCCCAAATAAAAATCTAATTTAGAATAGAAGGGGAACTTACCAAATTTGCAGATGATACTAAGCTGGCAGGAATAGCTAACACCCAAGAAGATAGACTCAAGATCCAGATGGATCTTGACAGACTAGAACACTGGGATGAAATTCAATGTAGAGAAAAGTAAAGTCCTACACTTAGGCAAGAAAAACCAAAAGTACACATATAGACTGGGTGAAACCAGGCAATAACTATGAGAGGGATCTTGGAGTCTTAGTGGACAACCAGCTAAATATGAGCCAGCAGTGTGCAGCAGCAGCCAAAAAAGCTAATGCAATCCTAAATTGTATTAACAGACAGATACAGTCAAGATCAAGGGAGGTACTAATACCACCCATAAAGCCTTACTAAGACCACACCTAGAGTACTGCATCCAGTTTTGTTCATTATAAAAAAGATGTTGGGACTCTAGAAAAAGTACAGAGAAGAGCAACCAGGATGATTAAGGGACTAAAACATATGAAGAATAGTTACAGGAACTGGGCTTGGCTAGTCTAGTAAAGAGAAGGACCAGGGGAGACATGATAGCAGTCTTCCAATGTTTGAGGGGCTGCCACAGAGAGAAAGGGATCAAGCTATTTTCTAAAGCGCCTGTAGGCCAGACAAGGAATAATGGATGGAAACTGAACAAGGACAGATTTAATCTGGAAATAAGGAGAAACTTTCCGACAGTGAGAACAATCTTGACAGTGAGAACAATCAACCAATGGAACAGCTTGCCCTCGGAAGTTGTGGGAGCGCCATCACTTGAGACTTTCAAGAAGCGATTGGACAGCCATCTGTCAGAAATGGTGTAGGGTCTCCTGCTTGGGCGGGGAGTTGGACTAGATGACCTACAAGGTCCCTTCCAACTCTGATTATCTGTTATCTGTTATCTGAAACTTCTGTTTGATCTCACGGTGAGATCAGTTCACTTGTCCACATGCAATTGGTGCATTTTGTTCTGTTTGGTGACACACACATTCAGTTGAAATATGGAACACGCAAAAAAGGTTCCCTTTTCCTTGTGTCATTTCTGAATGAGCATTCATGCTGCTGCTATGCCTGAAAGCATCACTACATTGTCAGTGTCTGAACCTCCAGCCATTAGTTTGGGGCAATAAGCATGAACCCATTTCTATTCCCTCCAATCTTTAACAGCCTCTAGATATTGAGAAAAGGATACAACTGCATTTCCTGCTGTGCCAGAGATGGCAGTTCATACAGATAATCCCTTGCCAATGAATAATCTCCCCTGATGGTTATGAAGGGAAGGACTCAGCCACACCACAGAACACTCAAAGGTTCATTTTCTCCCTCCTCACAACTACTGACCAAAGCCAGCCAGTAGTAGAACCAGTGCAACACAGAATCCCCCTTCTCATTCCTTTCAGTTGGGCTCAGAAGAATTCCTTTGTTGATGGTACTAAATGCAGACAAGGGAGTTGGCAGGACTAGGAGAGATATATTCCCCTCTTCTGGCCCCAACACTAACCTTTTATTCACAAAGGGAGATCCAACTACAAGGCTGTCATTGTGTGATGTTGATGACTTTTGCATATTTTAAACTGTGCAGATATGATATTTAGAAGGTAATGAAAGCGCTTCCTTTTCTTCATATAACTTTCTATCATATGAATGAACCCATTCATATGGAAAACACAGAGCTAAATCCAAGGATGGGTTTGTGTTACCATAAAGCACTTCTGTTTATCATGACATCTTTTATTTTTCTTATGTCTTCTAATTTCTACACCCCTTTGCTCCACAACATATTTTTCTGTGGAAATCTCTCGTAACTTTTAGAAAACTTGCAGTGAAAAAGGAAAATCAGAGTTCAAGAAAAACTGAGCACAGTTAGATGAGGGAAGGTTACCACAGGATGCAACTCATCTACACAAGATTTCAGATAAATCATCTGTTTGTCTGGAAATCTTGACTTTAATCCAATTACATTATGAGATTACGTAATGGAAGTATTTTGCCCCATGGAAGATTGTTATTCTGCTTCTTTATTACAGCAAAGTGTCTAATTTTTTGGCAAGCAACTTCTCACACAATAATGCATTTTCATCTCTCTCTTTCTTTGTGTACACAGATAGAACTCGTTTAGCAACCACCAACAGGGACCAGCAACTCAACTTAAGAAGTGGTTGCTAAGTGAAATTGTGCTTATGACCTACCTTCAGCTTTCCTTTGCTTTATACTCTTGGATTGTTGTAAAGTTAGTTTTTCATCACAGTCATAACACTAAACTGCAAATGGACACTAAATATGGAAGTCCTAGGCAAGAACTATCTGGACTGTCCATTTCAAATGCAGTACAGCAGGTTTCAAATATCATGTTCTTGTAATTTACTGTATCTATAAAATGTCATTTTTTCTTATTGGCTTCACCAATAACTATCCATTCTTTAGGCAATTTCAATTAGGATAAAACTATTAATATATTTGAATACAAACATTTATTTACAAATAAGTTTACCTGAAACAGTACGCTAGATGTTGGTTTCATTCTTTGCTGGAATAGCACATTTAGTGTTTGGTTTTGTTGCTCCAGGTCAAAAACTCTTGTTTTTAACTTCAAGCATTCCTCTCTCAAATCCTAGAGCAAGAAAGAAAATGGCGTAAGTAACAACAAGATAAAAAATATGTCAATATTAGAGTACACTTCATATAAGATATAATCTTTGAAATACATACACACACGCACGTTATGTATGCATGTCTGGATGGATGGATGGATAGACAGATAGTTTCAGCACTAGTATGTCTAAATAATATTTAAAATGTAACTTTCTGAAACATAAAAGTTTTAAACTTACACTTAAACTTGCACTCTTTCTTTACTCACTACTTTACTTACTTCTATCTTTGCTTCATCTATCCTAAACTAATCCCAGTTATTCAAGGATATTTTTGCCAGGTGAGTGTATAAAACTATTTTGATAATTTCTGCTATGAGTATACTCACAAGAATAAATATAATAAAATATAAATTATTATATGCTAAATTATTACTTCCCCATAAAAAACAGTGCTCCAAAAGTGTTTTTATATAGTTCTGAGTGTTGGAGAAAGATGAGCAAAGTAAGTTTGTATTTCATCCCAAGTAAAAATGGGAAAAGCAAACCAACGGCAGGTGACAAGAAGATAAAAGCTACACTGAGCAGAGGTAGCTATATTTGACATGAGAATATTATACAGTTTCTCTTAACCTCGGTGTTATAAATCAACCAGCACTGGCATCATATCTATCCCTTCTCCATTGATGCCTCCCTGTGAAACTTTAAATCTTCAGTGAAGAATATTAGTTCTCTTAATATTCCAATGAAATCTGAAAAATTATAGTCCACAAAAGCCAGAAGATATACAAGCAAGTCAATGAATCATTCTCTCCCCCACCATCCATCCCTCACCTTTGATGTGGGCCAGGACAATATAGGACACAGCCTACGGGAACAATTTATGTTTCCCATGGATGTGGGGTTATTTTAATATATCTAGGAAACCTGTGGTGGGATGAGATGGAGTAAGAGGGATTTTGCTGAAATTTTTAGTTCTGGTTAAATAGCACCAAAAATGAAGATTCAAATGCATATACCGTAGTTATTCTTTTTATTCAGTCTTTATTCTTTCTGAATTCTTTCTATATTCTATATATTTTCAAGAATTGCTGTCTGTAAGCATGTTAGATAATAGGTGTACAAGAAAAGGACCCAGTTAAAATGGAGGAGTGAATGGGAGAATGCCTGTATTTTTGTAAGTAAAATGGTGTGTGTTTGTATGTGAGAGACAAAGAAAGGGAGAGGGAGACACTAGTTTACCACTTGGTGTCTACATGGACATATTCACAGAATTGTCTTACCATAATAGAGAAATGGCTTGCTATTACTTCTTTTAGGGATATTTTTCACTTCCTACTCTATTCCACAATCATGGGATTTACAGGTGGTCTCCTAACCAAAGGCCAACCTGGTCCAATCTTGCTTGGTTTTTTTTTTTAAACAACTATTATCATCATTTATGTAGAAAATTTTAAATCATTGTCAAGCATCAGCAACATGGACAAGCAAAGAAATACATGCCTATATGCTGTTGCTCTATATATGGCATGTAAATGTCTTAAACTTGAAAATAGACACATTGCTTATCTTTCTATAGTTTATTTTTGGAAGCACGCATGACTGAAAAGAACAATGTTTAGTTCCCTCTGTGTGTGTTTATTAACAATATTAACAAGATATTAGAAGCACGTAAGTCAGCGAAAGCTACAGATTAGAATGTGGAGGAGTCTGAAATAACCCGAGTGTTTGCCTTCTCTTGTGCTGTGTCAAAGCCAGCATGATTGGGAGGTGGGAAGGGGAAATAACACAATTCTGTTAAGAGATAGCAGAAAAAACATAGCTCAGCTTTAATTCAAAGTTAACATTGAATGAACTAAGAAATAATTTTGCCTGCACACATTACGAGGGCAGTGCTTATTTAAAATACCCCTAAGGCTAACCAAGTTATATATTCTCTGCCTACTAAAGTGACAAGGAGGCAATGATATTTTATTTGAAGTGCAGCACAATTCTAAATCCTTTAATTCAGCAAATAGATGCTCTGGTAATAACTGCATCAACTCAGGCCTCACACAGAGAACTATTATAGGTACTCTGTTTAAGCAAGCAAAAGCGCTAATGCCACTTCTTAAGGAGTTTCTAACAAATAAGATACGGAGGAGCTAGCGGCGAAAATTAAGATTGAAAACCACAGACTTCAAAAGGAATAAATGTTTTATGAGACCTGGGAATTCAGATGAACTTAAACTGAGCAACACTACCAATGTATAATTTCAAAACCTAGATGCTGACATTACTTGTTCCTAGATTTAAACTTAAATTAAAATTTGACTGGCTAGATCAGTGTTTCTCAACTTTGGCAATGTCATGATGTCCAGGTAGTCCTCTACTTATGAGCACAATTGAGCCCAGAATTTCTGTTGCTAAGGGAGACCTTTGTGAAGCGAATTTTGTCCCATGTTATGACTTTTCTGGCTACAGTTATTAAGTGAATCACTGCAGTTGTTAAGTCAGTAACATGGTTGTTAAGTGAATCTGGTTTCCCCCTTGATTTTGTTTGTTAGAAGGACGCAAAAGATGATCACATGACTCTAGGACATTGCAACAGTCATAAATACATGCCAGTTGCCAAGTGTAAGAATTTTGACCATGGGGATGCCACAATGGCTGTAAGTGTGGAAAATTACCCTAAGACACTTTTTTCAGTGTCACTGTAACTTCGAATGGACAAATTGTTTTAAGTCAGGGACTACCTGACTTCAATACCCAGAACTGAACTATGTAAAATTAGAAGTCTAGATATCTTAAATCACACCACTTTTTTGTACAGTAAGAACAGTATTTCTCCTCTATAATAACCCATGAGTAGATTTGGCTAAGATAAACTAGCCAAAGTCTAGTTCAAACCCCACAGTCACTAAGCCACATGGACTCAAAAAATTGCATTGCTTGGAAAAGTATGAATGAGGGGACTTGGTGCTCCCTGAGCTTGGCTATTTTGTTGCTGATGTTTCATTACCCAAACTAGGTTAACCTCATCAGTGCGTTGATGATGTTACCTATTCTGGGTAATGAAAGGTCTGCAAGGAAACAACCAAGCTCAGAGGACCTCTCATTTCAACCCTGTGCTACAAATATTCTTCTTTAAATCTATATATTTCTGTCTCAAAATTGAGTTCACTAAAGGAATTCTTACAAAGAACAGTCATCCAACATGCTTATTTTAAACTACAAATTTAATCTCAAGCATTCAATAACCCTGATAAATCTCTCAAGTTTTTTTTCTCTCTCGATTGATAAGATCTTGTTTTAAGAAAAACCTAGAAAGTCCAGTGGCCTCTTGAAAATGCACTTTGGGACAACCATGACTTGGATGACTGAGAATCTCCATAGACAATAATTTGATATAATTTTGGGCTATTATACACTTCATTCCTTAAACCAGAGGTCGCCAATTGGTGGGCTGTGGCCCACTGATAGGTCGTGAGAAAATTTTGGTGGGTCACAGAGGAATCTCACCCCCAAAGCACCCCCAAAGCAATTAATCCAAGCTGTGCAGAAACACAAGGCTGTGCCACCCACATGGCCCATGGGAACCCTCCCCGCCCACTCACTCCTTACCCGGCAAACTTGCCTGCTAAATTGCTATTTTTCCTTTTTCCGACCATCATCTGTGCTGGCAGATTTAGATTAGCTAGGAAGCAGGAAATGGATGGATTTCTTGCTTTCTATCTAGTCTTTAGATCTTCAGCTCTGCTTTTAAGCACAGCCAAACCTCCCTTAGGACTGAAGGTTCTATTATTCAGTGCAAACCTTCAGTCCTTAAAGAGGTTTGTGTCACTGCATTTATTTTGTTTGTCTGAGAAGCTGACACAGAAGTTTACAGAAAAAGCTAAACTGGTTATCAAGTGTCCATAGTAACAAGATATGAGTGTCTCCCTAAGGACTGAAGGTTTGCTTGCAAGCAAATTCAGTGCAGACTCATGGCAAGCAAATTTGAGAGACTGAGCTAGCTGATGACAGATAGATAGATCACTGAATGATTCTGTGAGCAACTCAATCTGCCTGCTTTGCCTGATTTTGTGTAAAAGTTGCTCTTTTTTTTATAAAAAATTCAATATTTACATACATGGTGTGGTGAGTTAATTCTGTGAGTTTGCTTGCTAGCAAATATTATGAGTTTGCTTGCAAGCAAATTTTATGTGAAAGACTGCGCTAACCAATGGCAGATAGATAGATTTCTGAATGAATCTGTGATTCTGTGAGCAACTCAATCTGCCTGCTTTGCCTGATTTTGGGTAAAAGTTGCTCTTTTTTATAAAAAATTAAATATTTATATAAATATTTATAATATTTACATACAAGCCATGCTCAACCAGTCACATGACCACCAAGCCACACCCACAAATTAGGCCACGCCCACAGAACAGGTTAGTGGTCCCTGGGATCTAAAATTATGAGTTTGGTGATCCCTGAGGTCCAAAAGGTTGGCGACCCCTGCCTTAAACCATTATTTAATTAAATTTAATTGATTTAAATAATAAGAACACTACCAAAAGTATCCCTTAAATGATCACTGAAATTTCATGGTATAATACACATGATCAGTGTTCCTGCATGATATTATTCTTGGTAAGAGTTCTTCAGATTCCTTCTGTATTTATAAAGTCCCTCTGGGGCATCATCTCTTGGTGACATGACTTTGTTCTGTCTTAGTGTAATGTAGTAGAAGACTTATCTGTTTATTGGATCTTACTTGGATTAGTATAGAAGTCATTTGTGATTGACCCCCAAAGCAGAATTTCCTATTTACTGTACAGTTTTGCCTTCTTGTCCTTTCGTATAAATGCTCGCAATCCAAATAGCATTAAAAGGGCTGTAAGAGTTAACATTCATTAACATTTAGAATGCTTTGTGTTTCCCCTTCATGATATTAAATTAGCTGGTGCTACTCAGCCAAGGCTGTGTATCTGTCAAATTTTGTCAATATCAAGCAAATCACTCCATTAAATGCATTTTAATCTATATTCATGGTTCACTCACAGAGACTCCTTAGAACCTGTGCTTCTTGCATCTTCTGATAATGACAAAAAGAGCAGTTATGAGGAAAATTTTAATCCTAAAGGTGCTATAATTATATTATGAGAGTATTATCTCTGCTTATTTCACTATTTTTTGTTTTGGCTTCTTTGTAATTTTGAAAAAGGAAGGATGATGTTTTTAAGTAAGATAATGCTATATTGAGAAGAACACAATCACAAAGACACCTTCACAGAAAGTGTTGTTATGTTGTAGAATGCTAATCTGGTTCTTGTAGGCCCTTGAATCCAGGATTTGTATAGCAGATACTAATAGAATATATTTTTGATTTGTTCCTGGGACTCGTTCATTTGTTTCCTTAATATTTCATAGATACTATGGAGTTAAAACAAGAAAGTCTCTTTTAACTCCATAATATCTATGAAACATTAAGGAAACAAATGAATCACTGTGAAAACTGTGTAAAACCCCTTACTCAAAATCCCACATCCTCTTGAATGCTTAGTGTTAGTGCATCCCATTTCCTGAAAGTACATGGAGGCATTTACTGACAATACTTCCATTGACACACCTGCCATGTGGAATTTTGAAAAGGGCCTGATGGTTTCTGTGCTTTGAGAAGTCGATCTGGGCAGGTTTTCTGCCATGCACCCCCCCCCCCCCCACATGGATTTCTACTGTCCTAATAACCATGGCCATAGAGTTCAAGAGGTGCAACCACATAGCTTTGGGAGGGGGGGGTGTTTCCAGAAAAAAATAATTACAAAGCAAAAGTGTTATTCCAAATCCAAAACTGCTAAAAGAGGGAGGGAGGGAGGAAAGAAGGAAGGAAGGTATAGATGTGATAAAGTATAAATAGAATATTATTTGTTTATTTATTTATGGTGAATTAACTCCATCATTCAGCCAATGGCTAAAAAATAGTAAATGCAGAAATATTAGTCAATTCATGAGAAATTGGGTTGATTACTGGCAAACCATTTGGACAGTATATATGAAATATCCTACAAATGAAGCTGAACTCATGGTAACCACATAGATAAAGCCACATAGTTTCTTGGCAAGTGTAAAGAAATTATTTGTCCTCGGCCTTCTTCCAGGATATTTCTTCCAGTCTTGCTTGTAATGTGGTTGATTTTCCATCTAAATACTAATTAGCTCAAACCTTGCTTAGCGTTCTGAAATTAGCTATTTGCTGCCATCTAGTTGAGTATTTAGGGAACATAGGTTGGTTTCAACTCAACCACAAAGGGACAGAATATCAGAATTAAGCAGTGCAAACGTTAAGTGAGGCATCATGATTGCACCCAATTTTTTCTGTGGTTAATAGGTGGAGACATCACATGACAATGACTTGCTACCTTCCCTGCCAACTTTTCCACTGATGTTGCTTGTTGGAAGCTGGCTGAGAAAGTCGCAAATGGCAGTCACATGACCCTGGGACATGGCTACCATATGCAATGGTTGCCAAGCACCTATATCATAATCATGTGACCATGAGGATGCTGCGATGGTCATAAACTCAAGGACCAGGCATAACTTTTTTCAGTGCAGTCTTAACTTAGAATGACCACTAAAGAAATGGCCATACAGCGACGACTACTTTTACCTAAGTTTGCATCACATGTTCCAAATAAAAAACAATGCCATAGGCTCCCTGAAAATATGATATACAAGAAAAATACATCACTCTTTTTTCAAATTGTGAGCCAAGAAACCATCACTGGACACACAATCTCCTTGTGAAACTGCCACCACCATGCCCTCTGCAACTTTTCAATTCTGCCAATACACTAACAGGAGCTCCAAAACATATTGCTGCACATAGAAATAGCAATAATTCTTAAACTTATATACTGCTTCACGGTGCTTTACAGCCCTCTCTAAACAGTTTACAGAGTCAGCCTATTGCCCCCAACAATCTGGGTCCTCATTTTACTGACCTCAGAAGGATGGAAGGCTGAGTCAACCTTGAGCCTTGTGAGACTTGAAATGCTGGCAATCAGCAGAATTAGCCTGCAATACTGCATTCTAACCACTATGCCACCACAGCCCTTTATAGATTCATATGGGAACAGAACTGAGTGGAATAAAATTGGGTGGAAGATTAAGTTATGGCATGCAAAACTAGGGAAGAGAACATTTTCAAGGAAAAAAAAACAAGGAAGTCCAGCTGCCTTTTAGAAAAAGCACCTTTGGGGCAACCATGGCCTGAATAATTAAGAATCTCCATAGAGAAATGGCAAGGTCCTGTCTTCTAGAAGAATAAGCTCAGTCTTGTTATTGGGTAAAAAATTCCAGGTAAAGGTAGATCAAAGTTTTGGCAGGCAAAGAAAAGTCTGCCTTTTCCCTGTTCTGGGCAAAAAGAGATAAACCCACGCTGCAAATGTGATTTTATGCTGCTTCTCATGCCACCACTGTTTGCTTTGAATTTTAACCTTAGAGCAGTGTTTCTCAAACTTCACAACTTCAAGATGTGCGGACTTCAGCTCCCAGAACTCCCCAGCCATCATGGGTTACACTTGCCAAGTCTTAAAGTCGGCCAGTCTGAAAAGCACTGTCCTAAAGCATACCTTACTATAGAAAAATGAGCTTCAATATCATAAATAAATAATAACTAAAATACAGTATATGCATAAAAAGACTACACACATATGAGCTGGGAGAAAGGTGAGAAAATTCAATTAATATTTTACAGCAGCTCCAACCAAATTGGCTATCTCCAAGGTGCAATTCAAGAAAACTAAAAACAACTATATGTCTCATTACATGTGTAGGGATTTGGCTATCTGTAGCCCTAAGTATAAATGAACACATTAAGCAAAGCAATCAGTTGTTCCAAATCTGAAAGAATGGTTATCACCTAGTATATTAAAAAATGGGGTCATATTCTAATGCTATATATTACTAGTGATAAATTTATTTAATGTAACACTTCCAAATATGGATGAGATTTCAGATCCAGCTTAACTTGAAGTAATCTTGTAAGTTAAGTCTGCTCAATTGCTAAGAGCATTCTGCCTCCTCCACAGGATTTTATCAGCAGCAAGAAACTGCTTTTGTGTTGGTTGAAATAAATTCTTAATCTTTATTCAATGGCCTCAGAAAGATAATGAAAGGGATTCCCGGTGATTCAATGCAATATATCATCATGTTCAATTTACTGGACAAAAAAGGTTGATAATTTTAGTTAAGTATTTTTTTACACCACAGAGAAAATAAATGACTTACCTTCTGAGTAAGCAGCGCTTGTACAACCTGGTTGGCTACCTATAGAAGGAATAAATCATAGCTGAGAATTACTTTTCATAATTAGGGAAAAAATAAATTCTCCTAACTTCCATAGAAATTGAGATTCTACTCTTTTTTTTATTTCAAAACTTGGTAGTTTTTTAAATGACCCCTCAACACAACATTTTTTACCCTGAAAAGTGAAAAGGGTAGAACCAATTCAGACCAGGAGTCAAACTATATGTAAGTCCCTTGCTTTAACAGAAGACATAAGCATTTCTGTCCTCCATATGGAAAAGGAGCTCTGAATGTACCAAAAGGGGGGGGGGGGGGGGGAATAGACCATATGTTCATGACAGCTAGGTGGCATTGCATGCTCCAGAAAACTAAAATACCTACAGAATAGAATTTTACCATACTTTTTTATATTGACTTAAATCAAATAACAAAACTGATTTATAGAACTATGTATAGAATTAATTTTACTTAATTCTTTACTCATCTACTAGGATCATTTTATAAAAAATTGCTTCCTATTTATCATTAAATTTAAAATCCAAAATCAGATATAGAAGTCTACCACGTATTTTTATTATGTGATTCATATTTTAATGAGCAATATACTACCATTTTATTTTGTCACGAAGCCTTGTGCTTTATATAAATTTTACTATTTTGAAGAAAGTGATTTTTTTTTAGAAATAAGATATCCCTTTCTTTCACTAGCTTGATTTTAAAATTTTGTTTCATGTGAATTAGAATTTAAGATAGGAATTCAATCTTTTTCCAAATACTTATATTTTTATAGAAGCCAAATGCTTGAAATGATTCATGTTCTCATAAAATGACTGATTCCCTTTCCTATCATTTCCAAAACTGTTCTCTAACCTAAGGCACCATAGACAGCAAAGGTCAAATAAAATAGCTATCTCTTATGATTTAATACAAGACACATATTAAAACTGTAGTCAGAACGCACCAGGGTAGAACTATAACTTTTTAGATAAGAGTGGCATAGAAGAAATATGCTATATTGGGGATTTCAAAATCTAAAAAATAAGCAATTAGTATTCTAAATTTTGTGTGTTCTGTAACGTGCCTATATATTCACTAAAACAACTGCATACAGGAATTCTACAAACTTTAATAAACCAAGTGTTTGAAACGAAGATGCTCAAGATATTGGAAGATGATATATGGATGCTTTTATTTATAGAATCACTGAATAATTACCTAATACCACCAAGAGGGAGCATTAGACAGTATATGCAAACAAATATATTACTACAAATGTCACAAAACATTTGTAGCTGTGCTTAAGACAGGTTGTTAATACCTTAAAATAAAATCAATACTTTTTATTTTTTTTCATGGTCATTTCCTGAATTTGAGCTTCTTTTTTATTTCTTTATTATTGACAGAAGGAGGGAGGGGGGAAAGAAGAAAAGAAGACAATAAGGGAGGAAGGTTTCCGATGCTGTCATTTCCCGCAAGAAATTCAATGGGAAACCCGATAGGAAGTTAGAAGTTGTTGCAGTTCCCACTGATTTTCAGCCGTCTGTGATAATTCTATTTTCTTTTTAGGTCAGGAAATATCTCTGAAACAATGACCCAACAGGTCAAGGGTTGTCTAGTTAATAAACAAAACTCATTATTAAGTAAAACAAATGAAGTGCTGTTTACACTATAATTGAATTCAAGTATTTTTCCTTGGAGAAAATAACATATTTACAATTAATTTGAAAACAATTGTTTCCGGGGATAATTTTGAAAAAGAAGAATGTTAGTCCTTTTTAAAGAAATAATAATTTTATTTATTTATTAGCTTTTTATCCCGCCTTTCTTACTTTATAAGAAACTCAAAGTAGTGAAAAAATGTAATACTCCTCCTTTTTTACCCACAATGGGATCTATCCAGCGATTCTGAAAAAAAGATAAACCTGATCTTGCCTTTTTTATTTCTTATCTCAGGTCACATTTTGGCTGTGTCTTCTTCCCTCTTACTTCCTTCATGTTAAGGGCTGTCCAACATTTGTCCTCTTGTTACCTTATACCAGAGGTGTCAGAGTTGTGGCATCACATAGTTGTCATGTGACGTATCATGACTTTTTTCCCCTTCGCTAAAATGAGGGTGGGCGTGACCAGTATGTGACACATTCGGCCCACGCGCCACGAGTTTGACATCCCTGCCTTATATTCTTTAAGCAAAACCTAATTTTAATATATATAACAAGGGTTTATATATACATATTCCTTTCCATCTACAGTACAAAGAGGTTAGCTTGGGCAAAACTATTCTTAGCCATGCAGGTAACATAACCAGTCTTAAAGTTTATGGCTTAATGGCTCTATTTAATTTCATTATCCAATTATCAATTTTGATAGTGATAATTGCATGCTAAATAATTTTTAGGGATTGCAAATTGATTGGATTGTATCTTTTTAATCCTGTTTTGTTTTCATAATTTTATTATGTGAAGATCAAAGTTCAATTCTTTATTTAGCTTCTTTGTTACACTCCTCTAAAATGGTGTCATCATAATGACCTTCACCATTATCAGGCAAAAAGCTCCATGGCGATTTGCTTACCATTATATGCCTTCCAAACTATACCACTTACCAAACAATATCCAAATCTTCTTTGTCAGTAACATTTCTGAATAGTTCTATTTTTTGTCCCAAGGCCACCACAAGGAAAAAAATATATCTGATCATTTTATCTGGCTACCATAATCTCCTTTATTTACTGCAAAACTGCTTATCTTCTATGATTTGTAATCTTCTCAGTTGCTACCCTTCCCTGGACCATCCCAGACAAATGGCTCACCAAGCTCTGTTTAAAAACCTCTAGGCATGGAGCTTTGGCGACTCCAGAAGGCAAACTGTAGTTTTCATGGTCATGAAATTCCTCCTTAATTCGTATCTAGAGGTTTTCAAACAAAGTTTGGAGAACCATTTGTCTGGGGTAGTCCAAGGAATCCTGTATTGGGCAGTAAAATGGACTAGAACAGTGGTCCCCAACCAGTGAGCCGGGGACCATTGGTGGTCCGTGAGAAAATTTTGGTGGTCCACAGAGAAATGTCACTCCTTAAGCACCCCCCAAAGCAATTAATCCAGCTGTGCGGAAACATAAGGCTGCTCTGCCCACATGTCCCATGGGAACACAAGGCTTGTGTCGCTTGTATTGCGAACAACACGAGGTGGGGAGGGGAGGGGGGAAAGGGAGGAACTTGCTCCAATTGCCCCATGCACCTGGCCTGCCACCGGGCTGCTTCTTTCCGCTTTTTTCTTCTTCTGCTTTTGGCTGCACACAAGGAAAGCAGCAAAAGTCTTTCTTTCTCTCCCCCAAACTCCGCCAGAAATAAATCTCTGGGACCCTGCAAGGCATCCTGCTCCAAGAGGCTGTGCCAGTGTGACCAGTCTCATGAAGACTCATTTCTGGTGGAATTTGGGGAAAAAAAGAAAGGCTTTTGCTGTTTTCCCCCTGAGAACAGAGCTGCAGATGGTATCCTGCAATCTCAAATGATTGATTGGTAGGAAAACGGGGTAGGGAATTTTCCTGCAGACCTTTTTCGGGATTTTCTGAGGGTTTCTGGTCCGCGGGATTTAAAATTATGAGTTTGGTGGTCCCTGAGGTCCAAAAGGTTGGCGAACCCTGGATTAGAAGACACAAGAATCCCTTCCAACCCCATGATTTTACAATTCTAAGGCAGGAGCTTTATTACTTCATATTCTTTAGTTCATGGATAAACAAAGACCCCCAATTTTAAATTAGTAGAGAAGATATTGTTGACCTTGATGCCTGGAGATTTGAGGTAGAAGAACTTTTGTTATTTCAAAACAGGATGCAGCAAAATCTGTGCGAAAATCAAACTAACTATGATGGCTCCTTTGCAATAATTCTTGTTAACTTAAGAAATTTGCTACTAAGTAAAATGAAACTGTGAGAATTAGATTATGATTCAGACATATAGCATTCTACAACAGAATGTTGTCTGAAAGATGGTCAGCTATATACATATTTTAAATAAACCAATAAAAATAATAGGAGACCAATATTTCATCCATCTCACCTCATCAAGACATCTTTCATACTGCTCTCTCTGATTTTTATTTTCCATAGCCAGTGCGGAATTCTCTGCCTGAAAAACACACAAGCACACACATACAAACAAATAAAAATATAAACTAATTAGTGGATATAGTGAAAAACATGACAATTTAATTATATAGCTAGTCCTCAACAGTTCATTTAGTTCATTTAGTAATTGTTCAAAGATTACAACAGCATTGAAAAAGGTGACTTATGACTGTTTTTTAAACTTACAACTATTGTACCAACCCCCAAAGTCATGTGATCAAAATTTGGACAATATTTGAAAGCCGATGGGGAAGACAGATTCACTTAACAGCCATGTTTTTAATTTAACAACTTAACAACTGTGGCAAAAAATGTTGTAAAATGGGGCAAAATTCACTTTAAATGCTTTGCTTAACAACAGAAATTTTGGGCTCAATTGAGGTCGTAAGTCGAGAACTATCTATATTGTGTATGTAATCTCATAATCTTATAACCATGTAGGATAAATACTCAGTTATTTACGATCTAATGTAAACTTTGAATTTTTTTTAAAAAAACCCTCCAAATATGTGCTATTGTTCTGAAATAACACAAATTTGTTAACTTTATGAAATCACATGCACAATATACTGCAATTTAGAAGAGCCAGATAGATCTCTGTAAGGTCTTCTTGACAGATACTGAAAACAGCCTTTAGTAAAAATACTGCAGTGGATATTTGATATATCAATTTTCTTTTATTCAAGCCTTCCAAACTTTAGTGCTAGGAAACCATGAGTCAAGGGCATTGTCTTCCCTCTCTAAATCAGAAAGCTTAGTTTAATATTAACAGATTTACATCTACAATAATAAAAACTGATTTCCTTTTATCATCCAGGCATCGTAGCACTAATGGCTAGGGCAGTCATATTTTCATTTTCATTGTTTTATTTTTTTGGTTCTTGCAAAACCAATGAAAGCATCACGCATTTCTCTTACTATATCCATAATATTTTGTTCAGAATAATAGCAGAACAGGTATATAAGCTTTTTTCATTAAAGCAACAACAAAGAAACCTTCACGACTATAAAACTAAATTAATCAGTACTACAGCAGTGGAGGTGGTTTTATTCAACAGTAATTCCATGTAATCATTGCATCTGGACACTCTACAAGACCAAGGCAACCTCCCCACTCCCTACAGAAAAAGAAAAAGCAGAAATCTTTTTCTGGCATTGGAAATGCCAGGTCAAGGCTGAGGGGTAAAACAACCATGATCACTTTTCTATCATGGTGAGAGTGCTGTTATTTCTGAAATACAAAAAAGCTTCTCTGAAAGAAACCCAAAAATATCATACAGAGCAAATCCCATTCTGTTCCCTATTAGTGAACTTTTAATAAAAAATGGTGGGAGGGAAATGGCTCTGTTCAGAATTCATTCAATACGTTTACGTACCAACTGTCCTCTAAGAGCCAGAGGTGGAATCAGTTTCTGTCCTATAACTACTAGGCCATCTCTCCACATGTCAATTATGTGAGGTAGGCTGGGTCGATCATTTGTCATTGCAAAGTCTCTTAGTTTATTTCATAGATGAAGCTGGAATTGAAACTGGATCAGAGGTGGTATTCAACTGGTTTGGACCAGTTCTACCAAACTAGTAGTAATGATTCTGTGCAGTTTCGGAGAACTGGCAAATCGTACACGCTCACATTTTTGGCAAACTGGTGGTGGAATTATTTGAAACCCACCATTGAACTGGATCTTCCTGATAGCTATTCCAACATATTAACCACTATCTGACATGTATGGAGGGTGTCCATCTGACTAATTAAGCATTAGCAGTGAATAAGACAGATTCTAGTAAATAAAATGTTCCATAAAATATTGAAACATAGAAATAGAAAAATCCTCCTGTTCTGGGTGCTACATTTCATTCCCTCTTTTTATCAGTTTTCTATTATTTCCTTTTCTCATTCCCTTTTCTCATCAATCTTCTTTATTTCCTTCAACAAACATTAAGCCAGCATTTCCAACATAGAGTGACTCCTTAAGTGACCAAAAGTTGCCACAACCTTTATATGGTAAAAAGTTAAATAATTCTCTGCAATTCTGAATATCAAGTTGTTTATAAATTCAAAATAAGATCAGTGAGTTTGGTAGATGGAAAAGTTTGGACACTGTTATAACGTTTTTATTTTTTTATTTTTGAAAAAATAATAGCTCCCAAACATTTCCCATAGTTAATTTTCATTTTATTTTATGTAGTTATTTCACTATTTCTATTCTTGCTTTTGGACTTTTTTCCCCACTCTTCCTTTCAGAATTCTTTTAGTTCAGAAATATTTGTAGGTCTCATTGCATGTCTTCAATCATATTCAAGTCTGGGGATTATGTGTGCCATTATAAAACATTTATCATTCTTTTCTGGTTGATCTGAATGTTTCAGATCCCTGTCTTGCTGAAACATCCAATCACTGCTCAGCTTTACACTTTTTATTAATTACTTGGATACAAAATTTTCTTCCAAATCAATTCTGATTCTCTGAAATATAATTTGATCTCCTGTTGCATTCACCTGTGCATATACAACATTATATAAACAATCCAATATCCTATCCATGTTCACATACCATGTGTTTACTACTCAAAATGGCCCCACCCATTACTTCCAAGGACCTTCAGCAGGTACTTTCTGCAGACATGGCTTAGATGGGCACCTTTCATCTGGAATAAACAATATTCCAAACTTGCCTCCAAGCTACACATTGATATGCACCCAAAAAACAGCTGGCAGTCAATGCAATTACCACAATATTAGAGCTTTGTGGCAATACTAGGCAGATCTGACTAGTACATGGATAGCCATATCCTTTGTTAGATGTTCTGTTTCTGGAAGGTTCTTAAGAAAAGCTCCACTTAGAGTGCTTTATAGAAGTTAATCCATGACATGGCAAGTTCATGAGTCACTGTTGCTAGCACTTTCTGTTCCAGAAAAATCACAAATAGTATAAAAACTGAAGCTGGGAAAAAGCCCTTCTTAACACACTAGCTTCCATCATATCCCTCAGATTGGATTGATCGATAACCTTCAACTCCATACTCATGAAAAATATGCCATAATTCATGCCTATATATTTTATCATATTTCCTCTAAATCTACAAGCATGTAATAAACTTTCTCACGTTCATACCTTTTTCAAAGTCCTGCAGAACAAAGATCCAGTTTGCTTAGCAAAAGGCCAAATCTACTTCCTAAATTTCAACACTGTATCTTTCGATATTCTTTCAATCAAAATTCCACCTGACATCTTCACACTCACACTTTACAAACTAATTATTTTGCCTTTCCCTTCCTAAATGTCCTTTTGTATAGGGAGACAATAATGCATTCTTCCAAATTACAACCACACATGGAGTTTCACAAACACATTAAATAAGAAACAGAGCTACTGTGTAAGCAAACCATAGGCATATTTTAACATTTTTCCAATTAGGTCATCTATATCTGCAATCTTACTGTTTTTCAACATTCTCACCAGACATGTATTTGTGACTTTCTATTTTTCAATTCTTCTTTAGACTCTTTGGATTTTTGTTATCATTCCTTCAAGATATCAGAGTCATATAAATCTCTAAAATGCTTCTTTCAGCTTTTCTCACTTCAGTTGGTCAAAGTGAGAAAATTAAAGTCCATGAATGGCTTCCTTAAAAGGGAAATAAGGTCTCAGAGAGATTATATTTTCATTCAACAACCAAGATTGGAAGAAGGGAAACAGCTGGCTTCATGCAGGACCTAAGACAGGAACGAGAAAGATTGCTCATAGAGAAGTCTTGGCCACCAGGGAAGGAAAGACTGGACAGAAGACTTTGAGAGAGGTTATTTCCCAAATGAAGGAAACACAGATAGTTTAGTTAAGAAGATGGAAAAAAGCAAACATTCCGTGCTGAGGTGACTATTCATATATTCAGCACATTTCTGGGGAGCACAGCTGGGGAGAAAGAGGGAGTGAAACCTGACACTGGGCTAAAAGTCTTGATTGTATGATACAGTAGAAATAGCACTCAAGATTGATATACCGCTTCATAGCACTTTAGGGCTCTCTCTAAGCGGTTTACAGAGTCAGCATATTGCCTGCAACAATCTGGGTCCTCATTTTACCGATCTTGGAAGGATTGAGGGCAGTTTTAGCCTGCAATACTGCATTAGTAACCACTGCACAAGCATGCCTTTATTTACAAAAACCAGTTGTAAATTCTTATTGTAGATAAAGGTATATAGTCAAACAAAATTAAAAAGCCCAGATGCCTGTCTTATCTTGTTTATCTTTTCTTATCTTGTTTTTCTGTGTCCATTGCATCCTTGTAAACCAAAATATACCCCCAGTTCTAAAAGAACCCAGGGACATTGTGACAGCCTTCTTAAGGACAGAACACACCATATTCTCATCCAGGGATTGGCCTCCTCCAAAGGCCACTGGCACACTTTGGCTGCACAGTGAAGCACAGGATACAGTTCACAGATGTAGAGACATCATAGGAAGCACAATATATACTTCATTTGAGGTTGCAGGCCCAAAAGAATTTGTTCATTAGGCAGGATGATGTCTTATTCATTACCATAGATACAGGGGTGGGATTCTACCGGTTCTGTTCACCTCTGTAGAACTAATAGCTCTGACACAGAACCAGTTCTATGTCTGCTGCTGTTTTGGCCCACACGCCCACCTGGGCTCTTACCTGACCTTTATTTTCTGCTTTTTCAACCTCAGCTGCTTTGTGCGGCACAGCTGTGGTTGAAAAAGCAGGAAAAAAGTGCTGTTTCAAATGCTGCACACCCACGCACAGTGCTGCTCAGATGTCCAGGCAGCAAGCTGACGATGTTATACATGTGCGCGCAGCAAAATGTAAAATCACCAAACCGGTAGTTACATCAGTCGGATCCCACCCCTGCATAGACCCTGTCCTTATTGTTCAGTCACTAAATTGTGTTTGATTCTTCATTACTCCCTGGATTATAGTATGCAAGCCTCTCCCCCCACCACCGCCTACTTTTTCCTGAGTTTTCCCAAATTCATGTTCATTGCATCAATGACGCTACCTAACCATCTCATCCTCTGCCCTTCCCTTCTCCTTTTGCCTTTCATCTTTCCCAACATCAAGGTCTTTTCCAATGAGTCTCTTCTCATTATGTGGCAAAAGTATTTGAGCTTCAGCTTCAGAGACCTTGTCCATAAGGAGCCAAATATAATTCTTTCTTTAGAGAATTCTCCACTCTTTATTGGCCAAGTCTGACAGGACACATAAGGAATTTGTGCATAAGCTCTCAGTGTACATGCAAGCAACAAGTGATAAATCATGATTATAATCATAAAATACATTCACCTAAATCATAAGATACAACACTCAAGAGATAGGCACAAAATACTAAATGAGCAATCAACATAAATCATACAAAGATTGATAGTGCAGCCAGAACTATCTTGAACTAAACACACTCAAAACTGTCGAAATGATAGTAGGTTTTAGGAGAAGCCTTCTTATTCTACCACCTCTTACAATACTAGACAACACAGTACCAACAGTAGAAACCTTCAAGTTTCTAGGTTCTATAATATCTCAAGACTTAAAATAAACATCCAACATCAAAAACGTCATCAAAAAAGCACAACAAAGAATGTTCTTCTTACGCCAACTCAGAAAGCTCAAACTGTCCAAGGAGCTGCTGATACAGTTCTAATTGAGTCTGTTATCTGCACCTCTATAACTGTCTGGTTTGGCACTGCAAGCAAACAAGGCAGACACAGACTTCAATGAATAGTTAGAACCAGGGGTGGTATTCTACCAGTTCGCACCTATTTGCTAGAACTGGTTGTTAACATTCTAAGCTGATGTCGCCAATTTTTTGGACCTAAGGGACCATCAAACTCATAATTTTAAATCCCAGGGACCACTAACCTGTTCTGTGGGCGTGGCCTAATTTGTGGGTGTGGCTTGGTGGTCATGTGACTGGCTGGGCATGGCTTGTATGTAAATATCATAAATACTTATATAAATATTGAATTTTTTATAAAAAAAAGAGCAACTTTTACCCAAAATCAGGCAAAGCAGGCAGATTGAGTTGCTCACAGAATAATTCAGTGATCTATCTGTCTGCCATTGGCTAGCTCAGTCTCTCAAATTTGCTTGCTGTGAGTCTGCACTGAATAATAGAACCTTCAGTCCTAAGGGAGGTTTGGCTGTGCTTAAAAGCAGAGCCGAAGATCTAAAGAATAGCTAGAAAGCAAGAAATCCAACCGTTTCCTGCTTCCTAGCTAATCTAAATCTCCCGGCATAGCAGAATAGATGATGGTCAGAAAAAGAAAAAATAGCAATTTAGCAGGCAAGTTTGCTGGGTAAGGAGTGAGTGCGTGGGAAGGGTTCCTGTGGGCCATGTGGGTGGCGCAGACTTTTGTTCCTGCGCAGCCTGGATTAATTGCTTGAGAGGGGGGTGTTCTGGGGGTGAGATTTCTCTGCGGCCCACCAATATTTTCCCACAGCCCACCAGTGGGCTGCGGCCCACCTAGTTGGCGACCACTGTTCTAAGCAGTTCGGATAAATAGTTGTTAGAAGAAATTACTGGCCTAATCCTGTAAGGAAGGCAGGAAAGAAACATTCTGGTGTTGCTTACAGAAACTGCCTCTCCATTAACCCTTACTGCATTCTTGGCAGGACTAGACTTCCTGTCTCAGGAACATCTCTGGAGTTTTCCCCCCTCCTTTGCTGGTACTTTGTTTGTGTGGAGTGACCATTCAAAGTTACAATGGTATTGAAAAAAGTGACTTATGACCATTTTTCACACTTATAACTGTTGCAGCATCCCCACAGTCATGAGAGGCCAGGCGAGGAGATGTGTGCCTCAATGTGAATGATATTGAGTTGGCCACACCAACCAATAACATGACCACCAAGCCATGCCCACCCAGTCACATGACCATCAAGCCACACCCACCACCTAAGCCACGCCCACAGAACCGGTTGTTAAAATTTTTGAATCCCACCCCTGGTTAGAACTGCAGAAAAAACAATTGCTACCAATCTGCCTTCCATTGAGGACCTGTATACAAGCCAGAAAGAGGACTGTGAAAATCCTTTTAAGTTCATGTATTTACATGCACATGGATGCAAGCACAAATGATGAATAATATACTATCAATGAAACCAGGAAGAAACCAAGACTGGAACCAATGCTAGTAATTTATTCACTATGCGGTTTTCATTTAAAGACACCTAACTGGCTGGGTGGGGAGTTCTGGGACTTGTCTTCAAGAAGCACTGCTCTGGGGATTGCTTAAATGCAAACTGTATCACATCACATCATTATTCAAACTTAAATACAAACCATTGCACGAATAGTCTCTTTTCCATTAAACAACAATTGAAGAAATTAATGATTGCATGGCTAAAGAATGCAAGGTAAGCTTTGTTTATTCTTACAACTGAAATATTCTTGATCTGCCACACAAAAGCAAATGTTCATCAATTATGTGAGGCAATGGAAACTTTCTAGAGAACTATTCAAATAAAACTTTAAATGCATCAATAAATGCCTAGTCTGGCTAGTGTGTGAATGACCAAAATGTATATCTGCTTCATTATCAGCGTGTATCAAAACAGACTACACAAGGACCAATTTAAAGTTTCAGAATGTCTGAATAAAGTCAAATCTAAAACATCAATTCTTCCTGGAGGCATAGACTAAATTAAAAAAACTTTTCAAGCCAAAATTAAACCTAGTTTGGGAATCTAAGTATTATATCAGAACCTTTGTTCATACTCTTCCCATCATGTAATGTTCTTCACACATCTATGAATAACTAAGATTTGCACACAATTTAAGCTTAAAAACCCTTTTAGCATTTTTAAAATTTAAGGGAGTCAAGTTATTTTTTAATGGGAAAAACTACGGTTAAAAGGATAAGCTTCATTCCACTGAATAGGTGTTAAAGGAACTAAAGTACTTTTTCCAGTCTTTTTTAAAAGGTCTCAATAACACTGCCTCTTGACTCACAAGCAAACTGGTGTTCTTGAAAGAAGTTTAATGTTTTCACTCACATATACATTACTATTGGAATTGTACCTAAAGCCTTAGAAGAGATGAGGAGCTGAAATCCTCCAGCGGACAGCCCTTTCACTCTCAAAAGTTCCCACAGCCTAGGAAAGGATTTCAGATCCTTTGAATTACAGAGAGAAACTCCTTCAGCAGGCTGCAAGAGTTGAGTTGTAATCTTCAGATTTCATCTCCCTTCCTACAGTTTCACAAGGAATTTCAGCTCCATTCCATTCCATCCACTTTCAAGCTTCCTTGCCAGCTTTCCCACTAACTTTCTCTGGAAGCCAGCAAAGAAGATTGCAATGGGGCTCACGTGATCACAGGATGTTTGACAACTGATCATAACCATGAGCTGGTAGGCAAGTGTCTGAATAGTGGTCATGTGAATGCAAAAAGGAGGGAGAGACATTTTATGATTGCCAGATGTACTTTACAAAAAGGACCCTTTCAATGGTCATTAAATGACCAGTCGTAGGTTGAGTACTACCTGTATACATCTATCATTCTTTTTTAAACCTAATGTATCCCTTATTTCATTCATCCATATAGTATCTACTTCTAAAGGCATTCCTAATTATTGGTGCCAAAACTTGGTCAATTATATGATGAGATACTTGATAAGGGAACATTATCAGAAGTATTTAATCAAGCTAATATTACAGTTACACTAAAATCAGGTAAAGAAAGATCATGCCCAGTGTTCAATCTCACTGATTAACATTGATACAAAAATCTGAACAGCAGTGCTAGGAAAAAGATTACAGCAAGTGCTATCATTGTTATTAAAAAGGATCAAGCAGGGTTTATGAAAACTTGACAAGCAGCAGACAATATTAGGTTAGGTTCGCTTAGATTAGTTGTAGAGTTAATAGACCTGAATAAAAATGAAGACCAATTTGTAATCTTATGCTTAGATATTGAAACAGTTTTTGCTGTATTAAATAAGTTTGGGTTTCCTTTGAAATTCACAGAATGGAACAAAATGGTATATGAGTTGCACACATTCCACCCCACTTTTTATACCTATGTGAATTAGGGACATATCTATTTGAGCCTTTCCATGTATTTTCAATGTATGGTGTACTTAAAATATTTCACCCTTCATTGCTTTGGTAATGGATCTTGCTTATGTCTGTCAAGGTCATCTTCTAGACTCTCTACAAATATAATATAAACAAAAGCAATAAAGAAAGTGATTATCTAGAAATTAATACAACATTACTAACATTCCCACCATAGATACACTTCCTAATCTAGCACCTGTGGAAGACCGGAGGCCTTCTGGACCCTTTCATATACTTCCAGTGCCTGTTTGATCCCTCCTTCCATTCCAATGGATGGAAATTAATCAAGGAAAAAAGCAACCTAGAACTAAGGATAAATTTCCTGACAGTTAGAACAATTAAACAGAGGAATGACTTGCCTCCGGAAGTTGTGGATGCTCCAACATGTAGATTTTTAAGAAGGGACTGGACAACTGTTTGTCTGAAATGGTATAGGGTTTCCTGCCTGAGCAGGGGGTTGGACTAGAAGACCTCCAAGGTCCCTTCCAACTCTCTTATTCTGTTCCTTTAGAATACTTTAGTTGGAGCAAAGTTTGATTAGCCTTTTTTACGCATCTATTTTGCATCTTTAACTTTGCTAAACATACATTTGTACTTTTTAAGAAGAGGAGTTAATTGTGCTTTGTGAAATAAAGGTGAAAACAACAAAACAAAAAAGCCTCTTTCCTATAGAATAATTAGTCTTGATAGTGAAATTAAATTGTTGCTGAGATTTCTAAAGCAGAAACGTTTCCTATATTTTCAGGCTTAATTGATCTGAATCAACCCTCAGGTGTTGGACAAATGGTAATCAATATGTATTCTTATGGAGGCTAATAATGGCAAATTATTTTATGAGATGACTAACATTTGTAAAAACATTGGCTTACTGGATTAAAAAAATATTACTACTCTGGATGGCAACATGAAGTTATGAGAAGAAATGAAAACTATGAAAACACCAATTGATAAACTGAGAGAGGAATGGAAAATGTGAGCACAATAGGCTTCTCCTCATGAACCTAGACAGAAGACAGCTGAATTTACAATGGAAAATCAAGAACATAGATCTCTATGATAAAGTTTTGTTTAAACTACAGTACAAGGAGAGCTAACCCACACAGAAACCTAAAGATAAGAGATCTTCCTATAAATATACAAAATACGGTAACTGTCTGATTTGCTGGAAAAATACTGGCAAGAGATACTTTCACTGTCTCCAGGAGAGGATGTGGAAGTATACAGCAGGATGCTTATCGGGTTAAATTACATTTGAGGATCCTGAAGAACGCTCCTTACATTATTGTCAAATTTCTCAGGGCTCCTGCTCATGTTACGGTTTTGAGTAAGGACCCTTAATTTAGATATAAGGAGTATCAATTCCAAGAATTCAGTGATATACCTGAGACACGAATCTTCTTGATGAAGGAATTTCCTTTGGCTAAGGTTTTGGCTAAAGAGAAATCTATTAATTTTTTTTCTTATTCCCTGCTATTTTTTGTGAATCCATCTCTCATCAGATTAAGTATGAGTGCAAATGACTGATTGTCGCTGTTCTGACCTAGGCTCCCCCAAAAAGTACTAAGCAGACTCTTGTCCCGGCAAAACCCCTTTTATTAAACGAAAATATTTTGCATTCACATTCACCCAAAGGCCTGGCAAACAATCTTTCAAGGGTGTAAGGTCTGTGTCTTATCCAGCTTGGAGAGCTGCCAAGTAAATATTTTCAAACGCAGTGCTGACAAGTAAGGACTCGGCACAGATTTTCTGAGATGCACAGACAAATCTTCATACTGTTGCAATGAACGAATTGTTTCCTGCAAAAGCCCCCTCCCCTTTTGCTCCTCTTTTAATCCCTATGGGAGGGGCCATTAGTTCATAATTGTGCTTTCCTTTTGGCAGCTCTGGGCATGTGCAGACTGGAAACAGGCTCCAGCTACTCCCCCGCCTCACTCCGAAAGCAGCTGATAAGTGCCAGACTGCTCTGGCCCCATGTCTGCCTCTGACGCAGAGCCCTCGTCCGAGCCTTCTTCAGCTTCCAGGACTGACCCATGTTCCTCCCCAACCCCCCCACTGTCCAATTCTGCTGCCAGCTCTACTAGCTGCCGACAGGCTACAACAGGAAGGCTTATGTTGTTTGTTTCTGTCTTGCTACTAGTATTATCTATTGAGTCTAGACACAAATGTGCCGGTATTAACATTGATTTTGTTTCCTGTTTCTTCAGCAACAGAGGGAAGGAAGGAGCAGAAGGGGGGAATTGAGATAGTGAATTAGCTCTCTATGGAAGTCAATTTATGTCTTGTTTATTATCATTGGTTTAATTCTTGTTGGTGAGAAATATGTTAATTGTATATTACTTGCATTCAGTTATAACTTTTATAATCCCGGGTAGTATTAATTTCATTATTTTCTATATTTATATATAATGTGGATATATGCTTACTTGTAATTTAAATATTCCTTGCTTTTGAAGGAGGTTTGTTTATTATGGAGCCTATAAGTAAGTATATTATATTTGATCCTTTTACATGCTTAAGTTGAGGATACTAAATTGGAATGTGAAAGGGAGATGAAATATTATTGAATGCATTTTTATTTAATAATAAACATAAACATAATGTTATAGTTCTACAGTAATAAAGCAGAGTTAATGAATTTAAAATTTCATCTTCTTCAGTGAATATGTCATAGATTCTTCTTGAGAGCCAGTCTAGTACTTTAGGCATCAGACTAGAAACTGGAAGACTGTAAGTTCTAATCCTGCTTTAGGCATGAAAGCCAGCTGGGTGACTTTGACCAGTCATTCTCTCTCCGCCCTAAGAAGGAGGCATGAGTAAACTACTTCTGAAATCTTGCCAAAAAAACCCTGCAGGAATTAATCCAAGCGGTGATCAGGAGGTGGCTTGAAGGCCAAAAAAAAAAAAAAAAAGGGGGGGGGGAGGGAATATTTCTTTGTTGCAAGAGGAGGGCTTTTAAAATTACACTGTATATTGTAATTTACATGTGGAGGAAATAGTCTTTTCAAAGAATGTATTTGAAATGATGGGCATCAGATTTTCTATGCTGAAAGCTATACACCATAATTTTGAGATTTGGCTGCTTATTGGGGGAAGGAAGAAAGAAGCTGAAAGAATCATACTGAGAAATTGAAAATGTGATATTTGTTCCAGATGTCAAGGAATGTTTGTTGGAAAGGTATAGTCTGTCTTCTAATCAAAGGATGAACCAATATGTGCAGAGATATTGTGATATTTTACAACAATATTTTGTACTATTTTTCTTTAAAGCGAGAACCATTCAGATGATATTGGGTGGCACAAACCTCTTGGGAGATATGATTTCATAAGATGGGCACCATGACAGAAACATAGGCTGCCTCGGTCCTATCAGATGACATTGTTTTAAAAAGGGACCAGGAATACTATGGGTTGCTATTGTTGCTTTTATCCGTTCACACATATATGATGTAATGTCAAAGGATATACTAAATTAAGGTATTCAAATTCTTCCTGAAAACAAGAAATATTCTGGACAGCCCTTTGTTATTTCACTGACTATCACAATGTTCCCCATTATACATCCCAGGCAACAAAAATCCCAAAAGAGCTGGTAATAACAAAAAGGTAATTTATTCAAAGACAAGGGGGGAAAAGAATTTGACTATTGTCGATTGAGCATATCCCCAGATTGATTTTAAAGTCTAAATCAGTATTTTATGGCATTTTCTATAATTACTTCTCCCTAGTTAAAGATTTAAAAAAGAGCTCAAAACAGAGACTGGCCTATTTTTATTCAGGTTTTTTTGTTTGTTTTTGAGGAAGCCAAACTTACATTTCTATACACAATGGCAGAGGAATAAATCTCAGTGGAGTTGGTGGCCTTTTTGATAGAAACATTCAGGATTATAAAACAGTAATGGAAAGACAAAAAAGGGCATATAGTTTCTGTGACTGCTTGATAACCTGCAGAAGTTGGAGAAAGATGAACCTATTCTAATATTTCAGTAAGAAGTGCTTCATATGCATCTCCAAACTTTGCAAACCATGGCTTTTTAGCAATGCTAAATCATATCCCCAATAAAAATTATTTTCATTTCTAATCAATGTAGTACTCCTACCATAAGGTCAGCTTTGGGCCAGGCAGGTGTTTTAAAAACTACCTATACAGAATGGTATGCAGTGTAGAATAATAAACTTTGAAAATAGTGCAGCTATAGAAAGTGGATATTTAAATCAAGCTCTCAAATAAACTTTGTTTTTAAGACTTCCAAAAGGAGGGGATATGTTGAACATCTCTGCATTATGGGACCTAATTTTTTTTTTTTTTTGCTATACATTTCGATTTGGTTTATTCTGTTTTAGCAGATATTCCTTTAGCCTTCTTTTTGCCAATTATATCAAGTATTTAAAACTAGCTTTGAGAAAGAGAGAACACACATTCTGAATATATGACATGGGAATGCTTTGAAGCACAAATGATGGGATTTTTTTCTACAATGAGATCTCTACTATATTATGCACAATTTTATAAAGCAAAATTGATGCATCTAAATTTTAAGTCTGAAAATTGATCTGAAATTACTCAACTAGTGGCTCATCTGCATTCTGGTACAGAAGTAATTTAGGTCTGATATTTTGGCTGATTCTTCCTGATCAGCAAGCTGTTTGCATATTATTTTCCCCTCAGTTTGATATATTCCTTAAACACACAATTAAGAAATAAGAAAATGAGTCTTACAGTCTTTCAGCTAATAGTGCATATATTTGCTCATAAGAAATGTACAGGCAATTTTATCCTAGAGGCTTTAAATAATGACCAAATTGATTTTATGCAGTCTATGCAAGTTTCAGAACTATATTCCCTGTTGATTATAGAGCAAATCATAAGCATTTATTTGACGTTTTGTAACAGGAAATGAAATGGGAAAGCATCCCCTAAGGATGATAAAGCAACTGTTAGAATATATTAAATCACCAGCAGAGCATTTCACCTATCAGAAAAGCAAGACGGAAAAGGTAAAATTGTATTTTTTTTAAAAAATGCAGCTTAATTTAAATAATCAGTGATTCTTAATATTTGTGTTCACCATGCTGTCTCTGTTATGACATCATGAGTCTAGTCAGATGGGATATTGATGGCTGTTTTAAGAACTCGCCTATAAACATTCCTGGTTAAAAACTAATTGATAAATGTCTGTTATCCTATTAGTAACATTGTCCATGTCAATATTCAGAAAACTATTTTGGTTTGCAAAAACTATTTGTAAAAAGTACATGGCTGACTTGACCAAGGAATATATCAGTGGTGGGATTCAAAAATTTTTACTACCAGTTCTGTGGGTATGGCCTGGTAAGCATGGCTTGGTGGGTGTGGCATGGGAAGGATACTGTAAAATCTCCATTCCCACCCCATTCCTGAGGGAAGGTTACTGCAAAATCCCCATTCCCTCCCCACCCCACTAACCTGCTTTCCAGCTCCATTCTCCTGTGCAGGGCAACAAAAGAAGACCCAGCCGATCAACTGGGACTTGGGAGATAGAGAATAGACGGGGGCAGGGCCAGTCAGAGGTGTTATTTGCCCATTCTCCGAACTACTCAAAATTTCCGCTACCGGTTCTCCAGAACTGGTCAGAACCTACTGAATACTACCGCTGGAATATATATTTTAGACAATTCTGCAAAGATCTTCGATCATCTAAGTATAGGTAGTCTGCAGGTTACAGTGGCAATTGGGACTGGGAACTCCATCACCAAAAAAAGTGGTAATAAAATATGATGTCACGTGACTG
The DNA here is from genome assembly GCA_023653725.1 of Bungarus multicinctus. NCBI lineage: Eukaryota > Metazoa > Chordata > Lepidosauria > Squamata > Elapidae > Bungarus > Bungarus multicinctus. The sequence goes on along the minus strand of CM042838.1, from coordinate 39,558,136 downwards.
CATCACCTAGCAACAGCAGTCCCGGTTGCCAACATTAAACAACGACCATTTGGATCATTAAATGAGGATCTAACTTGATCACAACTTTCAACTTAACTTCCCATTGATATTGCTTGTGGAAAATAGTTGGAAATTCAAACATGATTATGGAGATGTTGTAACAAGTGGAACTCTGAGGACTGTTGCTATAGGAGAAGGACTGGCACAGCCAGGGGGAGGACTAAACAGAGTGATGAGCCTAAAATCATTATACCACAAAATCATATAGCCACAAAGTCCAACTCCCCTCCCTTGATTGCAAGTTGATCCTTATCTAACTATAACTAGGAGTTGACTGTTAGTTGAGAAGACTGCTATGCATAGGTTTTTAGCAATCAATCAGTTAAATTGAACTTTTACATGTGAACAATGGTCTTTCACATCTGACAATTGCTGAACACATGGTCATAACCTGATAAATATCTGTATAGAAAAAAACTTATTTCAATAAATTAAGACAGGCACCATGATATGATATATTTGACAAAATAGGTTTGTACAATTATGTAGAGAAAGCATATATCTGAAATTCCTTTGTAGCAACAGTTCTCTCAGTGAATTGGCTGGGCTTCATATGTTATGTCAGCATTGGTCTTTTATGTTAGGAATAATTATACAGAAATGGAAAGTATTTCTCTTTGGAAAATAAAAAACCAAATCTATCTAGCACTGTGTTTAGTTCAATTATTATGCCAAAGTTACATAAAGGTATAGAAGGCAGTCTGTTTTATTTTGTTGTAATATCTTACATATATTTGATTTATTTGCTGACCATCTCATCTCGAGATTAAGTGTACTAGTACTATACATTAAAATATTAGAAATAATCTAATGTAGGGACAAAAATATATCAAACGCATTTTTTATATATTGCATATTGTAATATCTCAGATTTTGACTGTAGTGAAGTATCACTATGGTCTTCCTTGATTCATAATTTGTTTCAATACTTTGCCAGAAAAACACTATTCATTGGTTCAATTTTCCTCTGTTTACTCAGCAGAGGGTAAATATCCGGAACAAGCCTTTCCTGGATAACTTATCCAAATTTTAACCTTGATGATTTTCTTTTCAAATTTTAAGTCATCTCAACTAAAATTCAGGGAGCACTTGTAATAAATGAATTCTGAATCTGAGCAATTTGTAGAAAATAACATAGTTTAGGAGGAGTTGAAATAAGGTGCTGTATTGAAAAGTGAGTTCTTTCACACTTGAAATTATTATTCATATTTCAGTATACAAATGTGGATGTTTTCCATAAATCTTATTACAGCCAAGAGTAAGCCACTGTAGTTTTTCTTAAGAGTTTGACAGTATCATTTAGTTCTGAGAAGTATTTTTTTTATTTAACCTAAATATGGTTATGCTGTTATTAGATTTAGACATGTGTTTCATTTACAGTATATACTGTTTTTCTATATTACATTGTTTTTAGGTTATTAATTTGCATTTCTTACTTTGAATAAAATATACTGACATTTTATTTCTATGCTACGGAACTGCATTTTGTGATTACTTTAAGAGAATACTTTGGGTTTCTTGGGTTATAATCATAAAATTTGACTACAGAGTAAGAACCAATTACATTAATAAAATTTATCTATGAGTAAACAGATTGGCTTATACTCCTTACTGATCATGTATTCCAAACAAATAAATAATAGCATTTTTTTTGGCTTTGCACTTGGCCTTTCACCAAATTGAATTGCAAAGTAAAGAATAAAGGGAACATTAGATGTAATAGTACCAAATTGTTATACATTGTGTTAATTCAATCAATGAAATAAAGAAATTCTCCATCTTCTTTATTTCAGTTTTGGATCCCTGAGAATGACTGCCATCCACTCCTTAAAGCCTGTTCCCATTTTGTTATGAAGACCAAGATTATTCAGCCCCTTTAATATCTCTTACACTGATCATTGACAAATTACAGCGCTTTTCATCACCATTTCTCTTTCCCTGACATAACATATGGTGGGTTTCATGTTCATAAATCAAAGGAATGCAAAGACAGAAAATCGCTGACCAGGTTTAGTGACTTCTCATTTTGACTTCCATTGTGCTTTCAGTAAAAGAAGAATTCACAGGTGCTTGTACCATTGTAATTAATGCATTATAGAGATCTATTTTCTCCTGAAGCCATTACCTTCAGCTATGGAACTGAGTCAGCTCAATACAATTCCCTGCTAAATGAGTGAGTCGTTCAGGCAACAATTAAGATAGCTGAAGTTTTGACTGATGTACTTTCAGTGATGGAACACAGGTAAAAATGATTTCTCTTTTAGAGAAAAGGCTCCTCAAAATAAAGATTTAAAAAAGAATGGAGGTTTCCTTTAGATATTGCACCTTTGAAATAAACTTTTCATTATTGTTCATTATCTTTCTACATGTATGTGTAATCAATTAGAGAATCTCATGTTACAGGGAACGAAAGAGGTTGCTGCTTATAACATGGAAAGTAATTAATTAAATACCACAATTATTAAATATTTTACCTGCATCTATTCAATTTGTGATAGCTACTATGATCCTTTCAGCTTAGCCCACTGTCCTGGTTTGAGTTGTGTATATGTAGTCACTAATACATATATGGAATCTTTGACCTGTTGATTGATGGGTAGCTATCATCCCCAACATCAAGGAATTCTGGAATAACACTTCAACATCACACAAAGGGTGTCAGATTCTGCACCCCTGTCTTTAAAAGTCTAACCATATAGGGTTATGTGGCAATCAACTCAAGTTCAGAGCTCAAAGTCAGAATGTTGGCTTATTTGCAGTAGACAACTGAATTTCATGAGTTTGATAGCATTGTTATTCATGAATGTGTAACTGAGATAAGTCTATAGAAGTATACAGAAACTGGGGAAAATTAAGGTTTCTGAGATGCCAATGTTTTTCTAGCTAAATAAATACCATGATAAAAGGACTTAAGAAGAATTTGCATAGTTAAATTTTCACTAAATTGACTAGTTTTATTTGATTTTATTCCTTCTTATATACTAGGATAAATAAACCATATAATTGATAGGATTTATTGTTTATTTTGAACAACTGACATTGGGAGAAAAGAATGTTCTAAAAAAGAAATGTATGTCCAGGACAGGTAAGGAAAGCATTTAAGTGATATTTTAATGTCTTTTCATGATATTATGTATAATTACAATATAATTATAATATAATTGGCACATAATTACAATATAATTTGGAAATCATGGTAATCATGGTTAGTAAGGTATCATTACCTTTTCTTTCTTCTGCTATTTTCCTGCTAAAAAGCCATCAAATTTGTCAGACCTTAAAACAAAAACATATTAAAGCCCAGTAAAACAACCTTAAATCCCTAAACAAAACAAGATGTGTAATTTGAAAGTCCACTTGAAAAGATAAGTAAGGTACTCTATTATTTTACAAAGATAAGTAGTCCTTCTGAAAGTGGTAATATTTTCAATAGAAACTCTCTTACAATGATATTAATCACAGATGTTCAGAACAAATTAAAAAGAGGTTTGTATAGCAAGGGCCAAAACCATTTCGTGTCTTGGTGCTCTCTGAGATGGTTGTTTTCTTGTAAATGTTTCATTACTGATGTGCACTGATGATATTGCCTAGTTTGGGTAATGAAACAACTACAAGAAAACAACCAAGCCCAGAGAGCATCAAGGACCTTCGGACTCTAAATGGTTTTGACCCTTGCTATACAAGCTTCTTTGTAATTTGTGTAGCAAGGGATAAAACCATTTAGAGTCTTCAATCAGAGATTACCAAGGAGCCCTCATTTTAACCCTCTACATTCACAAATATTCTCCTTTATTGGCACCATTTAGAGTCAAAGTTGAAAACCTTGAAATAAGTTCACAAAAGAACTTCCAATCACTCTAGACCCGTGATAGCGAACCTATGGCACGCATGCTGGAGAGCCATTTCTGCTGGCATGCGAACTGTCACCCAGAACAGACCCACTGTGCATGTGTGCACGCCCCCTCCAGCTGATTGTACCTGCCACACATGTGCAGGGGATGGGTTTGTGCGCGCATGCACATGGGCGGGGGGATTGCACGTGCATTGCATTATGGGTGCAGGCACGCGTGCACGCACTTTCGGCACACGAGGACAAAAAGGTTAACCATCACTGCTCTAGATGATTCAATGTTATTGATATAGGTCAGTGTTCCTCAGACTTGGCAACTTGAAGAAGTGTGTCTATTTTGGGAACACTTGTATGAATGATTTTAATATCTGCATGGGTTAACAACATGAGCTGCACTTTCCAGCTGCAACAATTCACAATGTACTTATAGTATATAATGGAAACATGGATAATTGTTGACAGCCTTGAAGTTTTCATAAACTGCAAAACCTCTCAGTTTCTCCTGTGATCAAAGAGAAGAGAAGCGTGCAGAAAGCAATTCTGCTTTGCATACCAATAGACACAGAGAGCAACAATATGTATAATAGAATGGAAACGGAGTGAGAAACAAGGTTGGGGGGGTGTTGCAGGATATTAAATATTAGTTCAGCATCCAGGAACAAGGAAAAGGGGGTTTAAAGGTCTTGTGTCATTTCAACTTCAACTAGCAACAGAAAAATCTTTGACGGTATTTCTGATAAAGGTCAAGGGAATACGGTCATGCTAGTGAACTTTAAAAACACTGACAAAGTCCTATAGCAATAGTTATCCGATACATTTTTCTATATTTATACTAGCCTATTTGCTTAGTAGAGCTATGGCAAGCACTTGTTTAGCATGCCCCATCCATACCTTAATGGTGTCCAAATACATGAAATGAGCTCACTATATTTTTTATTGCTTTTCACTTGAAACATCTGTGCTCTGAGATATAGCTGCAGGCAGTGATTCTATGAATGGACAATTTGTACAACTGAAACTTTAATTTACCTCCATCCCTCTAAATCAACCCTCAAAAACCTTATCAGGCAGTACTACTATAACATGCAGGTCATGTTGTATGGACCTGTGTTGTATATCATATGGGAGATGAAAAATGCTTGTTACTTGTCAGAAAACCTTGTTTCCCATTAGACCTCATAGCTATACCCACACAATCACAAAGAGAAGCTTGTATAGAAGATTGAAAGTAACATGGTGGAAAGCAAGAGAAAAATTAATAAGACATACAGCTTGTTCACTAAATACCAAACTTTCAGCAAGAGGATTGCAAACTTTTAAGAAATAATCCCCTGGTTTTGTTGGTTTCCTTGCAATTATTTCAGCCTTGCACAGGGTTAGTGGTAATTCATTAAAAGAGATTCAGACCCCTAGGCTTATGCTTACTTGCAGTCTCAGTAAAAACTTGAACTTTGATTTTCACTGACTAGATTGATACATAAGCGATGAAGCAACTATTACTGTACTATTTCTTATTTTTGTGGGTACCACCCACACACCCACTTCTGTTGGAGCTGTTTTCCATCTTTATCAGAGGATAGTTGTTTTGAGACATCACAATTCAGCTTAACATGCCTTCAGGCTGGGATTTAAATAGTGAGAAAGTAGCCAGAGTTTCAGTCAGCAAGTTGGAAGATATTGTCTCTACAGCAGTGGTAAAGAATTATAACATGTACCGTATTTTCCGGCGTATAAGACGACCGGGCGTATAAGACGACCCCTGATTTTCAGTTGACTTTTTTTCAAAAGTCGTCTTATACGCCGGAAAATACGGGTATTCAAAATTAAGCTGCAAGGATTTGTAAACTAAGATGCTTCTCCTTAAGTGTGTAGGCAAATACATTTTTATTCAATTCAATACAGTCAGCATTATAAATGAACTCTACAACTTTCTATTAATGACATATTTTTTAAAATTCCGGCCGCTACTCCGCAAAAGAAAACAGCCCGATCTGCCGCCACTAGAGCTCCGAAGGAGAGAATAGCAGCTAGAGAGGCAGAAGCCGGGCGACCTCCCGAAGGTGTCAAAGAAGAGCGAAGCGTCTCTTTCACAGGGCGGGTGAGCGGCTTAGAGCCGCCCTCTGTTATCCCTCGCTTCTCGCAGGAGGCAAACAAGACAGAGCCACGCCGGAAGCTCCCGGCTTTCCGTGGCGCCTCCTCCCTTGACGTCCCTTCCGTGCCGGCAGCTCCAGAGAAGCTCAAGGCGAGTGGGAGTGAGGGGGGATCCTTGTCCTTGTGAACCGCTGCATTACCGGATCGAGCTGACTGGTTCGCTTCGCATCTCTCCCTTGGAGGAAGCGCCCGCAAACTTATTTCTCGGCTCCCTCAAAGAGGAAGTGTAAAAGCGCTCAAGCTTCACTCCTGCCGTATTTTACGGCGTATAAGACGACCGGGCGTATAAGACGACCCCCGATTTTCGGTTGCCTTTTTTTCGTTTCAAAAGTCGTCTTATACACCGGAAAATACGGTATAAATATAATCTGCCACTACCCTAAACATTAGTGGTGGGTTTCAAAGTGGTTTACTATCAGTTTTTGTCCTCTGAATCAAGTGTCAAAGCTATCGCATTAGAACAGGGGTGTCAAATTCAATTTCATTGAGGGCCGCATCAGGGCTGTGGTTGATCTTAGGGGGCTGGGGGACGTGGCTGACTGGGTGGGTATGCCTGACTAGGTGGGTATGGCCAGCTTGACATCACTCCCCAAACTTCTGGCATGTTTCCTCTTCGCACTGAAAAGACTGGGCCGAAACCACACTGGCCTAATTGGTTAGAACAGACTGAAGTTTCCCCTTCGTTCCAGGTAGACTGGGCTGAAGCTTCACTGGCCTGATCTTTCCTCTCTTCATTGGGTAGACTGGACTGGAGTTTCTTCACACCAGGTAGATGGGGCCAAAGCTTCGCTGGCCTGATCTTTCCTCTCTGCATTGGGCCAAAATGACACAAGTAGACTGGGCCAAAACGATGTGAGTAGACTGGGCCGGCCCCAGGGCCGGATCCAATTACATCGCAGGTGGATCCGGCCCATGGGCCTTGAGTTTGACACCCCTGTCCTAAATGAAATACAACAAAGTAGTAATAATCAAATTAATTAGATGATAGGATAAACCAATTTGGTGAGCGTTTTTTTGTTTAAATTTTGGCATACGTTTGATGCATCATTTCTTTCTACAGCATGAAAAAAGTAGTATGCACCTGCTGCCCCATTTAGTGACAAAGTTGTGTTCCAAAGATTGTTTAGCAAAATGGTTGCTAAGTGAACAGTATCAGAAAAAGAGGGAGAGGGAGGGGGAGAGAGGAGTTAGAAAGATCACTGGTTGCTGCCTTTTCATTCAGATACAGTTAGTATATATTAAGATAACCACATAAAAATATGACACATTTATACCAAATATTACATCAATCACGCTTTGAACCACAGGGGTGATTCTTATGACACAGCACTATAAAGAAGTACTGATCTACTGATGACAGATTGACATGATTAAAAGTCAGAGAAAATGTTTATTTTTTGCTCTCCTATAGTTATCTTTTAGAAAATTCACCACAACTACAAACAGTGGAAAGAAATTTAATTTAATAAAGTATTTTGTTTATATATTTATTATGTTTATAAGCTTCTGCAATCTCACAGGACTCATTTCACAAGCATACAGATGTTAAAACATGTAATGTAAGATCCAATAACATAAAATGTATAAACCAAAAAATATTTAAAAAGTCAATTCAAAACAATGGGTTTCAAGTACCAAATGCCTTTTGGAAGAGCTTCATCTCCAACTGTTTCTAGAAGTGGTTGAAGTTGGGATCAATCTCAGTTCCATTGGGACTATTTTAGAGATAATCAGCAAGATTGGAATTAATGTTTGTATTTACTTTCATTGGAGAGAAAGAGGTTACAAGCAACTAAGCTGATACACAAAGCGGAATACATATAGAAAAGAATCCAGTAGTATCAGCAAGCCTGCTACATAAGCTGTGTGTATGCTGTAGAAAAAGCTGCTGACTCTCCACAGCTGCTTACTCTCTTGTAATCCCTTTCTTGCCAATCTGTCCACTGTACAAGGGAGGAAAAAACAACAACAATAGATTTAGGTACAGGATACCGCATATTGCCTGTGATGACGATCATGTGATTGAGGGATGTTATGAAGCAAATAGTGATAAGGCTTTTTTTCCCCCAGCATCATTTGTAACCTAAAGCAATTACTGAATGATGCAGTTGCTAGGCATAAATTATCTGCATAGGTTTCATTATCTTAAAATTTGCATAGTCTTTTAACAATTCTGACTGTAGTTACCTTTTAATAAATTATTTTCCTCTATAGAACATTATTTCAGAAGCTGGAAATACTATTGCATCAGAGAAAATAGCAGACATGGAATAAATAATTTAAGATATTTTTTTTTAATTTTAAAAGTTATTTCTTTGTCTTTCTTTTGAGTGGGTCTTGCTGCAAGGAAATTTTGAATGACACCTATAGTAAATTATGCTTGCCTTAAACAGAGAAGTCAAATTAAACCAATGGTCACCAATTGGGAAAAGTAAATTACAATCAAATTACAATCAAAATGAGAATGACTCGCTGATTACAATCAGGATACTTAAAATAATCTTAGCAAAAATGGGAACAATTGCTTTTTTTCAATTTAAATGTACAGTTTGACAAACCTTACACATAGTTGGATTTAACTCAACTCTACATAAAATATTTCACTATCAATTAATGGGAGTATATGTGTTATATTGCAGTTCAGTATTTATAGAGGAAATTTTTAAGTGTGTGTGTTTTTTAAATTTTTGAAAAAATGGGTCTATGTTACTTTTTAAAAAAAAAAACTAGTTGAAAAATCATTGTTTTAAATTATCTATTTGTTGAATATGAAGTGTTTAAGATCAAAATGCCTTCAAAACCTTCAGCATTTTCTTTCCTTAGAATCACTGAAATTTACATTTTAGAAGAAAGATGGGAAAGATCTCCTGCAACACAGAATGTACTTTAATTCTTCTGCTAGCAAATAAGTGGTTTTGGCTTCATTATTTAAGCTGCTTAGCCAAAACAAAGACCGCTCATTTTAATTGTGTTGATGGTACAAGCGTTGGAAAACTACACTTCAATATTTAATTATCCCAGACATTCACTGGGTTAAAAGGTTAATTAAAAACTAATAAATAATACATAAACAAGAGAATTTATTTAATTTCATGGGTCCTCTGACAAGTTTGTAAATAGAACAGTTCACACATAATTTATATAAAATAAACAAGATACTCAAATAAGGTAGGTAAGCAAAAGAATATGCTACATCCAATATGCAAAGTAAAGGATACATAGCAATTTTAGGATGGCTTCTAGAGGGTATCTGGAAGCATGAAAAAATAGGAAATACAAAAACAAAATAGCTAAAAAACTAAAAAGATGGAAATTTTGCTCAAGCATTGCTCAATATGAAGCAGTTTAGATGTCTAGTCAATGATAAAATTCCAGAATAATTTTGAGGTCACTCTCAATCTCTTTTTTTAAAAGAACAATTTAATCATGTAGTAAGAACAGGTAAGATTAAGATTTAAAATGGTATGTTAATAATATATAGTTGGGTCAGGCACTCTCTCTTTCAACTGTGTTCTGGGACTTTGGGAACCTTTGAGAAGTCACTGTGATTCTCCTACATAAAGCTTACTAAAGCTTTATGTAGGTTCTCCATTTCCATCCCCCCCCCCCCCCGATCTCTCTGACTCATAGGTCGGAGTGTTAGGACTAGGGAATCTACATGAAAAATATTCTGACACAGACCAGCTCTTTCCACTGTTCTTACAAGCTACAGCTGTGCAGATCAAGAAAACTTCAGGATAACAGAAAGAGGCTGGACTGCTGCACTGCTATAAGACAGGACCCCCGATTGGCCACTGAAACATTCAAAGAATGTATTACTATTATAGACATGAAAAACATGCATTCGGATCACCCCTTAATTGGTTGTCTTAAAAAGTGAGAATAAAAAAGTTTTGCAGGTCAGCGTATATAAAATTTGTGAAATATGTTCAGATTGATGGGTCAGCCTATACAATATGATTCCACTAAAATTGACTTGAATATATTGGCTGATGTTAATAGAACTGGGTTGTTGTTATTTCTTGCTTCTTTTGCTGTGCTGCAACTTCAGAAAACTGACTGACCCTTGAGGTTGGAATAACTTGTGCTGGAGATTAGAGTTTGTAGAAATTATGGGCCACCACACTGGATCTACAGAAGCAGCTTCTACTTATGTGGGAAAAATGTGATACAATACATCAGAAATATTACCAGCTGATTAGACAACACTGTTTGCGAATCTCTTTTGGATTTCAAGAAAGAGATGCAAAATATATGCATCAGATTTTCAAGGTATGAAAATAGATAAGCTCAAGGTAAGTCAATTTCTAGTTGTCCACAGAGCCATCTACTTTAATCCAATTGCATTTTTATCAAAAGATCTACGGTATAACTTTTTAAATACACATATAACAGAATCTAAGAAATGTGCTTATATAAGTCTTTTTCATTTATTTATGCATGTTAATATTATTTTAGCAATAGAAATGAAATGGTTCCAGTGGATTTTCAGGAATAAGTCACTGTGTATACCTGTCTAAGTATTATTTACATGCCAATAAAAATGCACTCTGTACATGCAATCAGTCCATGTCATAAACCACCACATGGTACAATGTACATGACTCCTCCCCCAGCATGGGCCTAACTGATAAATGGACACTGGCCTCCACCAACCGTGTGAAGTAGCTCTTCAGATGCAACACCAGATATAAAAGAAAATCTGCATTTGCTGCTTTAATTTTTTTCCTTTTAAGCTCAGCATGCAATATGAAAGCTTAATTTTAATTGTTTTATTGGGAACAATTGTCTGCTGAAATCAAAGAACTATAAATATAAGCATCACACAATGAAAAAAAAAGCCCGGGCTTTGCATTCACATTTCACATAATTACCATTTTGTTCTCTTCCAATCCCCATTTTCTTATCTATCCGTCTCCTGCTAGCATGCTCATCTTCTCTTTAAATTTGTTGTTAGGTTTCAAGAGAACAAAGCTGTTTTGATCTATTTATGGAAATTAATCTGTCACCAACTTCATTCAGATAGGATCAGTTTTCAATATTTCACAGCTGGTCTTTTAGAAATATTCACAGTAAACACGCAGTTAATAATCTCTCCCACTTTACAGCACCCCAGAAGAAGGACGAGAGCTGTAATACCAATTTCCACAGCTCACATAATTTCTGTAAATAGAACTAAAACACAGTGTAACAGCAGTGAACCTAATTGCTTTTGCTAAATAACATAGTTAAGTGAAATATATCAGTTCTTTCAGATCAACTTAAATTAGTTCCTGAAAGTTTAGACAGCCATCTCAAACAGAGCATTTCTACTCTGAAATCCCTTTTATACCTTATTCAGTGAACTATTTTAAAATCGAGTCAGAAATATTTTCCATTAGCAGATTTATGTTAAGTTACAGGATGACATGATATTAAGCTATTGTTTCTCGTATAATGCACCCCAAATGTTCTGAACTATAAAACTATTACAATTTCAAGTCAGAATAAACAAACATCTTGCCAGTTGTGAATGTTGAAGTTACGGAGGGGGGGCATATAGGAGAATGGGGCTACTAATTTGGAGTTATTAAGGCAGAATCTATTGCCAGAAAGATCTCAAGTTGTCTGCTTTTCATGATTTTATTGTTTTATAAAACAATGTGAATGAAATTGTGAATGCCTTTTTTGTTATGTACTTAAACTTCTCTGTAGTACATAGCTTCTACAGCGTAGCAGAAACAAACAAACAAAACAACTTAGCAAGCAAGCAAACAAAGTTATGTTCAAGAAATGAAGCCCCAGAGGAGCACCAGAAAAAGAATTGAAATATATTACTTTCAGAGTACTGTACTGGTAATGGATTCTTCTGTTAACTGCAGGCAAGTCATTTCTATCAATTAAGTAATGTAACAAAATGGAGAAAATGATGCTGAAAGGTGGCTCCACCTTCCACTGCATTTTGTGGATTCATACAATCTTGTAACAACAAACCAGATACATGCACGACTAAACAGAAAATGCAATTATAATGGATCAACAGCATTTCTTAAATCACTGACAATCCAGAGCAAGGGTGGATAACTATGGCTCTTTTATTATCTATAACTTCAACTCCCAGAATTCCTGAAATAGTCATGGGAACAGACTTTTGGTTTTAAATTATTTATTAGTTTATCAAAATATAAAATATAAAGAAAAAGGAAAATAATGGGAAAGCAAGGGAGGAAAAGGGAAAGAGGAAAAAGTGTAAGAGAAAAACAGAAAAATAAATAATAAACTTTAGACTTTTGACTCTTTTAGAATAAGAAAGTAACATACAGCCTCTACTTTTACTTTACATAATAATATATACTAGCCATTTCTGTAACAACAAACTCCCTAATCAGCCAATGCTTCATTTTTTTTCCCACCACAAACACAAAGTCCGGAGGCGGTTTCCAAGTGAAAACCAAGTTAGTTGTATTCTTTTCTTTAATTAAAGCAGTCAATTTAGTCATCTCTGCTAACTCCATCAGCTTTTGCAACCATTTATCCATTGTGGGGGTTAAAATATCTTTGGGCTTAGGAACAGTCTTTAGACTGCTGTCGTTAATTACAATGTGGCAGAACTCATTTGATCAAATGCTCTGTAGAAATTTGACTATACATATCAAATAACATATAAAAATAATTTGAATAGTTTGAAAACTGTCAATCACTGCTGCAAAATAGCTTGCTATCCAAGGAGGAAAAAAAACTTTGAACAAGGATAAATCCTGTTAACTTTATGCCAAAATCAGTGTATAATGTCAAAATGTGAACTGGAAAATCAGCTTTTGAAATGAAATGAAATGGTTTTTTTTTTAACCAGGATTTAAATTTTTGTTTATAAATGGGGAGAGATTTATTTTGTTTTATTTCTCAAAGTAGAAAATTGGAATACAAAATGGATTTTTTGATCAAGGTTAATCTCTCTCTGTCTCTCTCTCTCTCTCTTTCCAGGTTCTTGATAGAGCAATCGTCCAAAACTCAAGGTCAAGCCAGACCAATCTGAACACATCCTGGATTGACTATAGGAAAGCCACAGACATGAACCTGTGAATGCCTAGAACTACACAAAGTCAACAGGGCGCTAAAGCATCTACAAGAACTCAACAGGACTTTGGAAGACAATACTGGAAGTCGACTTAAGATAGATCACATAAAGCGGCCATCAAATGTGGCATATAAGAATGTGAATCATTATCTCTGCTGTTCTGCATAGACTTGAACCCCCTTAGTCAGATAACAAAGACTGGATATGGATGCAAGTTCAGGAATGGATCTATCATCAGCCACCTCCACTACATGGATGGCATCATATATTTTCATAGCAACATTTGAATGCTATTTAGGGCTAACATTCCTAACAGGATAAAAATGGTATATTAATTTTTTCTGTATAATTCATATACACTATTTATTTATTTATTTATTTATTTATTTATTTATTTATTTATTTATTTATTTATTTATTTTTAACATTTATATACCGCCCTTCTCCCGAAGGACTCAGGGCGGTGCACAGCCAATTCTACCCCAACACATGAATACAAAAATTAAAATGAAATTAAATAATTTGGGCTGTTAAATTAAAAGTCAACCCTCCCCATTAGTATTTAAAAACCCCAATTTAAAATCCAAATTAAAACAGGAGACGGTTAAAATCTCATATCAGCCCAGGCCAGCCTGCTCGAAGAGCCAGGTTTTTAACACACGTCTGAAGGTTCTACTATTGGGAATTGTTGTTACTGAAGTGCCATGAAGATAGGAACATGAGTAAAAGAGGAAAGAATTATATTGATTGAACAACTGCAGTCAGAAAATGTGTACTAAGAAAGAACTCTTATTTTGTTAATGGTCTTATTGCCTTTATAGTAAAAAAAAAATAAACCAAGCTAAGATCTAAATTAATGAAAAAGGAGAAAAGGGAAAATAAATCATACACATGATCTGAAAAAATGTCTAAATCTCCATATTTCTCTTCAGAATGATATTTGTAGAAAATGAGGCTTTTTCAGTACTTTATCATTGTTCTGCTAATGTTAATTTTTAAACCAGAAGAATTTCACAGGTTTTTAAGCAACATTTACACTATAAAAGATATAATTTATTTTATGAAATACGACGGTTACAAGTAACAGAAATTTAATCTATTTCTAATGTTGCATCAATTTATATGTTTTAAGAAATACGGACAGGGACAGTGTATGTGTCTCTGTGTGTGATGCATAGATGTGTATATATACTATTTATAAGTTGTTTTTTATCTACCAAAATCACAGATCATAATCATAAGATTTAAATAGGTTGTAATGGTAGCTGTGGATAATCTTTATGATAGTGAAAGCCAGTCAAAAGTTGGTTGCTAATGGTTGCCATTTTTACTCCCTTTTGATTTTAAAGGTTTTTTTTCATGCTATAAAGTATTTTTAATGAAATTTCATCATCCAGTTCCACAAACACATTCCCAGAAAATTTTAAAAACTTCCCAAGTATCTTGCCACAGTTAATGAAGATATACAATATTAATATAGTCCCTTGCTTTTTAATGTCCAGCTACACGATTTTGCAAGATTTGTTACTTATTCCTACAAAATAATCAAACTTGACTCCAAGTTGGCTCAATTGTTTTACAAAATGTATTCATTAGCACCAAAATTTCCAGTAATAGGTAAGTATCCAGTTTGATATAATCCTTTTCCTTCCTATTCCTTGCAACAAAAAGAAATATATTCCTATCTGAAAAGGTGAAAAGTAATATCAGAAGTCAAGATTTATTTCCATCTTACCAAACTTTGGAAATAAATATTTGGGATAGCAGATATAAATTGTTTTAATGTCAGAATGAAATGTCATCAGTTTAATAAAAACTAAAGAGAAAATGAAAATTATACCTCAAAGATTTGGAAAGATTCAGTTCTATTCAAATATTTATTATAATCTTTTACCATCTTGAGAAGGTTTCAGATGAATAAAGAGAAATAATAATACTGAAATCCAAGTTAAAAAAATGATATTTAAATTATATGGAAGTTGAGTCCATAAACAGAATAGCAGAGTAATAACTTATTTCTAAAAGAAGATTTTTTTTGTAAATAGTCTAGCATGTTAAAGAGAAAAAGCATGTTAAGAAATAATATAGATATATGGATTTAATTTCCTTAATAAAACAGATATTATATTGGAGGAGAGAAAAATGAAAGAAACAAAATTATGATATGCATTGTTATCTTTTCTTATCTTTTTCTCAACTAAATGGGCATGTGTTGTGAAGACGAATAATGCAAATATAGCACATTTTAGAGAGATCTTTATCTATTAGGACCGCGCAGAATATGTGCCTACTTCTTTAAAAAGCTATCCACTGCCATAGCAGAACCTTTAAGATCTTTCAGGACCAGCTCCTTGCCAAAACTATGGTCACAAGCCACAGTCATCCCCATCTTCAAAAAGGGAGACCCCAGCCTAGTTGAAAATTACAGACCAATCTCCTTATGCTGTGTCACCTGTAAAGTCATGGAATCAATTATTAACCAATCCATTATCCTCCACTTAGAGACAAACAACCTACTCTCTAATAAACAGTTTGGTTTCAGAAAAAAACTATCCTGTAATCTGCAAGTATTACACCGCAAAAACATATGGACTACTAAACTTGATCAGGGCAAAGCAATAGACGCAATCCACATAGATTTCTATAAAGCCTTTGATTCAGTGGTACAAAACAAACTATTAGTAAAACTAAAATCTTATGGTATCTCTGGACAACTGCATAACTGGATAGAAGCATTCTGTCAAACAGACAACAAATGGTCAAAATTGGGAGTGTCCTATCAAATTCTGTACCTGTCAACAGTGGTGTCCCCCAAGGCAGTTTTCTAGGATCAACTCTCTTCATACTCTACATAAATGACCTCTGTGATCCTATTAAGAGCAACTGCGTTCTCTTCGCTGATGGTGTAAAGCTATTCAACACTACAGAAAATACTGCTACCCTTCAAAAAGACCTTGACTATGTATCAGAATGGTCAAACAAATGGCAACTCCAAATCTCAACAAATAAATGGTCTGTTTTACACATTGGCAAAAAAATAAATAAATCAGAAAATAAAATACAAGCTGAATAGTCAAGACCTTGTTAATGATCCAAACTCTGTCAAGGACCTTGGAGTACTCATCTCTAATGATCTAAGTGCTAGAGCCCACTGTAACTATGTAGCCAAAAAGGCATTAAGGCTCCTACGTAGCTTTTTCTCTGGTAATACCACACTACTACCTAGAGCATACAAAACTTTTGTTAGACCAATACTTGAATACAGCTCATCAGTCTGGAACCCACATTACGTATCTGATATTAACACAGTTGAGAAAGTCCAGAAATATTTCACAAGAGTTCTCCACTCCTCTATTCTTTGCAGAATACCTTATGCCACCAGACTTGAAACTCTAGACCTAGAAAAACTAGAACTACACCGTCTTCGGTTCGATCTAAGTATAGTATATAAAATCATACATTGCAATGTCCTATCTGTCAATGAATACTTCAGTTTCAACCATAACAATACAAGAGCACACAATAGATACAAACTCAAGGTTAACCGCACCAAACTTGATTGAAGGAAATACAACTTCAGCAACAGAGTGGTCAATGTCTGGAATACTCTACCTGATGGTTTCTTCCCCAAACCCCCAAAACTTTAACCTTAGACTGTCTACTATTGACCTCACCCCTTTCCTAAGAGGTCTGTAGGGGGCGTGCATAAGCGCACCGATGTGCCTACCATCCCTGTCCTATTGTTTCTTTTTATTTTTCTTATATGTATCCATTTCATGTATTCATAACTATGTTTATACTTATACCTATTATCTTATAAGCGATTGACAAACCAAATAAATAAAAATAATAACAGATGTTAAACAGAATATACCTGGGTGGCTGCAGAATAGTAAGATCTTCAATAAAGAGCTCCTAAGATTTTTGAAAGATCTTATAGAAATAGTAATATAAGAGGGGTGGGTCAAAGATTTGCGGTGGCGCAATGGTTAGAATGTAGTACTGCCGGTTACTTTTGCTGCCTGTTAGCTGCCTGCAATTTGGCAGTCCAAATCTCACCAGTTTCAAGGTTGACTCAGCCTTCCATCCTTCCGAGGCTGGTAAAATGAGGATCCAGACTGTTGGGGCAATAGGTTGACTCTGTAAACTGCTTAGAGAGAACTGTAAAGTTAATTTGATTTTCTAATTCTATTTTGGGGGCTAATTTGATTATTCTCTATCTTACTATCTCATGGATCTTTTTTTAAGCTTTAGCATGGTCTGATCTTCCTCAAAATCAATAAAACTGTCATGAAAATGCCATAATAATGCATTTTATCCAGACCATTTTCTTCCTCCAAGGAGAGTAAAAATTATCTTTGAATATAAGTGGAGCCAATCCATGCATTCCCAATATTAAGGTTAGCCAATATCTAACGACATTTTCCATGTTCTGGTCTTAATTTCAACTAATTCAGTATGATAGGATAGGATTCTTTATTAGTCAAGTGTGATTGGAAACACAAGGAATTTGTCTTTCATCTATTAAAATTAAAAACATTATTTTTAAATAAGAGAGTGGAACAGAAAATAATTGGGGGATTAAAACAAATATGTTTCACTTTAGGCGGAAGAACAGTTTTAACTTAGTGGAAGAGTGCAAAAATATATTCAAAGGTTCCAGGTTGGAAAGGGAACGATTAGTATCTGAAACCTGAACCGTGGTAAAGTTTCAAACTGAATATTCTAGTAGCTTCAACCTGAAAACTGAAGAGTAGCTATGTAGCTGAAGTTACAATGGCACTGAAAATTGTGATGTAGGACTGTTTTTCACTCTTAGGTCCATTGCAGCATCCTCATGGTCAAATAATCAAAGTTCAGATGCTTGCCAATTGGTTCATATTTACGATAGTTGCAGTGTTCTGGGATCATGTGATCACCATTTACAACTTTCTGACAAGCAAAATCAATGGGGAAGCCAGATTCATTTAATAACCATGTTATTAACTCAACAATTCAGTGATTCACTTAACTACTGTAGAAAATAAGGTTGTAAAATGGGGCAAAACTCACCTAACAAGTGTCTCACTTAGGAACAGAAATGTTGTAATCATAAACCAAGGACTACCCGTATTTCCCTTTATTGTAGCACAAGCCGGATGCATCACGCACTGGCCACGCCCAACCACGGTTTAGCGAAGGGGAAAATAGATGTAATATGTCACATGATGAGTTTGACATCCCTGTTCTAATGGCTGGAGATCTGCATGGCTATTCAAGTGCAGTTGGAGGACAAAACCGTGTAGGAAGTGTGGATATGTTACTCCCTTTTTTCAACATCTGTATATAAATCCATTGCTTCAATTCATGACTTTAATCTGTTGAGCTGAAAGATCTGAATGGACTTCTAAAAGTATGTTTGTAGAGAGGCTTTTAGATAGATGAAACTGAAATGGTTTTTGTCTCCCTTTTACTGAAGCAAGTCTCTTATGTGGCTCTAACACACATATTAAGATGTTTCAGACCTGCTGGGATCCACTTTTAGGATAGGTTTGAATGCATACAACCATAACTTCTTATTTTTCTTGTTTTTTATTAATCTTGAAATAGTTGAGGAAAAACTTTGATCAGAGATAAAAAGTTAAACCTACACAACAAGAAAATAAAGAGAATAAAATAAATAAATACAACAAGGCAATAAAGGTGAGCAATGTACATTTCAAAGAAATAGCTGAGTAAGAAAAACATTGCTCTCTGTCTGTTATGAAAAAGGTCCTTCTCCTCCTCCTCCCCCCACCCCACCTTCTTTCAACTTATTGATTGAATTGCATCTCTTTTGATCTCAAATGTTTTTGTCATGTTTGTAGTTTTCCTGGAAAACTCAAAACAGGTAATAACAACAGGGAAAATAGCTATATTGCAGTCTGGATGGAAATTTTGTGCATTAGTACTGCAGCCCTCTGGCTGAGTTAGAAAATTCCATCCTGGAAGGAACAATTGGTCAAACAGCATCTTGCTGACAAACTCAGCAGAGATCCCACTGCATTAGAGTAAAAGTTCTACTGACATGCGGGTTGCCTATAACCAAAATTTAGTTAAGGAATTATAGATTAATTGGGGCACTGTCAGCTTTTAGCCATTGTTTTACAGCCCTAAAGATGGTTTTTAAAAAACTGCATCTCGTTTGTTTTTAACTTTATTTCAGAGCCACAAATTTCCCATCATATCATCTTCATAACAACCCATCAGCTTCTTAGGGTAAGTCTTATAACTAAAGGCCTTAAGAGAATCAGTGCTGGGGCTCATGACTATAACTACAACACCTGAATATCAAACTGTTAGATACAGACTGGATAACATTATTGGAGAATTGTTTCAAGGAGGAAGAATTATTGTGAAATTCCATACAGAAAATCCAACATTGAAGTAAAAAAAGAAAAGTCCTGGTTTATTTAAGATTTAAGTCCTAAGTGTGCTAATTAAATAGTCAAAATTATAAGCAAAGACCCTGGAAGTTTGAATTAAAATTGAAAAGATTTCATCATGCACAAAAATTAATATGGATAGGAATTTAGAATATCAAAACCATATAGTACAGTTATGCTTCACTAAATGGGAACTAGGGCATGGAGGAGATTCAGAATAAATGTCCTTTCCATTTTGACCTTAATTTATGCACAGTAATTTTTTAAAGAACCCATTATTTTCATTTAATTATTTTTTTAATCTTGTAATTTGGAAGGAAAAAAGCTTTTTATCCACATTTTATTTTTCAAGAAGTAGTGCAGAGTAGCAGAGAAGAAGTAAAAACTTATTTCGTAATAATGACTAAAGAATAGAAATGGGAAAAATATAGGATTAATGGAATGGCTGCCTGAAGATAACAAAGAAACACACGAAGACTTTAATTGGTAAGAATAATTTCTGCTAATAATTAAACAAAATCACCATCTTCCCAAGGAAAGATTCATTGCTCTAATTCGTGCTTATACAGTGAGAAATAAGAATATCTCTGGCTTAAGCACTCTGTCAATATATAGGAAATAGTTCATGTTCACCAGTGAACTGTCTTTGAGATTTGTACCATCATAAATTCTTCTAGGTGGCAGGATTCAATTGCATGTGTCATGTGGGCTAAAAGCCAAATAATAGGGTCCCAAAGGTCCTATTTCAAAAGGCAACTAGACTTTCTGGTTTTTCTTTGAAGACATTTGAAAAATATATATATTTAAACCAAAAAGGCTAGATAATACCTACTGATCTCAGAGGAACATATATGCTTCACTCTAATATCCCCCAAATGGGAGGTACCGAGGCCCAATATGTGGCAATATAAATAATATGCTTATATTCCATGTACAATGGTTAGGAGAAATAAGAATTCAAGAGCAAGAAAAATGAAATACAGATTATTGCAAGTCTGAATATTTAGTTCATAGTAACCCACTATTCTCAAATTATTTATATTAGAAAGAATTCTGAAAGGTACAGCGGAAATAATTGGCTACTATACAACCATAGTAGTTACCAAATAGCTGATGTTACAAACTAGGTTTATAGATCGTCGGTTTATCTGTATTCTAAATCCCATTCAAATGATTTAGCAAGCAGAAATGTTTTGATAAATATTAAATTGATGGCACCAACAGTAGTTAAACCTGTTTTTATTTTGTATAAGGAGGGACTTTCACCAATTGTCTTTCCCCTGAATGAATACACATCCCTGAAATCTACTTGACTGGGTTTCTCAACCTCTAAAACAAATTCTGAGGGCCTAAAGATAAGGGATCTTGCTTCCTATTGACAGGAATAGTATGATCAATCAAGGATCTTCCCTGAAATTATGCATTGATTTTGACTGATTTACTTAAACTACCACTGCCATTCCCATAAGAATGATTTACACTGATATACATTCCATTAACTTCATAGAGTTTATATCCAGGATTACAAGATAACTCTGAATCAAAATCAAAATCTAGATTACAATATGGTTGTCAAATGTATCTTCTCTTCTTCACATTCTAAAATGGATTAAGAAATAAAATTTACATTAAAAATATATTAATGTTTCCCCATTTTCAAACACTCATATGTGAAAGAGGCGTTAGATAATTCCGAATACTCAAGTACAAATTAAATGATTCCCTGGGCAACCAGTAAAACATTCAGATTCATAAAGCTTAATTTGAATTTTAACTACAGCGTCTATTTGAAATCTCGGGACTATTTATTATTTGTTCAGCTAGTTATCTAAGCCTACACTTAATTTAGAAAATACGATTAATCAAGCAATGAATTTGTTCTTTCCTCAGCAATACAACTCCTCATAGACAATTGTTAGGCTAGGCCTAAGCCACCTTACCTAAAGGTGAAGGAAGCATGTAAACAGGATGGACAAAAGCCAGGAAAAGCTCCCTTGGGGAAAGTAGTTAAGAAGGAACCAAGTTGATAAGGAAACAAAGGAAAAAATAGCACCTGAATCAGACAAAAGAAGTTAGGCCTGAAAACATGGGAACCCCCCCAAATCAACCAGAACAAAGCAAAGACTTTGGGGAATAAAAGAGATTCTAATTCCTGTCTACTCTTGTTTTTGGGATCCAGACTTGGCGGCTTCCATCCCTCTGGCTAGTGCCTGGTAGACTAATTGAGGATATTAGTTAAGTGTGGATAAGAAAGAGTATGTGTGTGAAAGAGAATATACAGTAGATAAGATTTTGTAATCAGTAAAGTTTCTTGTTATTTTAAATTCACTGGATCTCCATATATTCTAAAGAACCATTTATTGAGTTGAAAGTGGTTTAAGTCTGACAGTTTTCCAGGCTATGAGGTGTCTGTGTGGGAGAGAGAGAGAGAGTGAGTGAGAGCAGAAACTGAATCTGTGAGCACACGTGTATAATACAATCACTTGTCGGATCATTCAAATTCAATGATCATATGCCATAAAAATTAAGGAACTATTATTTGTGTTTTGTTAAAAAAAAGAAAAAGAAATCTTTTGAATGGGAAGGATATTTATATTTTGATGAGATAGGCTAGAAACCTTTTATCCCTTAACATTTTATCTTTTATAAAGTGTTAAAGAAAATAAACTGAAATGAACAGCTGCTACTTTTGAACCAGTTAAGAATGGGGTTATGTATCAATTTCCAGTAACTTTGCAAAAGAAAAACACCTGAGAGAACTATACATTTCCCCCCAAATACCTATAAACTGAAGCTGCGTACTGAATCTAGATCACTTGAAATATGAAGTGTCCTGTTTCAACCTTGGAATGCCACCCCCGCCCCCAAGCTGTCCCTAGCTTATCTGCTTTGAGTGTAAAACAGGCCTTTTTGAGCATTTTGGAAATGTTTCAAGCTGTCCACCCCATCAAACTGCAATACCAGGGGTGGGATTCAAATTTTTTAACAACCTGCTCTGTGGGCGTGGCTTAGTTGGTGGGCGTCGCTTGGTGGGCATGTGATTCGGTGGATGTGGCTTGGTGGTCATGTTATTGGCTGGGCGTGGCCAACTCAATATCACTCTGGAGTGGGAAAAAAACTCCAGAGATGTTCCTGAGACAGGAAGTCTAATCCTGCCAAGAATGTAATAAGGGTTAATGGAGAGGCAGTTTCTGTAAGCAACACCAGAATGTTTCCTTCCTGCCTTCCTTACAGGATTAGGCCAGTAATTTCTTCTAACAACTGGTTCTCTGAACTGCTTAGAATGTTAACGACTGGTTCTAGTAAATAGGTGCAAACTGGTAGAATCCCACCCCTGTGCAATACCCCATTATCCTGAAAGGCATAGTGTGAAAGTGACAAAGTATTTTACAAAGGAGGTAAAAATAAAAGAATCAAAAGAAAACATCCCAGTTATAAAATAATGAATTTAAAAGCCAGGCAGAATAGATCTTCCATTTTTCCTGGCACTGAAAAACTAATCATGTTATTGGCACGACTAAATGCTGGGTCAAAATCTGTCTTAGAATGTCCTTACAGTTTCTTTCTCTAAGAAAGAGATTTCTCCCCCTTTCATTAGTGCTTTTGAGTATTATCTTTTGTGACAACTGTTTTGAGATAGTAGAAGTTCTGTTAACTGTATCATTAGTTCCTGATAAACATTTTTTCCATCGAAGTGCAGCCCTATGGTTTTATGAATATGATTCTCTGCCTATCCTTGCATGCTGACTTGAAAACTCCATGGGAAAAGATCCCGCCACAACATGCAAGTGCATGCGTGCACACATACATAAACTCACACAGATTACACTGAAGCACAGGAAGATGCTAGGGAGGACTACTAAGAAAATGTTAGCACAGACCTTGTCTTTGTCTATCCCATCAACAAAGTGAAAGTTAAAGGTCCTCATTTATTTATTTGAATTTATATACCGCTCCCTCTCCCAAAGGGACTCGGGGCGGTGAACAGCCAGAATAAAATGCATATATAAAACACATATACAATATTTAAAAATTAAAAGAATTAAATACATTGGCTCTTACAAAGATTAAAAATAAGGGGATTAAGAAAGATTAAAACCAGATTAAAAAAATATAAAAACCCCTAGGCCAGACCTCATGCCATTGAGAATGTTTTGTTATATCTAAAAAAGGAAGCAGTTTCTCTTCCATACACTTGTCTCACTAAGTATATCTAAGGAGGGTTTTTTCCCCCAAAAAAATCTTGTTAGCGCCTCATGAAGCCAACTGATTTAAAAAAATATCTCTCCTTCTCAACATTACTCATCTATTTATTTGTGGATAGGCCCAGCCTTTATTGCTAGGAAAGAGTTCAACTATCCAGAAAGGTGAAGGTAATTGGCTGCCACTCCCTGTGGTCTGACCTTATCTGGTGTCTATTGTCTAGATTATTAGTTAAGAACTCTTGACACCAACTATTGTGCTAGAAGGTTTTATGTCCTTTATCCTGTACAGGCCCAACTAAATGACATTCAGCTGCATCAAGGCAAGAAGGATATAAAGGAGGGCTTGAGAGCTCGTCTATTGTTCTGGTGGCAAACCTCTAAAAGTACTGCTGAGACAAGAAAAGAGTCCAGCCTTTTGCTAGATACAAAAGTCCAGTTACATCCAGCTATTAAAGATACTGTCTCTTCTGCTTTTTTGTCCTTTTCGCTCAACTTACTGGTATTTCTGTTGTGGTCAAATGAGTTTTTTGTTTGTCTGTTTCAAAAAGGACACTATGTTTTTACTGATTCTATATAATTAAAACACACAATAACTGAATTTTAAAAATACTGAAGTTATGGCCATCTGCTTTCAAAATGGGCCAGAAGGAATTATTAAAGCAATGTACTTATTTATTTAGAACAGCTTCCTTTTCTATGTTGCTGATAATCTCTGTGATTCCTGTTTTAGCAGCCTTTGGAAATGTTGTTTCTGGGGGGCTACAGGGGGCCTGTAATACACACACACACACACACACACATGTATGTATGTATGTATGTATGTATGTATGTATGTATGTATGTATATCTTTGGTTCTTCGGGTTTTCTCCTGCGTAGAATTGGAAATATCTAGGCGATGTTTCGATGAAGTCTCATTCATCATCTTCAGGCTTGTGTCTTCGGCCTTGTGTTTCTCAGAATAATGAGAGCTTGCAGCTGCTTCTTCCTTTTAACTACTAGTGGGGGTGTGACTTGATTGGGTGGGGGCTTGGCTGTGTTCTGATTGGGTGGGGGTGTGTTCTCATGGTTGGGGGTTTGGCTGTGTTCTGATTGGTTGGGGGGTTGGCTGTGTTCTGATTGGCTGGGGGGGTGTTCTGTTCCGGTGGGGGTTTGGTTGTACTTAGTTGCTGGAGGATTTGAGCTGGTGAGCTGTGATCCTGTTGTTTGGCTTCGCGTTCGTGGTCGTGCCACATCTTCATGGTGGGCATCAGTTCCCTTCATGTATGGGTTGGGGGGGTTTGAAGCAGGTAGCGATGCAGCTGTGGTACGGCTTCTGGTCCGTGGTCGTGTTTCATCTTCTGTGTGGGTATGAGTCTGCTTTCTGCGTGGAAGTGTGGTGGTAGTTTCTTGTGTGGCCCTCGTGGGTATGGGTCTGGTGTCCTTCTTCATGTTAGGTACTTGTTTGTTAATGAGGCGGGTTTCCAAATGGCTGGTAGGCGGGAGGTATCATCTCGTTTATTCATGCTGTGTGGGCGTTTTTCTATCTCTATGGCTTCTCTGATTATTCTGTTGTTGAAGTGTTCAGTTTTGGCGATAGTTCTGGTATTTTTAAAGTCAATCTTATGTCCTGTGGCTTTGAGGTGTTGGACCAGGGAAGAGGTCGATTCTTCTTTTTTGATTGAGCTCTTGTGTTCTTCAATGCGTGCACTTATTTTTCTGTTAGTTTGTCCGATGTATGTGGTGGGGCAGGAGGTGCACGGGATTTCGTATACTCCTTTGGCGAAGCCAAACAACAGGATCACAGCTCACCAGCTCAAATCCCCCAGCAACTAAGACTAACCTGAATACAACCAAACCCCCACCAGAACAGAACACACCCCCAGCCAATCAGAACACAGCCAACCCCCCAACCAATCAGAACACAGCCAAACCCCCAACCAATGAGAACACACTCCCACCCAATCAGAACACAGCCAAGCCCCCACCCAATCAAGTCACACCCCCACTAGTAGTTAAAAGGAAGAAGCAACTGCAAGCTCACATTACTCTGTAATGTTTACTCTCTCCATTACAAGGCCGAAGACACAAGCCTGAAGATGATGAATGAGACTTCATCGAAACATCGCCTAGATATTTCCAATTCTACGTGGGAGAAAAGCCGAAGAACCAAAGATCCACATACAAATACCCGTGAAAACCTCCGAAAACAACTATATATATGTGTGTGTGTGTGTGTGTGTGTGTGTGTGTGTGTACATACATACATACATACATACATACATACATACATATATATATATATATATATACACACATATACATATATATATATGGATCTTTGGTTCTTCTGGTTTTCTCCCGTGTAGAATTGGAAGTATCTAGGCGACGTTTCGATGTAGTTTCATTCATCATCTTCAGGCTTGTGTCTTCGGCCTTGTGCTTCTCGGAGTAAACCCGAAGAACCAAAGATCCACATACAAATACCCGCGAAAACCTCCGAAAACATATATATAATGTATATACATATATACATTACTCTGAGAAGCACAAGGCCGAAGACACAAGCCTGAAGATGATGAATGAGAGCGGCACCTTAAAAACAAAGAAAAGAGGACTTGTAGTAAACCTCGAGAGTCCTCTTGACCTAAGGCCCTAAGAATGACCTTCTCAAGTTAGGAATTGCATGATAAACTCAGCTTGGCACGACACGTAGGCAAATAGTTACAGAAACTAGCTGACTACAAAATATCTTGTTAATAGATAATCACTCTATCTTAGCACACAACAGTGGTCGCATCCTGCCATGGCGCCATTAGAATTATACTTCCTTGCTCCTCTTCACATATGTCTTGCTCCCCCCTCCCTGATAAAACTGCAAAATAAAAGAGGGTGGTGCGTTGCAATCGGGGGATTTCTTCATCTACCCCGGGCACAACGTGCTCTCTCACCTTGAGAAACTATGGTGTCTGTGTCAATTATTGATTCTAGTACTTAAGTACTCACCCTCGCGAGGGTCCCTCTAAATTTCACCCCTGCGGGGGCTCTACGGGCTGATCAGAGAACCTAAGGACAACGAGCAAACCGCGACAACGCGACAAATGAGACTTCATCGAAACATCACCTAGATATTTCCAATTCTACGCGGGAGAAAACCCGAAGAACCAAAGATAGATAGATAGATAGATAGATAGATAGATAGATAGATAGATAGATAGATAGATAGATAGATAGATTCCCACACTGGCTATGATGGGCTTGGTTAACTCCTGGAACCAAAGCCTTCCTACTCAGAAATCTGTTAAGTTAGTTAGGGCTACAATAGATATTTGCTTACCTAAAGATAAGTATTTAACACAAAAATTTCAGCTCCAGTATCTAAAAGAGTTTGCTTAGGATCATTGTAGGTTAAAACAGAAAGCTAATTCTTCACAACTTGAGGGTGTTTCAAAATCCCCCATCTCCAAATACTGCAATCTGCTGAAGATATATAAATATCAAAGTGACTTTGCTTTTTAAAAAGCAATTTAATAATGCCTGCAATAAAGTATTTAGATATACGATGACACCAGTGGTGATATTCAAAAACTTTTACTACCGGTTCTGTGGGCGTGGCTTGGTGGGCATGGCCATGTGACTGGGTGGGCGTGGCCATGTGACTGGGTGGGCGTGCCTTTTCTTTTTTGCAGTCGCCACCCATTTTGGGGAGCTTCTTAGCCACAGAGGAGCCTCTGGGGGGCGTTTTTGCTCCCCTGAGGCTCCTCTGGGGCTCAGGAAGGAGAAAAAGAGCATGGGAGGGACATGCAGCACTCCTCCAAACTCCATTTCGGGAGCTTCCTAGCCTCAGAGAAGCCTCTGGGGGGTAGTGTTTTTGCTCCCCTAAAGCTCTTCTGAGGCTCAGGAAGGAGAAAAACAGAGCATGGGAGGGGCATGCAGCATTCCTCCAAGCTCTGTTTTGGGAGCTTCCTAGCCTCAGAGAAGCCCCGGGGGGGGGGGTTGCTCCCCTAAAACTCTTCTGAGGCTCAGGAAGGAAAATAACAGAGCATGGGAGGGGCATGCAGCACTCCTCCAAATTCCATTTTGGGAGCTTCCTAGCCTCAGAGAAGCCTTTGGGAGGGCATTTTTGTTCCCCTAAGGCTCCTCTGGGGCTCTAGAAGGCAAAAAATGGAGGGGAGCTGAGCTCCTCCATCCATTTTTTGCCTTCCTGGGCCTCAGCAAGGGGAATCCCGGCACAGCTGATCTTTTCTACAGCTGATTGTCGGGAGGAAAAAAAGAGAAAGAAATACCTTAGGCGAATGTCAGGCAGGCAGGCAGGGAATGTCAGGCAGGTGGGCGGGGTGAGCAAGCATCGGGCAGGAGGGTGACCCGGTGGAGGGCGTGGCCAGCCAGAACTTACTACCGGTTCGGTGACTCACGCCAAATTCTTGCTACCAGTTCGCTTGATCCGTTACGAACCGGCTGAATACCACCACTGAATACACAGTCTATGCTTGAAAAGGTGGCAGGACCTGAGCAATCATATTTTAAGCTTAGAAAGCAGGGTCAGGTATGTTAATATTGGGATGAGAGATCACTGGGGAATGTTGGTGTCATAGGCTTCATTGGAGCTTGAAAAGTGCTCCAGAAAAAGGGAATAACAAAATAATTTCAAAAGGACTGCTAAGAAAACCTTCATAGGCATGTCCACATATCATCACTGGTTAATTTGTCTCTAGAGAGTCTATCAATTTAAACTTTCAGAAATCTCAAGTAAATATGATTTTTTTATTATGCTTGAGATCACATCAATTATATAATAGTTATTTCCTCTACACTAAAATGAATTAACATTATATAATTTTAAATTTAGTGGGCTTAAGGATACTAGTTTTGTTTTCAATACTGACATGAAGGATCAGCTCTGGGATAGATTGCCATACATCTTGGAAGTGAATTTACTTCAATGAAAATTGGAAGGTCAGTTCATTCAGACAGAAACAAGTATATAAATCTGTGTTCTATATAAATAAGTATATATAGAATTTTTCTGCTCTTATTTGTAGTAAGTATTCAAAATGTAAGAATGCCATCCCAATAAAAATCAGTAATTTGTTTCTTAATCTGTCTATAACTGTTTATTTCAGGGCAGGGTTGAACAGCTTGCATTATTTTTCTAGAGTTTCCTACTATTGATATTTGCATTTTATCTGACCAATATGATAAATTACATTAGTGGATCATTCACAGATTTGAAATAGAAGTCTGATTATAGCAAAAAAACCTTCTTTATCAAAGGGTTTAAGGCCTTCCTTGAGACATTTCCAAGTAACCAGATAATAGGTAGTAGTTTATTGTTCTTTTTGCCCACAATTTTATTTGTTGCCTGTTTAGTCTTTCTTCTCTAAGAAGCATCCAAAACCATTCTGCATGCAGGTACCAATAATCCTGCATGATTCAAGGTGGTACTGATGGTATTTAAAGTGCTCCATGGCTCGGGACCTGGGTACTTACGGGACCGCCTACTGCCATCGTCAACCTCCCGCCGCCCAGTACGCTCCCACAGGGTTGCCCTACTTGGGGTACCGCCACCTGGCCGCTGTCGGCTGACGGCCCCGAGAGTTCGGGCTTTCTCTGTGGGAGCTCCCTCCCTATGGAATGATCTCCCCCCGGAGATACGGGCTATGACGGATATTCTGACCTTCCGGCGCGCAGTGAAAACCCTATTTTTTAAACAGGTTGGCCTGGCCCAGTAACTGTGTTTTTGGTTTTTAATTAATTTTAATTTGGGGTTTTATTAGCTTTTAATTTTTAATTGAATCTTGAATAGACAGCCGGATCTAATTATTTAATCTATTTTTAATCGTATTTATTATATATTTATTGTATGTTTTTTAGTAGGCTGCACACCGCCCCGAGTCCCTTTTTGGGAGAGGGAGCGGTATAAAAGTTTGATTAAATAAATAAAATAAAATAAATAATCCTTTTTTCCCCTGTACCAGGAACGCAATTAGATAGAATTATATATTAAACTTGTCTGAGATATTTGTAGCAGAACTCAAGTTTAAACTGAATTTGAAAGATTAGGTCATTCTTCACTGTTACACTTAAGAAACTGTAAGAAGACAGTTACTCTTTTTATTCTTTTTGCAATGAAACAAGAATCTATACGTTAATACATTTCTGTGTACACTGATCAGTGATTATGTTAGTAACATACTTATTAAATATGGAGCAGAGGAGAAAAAAATATGGCTGACCTATTTAATCAATTGTACTAGATAGGATTTTGAGTATACTACATACGAGACTCTATACTTACAGTCAGACTGCAACTTCCCGAAACTGCACTGAAACCGTAATTCATATGTGCATGTGTGTACACACACACACATTAAAACCTGTGTTTAGTTTAAGAACTGTAAGTCCTATGAAAACATTTTTTTTCATGTATGACAATGTCTCTAATTATAACGGAATTAATTGTGAGGCATACTGAGCTTCAATTTTTCCTAAAAATGGGCATCTCTGTAGAAATTTTGATATGCAGAGAAAGTGGTCGTTCCTTCCACTGCCACAGCTTTACAAACAGACAAGATGGAATTCAAATGGTCTGCAGAAATCTAGAACGCAACTGTTGTTTGGTAGGGAGGGAGTGGTTTCTTCAGGGTGTATGCTTGTCTATCTATTGGAAGAATTAATCAAGAGTTAATCCCCCAAAGCTTTGTATGAAATTATGTTAGTTTGGTAATGTCTTCACAGGTTAAAGTCTCCCCATTGATTAAAAAAGTCCCAAAGCAGCATGACAGAAATGTACAAAGAAATGTACAAAGAGCATGAGGGGCGAGGGTATTAATAGCACCATCATTATATATCTTGTTACCTAAAAGCATTTTAGTCTGACTTTTGAAGTGAGTTCCTTATGGAACAGTGTGAAGTTGTAAATTAAACAATAATATAAACATCTAACATTTCTATAGTAGGCTTGTTAATTGCATACAGTATTGCCCCTTCAATTCAACTGAGTCACAAATAAAAGTTTTTAGTCTTATAACGCTTCAAAACATTATTGGTTACTGAAAGGCCATCTGTGCTAATAATTTGGAATTGGGCATTTAATGAACCTGGATGTGACCCCAAATTTTTCAAGGCCAAAATGACCATTTTCCAATTTGGAAGGTATCTTAAGATCCTATGCAATTCCCAAAATGTCACACACACAAAAAATCCATCTAATCTGCTTATTCCCTTCTCTGTTGTAAATCTGCAATTAGACTCTATTTTCTGCTATAACTTTACAAAAAAAATTAATGTCTACTGATGAAGAAAAAAAACTTATGACCATCAATGACTTAAGATGGGATTCCAGGCTCTATTACTGTCATAGGTTGAGGTAGCAAGGAGATACAGTGATCTCCAATTCCATTGCTCTTCCAGATTACATGCCAGATATGATATCACTGTTTATCTTACGATTATTAACTAAAGTGAGGATTAACATTTCTTTCCTTGCTTCCATTATGTCCATATGTCACTTTCTGCACTATTTTTTGTTTTCTAAAATTCTCACCTCTGCTTTCCCGAAGATCTTAGACTCCATCCAAACTTGACTTTCTAAGTTTTTCTTTTTCTTTTGACCAATTCACTTCTCCTTTATCTGTGAGTTTTTGATTCAGTCCTGGTTCTCTCTCTCTATATGGCCCAACTATCAGAAAGACCTTTCTTGGTTTCCCAGTTTTGTATCCCCTATTCCAGTGGGCCTTAATCTTTCTGGCTCAACAGACCAGTGGAGATGGTGATGACAGGGGCGGGGGGAGGGGATAGTTTTATATGCATGTGGGTTGCTTTCAAAATGTAGCTTCTTGTACACTTACTCATCCACTATTTCTGCACCCTGGTTCCAAATGAGCTTTGGCTAGGTCATGGCACTGGGTCATGGCCTGGGGGTTGGGAACCACTATCCTAATTCCTTCTCCTCTATTCATATCCATACATTTTGTAGCATTATACAATCTAGCTAACATGCAGGTTCTCAGCCAATAACATAAAATCGTTTGCATAGAAATATTTTTAGAGTTGTATTCGGACTGAAAAGCAAGGAGCAAGACCACCATCAGCCACAGAAGCTCACTGAATGAATTTCTATTCTCTCTCTTTCAGCCCAACCAACTTCGCAGAGTTATTGTTTGTAAAATTGGAAGAGGCTTATCAAGGCTGCCTTGAATTTTTGGAGGAAAAATTAAATGTAAATCTAATAAGTAAATATGCAATTGAACAAATAATCTCAGTTTGTAATTTGTTTTATTTTATTTTAGATTTGAATTTTTCCATCTGTTACACAACCTACTTAAAATGTAGCAAGGAAAGACAAGTGGTCTTATAGAAGAAAAAATAAAAGAACATTTTAATTTTCTTGCAAAGTGAACGAACCATCAATGTTGTTATAAGTATCAACTAATTATCAGGATATGGAAACAGTGGAAACTGTAGAATCAGTAACTATGGACTCATTACAGCAAGAATATTTCTCCAAAGAGAATCCCATTGCTAAAAGAAAAAAAAATCTCTGGAGAAAAAAAGAATTAAAAGCTCAAGGACCAAATAATTGGTATGAAGTTGGCTGACTTACAGTAGGCAAATTGAACACTTAAAAACTTTAATCACATGACCAATGGACAGAGGGGGTAGGATAAAGTTCCTATGAACCAGATTAACTGGAAGAAATGGACAATTGCTATAGGTTTATTTGAGAAAAAGCAAATGTACAATTATACCTTGAGGTTTAACTAGAGCTCAATATGCAGTACATATTAAAAGCACAGCATTTCCTGAAACCAGCAGGAACATAATATTTATGAATTTATTACAGAAAAAAAGAGCTTATCTTTTGAATGAAAAAACCAACAACTACTACTTATTTCTATTTACATAACATACAGGAAAACGTTTCCTTTAAAAACCAATTTCTTTTAAATGACCATTGGAAGGATTAAGATGAAAGCAAATTTCCTTTAACATTTTGGTTAATTTATAGAAAGTAATCCCCATTATATATATATAGTATGCCTCATTTTGGTAAAACCTATTGTATAGCTTCTTTCTCAGAGTGAATCAATAGACTTTTCAGTTGGGCATTTGATAAAAATCATGAAGAAGTCTTTTACAAATAGCAAACATATTTATTATACAATAATATTTTGCAAAGTGGACAAAAGGCCATTATATCAGAAAAGGTGTTTCCAGATGGTTTTTCTAGAAAAAAAAATCCACAGTAGTTCAGAAAACTGTTTTTTTTTTAATTTCAATTTAGCCAAATGTAATTTTTCACACATTAAATTAGGCCTTCAATCTGTAATACAGTATTTAAGGTTATATACATCAATCTTCTACATGTATATAATGTATCTAGGAAAGCCACAGTACGATTTTGTGTTGCTTCACTATGAGTATTTTTTCCTTTTCTATGTTGTGATAGTGAGTGTGTCAATGCAATGCTTTTTCCTCCAATACCATATTGGAACAGCAATTAAGATACAGCTCTGAAGTGAGTGCAGGCAGTCCTCAGTTTACACTGGAAATTGGAACCAGAATTGCTGTTACTATGTGATGTGGTCATAAAGTATAATGTTACATGACAGCTCCTCTTAGCAATGGCTATTCTGGTAGTCTTGGTTGTTGTCGTTAAAAGAGGATGCAATGAGTTCGCCATTTGTAACTCCTGCAAGCTTTCCCATTGGCTTTGTTTGTCAAGCCAGCAAAGCAGGTCACAAATGGCAACCATATGACCATGGAACGCTGCAGCAGCCAGAACTCCAAGGATTGGTCATTAAGTACTATTCATTCACAAATTTGAATGGTCATTAAGTGATTATTAAGTGAGAATACCTCTGTTAAGATTTATTGAATTCAACTATGCAACCAAACCATTTCTAAAGTTATAAGTTGTCGGGTGCAAGCAATCAGAACAGCTCTGAGAATGGATCAAATAGATTTCTTTATTGTTGATCACCAACAGGGAGACAGACTGCCTGCCTTCTTTGGGAAACAGCATATATAGACCTAAAGGTTTGACGTTAAACATTTCCTTCCTCAAATGGGCTCTAAGTTGGAATGTCTTTTCACCCCCCTCCCCATCACTATATGGGCCTCCTCTGTTTCAGCCAGTGGTTCCACCACTTGAATTATACCAAGTTCCTAGCAATGGAAACTCAAGCAGAAGTCTCTTCTGATACTAATTGACTAGATCAAGAATAATGTATATTATTATATTTTCAGCCCAATGCATGGATGTTATAGGAGATGACCAGGAGATGATGAGGGAGCAGGTCAAGTGAGTTATCAGTTTAGAGTCTCTTTATGCCCACAAGAGATATGTCCATCCCTCCTTGAAATTCTTCCTTAACTACCGCCAACTTGCCTTGATCATTAGTAGTTTAGATTCTTGTTTAGAGGTAGCACGAAATAAACTTGTATTCATTTTGGATCTAACCCTAGCTTTCAATTTCTTGCTCCTGATAGGTGTCTCCAGAAGGAGAGTAGCGATAGTACATAGCAATAGCACTTTAAGACTTATATTCCACTTCACAGTGCTTTACAGCCCTCTCTAAGTGGTTTACATATTGCCCCCAACAATCTGGGTCCTCTTTTTATTGACCTCGGAAGGAAGGATAGAAGGCTGAGTCAACCTTGAACCTGGTGAGATTAGAACTATCTAATTGCTTGCAATCATCAGTCGGCAGAATTAGACTTCAATACTGCATTCTAACCACTGCAACACCACAGCTCCTAAAAGATAAAAGGGCAAGATGGTGGCCATGCACATAAAATAGGAGCAAGGCTTTCACTACATGGTTGTGGCAGCCTGTTCTGACCAAGGCTTCCTGAGACAGTAACAATCATATACTGTTCCCAAAAACCTTGTTTTTATTTTGATGGCTGTGAATTATATGCATTCACAGCATGTAGAGTCCCAAACAGTTTATGAATAGTCCAACAGAAGTCTGCCAGTCTTTTGGGATAAGGCTGATAAGCACCCACTATCTCCCTTGAAATGCTGCCAACAACTAAATTTCCAATTACCTGTACAACGCCAAAAGTCAACACGGAGTTTCAGAGTTTAAACCGACCAGAACGAACAAAGATGCTTCCTGCAAAGGTTCATGTCCCTTTGCTCCTTCTTTATGTCTTATGGGAGGGGCCAGTCATCTCCAAGCCTTACTCCTGAGTCACCCCTTTTATCTTAAATGTTCTTGCCTTCTAGCAGCTCTGTGCAAACGCGCACTGGGAACAGGCTTCCCTTCCTGTTCCTCTGCCTCGCTGATGTCAGATTCTGGAGGCTCTAGAGTCAACACATAACTCTCAGATGGCCCTGGCCCTATCTCTGTGTCAGACACAGATCCCTCATCTGAGTCCTCCCCAGACTTCAGGACTGGCCTATGGTCCTCTCCACTGTTCGACTCTGCTGTCAGCTCCGCAGGCTGCCAGTGGGCCACAACACAGCCTCTTGACTCAAGGGGGACACATATTATGATTAAATAGATAGCCACCATTGCAAAAGAGAAACATGAAAACTTACTTCATGATAAGATATTCCACGTTTTGCTTTCCAACTATTTCATTTGTGTTTCAGTTTAAATTTTATATATGTAGAAAAGATTTTGACAGACAACTGATCCTTGCAAGCAGAAGGTATGCAAATATCTGTATGCATATAACCTGAAGTTGAAATTAATGTAAACTGAAGAAGAAGAGAAAGGGAAAGATAATGGAAAATAAAGACACAAAGCAAAATAGACTAAGGTTTGTGAAATGGAGAGAAATAAAAAATTTCTAGAAGCTTTTAACTATCATAGCTCCAGTTATTGCCTAGATAAAACATGGCAGAAAGGTCTGTGAAAAAGTAGATTTTAGTAAATAATTAGGAGAAAAGTAAAATCTGAAAGACAATTGAAAGGAAACAACTATATGCTAAAGGAAATAGCGTCCAGAAAGAAAAATACAACTAAGTGTAAATGTACACCAGACTTATGGCAAGGATATTGTGTGTTGTTGCAGGGGGAAGAACCTTAGGCCACATTGGGACTGTAGTGATTAGTGAAGCTTCGGGCCAATACAAGACCCAAGGTAAATCAGGGTATCTAAATTCAATTTCCCATTCAGCTGGAATGTTCACAATTTAACTGTATGTCACTTATCATCTGTCAATCTGTCACAGAGCTAGGTTGATGAGGATAAAATATGTGAACAGTATATTGGAAGAGGATGCACCAAGACTTAGAAAAAATTGGAATAATTCAAAATATCACTAAGAAATAGCAAATGAATACTTCAGTGTCAAGCTTACCTAGAAAAAGTTTTGAGCCCAGCGGGAAAAAAAAAGATTCAAGCAACTCACAGAAACTCCCATCTAAATGATTTCACCCTTAAATAAGGATGGGTTTTTTCCTCATTTAATTTTCAGGATTCTGTTTTTAACCCCTTATTTATTGATATTAAATGTGATTAGTAAAACTTCATGTGAATTGCACTTCCTTGGTTTTCTGCTACTAAAAGTCTGACATACAAATCCTTTCCCAAGCATGTTGAATGGGATAAAAATAAATCCTATTCTAGCATTTTTAGTGTCTTTCCTCATAATTTTATATGGATTTCTGAAAATTGAATTCTACCACCACAGTATTACTTTCAGCAATTTGGTTTTTAATTATCCATTAACACTTCCTGATCACTGATGGAAAAAGATCAGAAGTCAATACAAAGAAGGTAAGGTAGCCTTTCTCTGCAAATATAAACACATTCACAAGGTTTGAATGACTCACTATAAATGTAAAGGAATAATAGTGGAGCCTAAGTTTTGAGATTTGAGAGAAAGTTGAGATACCAAAACTTATCCTGTTCTTCCTACTAAAATTTAGAGCTAAAAATTCTTATAATTGATAATAAACAATATTAATATCATTAGAAACTGGTCAAAGAGTATAGGTACATCATCAAAACTTTAAAGGACAAAATAATGATCTTCAACATCCCATTTTCCCCTCTGAATGAGGGACTCCCCCTTCCTTCAGTTCTTGATCATTTATAGTTGACACTTGCTCTAATTTCCCATTTTCATCGTCATCATCAGCCATTTAATTGTATTCAACCTTTGGCCATTCTATGGATCAGCACACTCCATGCCCCTCTGTCTTTGTCTCTGTCTGAAATAAAATTTCTCATTTTATACAGCATAAATTGGAGCTTTTCTGAATGGTCAAATATTAACATATAACAAATTAGAGCCAAACTGCCACTAATAGAAGAAACTAGGTATTGCCAAATTCTGCTCATGGATTTCTCATCTTGATAGAAGTAAAGTGGTTGGAAATGTCCAATCTCCTTTCCCCCTGAAAGTAGCTATGGCTACCAAATCTACTGCAAAGAATTAGAGGATTGTATCTGAGGAAGAAGAGTCTGAATCCAAGGAGGAAGATGAACAGCTGACAGGCAGTGGCTCCGTTGGCTGTGGAGGAAACTGGGGAAGGGCAAAGTCCAGCTGGGCAGAGCAGGGAAGAGGTAGAACAAGAGAGAGGGAGTTCAGAGGAAGACCCAGGCCTACCCCTCTTCATCCTAGGGCACGCAGGGAGGAACGGAGAAGAGAGCAACATGGATTGTGTGGCTTATGGGGGAGGAAAGGACCCTGATTTCCTTCATTAGGCACACCTGGGAAGAGAGTTTAAAAGAAATACAAGCTGAGGGCAGCGTCTGCTGGAAACAAATATGAGTTTATGCATTCCTGGCATCCTCCCAAATGGGTTGATTTACTGCCATTCCTTCACGTCTGGAATTCCTTCTGCTGCCTGCCGTATTAATTACCTCATCTTGCCTTGATTGGACTTATATTTAAAGTTTTTGTTGACAACCTTTTAGACTTTAATCTCTGGGAGTTTTTTCTCCAGACCAGAAGGTAACCAGGATATTGGGGGCAAAGTTGGAGCTAATAAAGGGACTCTTGCTTATTATTTGACTGTATTACTTTTGTGCCAGGCCCTGGGTCATCACGAACAGTGTGAAAAAAATTCACCATGCATATGGTATTCTATATTCTATTATAATGACCTTTATGGGAACAGAGCAACTTCTATGAAAAGAATAGTTTTCCAACTGTAGAAAAACAACTATGAATAATTCTATTTTTAAATCGTTGGTATTTTCTAGATATGGATATGAATGTCATATGCCCATGTATTAGTAGCTTTAAATTAAAAATAGAAGAAAGTACATTTCCAGTTCAGGAAGTTTCTCTTTATTTATAGTACCGAAACAGCATTGGTCACGTTGGTTGATGATCTCTGGAGGGCCCGTGACAGAGGGTTCTCCTCTGTCCTGGTCCTATTAGATCTCTCGGCGGCTTTTGATACTATCGACCATAGTATCTTATTGCGGTGGTTGGAGGGGTTGAGGATTGGGGGAACTGTCCTGCGGTGGTTCTCCTCCTTCCTCTCCAACCGTTCGCAATTTGTGTTGGCGGGAGGGGAGAGGTCCACCTCTAGGCCCCTTATTTGTGGGGTGCCTCAGGGGTCGGTCCTCTCCCCTCTCTTGTTCAACATTTATGTGAAGCCGTTGGGCGAGATCATCTGTGGTCTTGGGGTGCGGTGTCACCTGTACGCAGATGACACCCAGTTGTACATCTCCACCCCAGACCACCCCAACGATGCTGTAGAGGCTATGTCCCGGTGCCTGGAGGGCTGTGCGGAATTGGATGGGCGGGAACAGGCTCCAGCTCAACCCATCCAAGACCGAGTGGCTGTGGTTCCCGGCGCCCCGATATAGCCAGCTGTCACCTTCGCTGGCTATTGGGGGAGAAACTTTGCCCCCTACAGGGAGGGCTCGCAATCTGGGCGTCCTCCTGGATGCACGGCTGTCATTAGAACATCACATTCCAAGGGGGCGTTTTATCAGGTTCGTCTCCAGGGGGGCGTTTTATCAGGTTCGCCTGATTTACCGGTTGCGGCCCTTCCTGGATCGGGACGCCCTGCGCAGAGTCACTCATGCCCTTGTCACCTCTCGCCTGGATTACTGTGATGCTCTCTACATGGGGCTCCCTGTGGGGAGCACCCGGAGACTCCAACTGGTGCAAAATGCGGCCGCGCGGGTGATTATGGGGGCGTTACGTAGATCCCATGTGACGCCTCTCCTGCGCGAGCTGCATTGGTTGCCGGTGGCTTTCCGGGTTCGCTTTAAGGTTCTAGTTTTGACCTTTAAGGCGATCCATGGCATTGGGCCAGGTTACCTGCAGGACCGCATTCTGCCGGTGATCTCCAACAGACCGGTGCGTTCCCACAGGGAGGGCCTTCTCCGGGTGCCGTCGGCCTCTATGTGTCATCTGGCGGCCCCCAGGAGTAGGGCCTTCTCTGTGGGGGCCCCTGCCCTCTGGAATGCTCTGCCACCTGAGATACGCACCAGCGCGGACCTGAGGGCCTTCAGCGCGCGCTAAAAACCTGGCTCTTTGAGCAGGCTGGCCTGGGTTGACATAGGTTTTAATTGTCTCTTTTAATTTGGTTTTAATTAGGGTTTTAATATTCTTAGGGGGAGGGTTGTTTTTAGTTTAACAACCTTATTTAATTGTATTTTAACTTTTGTACTGTTTGGGGTTGATTCGGCTATACACCGCCCTGAGTCCCTAGGGAGAAGGGCGGTATATAAATGTTATAATAAATAAATAAATAAATAAAATTTTTATTTATAATGCTACTATATTTCTGTATTAGTTTATGTCTATTTTTCTCAAAATGGATTTTCTCCCAAAATACCTATTTAAATTCATTATTTAATCTGCCAAAATTGTGTTAAAACATTTTGAGAAAAGCAAAAAGCAAAGTGCTACATTTTGATCAGGACACTTCAATTCAACAAATAAAAATCATAGCATTTTGTATGGAAATATGGAAAAATGCAAGAATCATAGCATTTTGTATGAAAATATGGAAAATGCAATCTATGTAGCATTCCTATTTTAAAAACATAAGCAAAAAAAATAGAAGCACCTGGCTTAATTAGAATTTTCAACCTAATTTATTTAGATACCTACTGGAATATGATGAGAAGTGTGAATCTATTCATAATTATATGTATGTGAAAGGAATCTTCATTATACTACCAATGTGCAGGCAGCAATAATATTTGAATTTTTAATTCTTTCTAAACCCCTTTCGTCAAAAGATAACATCAAGTAAGTCTCACTGAAGGATTACTTTCTAAAGGTTTTATCTCTTTCAAAAGGCCAGAAACCCAGAGGTATTATTTTGTATTTTGCACAATTTAAGTTTCTTACTTTTTATAACATAAGTGTAGAAGTAAATTAAATGGGATTTCCTAAGCAATGCATTTTCATGGCACAAGGGAGCTAAAAATCACGCTTTAACAAGACGTCTAGCTACTAAGAACATGAGTATCATGTTTTGATTACAAATATATAGTATTTATCAGTCATCAATCCAGAAATAGACAAACGCCATGTCTGAATTGCTCAGAATAGTAAATCAGAAAGTGCTGAAATGAGTTACATTCAGTTTTCGTCAAACAAAGAAATTAGGAACAAAGTATGAATACCTTTCACAGTTTTTTGTTTCTAAGTATTATTATGCATTT
Organism: Bungarus multicinctus; assembly: GCA_023653725.1. Taxonomy (NCBI): domain Eukaryota; kingdom Metazoa; phylum Chordata; class Lepidosauria; order Squamata; family Elapidae; genus Bungarus; species Bungarus multicinctus. The sequence goes on along the minus strand of CM042838.1, from coordinate 39,517,827 downwards.
CAGGATTATTATTATTATTATTGGTAGTACCAAAAACTTACCAGCCTTGCTTAATGTTTTTTTGGGCTAAAAAGAAATCTTTAAAGGGAAGATAATACAACATAAAGGCAGTATGAAAATACTGGAATTTCAGACTTGGAAAGAACCATTATGCTACAGGTATTTAGCATGGAAGAACACTATGTGGTCTTGGATTATAATGAAATATTTGTTTATTAAATAAAGATATTAAGAAAAATAGAATTATAAATAATAAAGAAATCCACTGTTGAAAAGCAAATATTTTACCTTTCTGGATATGCCTTTTTTTCATTCACTCTTCAAGATAATCTTCCAATTAATTCTATTTTTGGAGAAAAATCTGTATACATACCCAAAACATACATAAACTATAGTATACAGAGCACAATACATTTTTAATCCTAACGTAGATCTTTGCAAAAAGTGACAGTCTGTGCTAACATTTGCTAAACTGCCTCTGACTGAATGACAAATTAGAAGTCCTATTTTCAAAAGGAAAGGCTGGAGATGGACCACACATCAATCTTACTGTTTCTTATCAATAAAGCAATTCACCTCATGTTGCTATTCTACAAATCTCTTTCATGCAACATCATTCTGTAGTATTGCTGGAACTGATGCTTCTTTCACCAAATGTGTTATCATACTTTGTGGAAACTCCCTTCCCAGAGATTTGAAAGCTGATAGAATGTACTATATTAGTTAAAGAACCTATTCCTGAGAGCAATTCTTAAAGAAAACAGATACTTCTTTTTCCCAATGTACTGTGATGTCAAGCAGGTTGCTTGAAGCCCTATGTACAACCAACTGGACCATTCTCGTTTGTTGTGCAGTCAATATTTAAGACACAAATGGAGGACTCAGTTCTTGAAAATCAAACTAAGAACTATCATGAAGAAAAGTATCTCTTTTTGAAAGTGCAGCTATGTCAGCCCCCACCCCACATACATATGAGCTGAGAAATGCTACGGATAGTCACTGCTTCCGTAATTCCAATCCCGCTGATTGCATCTTGGAACCCATTCCTTTCAGAAGCTTTCTTTCTTCAGCAAAAAAAAAAAAGCTATCCATTTTTCAACCTCATAGCAAAGATTTCAGGGTTATTTTGCTGCTCTCCTAATTTCAATTACACACACATACAAACGTATGCAGAGAGAGAGGGAGGGAGGGAGGGAGGGAGGGAGGTAGACAAATAGAAAGGCACACAGGCAGGCAGACAAACAGATAACTAACTAACTATTAGGGAAGTATTTATGCAGGTGTGCATAATACCTTACCAGGCCTTTCTAGCCCTTACAATATTACTGTTCCCTTGTATTCTTCTATGTGCTCTGAAAAATTGCTTCAGCTTTGGAAGTCCCTCTAGAATTGTGGTGGGGTGTGGGGGGAGATGGCAATGAGGGGTAAGGATGAATGTGGAAATTAATCAGACTTGTCTCTTCTGTTCAGGGTAATAAAAATTCTGTGTCATTTTCATGCTCTACGTATTATGCTGGGTTCCTATCACCTAATTCCATGTAGAATGGCAGTCACCTCTCTAGATACCTGTTAAATAAGTGGTACAATAATGCATTCTTGACTTTTACTAGGAACAGATGCATTTGTCTTTTCCTTTCTACTACCTGACCAAGGGAATAAAGACCTTGTATCTGTTCCAAGATATAAAGTCAGCGACACCAACGAGAGATTTAATTTGAATCCAAGTCACAGTCGATACAAACCAGGACAAACTTATCTCTGCTACATCACATAAATTAGAATAAACATCCATGTTCTAGCTGCAGTTCTCAAGATCTTTGAGTCCCATTTCCATTTTAACAAAAGTTCACAATACAAAAGATTTGAGCTTATTGTGATATCTGATTTTTTTAAAAAATATGAACAGATTTCTAGTGCAGACATACTGTAGGTGCTAGATATTTTTTACATACTGCAAAATAATCAGATTAGTCACTGCACCATTTGTAACTTTACTAGGGGCTGTCGTCTTTACTTGCTTTTCCATTCTTGTGTTTTCTCCTTTCCTCCTACATAGGCCCTACTAAGGCCCTTTGCCATTATTTCTCTAACTGCTTTCCATCTGTTCTGAAGAGTATGTGTTTATAGCACTACTACACAGTAGCTTTAAAGGGCTTTTCATCTTAATGAGTGTGAATGAATGATGTGGTAGAAACTCCAGCTAGAATGGGTTAAGAGGGGGTTGAGCTTAGAGTCCTTGCACTACAGAAAGAGACCCAAGCATGACCTCCTAAAGAATCCCAAAAATCTTATCGCTAAAAACCCTTCACAAGGGAATTTAATCAATCTGGTAAGATTCTTGCAACATAGTTGACTAACAATAAAGATTCTGCTTGAGACTGTTCACCTATGGTTCTAGTTGCTTCTAGAGGGAGCACTGTTTTTTTTTTCAAAGTGGGGGAGGTATTTGGACATTCAAGAGGCATCATCCATCCAGTGGTATAAAAATGTTCCTGATGATTTGGAAAGTTGCAACAGCTATGTGAAAGAGCCTATTTATTTTTACTTTATTTTATGAGATATTTTCCTTCTTTTACAGTATCTTATAATCGGATAGAGCAGGGGTGTCAAACTTAAGGTGCTTAAATCTGGCCCACAGAACCAGCCAGGAAATAGCCAGGAACTGCCAGTTCCTCTGGCAGCCCGCCTGCGCCCCATTTTGGCCAGCAAAGTGTTGCAGGAGGCCGCCAAGGCCGAAAATGGGGCTTGGAGGGCTGCATGCAGCCCCCTCTGGCACCCCATTTTGACCAGCAAGATGCTGCAGGAGGCATCTATCCTGTCTCCCCCCCCCCGCAAGCCAGCCCGTGGAGGAGAAATACAATACTGATCTGGCCCTTGAAGAACTCAGTTTGACACCCCTGGGATAGAGGAAGACTTCTATAAAAATGTTCTATATAAAGGATAAAATCATAAATAGCATATAAATACATATCTGTATATCTGGATTTTGTCAATTAAAGGTTATTTAACTAATGAAGTTTATTTTAAAAAAATGGGGCAGAAAGAACAGTGCCAAAGAAATTTTACAATCTAAAATTTATATTAGCATATTATAGCCCTTATTTGTTCAACTATACTAATTAAATAATTTGTATAATCTGTGTCCCTTATTTATATAATTTTATTTCCTTATTTATATTATATCATTTCATATAGATAATAGTAAGACTTGATATCTAAACAGATTAAAAAGCTAATTTTTGTTCCACCTACCCAATCTATTAATGAAGTACAACAATTAATTATTCTTATGACAAAAAATTAAATCAACTGATTACATGGCAGTAAAATGTTTGACTCCTAATAAACTTCAGAGCTTTGGAGCAAAATTTTTAAAAATCTAAACCTCTGAAGCACAAATACACAAGGCTAAAAGTATATAACATAAAGCCAACATACAATTAGCAGCACCTTATTCTAATTATCTTTGAGTAGTTATAATGGTTGGTCTGTAGTTCATTTTTCTCCATGGATTACTTCTTGGATTGCTTCTGTAGATTAATTTTGGAAGCACTGGTACATTTTTTTTTATTTTTAAAAGCAAGCTACCGCACAAAACTAAAATCAATGAAGAAATCCTATTTGGTGACCTTCCACAGCCAAGATTGCGTCTTAAAAATGTAATGAGTTTTCCTCCTCTCTCTTATAACAATTGGCAATAACTGATACAGCGCTATGATTTCATTTAAACAACTCTCCATCATTAGGAAAAAAAACTGAAGAAAAGAAAAGCTATGTAAACTACACTAACATTCAATTGAGAACACACTGAAAAGTATACTGGAAGGATGAAAATGCAGTATTAGCTCCTCTACAATAATTAATCAAAATTGAGAAAAATTAAGCAACACAAAGGTAAACAAAAGTATTTATTCACATTTTTAGAATGTAGCTATTGCGGCTATAAAGTAAGATATACTGTGATTTCAACTGCAAGGGTTGCATACTTGAAAAGTCCCAAGATTTATGAAACAAGAGTTAATAAATTTAAGAACTTATGGAAAAAAACAAGGTTAGAACTATGAGACAGACAAAATCACGATTATCACTGTTTAATCACTGTTAAAAATTCCTCAATTTCCCTTGTACTTTTAAAAACATAGTAAACATTAAGCTGTATAAGCTTATAATGATTAAATCAGTTTTAAGTATTTTTACTGATATCATGACGATTATACCCATTTACCATCATTTTCTAAACGTGTACATTTGTACAATACAGTATTGTGGCTAGGTGATTAGGAAGAAATGGTTAAATTGTTTATTTTCTCCTAAGTAGATCCATGGTAGTAATGAACTCCTAAGACACTTCTCAGAGACCTGTATCATTATGTCTGTTGAAATTCCTCATAGCCTTGGTATTCCTAACACCACTTTTAAGATCAGCTCAGGCAAGGAGCCTGTTGGATAAGGGCCAAATGCCTATCCTGTCTTGATTACAAGGGGTTTCCAGGGATGGAGAAGGGAAGAGCTTTTTTTCACATCATAAACAAGAAAATGAATGCATTATTTAATAGACACAGTATCTAGAAGCCCAGCAACACTACATCATAAATGGCAATGCTCCCCCAACCCCTATCCTTCTAACTACCATGCATCCTATGACTATGTAGTGAAGCAGTACCTTTCAAACTGTATTCAAACTGTATTCAAGGCTTGCTGTTGGGAGCTATTATTACAACCCAGCCAACGATAGGAATACTGAAAAGTTTATTACATTGGCATTCTACTGGTTACCTCTGATTTGGGGAGGCCCCATTCTCTGCCACAGCATGGAAAGTTGAAGGAGTTCTGTTGTGGCTTGTGCCCTAAATTAACACTTCAAACTAAATCATACAGACTATGTTTTCTGTATTAAAGTCTCTATGGCTTTCAGCTAGCCTCCAGCTTGGAACAACTTACATTTATTTATGAAGTTTCTCTTTAAGGTACATGATCCTTGACATTAGAGAAAAATAGCTTCAGTGATTCCAAGGTGCAGCATTTCATTCATCCTGATCTAATGAATCATGATCAAAAATATTTTTAGTAGAACCTTTAGCAGAACTGAGAGAGATAAAATTTATACTGCACCACTATTCGGTGCCAATAAAAACCAAGATCCTGGATGAGAGATGTTTCTTTTTATCTTACCTCCAGAGCCCTCAGCCGTTCCAAAAGTAATTTTGTTTTGTCTCTTTCCTCTTCGCTGCTGTTGCTTTCACTCCTTGAATGTTTATCTGACATGCAAATGTCTTCCACTCCTGTTTTGCACTGCTTGCCCTCTTGCATTAATGTTTCCTAAAACAATTAATATATTTTTCATCAGCTAAAGGTAAGAATGATGGTTAAAAAATGTGCTGGAAGTACATTATTGCATTTAAACCCAATAGGAACTTTCTAGTATTTTACTTACTTACTTATTAGCATTTATATTCTGGCCCTTCCAGAAACTTTTGCTGGCTAAAAATTATAATCATAACATTAATATAGTACAAAAAAACCAAAAGACAAGAATACATATAAGGGTTAAAAACAATTCACACCATGTTTCTTAATCCCCCAATTCTGATCTGAAGACATTGGTGTTGCTCTCAAGGTAAGAACAAGGAGCCATAATTTAGTTTAGTTCAGTTTATTGTCATTGAATCTCGTACAACGAAATCAAACACCATCTTCAGTGCACATCATGATCATGAAAATAAACACAAACACACATCCTTCTCACTCCTCACATTGAACCGAAACCCCCAACACTGCACCAATACTGCACTATACAGCAGAATTCAAAGAGCTACTGCCCTGGGATAGAAGCTGTTAATGATGTTAATAATAATGATTGAAAATAAAAAAAATAAGGACATGTTAAAGTCTCCTTTTCTATAAAGAACCAGAAGCAGAAGCTGCGATTGCCCTTGAACGCTAAACACCAACAGCCGTTCTTTCATGGACCTGCTCATGTAAGTCTATTCAGGAATAGTGTATTTCCTGCCTACTTGTAGTAAGAGGTAATACCTAAAACTAGGTATTATGTACACACTGAAAGTTTCATACTCCAAACTATAGATGACTTATCCCAATGATTTCACAGAGGTGTTAGATGACATGGGGACAACACTGAGTCTGGAGTCCAAATATATAAATCTCATTATTTAAGGAATGAGAGAATTTGCTTAGTTCACAATTTGAATTAACAATGATATAGAACTTACACTGAAATTAAAATCCTCATTTCACGTTGTATGTTAAGTAGAGTTACATGAAGGACCTTGTCTGTACCAGTGATCCTTTAGTCACCAGTTCAAACCTTCTTCACTTACCTCTTATGTACTTTAAAAACAAGAAATACCTTTCTAACATCAATGTACTCAACATGAATGTGAGCCAGAATGAGAAGCTCACAAAGCAATGCTATTCTATCACATATTTTGGCTTCTAAATCCTTATAGGGAATAAAGGAGAAAAAAACTATAAGGACAATATATACAGAACAGTTCGAGCCTTAGGCTGTAAAAATAATAAAACTTTTTTCAAACCTCTATGACCATAAAACCAGATAATTTTATCACCAGAACTGGCATTTAGGCTTGACATACATGAAGAACTGCCAACCTAACTAATATTTCTCAATGTATTCTTAGGTAACTTGATTATTTAATACTGACTACTGCCCCAGAGAAACCAACACTTTTCACACATACAGCTTATTCTAACAAAGTGCTAGTGCTTATGTGCAAAATTCTCTCTGCCTTTAAGTACTGTTATCCATTGTTGGCATCCTCTGTGAGTGCTGACAATGAAGTGAACTCAAACAACTGGAAAAAAGATGTTCACAATAAACCTGAGAAGCATCAAAATACATTTGAAATACTCTACTTTTACAAAACAGTAATACATTGAAAGTTCAGTTAGGCCAAACCTAGTTCTCAACTATATGCATAAGCTGCCTGTTCGTTTACTTGACTGTGCCGCATATTGGCTGCAATTTTAAATGCGTGATCTTATCTCCAATTAGACAATGCATATGATCTAAGCTACAAGCAGAAGAGTCAACATTGTTCTTTTCTATATTTTTTTAAACAGAAGATTAAAATGGATATTCTCCAGTGAACCTTAACAACTCTCACACTCCATTTGGAGGAAAATTGGACACAGAACATCAGAGTGTGCATAGTTTTGAACTTTTCTTTGTTTATTTCTATGGGCAGAGAAAGTATAAAAGAAATGGGGGGGAGAGAAAGCATGGGAGATAGCTACAGGGAAAAATAAAAGAAGTTAAAGGAGGAAGAAAGGAGGCAGCAGAAAAGAAATAAAGAGGAAGTATACATTTGCATGAAAATAGATATATTGCTTCACATTTTAAAAGTATTTATATCGTGTATCTTTTCCACAGATGCAGCTGACAATAATCCTTGAAATATTATTGTATTGCAAAAAAGAGAAAAACAAAATGGCAACCCAAAAAAGTGGCTAGGTTGATATATCTTTGATTTTGTCAAAATTTCAATGCAATCAGCCACAGAAAGGGATACCCCAAACAGCCCTGGGTGTTAAATGCTCTCTTCTTCACCATACTAGATAACAAATTAATGCCATACAGATCAGGACTATTTTCATGATAACAGCTATAGTCTATCATAAAAGCTTGAATATGCTTCTGTCTTCCCTTCCTTTTATCTTTGAATTAGAGTGAGGCCTGTCTGAGAATTTTTCTTTTTAAATCAGTTTCCAAATGTAAAAAATACACTATTCTGAAAGATGATAAAATGAGAAACCAAATTTGGCAGAATTCCTTCACTCTTACTCTTCCCCTCCCCACCCCCGGACTTGGATTTTTCCTTTTCCATTTGAGACTGGATCAAAGATTTTCTGAGGGACCAACCACAAACAGTGAGGGCTGGGTCTGTCACATTCACCTCCCTGAAGCTTGACACTGGCTCCCCAGAGGCTGTGTGCTCAGTCCCTACCTGTACTCACTGTACACACATGACATCAAAACCGTAGAAATGGTGATAGACTTTAGAATAAACCCTCCCATACTACCACCTCTTACACTACTAGACAACACAGTATCAACAGCAGAGACTTTCAAATTTCTAGGTTCTACTATATCACATGACCTAAAATGGACACCTAACATCAAAAACATCATCAAAAAAGCACAACAAAGAATGTTCTTTCTGCGCCAACTCAGAAAGCTCAAACCGCCCAAGGAGCTGCTGATACAGTTCTACAGAGGAATTATTGAGTCTATCATCTGCACCTCTATAACTGTCTGGTTTGGTTCTGCAACCCAACAGGACAGACACAGACTTCAGAGGATATATTAGGACTGCAGAAAAAACAATTACTATTCACCTGCCTTCAATTGAGGACCTGTATACTGCACGAATCAAAAAGAGGGCTGTGAAAATATTTACAGACCCCTCACATCCCAGACATAAACTGTTTCAACTCCTTCCCTCAAGACGACACTATAGAGCACTGCACACCAGTAACTAGACAAAAGAACAGTTTTTTCCTGAAAGCTATCACTCTGCTAAACAAATAATTCCCTCAACACTCTCCAACTATTTACAAAGTTACTACTATTACTGTTAATCTTCTCATCACTCCTTATCACCCATCCCCTCCCACTTGTGATTGTAGAACTGTAACTTTGTTGCTTGTATCCTTACGATTTATATTGACTGTTTCCTGGTATGATTTGATTGTTGATTGTACCCTATGTCTATCATTATGATTTTTGATTCTTAACAAATGTACCTTTTCTTTATGTGTACTGACAGTATTTACACCAAGACAAATTCCTTGTGTGTCCAATCACACTTGGCCAATAAAGTATTCTATCTATCTACTGTGTATCGTCTGACCCATCACTGTGATCATTAAGTTTGCAGATGATACTACCATATTGGGTCTCATTACCGGTGGAGATGAAACAGCATACAAGGGGGAGGTTCAAAAATTATCCGGATGGTGCCTAGAAAATAACCTGCAGCTAAACATCAGCAAGTCAAAGGAGATGGTGTTAAATTTCTGGAAGAAAAGAGAGGAACCCGCCCCACTTTACATCGAGGGGGGCTATGTGGAGAGAGTTTTCTCCTTTAAATTCCTGGGAGTCCACCTCAGCGAAGATCTCACCCGGAAAATCAACACAACCCAGGTGGCCAAAAAGACCCAACAGAGACTCCATTTCCTTAGGGTCTTGCAAAAGAATAAAGTGATGACCTCCTTTTACCAGTCCACAATAGAAAGCGTCCTCACTCATTGCATTACGGTGTGGTATGCTGGCTTGACAGCCACGGATAGAAAGACATTACAGAGGGTGGTGAGCACAGCACAAAACATCGTGGGCTTTTCCCTGATATCACTAGATGACATCGCTAGGGCTCGCTGCCTTAAAAGAGTGAGGAAAATTCTCAGGGATGACACACATCCCGGTCAGCACTTCTTCACTCTCCTATCATCGGGTAGGAGATATAGAAGCACAGCCAGCTGCGCCAACAGGCTGAAGAATAGTTTCTACCCGTGGGCTGTCAGACTTCTGAATGGAAAATAATTTCATGTCAACATAGTATGACAGACTTGCAGGGCCGGCACGTTATGTAACAAGGTCACATAGTGTAATAATGGGTTAGGGACCTCTGTCCTCACTGTGAGTTGTGTTGGGGGGAGTGCACGAAGGGAGCAGCCAATCTCATTGTACACATATTGTAGTCTGATAATAAAGGTAAAAATAAAGCAGTGGGGACAGTGACTCAGAAAATATAAATGTATTACTATTTGCTTGCTAATTTATTTAACTTAACATCTCCTTTTGCCCAGATACTTTTTAAGGGTATGGAATATATTATTGTTGCACACTGCCTGGAAATACATGCAATGAATGTCAGCATATATTTATTTTAAACAAAATAATGCTTCTAAAAGCTATGTTCTCCTTCAACGTTTCAATTTGTGTTTAGTAGTACTAGTTAATAGGAAGAGAGTCCATGATCTTCTCTATGTCATTCCAAAGGTTTTCAAAAACAGCCAGTAAACTATAATGGTTAAGATCTTGGTCTAAAACCAGGGAAGTTGATTGATTGCCTGGACCATTTCCACCTCTAAAATAACCTAACCCACTGGCAGCTGTTTTATGCAAGTTAGGAGAAAAATATATATAGGCTACTTTGAGCATTTAGAAAAAGACTACAAATATAATAAATATGTAAATGTATATATAAACTACACTCATCTCACTGAGCAGACTAGAAACACACAATCTTGTTGCATTAAGATTGTATTTCCTACATTAGATTTAACTATACATTTGCTAAAAGTAATTTTATTCAGAAGGCACCACAAAATACATAAATTATTACTAAAATATAGCTTATGTTCATTTTTAATCTAAAATTAAACTAGCAATAAAGTAGTTAATGTCACATTAGACCAGACAAATATATTCAATGTCAAAAAAGCGTAGCTTTCTTGGTTTTTTTCTGCAAAGTATTCTGCTCGTAATACTTGCATTCTTTTCAATTTTATGCCTTTATTATATGTAGCAGATTTGTTCATTAACCCCCCCCCCCAAAAAAGGAGAAAAAGAATAGAGAAGCATAAACATTATTTACCAAAATGTACAATAGAGAGGAAGTAACAAACTGCTGAAACACGTTGAAGCACCATATGATCAGCCCTATTCTGAAATGTCCATTTTTCCTCAGAAAAGAATTATTTTCATGAACAATGGGACAATCATAAGAGGTAGGTCACACTATCCCCTGCAACAAAGAGATGATTCTATCCTAATTATATGGGTTCTCAGTTTTTGACATCTCTTTCATGATTTACATGACCAAGAATGAAGAAAGAGAGATCTTTAGGATGAAACTGAATCAGAAGTGGTAGATTTGAACATATTACAGAGACTATTAAGCACTTGTAAGGGGCAACCTATTCCTGACAGACAACTACAAGGCATGTGTCTGTGTGTCTATTTTCTACTCTGCACAGATTTACAATTTCTAAAAACTTGCTCCTCATTATTAACTTATAACACTTCATTATTCAGTACCAGATGGCTATAATTTGTCTCTTCCCTTTTCTATCATGGTGAAGAAGCAAGGGCTTGGGATCTAAAACAGACAAGAATTTCTGAAGCTGAATGTAGAAATTTTATTCTAAAGTATCTAAATAGAGAACCAGGAGTGAAATTTGCTTCTCATAAAAGCCTGTTTAGTCTAGTGCAATGTTTCCCGACCTTGCAATTTTCCTAGGTATATGACTTCAACTCTCATAATTCCACAGCCAACATAGCCATTGCTAAGAATTCGGGGAGTTGAAGTCCACTCACTTTCAATTTGACAAGAATGATAAACACTGGTCTAGTAATTAAGGTATCAAGTTACAAATCAGGAGATTCTGAGTTCTTGTCCTGCCTTAGGCATGACAGCCAGCTGGGTGACTTTGGGCCAATCACTCTTTCTCAGCCCAGCACACCTCAGAGGATTGTTGTTGTTGAGGAAAATAGGAAGAAGTTGTTTCAGGCATGTTTGCCACCTCGAGTTATTTGTAAAAATAATAAAGCTAGGATAAAAAACTCTTTTTTTAAAAAAAAATTGATGCTCTTGAGGCCACTGTTTATTTTTACCTCCACAGTTTTAACTCTGGAAATCCTTCAGAATAGCCTAGACTGCAGTGTTATAGAAGGTATTGCAAACAGAATGTGATTAAAAACTATTTTTCATGACTGAGAGTGGTTGTTGAAGGTTTTAAACTGAAGATTTAAAAGATGCCAACGATTTAATCTGGGACTTTCGTATGCAAAGCAGGTACCCTTTGACTGCCATTTTCTAGTCTTTCTGCAGTCAAACGGCTAGTGGCAATATCTAACACAGAGCCCTGAATGCCAATCGCTTCCTTTCATAATCCAGCAATATGACCGTGGTGTCAGAAAAAGCCCAAGGGACTGAAGATGGTGGGGTCTGAACTATGACTCTACCAAGTGATTAGGAAAAACGTTGCCTCAGGCAAAACAAGTGATAAAGTGTTTTTAACTTTCAAAAATCAAGGAAGTGGGTAAGGGAAAACAGTAAGAGAAGAGAAAATAGCATTTTGAGTAGCAGAAGAACAAAGGAAATGAGCTATGAGAAGATAGCAATGAGAAAACAGTTAGGAAAAAGAAGAAAAGAAACCTATACTTTTAGGAAAAAGAACTAAAAAAACAAATAAATAGGAACAGATAATAAATAAGGGGGGGAGGAGAGAAAAGGAAGGAAAAGGAGAGAAAAGGAGGACTAGGAAGGAAGATGGGAGAGTGCAGGGAAGGGTAGGGGAAAGCAGATATTATATTTGAAAATCCTCCATATATAGGCTCCATGATCTGACTTGAAATTCAATCTTTCAATTAAAAATGTTTATGATAAATCCTATATGAAGTGATAAGCAGAGTAAAGTAACATAATACTAGAAACACTGAAATTCAAATTGTAGTATGGAGGAGAAAAACGAAGAAAAGAGAAGACGGAAGTTAATCTCTGAAAGTATAGCACATTAAACCAATTTGAAGCAAGGAAAACTAGCAGGTGGCCAATTATCGTATCTCTGAATGAAAATATATGCAGCTAATAGTAAACAAGCTGTGTATTGTTGATAAACAAGGTATATATGAAAGACATTATCAACATGCCTATGGTCAACATACTCTTTTATTGTGGAATATTTCCATGCTAATTCAAAGAAGAAAAATAGACCAAATTTACAAAACTCGGTTCAGTTTTATTCTCTAGGTCATCTTTGGCTTAATCGTTGATTACTTTGTTATGGATCAATACATAATTTTTAAGCTCAGATATTCTTAAATTGTGTTTTCTGAATTTCCACATCCCTAGTCATAGCCAACCTTCAATGACTATTAGGTCCTATTTAGATTATAGACATTCTGTGTAATGAGAAAGAAAGTTAGTTTGCTGTAGTGGCTTTGACGCTAGGATACAAACCTTATAGAATAGAGCTAGAAGGGACCTTGGAGGTCTTCTAGTCCAGCCTCTGCTCAAGCAGGAGATCCTACCCCATTTCAGACAGGTGGCTGTCCAGTCTCTTCTTAAAAATCTCTAGTGTTGAAGCACCCACAACTTCTGAAGGCAAGCTGTTCCACTGGTTAAATGTCCTCACTGTTAGGAAGTTTCTCCTTAGTTCCAGGATGCTTCTCACCTTCATTAGTTTCCATTAATCATTTCTTGCCCTGCCCTCTGGTAATTTAAAAAATGTTGACACACTCTTCTTTCTGGCAGACCTTCAAATACTGGAATAATGCTATCATGTCATTCCTAGTCCTTCTTTTATCTAGACTATCCAAATCCAAATCCTGCAACTGTGCATCATGTGTTTTAGTCTTGAAGCCTCAGGTATAAAAAGCCAGCTAGGTGACTTTGGGTGACTTTCTCAGCCCAATACACATCAGATTGTGTTGTGGGAAAACAAGAGGCAGGAGCATTAGGTATGTATGTCACCTTCAATTGACTGAAAATTAAAGCAGCTACCAATTTGGGCGAACCGGTAGCGGTGATTTGGCGTGGGTCACCAAACCAGTGGCAACTCCTGGCTGGCCACGCCCCTGACCCCGTCACCCAGTTGCTCACTTGCCCAGGTCGCTCTCTTAGCTTTTCCTACGTGGTGGCCACGGTGCAACTCAGGCAGATGTCCCATGGCTGCTGCACATGCACATGCGCACTGCATGGCTGTCCTATTGTTGGACCTGGAAACCTTGCCTCTCGGCTTTTTCGGGCAACACGGGACCGGAGACTGGCCGGGAAGAACCCTTGTAATGAGCGACATTTCTGGGCACTTAGAAGCGTTTGTTTATTTCAGGTGGGTCTCCTCTCCTAGTTTTATTTTACCAGCCCTTAATTTTCCCCAAAAATTGGAGGGGAAGAAGTCCCGTCCGCCATCCCTTTGTTGGACCTGGAAGCCTTGCCTACCTGGAGACTGGCCGGGAAGAACCCTCGTAACGAGCGATGCTGCTGGGCACTTAGAAGTGTGTGTTACTCTGTGTGTGTGTTTGTTTCAGATGGGCGCTTGGAAGCCTGTGTGTGTTTCAGGTGGGTTTCCTCTCCTAGCTTTAGAAGGAGAGAAGGAAGGAAGAAGGGAAGGGATAAAAAGAGAGGGAAAGAGAGAGAGGGAGAGAAAGAGAGGGAAAGAGAGGGATAGAGAAAGTGAGAGGGAGAGAGACAGAGAGAGGAGAGAAGAGAAAAGAAAGAAAAGAAAGAGGAAAGGGAAAGAAAGAAAAAGAGAGAGAAAGAAAAGGAATAGATAAAAGTGGAAGGGAAGGGAAAGGAGAGAAAGAAAGAAAGAGGGAGGGAGGAGAAAGTGAATGAGATATATGGATGAATGGATGGATAGATACATGGAAGGAGGGAGGGAGAGAGAGAGAAAAAAAGGAGAGGAAGGAAGGACACAAACCCTGGCTTCAGAAGCTTCTTTGAAACAGCACAGCAATCTAGGGCTGGAAGAAATCTTGGAGGTCATCTTCTAGTCCAAGGGCCTTCAAACTTGGCAAGTTTACGACTTGTGGACTTCAACTCCCAGAATTCCTGAGCTAACATGACTGGAGGAGGAATTCTGGGAGTTGAAGTCCACAAGTCTTAAAGCTGTCAAGTTTGAAGACCCTTGTTCTAGTCCAACCTCCTGCTCCAGCAGGAGATCCTTACAGAATCATAGAACAGCAGAGTTAGAAGGAACCTTGGAGGCCATCTAGTCCAATCCCTGCTCCAGCAGGAGACCTTATATCATCTGGAATCTGGATTATTTTGGTACTGAAGGGGATATTAATTAATAAATAAATATAGTAAAATATATTATAGCATTAAGTAGAGAGTTATTCTACAGGCATTTGCTATCTCATTGTTGTAAAAAAGATTTCCTTAACCTTTCATTTGTTGTAAAACAATTATAAACACATGCCTGCAATCAGTTACACCCCTCTCCTATTAAGATACATGATTGTCCCATCTAAATCAATTTGAATCCATCTGTTTCCTGGATTGATACATTTCACCCCAGCATCACCCCCTGGGAATGAAACATACCTCTCTGGGAATGGTACCTCTCTGGGAGTGTAACATATCTCCATTCAGAGGAATCTAAACCTTTGAAGTATGCTAGTAATAAATAGCCTCCTTAAGTGGTCAATTGTGATCAATTAGATGGACAATAGGAGAAGAGATAATGAAAGATAAGCATTGCCAGAGAGAGATTTGTCTTTTGCAAGAAAGATGTAAATCTAACTTAGAGAGTTTTACAATGCAGTTACTCAACTTCTAAGAATCTTAAAGGTATAAGAAGGACAGGGCATCTTTCTGTATTTTGTAGAATTTTCCTCCCGTCTCTTGTGATGTGCTAGGAACTTCTTCCCTTGATCAAAGAATAAAGTCTGCTTTCTTTGATTTGCAAGCTTCCGTTTAAGTCTTTGTTTTGGTTCATTTTTGGCTTAAGCGTACTGCCAGACCTTACAGTGCCTCTAACAGAGAGAAAAACTGGCAGAGGAGTTTACTAGGACAACGTTGCCATGCAGAGGAAGGCAGAGATAATCCTTCACTTATGACCATAATTAAGCCCAAAATTTTGGTTACTAAGCAAGAGCGTTGTTAAGTGAGTTTCAACACATTTTACTCCAACCATAACATTTCCTGGTTCTAACGGTCACGTGCAGGCTAGGGAAGTAAATCTGAAGGCATATGCAATGTTCTAATGTACAGAAGTTATAGTTAAATATGTGGCAGAAAGTGGACTATGGGTGTGTTTTTCCAAATGCAGTGAGGTTATAGTTTTAGAAGAGCTCTCTCTCTCTCTCTCTCTCTCTGTGTGTGTACATACACATACAGTATATATAGTAGATAATGTATCTTTTTTTGTGCCTATACACACACTATATTATGTAATATGTATGTACACATGTGGCATATATACATAGGATTAAATAGTGTATTTTGGATGTTCAGTAGTAGTAAATAAATAGAGAGGGAAATTGTATCTCTTTGAGGCGAGGAGAGGCCTAGCAAGGCATCACTTGACGTGAGTGACGTCAAGTTGGCCACTCCCACCCAATCACATGACCACCCAGTACGCCCACCCAGTCACATGATCACCAAGCCACACCACCAAATAAGCCATGCCCACAGAACCAGTAGTCAAAAACTTTGAATCCCATCACTGACATGGAGGATTGTTGAGGTTAGGAAAGTAGAAAAAATATTTGTACTGGAAGTAAATAATTTATGTAGTATTGATTTTACCAAAAGTTTCATAATCTCAACATCTTTTGTTTGTGAAATTTGAAAAATAATAACAGCTATTTTGTTCCTTAGTATTCACATATTCACATACTAAGACCATTACCTAGAGCTAAATAGCTTATTTCTAAAAACACAATGCCTTCTTAAATTGCTACAAGTAGCTCTCTATACTAAGGTCTATTTGTTAACGATTACTGATTTTACTGATCTGTCACATGTGGAGACTCCTAGCTTTAAAAAAAAATATTACTATTTCCTTTGCATCTGAACTGCAACAGCGCTGAACAGATTATGCCTCTGCTTTAGACAGCTTAATGCCTATAAGATATACACATATTTTTGTATTGCTAAGAATTTACTTCAAGTGAAATTAGCAAAATTTCAAGTAAAAGAAAAAGGGATTAGAAAATTTTTTTTAGATGAATAGATACTGTTCACTATTACTTCTGCTAGAAAACTCTATATCAATTTCCTTTTTACCCTCTCTGCATTTTATTTAAAAAGTATACATAAAGTTGGCTATAAAATCTTAGATTAAATGCCTGTACCAGATAGGAAAACAAAGTGTTTTCTTTACATCTCTGATGTGAACCTACAACCACTGTCATATCAATCTAAATCTACTACACGTAAGTCTTTACTCAAAACACTTCTAAATATCGCAGGATATTATCCTTACCGACCAGCCCTGCAGAGCTATACTAATAAATTTTTTGAACAAGAAGCTTTTATTGCCTCTTCCATTTATCATAAACATTTATTTCCAATGACAAAATACCTAGCCCTCAAAATAAAAAAAGGTTCCAAGGTTCCAGATATAATATAGAGAAAATTATAATATTAATTAAATGGATTAAAAGAAAATATATATTTACTAACATTGATAGTAAGGAAAAAGTTGTATACAGATCTTTCTGCAAACACTGTTGGTGAAGGATACACAATCAATAATCCGCATCAACTGATTTATGACATAAAGCCAATTTCAAGGGAGAGGGGGTAAAAGATTGATCTACAAGTATGTCATTATAATATTTAGAGATTGTCACACAAGGTTACCAAGGAAAGCAGAAATAAAGAATTTTAACCTGCTAAAGAGGGATTTAGATGATAGATCATATATAAGAATTTATCTTAAAGATGAAATGATATGATTTAAATCCATTTGCCAGAGAATATTCTAGAAGAAGGATGCAGCTTTTAAACCCTAATTCAAGCATTGGGCATTATAAATGACCTTTAATAATTTTACCAATATTGCAATTAAAAAGATAAAAACTAGCACAAACTAAAAAAGAAAAAAAACAGAAAGTGCAGAAAATTAGAAAACAATAGAAAAAAAAAGAATATAGTAAAAAGAGACAAGGAATGTATAAAGAAATGACTTTATCACAATAAGGACAATTTTAATAAATTATCACCTTCTCTTAAAATACAATAAATAATCTCTCCTTTCCATATTTTATATCTTGTTTATAAACAAATCTTTAAATTATCCTAATTTACTCCTGTTCAACAAAATCAATTAAAAATTACTAGAAATTACATAGCTGTTTTCACCTTGGACCAACCTTATATTCCTTCTTTTTATGTTTAACAATCTTGATCTTTAGTTTTTCAAATAAAGTCATTGAGCTCAATTTCTTTTCATTTTTCTTTGTCCCTTTTCCCAAAATCTTTCAAAAGTTTAAAGGATAAAAAGGATTTGTTAATCCAGTATATGAGAATTCAAAACAATAGTATTTTTCCATAGGAAGGACTTTTATAATTAATTTCAAGATCTTATTTCAAATCCATCATTTTTAACTGTAACTTTCCAAAATCAATATTCACATTTTTTGTAAGAATTAAAAAAGACATCTTAAAAAACCCTTAAACTTATATTTAAAACTTTCTTTCTCTAAGGATTGAAGGAAACTCATCCAGTGAATGCTATAAAACTTGATCCAAAAATTCCTAAAAGTTTGAAAACAAATTAAGAAGTAATTTCAAAGTGATTAATAAATGAGACTCAACTAACTGTTTGTCCATATAGGCTACTTTACAAGGTTGTGAGGTTGGTTCCTTTTGACTCTCAGATATTCAACTTACAAGTTGAACAAAAAAACCTACTTTCTACTGTCTACTCATCAGGAGCAACTGTCTGGAGTACATGTGGCTAATCTTACAATCTCTCCTTTATCTGGAGAGATTTAACCAGTCAGAATTTGCTGTCTGGCTGCTGACTGTTGCCATAACGCCAATAGTCCCACTTCTTTAAGAACATCTAGTTTGCCATGAGTTCTGAATGAAAGTCAGCATTATAAATTTATTGACAAAATACCTAGTTGCTTCTGCCTTGCTGGCTTTCCCAATCATCATATATCTTATCATGAATTCTAAATTCATGCCACTGCTATTATTAACCATGTAGGGTTGCAATATCATTATAATCCTCACATAAAACAACAATAATCTTACTTTTGGGGGAAACAAAGAGAACTCAATTGTCCTCTGTTATTTTTGTAAATGAATCTAACATGAAACTAGAAGAAAATGTAATTTAAACTGAAGTCAGAGCACCATATACATCCCTAAAATAGTCCCAGAACCCCTTCAAAACATTGTGGAAGATGTTGAAAATCATTATATAAACTGACAGTAATTACATTACTTACAATTTAATTGTATTTAATTCTAATTACATATTTATTATGTAATTAAATTTCTGAATCAATTTTTAATCCACAAATTGTAGCCTTGGAATGTTATTTGAAGGTTAATGATCTTGACCTAAAAAAAATTAATTTGCCTTTCTAAAAAGTTATTTCATATATAATACCACATACTGATCCCTCCTCCCATTAGGTCACAATATGCACATTTCAGTTTCATTCTAATCTAAGACATACTATAGTTACTAATATACATCTACTATGCATCTACTCCAAACAATACCTGAACTTTTGATCACAACAGACTCTTTCAAAGAGATTGTCTAAAGCTAACTGCTGTTTTCCTAAACACACCAAAGTTTTATATTGGCTACATTGTTTTTGAAAGAGAAATGCAGAATGAAATAATCAAAGATGTCCCAAAAGATGTAATTTAACTGCAATTTGGGACCAAATGTCTACCCAGAAGCAACAGTACCAATTTTGTAAACTGCTAAATAGGAAGCATCTTTCATTGTGGCTACCTAATCAGTTTGTGACTCTTACTGCCAGTTCCCAGAAAACTGATATTTAATGTTTTATCAGCTTGTAAGCTACATCACTCTGGCTGATGGGACAGAAGGAACAAGACCTCAACCTTCTGCATTGAGCAATATGTGCCTGAACTTCTAAAGGGAGTTCTGTATGAACTCTGGCAGCCAGAAGCAACACTGGAGTAGAGAAATTGGTCACAAAACCACGTAAGGGAATTTCATTTTTTTAAGAGATTTAAAATGTTATAGTCATGACTGAAAAAAAAAATCAAATCCAGAAAGCACTCGGCTCCTAAATCTTTAAAAATTGGCAGGCTTCATTTCTTTATCAGGGGGTACTTTGCCTGAAAATATCACTACTTTTGGGGAAAAAAATTGAAAAGCTTACAGTCATTTGTTGTTTTTGCTATTAGTAAAGGGACAGTATAGTCAGTTGTTGATTTTATGAATCAAGATGCCACTTTAGAGCTTATTGGAATGGAAATCATCACCCCTACACACTCACCACAGCTTTAAGTTTTCTGAAGACATATGTTGAGTTTAAAAGCACTTTTCTTGCACTACTTTTTGTGCATATCGTATATACTATGGGGGAACCAACTCCATTAACATTCCACAATTTGTTGCAATAAAGTTTCATGCTGGGGAGATATCTTCAGCCAGCTATCTGTCTTCTTTATTTTCTTTTCTGGAAATCTCTACTGATTTTTCTTATAGAAAAATAAGGCAAAATTGCAAACTTTATTCTGTTTATTTCTTCATCAGGTAAAGGGGATACGAGGCAGAAAGGCTCAAAATTGTTTTGGACCTAGTTTCCGTCCTAACTTGGTTCTCCTCTTACTGGCTAAAGTCATTCTTCAATGTTCAATTCCATATCCTTCCTTCCTTTCAATCTCTCATTTTTTTCTGCTTGCTTTCTTTCATGTTTGCCAGGACTATCAACTTAGAGCAGTGAGGAAAACATGTAGGATCTATAATATTCAGAATTAGTTTCTCAGATTGCCCTGGGGATTTTGCTGCAAAAAAATTCCGGGCATAAGAGTGAGAAGTCAGAAAGTGAGGGGAAAAGGCCTGGTAGGGTTTTCAGTTTCAATCTTGTAACTCGGTGCATTTAAAGAAAAGTGGTATTTCTACCAATGCAGTAAATTTTCTGTTCATTATTGAACAGCGGTGGCTCTGTCCTCAACCTTTTCCAAGTCTGAAATTAGTGCTGAAACTAAAAATGGATGTGATATTCACACAGGCATATAAACATTACACTTCATACCACAGACATTATTATATGATATTGTTCCAGGAAAAATGCTGAGTTGAAATAATGTGTAGGAACTCTGATGGATTTTTTTTCTTCTTTTTCTTCATTACCCAATTATCAGCTGAGTAAGCAAAGTGTTTCCAGGCTCCAGATACATTTGATGGCACTGAAAGCACTTCTTGTTTATTCATTATATCTGAATTCAGTCACATCTACCTGGGAAGAAAATCCCAAATAACTTTGGGGCAGTTACTTTCGAGTAATGATGCATAAGATTCTATTATTAAGCACTGTTCTCAATTGCCATCTCTGGCCTTCTTCTGCACTTCAGACTGGAATCCTACTTTATTATGCTGGCATGTGCTGACTCAGATTTATGCCTTTCGGCATTTTTGGGGGAAGAATAAAATTTATGACTTAAATCAACAGAATTCAATCACAAGTATCACTTGGAGCTGATACTGTACCATATATGAACTTCTGAAATTTTAAAACAAGGGGTCCCCCCCCCCACATACATATATATAGGCAATCCTTGATAAATACAACTGTTGATTTAATGACTGAAGTTACAGTGGCACTGAAAAAAGTGACTTATGACTGTTTTTCATACTTAGGACTGTTGAATCATTCCCCAAAGGTCATGTGATCAAAATTCAGTTGCTTGGCAACTGACTCATATTTATGACAGCTGCAGCATCCCGGGATCTGATCAACTTTTGCGACCTTCTGACAAGCAAAGTCAATGGGGAAGCCAGCTTCATTTAACAACCATGATACTAACATAACAACTACAGTGATTCACTTAACAACCATGACAAGAAAAATTGTAAAATGGGGCAAAATTCACCAAACAACTGTCTCATTTAGCAATAGAAATTTTGGGCAGAAGGTCAATATATATCTTACATTTATATTTTTTTGGTCTCGTATTTCAGTTCTTCCAGATTTTGGGAATGTCCAAATTTAGAAGTTAATAGTGACATTTTAATTCCCAGAAACATGTCTTATAGAAATAGCAATAGCACTTAGATTTATATACTGCTTCACAGTGCTTTACATCGCTCTCTAAGCTGTTTATAGAGTCAGTATATTAATCCAAACAATTTGGGTCCCCCTTTTACTGACCTTGGAAGACTAGAAGGCTGAGCCAACCTTGAACCAGTGGGATTCAAACTGCTGAACTGCTGGCAGCCGGCAGTCAGCAGAATTTGCCTGCAGTACTGCATTCTAACCACCGTACCACCATGGCGCAGGCAGAAAAAGCTTAGATTCTATTTTCTAGAGTAGAGCTGAGAAATCAAGAGTCTATTGCCTGCACCTACCATCCCAATACCACACTGCCAGAATTCAGAAACAATGTAACTAATTTTCAAGAGTGCAATTGTTGCTTTTGTATTTCTGAAAAATAAAGACAGAAATGAAACTGGAAGGAGGTAAACTACTTTAATTTCTGCCCTCAAAAAATTGCTCCCATCTGACATCACACTGTTAAAATTCAAGAATCTCCATCTATTTTGAGAAGGTTGTAATTTTTTTCTGATAAGAAAGGGTTGTCTTTATGAGGCTTCATACTCCCACAATTAAGAAAACAAAAAGGGAAAGAGGCTTTACCACCGATGGTAAATCCTGGTAAATCGGTCATCATTTGTCATAAACCTATTTATTTATTTGAATTTATTAGCTTTTGATAATATCTTTGGGGCCTTTAGGAGGTAGAAGATTGTGGCTTGGAAGCCAAACATTTCCAGCCCAAAGAGGTTATCCAGAGAAGTATTTTCATCAGCTGCCTCTCAATTATCTTTGATGTAGTTGCTAGGTTTTGAAATATAAGCCAATCCTTATTGTGCTGGCTGGGAATTTTGTGAGATGAAGTCTTTACATATCTGGAGAGCATCAAGCCTAGCCTACCTTTAAAAAATTTTATTATATAATTCAACACTACTGCCACATCTGATGTTTAAGATCAGATTCAATTTAGATTTATCCGGATTTATCAATGTAAGATGCCAACTTTCAAAGTACCCTTAGGCACTTCCATCTAGTTTCTGCTTCTCAATATTTCTTCAACAATGAAATGTTACACTAATCAAATGTTTCCAGTATCCCCTTAACTCTTGTTTATATTTTTCTTGTATATTTATTTGCAAATATAAATATTTTACCTTCCAATCTACATTCAAAGTCATTGGGTCTGACAGTTATTATTATGAAGCAGAAGTATGCAAATTAATTATTTTTCCTTTCATGTATTTTTGCATCTGAAAGTGTACACTGATTGAATTCAAATCTAACAGCAAGCTGATTTACATCCCTTCATTTTTAACTCGAAATTTATTCATTTTTTAATTTAAAAAACCTGTGCGCATTACATCAAACCTTTCCAAAAAAAGGCATTTTACACATTCATAATGGAACATCAAAAACTTTTTAATTAATGTATTTTCACTGAGCTCCATTTTTATTATTGCCTTTATATTTCAGGTGGAGATGTATTATGAAGAGGGCTAAAGAGTGTGGTGGGTTCAATTTAATAGGGAAATATGGACCAGAACAACAATGCATTGTTTTTGCCAGGAAGACTTTCCAAATAACACTGTAGCTAGGAATACATAGGTTGCAAATGTTCTCTATGACAAGGGTTGCTATTTATACTAGATCCTTAGCCATACCTGAGAACACTGAAGCAGCAGAGAAAAGCTGAATAACACAGACAGAAAGCAACTTCTTTGTTTTTCTCTGTTTTAGCTCCCAATTCCTTCCGTTTGGGTATCCTTCTGTAACCCAGCTTACATTCCCAAATTCCAATTGCAATTGTTCCCCCCACCCCTTTGCTGGCAAAATCAGAAAAGGTCAACCTTATTTTCTATTTTCCCTGCACACTGATTTTGCTTTTCTGAAAAAATAAAATAAAAACATTCAGGGGGCTGGATTGTGAAAAGTTTATAGGAAAATCAAAAAGAAAGGGAAAAATAGTTTCAGTTTTGAAAAGAAATGTTTCTGGGTATATTAGATCCTGAGACATTTTAACTTTTAGTATTTTCTACCTGGAGGGCAATAAGTAACTCTGGGAGTGGGCATGAGATACACCTGATAGCAATTGTGTTTTGTTTTCAATGCCAGGGAAAGATGTTTTTATTTTTCTAGGCATTTAAATCAATATCAGCAATGTGGTGAAATATTGCTGCTTAGAAACATTTTATTCCAGCTGCTGATTTTATTGTTTCAGTGTTATTTCATTTATTTGGTTTTTCTATATCTTTTAATTGTTCCAGAACATTTGTTTGCTTGCTTATTTATTTATCAAATTTCTATGGCCATCCAGCTATCTAAAACAAAACGTTGTGCAGCAAACAACATATAAACATTCATTTTAAAATCCATATTGACACGTTCACACAATCAGAGTTCAAGTTAATTAACATCCTCGTCTCAACATCTAAGGGAAAGGGGCTTATCTTCACAACCCTCTGAAAGACCAGAAGAAAAGTTGTTGTCTATATATCTCGTTTCATAAGGCAGATCATGACGGTGAAAGCATGCTTCCTAAGGTGAACCAGGTGACACTGCTTCACCCAGAGGACCTGGAGACTCTGCCAAGCTTCGTGAGATGAGTAGAAACCAATAGTGATAGGTGGTCCTAAAGTTAACCTGACCTAAAGCCATAAAGGGCTTGAATTATACCTAGAAGCCTTTTGATAGACAATAGAACTCACATTGCAGCTATTATCAGTGATTGTAATACTACTATCTGTATCACTGCATTCTTGACCAGTTGCAGTTGATGATCAAGAGATCATCTAAGATATGTTAAGTAGTCCAAGTGGGAGATGACATAAGGTGTGAATGATTATGAGCTGTACCTCCTGATCTGGAAATAAGTGCTATTGGCAACACATAATGTGAAGGCTCTCCTGGCCATGGCTGCCATTTACTCCTTGAGCAGAAAGTGAGAGTCGAGGAGCACTCACAGATTACATGTTTTGGGGAATGTGACCCTCATACCCAATTAATGATAGAAAACTACTACATGCTGGGGGCCCTAAAAGTATAACTGTACAATCTAGTCAGAATTTAGCCAAAGCCAATTCCTTTTTACAGAAACTCCTAGAGCCTCCAGATACTGGGAGAGAATATCAATAATATCACTGCTGAGACCTGTAGGACAACCTGTAAAGATGTACAATGGAGTTATCATCCTATGCTGAAGAGTAACCTCACTCAGCAGTTTCATATAGAAGTTTTTAAAAAGTGGGAAGAGAATTGAATCCTAAAGTAGCGTTAGTAACTTAAATAACTGTTACATGGACAAAAATTCAATGTTGCTATACTAGATAGATCAGGGTTGGCATTCACATTTTTTAACAACCAGTTCTGTGGCCATGGCTGAGTGGGCGTGGCTAGGTGTGTTTGGTCATGTGACTGGGTGGGCATGGCTTCTTCTTTTTTTGGCAGCACAACCTTCCCCCCTGTTTTTTGGGCCTTCTGGACCTCAGGGAAGACTCCGGGGGGGACATTTTTGTTCCCAGAAGGCTTCCCTGGGGCTCAGGAAGAAAAAAAAATGGAGTCTGGAGGGGGTGCACAGCATCCCCCTGAGCTCTGTTTTGGGGCCTTCTGGGCCTCAGGGAAGCCTCCGGGGGGTGTTTTTGCTCCCAGGAAGCTTCCCTGGGGCACAGGAAGGAAAAAATGGAAGCCCCCTCCATTTTTTGCCTTCCTGGGGCTCAGGGAAGCCTCCTGGATGAAGCAGTAAGTAAATGAGGGGAATACTGGCACAACTGATCATAGAAACAGCTGGTCATTAGGAGGGGGGAAAAAACAGAAATACCTTAAGCAGTGACTGGGTGGGGAAGAACGCACTTAGCGATGTCAGGCATGCATGATAAGGACTGACTGGGTGGGGTGGGGTGGGGTGGGCAGAGAAGGGCAGGGCCAGTCAGGGGTACAATTTGCTGGTTCTCCGAACTGCGCAGAATCATAACTACTGGTTCTATAGAACCGGTCAAAACCAGTATAATCCCACCCCTGAGATAGATAGATAGATAGATAGATAGATAGATAGATAGATAGATAGATAGATAGATAGATAGATAGATAGGTAGGTAGGTAGGTAGGTAGGTAGGTAGGTAGGTAGGTAGGTAGGTGGTAGGTAGGTAGGTAGGTAGATATAGACAGACAGAGACAGAGACAAAGACAGAGATAGAGACAGAGAAACAGATAAATCAATAAATGCCATTACTATGAAGACAAACAAATCAATAAATGCCATTACCTTAACTATGAAGGATAGGCACTATACTTTTTAGTGGGAAAGGAAAGTCACTCTGCATGTGCTATTAGATTTTTATTATATTTTTTGACTGCTAGAAATATTTTTGGCATAATTTGTGGATCCTTCTTGTATATCCCCATAGATACAAAGATGCAAATATCCCAATTTTTTTTTTATCACAATCCATTAATTTATTGTTTTGGGCAGCAAACAAGATGAATTGTGGAGAACTGTGTGCTACTAATAACTTTGAGTGTGCAATAGTTGTGAAGGTTTTATGTACCATACAATGACACCAAGAGTTTGCATCATGGTGTGGTTCACATCATACTTTCCTATTTAGACTTATGAAATGTACTCATTTTGCAACACTGTTTTAATAATGTATTCTAGAGTCAATTCATGTGGTCAATATCTGATACTTCCAATTCTGTTATTCTATTCTATTCTATTCTACTCTGATCTGATCAAGGAAATGGTTGTTGAAACATTCCGGAACACCTCGTGTCTAAATTCATTGTTGTTTATTTTATTTTTTATTTTTGAATATGCCATTAAACAAAATCAGTGCAACTAAGGACAGTCGGTGTCTTTGTGTCAGTATGATATTAAAATATTTTATATAAAAGAAATAAGATAAATTACCTTCATCTGGAAAAATATATCTTGACAATTTTACAATAATGCAAGTATGTTCTGCTATTCCTCTGATTACTGTTCTATTGACAATCTGTACTGGGCAACACTTAAAGTTCATTAGCACCAGTATTTATTCGGGAGACAGGCATATTGATATTGTAATCAGAGCTGTCTTATACATCCCTAAACAATAATTAGGTTTAAGAAAGAAAAGACAAATACGCAGGTAGTGTCAAAAGATCAAAGTGTTTACCGCAAAGAAGAAACTTTTATGATTACCGAAATATTACCTTGAACACGTTGCATACCTTTAAAACAACTTACCATAGTCCCTTGAAATATGGAATTCTTTCATGTTTCATAAACCCCATAATTAAAATAATTATTCTCAATATTATTTTCTCATTTCTTCCTAAATTATTTTTTATTAACTTTAATTTTTTCTTTTGAATATAATATCCTTAACTAGTGGCAAATACAGCTTCAAAGATAATGGCACAATTCATACACGCTCTCCTACTGATGAAAAATAAAAGTATTACTACTTTTAAAAAGTAGTTCTGCAGCCTAAGTTATATCAATTGATTAAGGCTATGGGTTTGATGATAAATAAAGGCATATATCTTTTTAAAAAATAATACATATATGAGTTTGCAATAAATTGAATGAGTATATATATTTATATGTGCATATAAGAAATACAGCCTTACAAGTTTTTTATGATAACAGGTCGCAAAATGATGTCAGAGAAGGAGCAGTCTTTATAAAATAAGAAAAGGAAGGGAATTTTCTACTCATGTCATTTAATTTAATTTTAATATCTATGCACATTACAATCTGCTGCCCACTTAATAAGTTTCTTATTTAATCAAAGAGGGCTTGAATACATTGACCTCATCCTTTATATACTATCATTATAAAAACATCATGAAACATTTTCTCAGAATCTTCTGCGCAAATACGCATCCACACAAGTGATGCATGAAGGCACCTCATGTTCATATACATATTCTCCTTGTATTCATGTGAAGATAAACAGTAGGCTTGCTTGCCTAAATGTACAAAGCATCTTCAAGTGTCTACACATACTGTATGTGCAAATATAGATGTGACTATATTTTCATTGTATGCACATTCACGGACACACACAAAGGAAATGGGAATGCACTTACACATGTTACCCACATGTGAACATATCTTAGATAACCTATAAGTAACACAATTTATTTACATATAAAGTATGAAAAAATAACTCTGCAGTGGGGAACAAAAGGATCATCTCAGTCACCCTCTATACTTGCCTAGCATTACATTAGGATCTGTCCACCTGCCTGCAATGTATTACCTGCCTGTCTTTCCAACTCTCTTCCTCTCTTTTCCAGATGTATCAGAGAATTCTCATTGTCATGCAAACTCAATGCATGGGAAATCTGTTGATAGCTCCAAGCATTTTTCAGAAGCTTAAATGTCATTTTTAATCACATTCCCCATCAATTATTTTTACTGCACTTCTGCCTTAAAGTTTCTCGTTCCATAGCTTGTACACAGACCATTTCCTGGTTCTTCTTTTTCTGACAAGTATTTTCTGCTTCAATTACATATGTGACAGCATGTCTCTTATTCAGAAGAGATAATTTTAGCAACTTTAAAATCAACTGTATTTACAGTTTTTCATCTTCTAATTATTTTACCAGTTATTAAGATGTTACAAATAGAGCTATGAAAATCATTATTACCTGATATGATTTTAATATGGGCACAGATTCTTCTCCATTGGGCTCAGATAATCCTTGACTTTGTAGCAGGTTCCTCACTGTTTCTTCCATTCTGGAAAGAGAAGAAGAAGAAAAGAGATATTATTGCAAGCACTTAAGCTATAACGCATATCATTATACAAACACAATTTAAAATATTTCTTAATAACAGGCAAATAAATATCACCAAGAAATAATTCAATATAGCTTTATTGTCTATGCTTACTAATCCTAACTTAAGACTTCTCTAGACTTAGAAAAAAAGATTCTAGCGATAAGAGAAAATCTGAAAAACATGTGATTTGAATACAAGTTAAAACTTAATTTATTAAACCCTCATTTAATGGAATTCAGATACAAATTTTCACCTGGACATTTTGCAAATTAATGGGCTATTCATACAAATTAAGCTTTTTGTTCAGTAGTGTATTTTGGCATTCAATATAATTTTCTACAAATTTTCTACATTTTCACAAAGAGCTAAGGACCTCAGAACTATCTTACTTGATTCGACTAAAGACCATTTATTCTACCACTGTATTTAAAGAAAGATGAACCTAGGAATTCACAAGCAAGATAAAAAAGCAAGCCATTGTTACGTTCCTAATATATTCTTTAGAATTACACAAAATAGTCCATCAATCCAGTCGGGATTCATTACATATTTTTTTCCTTTTTTATTATAATAACAGAGTTTATTTAGTTTTTTATAGTAAGGTCAGCATTTATGCTGTTTCCTAAGGAAGCTTTCCAAGAAATTCATTCTATTCAGATGTCTAGTTATAATTGTTATTTTTGGTATGGTTATTGATTTGACATGCCTGCTTTCCATTTATCAAGGTCTTTAGCACAGTCATTCCCAAATGTCAACAAACCATCAAGTATAATCTTCAACCAAAACAGCAGGTCTTATTTTTTTCTGCAGCAGATTAGGGTAACTTCATTTTATACATTGACCTTAATCTTTCTTCAATTTTTTTTTCCTGTGAACCTGTGACTTCACAAACTTGTCTTAAATACACTTTCAAGGTTAAATCTCCAGTGCACTGAAAAGGATCAAAAAAGAAAACAGCAGCAGCTACCACCATCTTGCCCAAGTGGTAGATGGGCTGTCCTCATGGGTGGGATTCAACCAGTGTTACTACCGGTTCGGTGACTACATTTTGCTGTGCGCATGTGTAAAAAAAAATCAGCTGTGCCGCCCAGACAGCTGAAAAGCGCTGCGCACAGGTGAGCAGCATTTGAAAAGCCACTTTTTTCCTACTTTTTCAAACCTCAACTGTGCTGCGCAAAGCAGCTGAGGTTGAAAAACCAGGAAATAAAGGACAGGTAAGAGCCCAGGTGGATGGGTGGGCCAAACAGCAGCAAACACAGAACCGGTTCGGTGTCTGCTGCTCTTCAGAGCTACCAGTTCTATAGAGCCGGGCAGAACCGGTAGCATCCCACCCCTGGATGTCCTGCTAAGTCACCATTTATATGAATCAATACATTCATATGTGTGAGAATCAGTAAGTCACAGAGATGGTAGAAGCTACAAAAAAAAAGTAGTACTGACATCGTGGAAATCTCAGCAGTTGTATGCATAATAATCATTAAGGAACAATTACTTCACAGAAAAGATGTCTCTATATAAGTAAAAACCAGCAAGTGGTCATACACATTACTAAAATGAATATATACCAACACTCACATCAAGTGTGAAAATAGGTCCAACCCTTCCTTTCCCTTTATTTCCAATAATCTAAACAAGAAGCAAGATTTAGCTCTCTAAAATAAAGTATTTGAATTTGAATCAATATTAGGTTCACATGAAATACTCAAGACACATTCATACACAGAAACACATATAGATGCACTAGATCAGGTGTTTAACTCTCATAAGAGTGCATCATATATTTATGTATCTTATGTATTTTAAACATATATGTAGCCACCCATCTTTCTGAGTGACCCCCAATTTAAGATTAAAAAAATATATGAAATCACATTAGCACTATAAAATTCTACAGATATTCAACAAACCAACTAACAACTGACACCAAATAATGTTTGATTATCTACTCTTCTCCCAATACTTGGCGGGGGGGAGAAAGATGTTCAATGCCTCCTTACAGAAGGCTAAAAGGGTAGAGGCCTGCTGATCTTCAGGGGGCAGAGGTTCCAGAAGGCAGGAGTTGCCACAGAAAAGGCACCCTTCCTAGCTCCCATCAGATGGCAATATTTAGGGGAGTGGACTAGGACTGTGCCAACCCTATCTGACTTGGTAGGATGGCAGGTGTCCTCAGGGAAAGGTGATCTTGCAAATAGCCTGGCATTGTGTCATATAAGGGCTTTAAAGGTGAAGATCAGCACCTGGAATAGCACCTGGAAAGAAGCTGGAAGCCAGTGCAACTCACACAACAGAAGTGCCCCCCATCATACGGCATTTTGGATCAGCTGAAGTTTCCGGGTGATCTTCAAAGACAGTCTTTCGGTCAGTGGAAAAATATGATGGCTTTACATTTTTAAAAAACCAATTTTCTGCTGTATCTATTCAGGCTGGGTGAAACCTTAAACTACTACTTTCATTGTTAAATGTGGAAAACACCACTTTTTAAAGACATATGAAAATATATAATGTAGTAACCCATCCCAATACTCTGTTTTAACTGTTATAATGGAAAACTAAATAAGCATTTGTTGCTGTCATTTTTTTTAAAATGTGTACATCAACAATAGTGATTTTGCAATGAATTAAGTTGTTCGTTTGAAAGTTGTAAGGTATTATCTATCCTTATCTAGGCATACAGACATAAAATAACATGATTTTGTTATCATGCTAATTGTGTTTTGTAGCAGCACTGCACTGGGTGAAAAAGACACCTGCCGCCATGAAAGAGGCAGTAGTGAGACCCCTCCTCAAGAAACCGTCTCTGGACCCAACTTTATTATCTAACTATTGTCCGGTCTCCAACCTTTGCTTTATGGCGAAGACTGTTGAGAGTGTGGTGGCACAACAGCTCCCCCAGCACCTGGATGAAGCTGTCTATTTAGATCCACACCAATCAGGCTTCAGGCTGGGTACAGCACGGAAGCCTGATTGGCGGCGTTGGTCGCGTTGGTGGATGATCTCTGGAGGGCCCGTGACAGGGGTTATTCCTCTGTCCTGGTCCTATTAGATCTCTCGACAGCTTTTGATACTGTTGACCACAGTATCCTATTGCGGCAGCTGGTGGGGTTAGGAGTGGGAGGCACGGTGTTACGGTGGTTCTCCTCCTTCCTCTCCGACCGTTCGAAATTTGTGTTGGCAGGGGGGCAGAGGTCGGCCCTGAGGCCCCTGATTTGTGGGGTACCTCAGGGGTCGGTACTCTTGCCCCTCCTGTTCAACATTTATGTGAAGCCGCTGGGTGAGGTCATCCGTGGCTTTGGGATAGAATTTCATTAGTACGCTGATGATACTCAGATGTACATCTCTATCCCAGGCCACCCCGACGAAGCTGTGGAAGTGATGACCCGGTGCCTGGAGGCTTTGCGGGGTTGGATGGGGCGGAACAGGCTTCAACTCAACCTGGCCAAGACCGAGTGGCTATGCTTTCCGGCGCCCCGATACAGCCAGCTAACTCCATCGCTGGCCATGGGGGGGAAATTCTTGCATCCACGGAGAGGGTGTACAATCTGGGTGTCCTCCTGGATGTACGGCTGTCATTAGAAGACCACATAGCAGCTGTCGCCAGGGGGGCTTTTTGTCAGGTCCGTAGGATCTACCAGTTGTGGCCCTTTCTGGACCGGGATGCGTTTCGCACAGTCACATCTGCTCTCGTCATCTCCCGCCTAGACTATGCCAATACTCTCTACATGGGGCTCCCCTTGAAGAGCACCTGGAGGCTCCAGTTGGTACAAAATGCAGCCGCGCGGGTGGTTTTGGGGGCTCCCCGGAGCTCCTATGTTACACTACTTTTGCGTGAGCTGCATTGACTCCCGGTGGTCTTCCGGATGTGATTCAAGGTTTTAGTGACCATCTTTAAAGCACTCCATGGCTAGGGAACTGGGTATTTACAGGACCGCCTACTGCCACCATCCGTCTCCCGTCGGCCAGTGTGCTCCCATAGAGTGGGCCTCCTCGGGGTGCCACTGGATGGACAGCTGGCGACTCCGAGGGTGCGGGTCTTCTCTCTGGGAGCACCTTCCCTCTGGAACAAATTACCTCCGGAGATGAGGACCATCCCTGACCTTTTGACCTTCCGGTGCGCTTTGAAAACCCACTTAGTTCACCAAGCCGGTCTGGCCTAGAGTTCTGTGCAGGGTTTTAATTGGTTTTTAATTGTATAACTTTTAACCTTGATTGTTTTTATCTATCAGTTATTTATTAGCCACCTAATTTAATCTTTCTAAATTGCTTTTAAATATTGTATTGTATTTTCTATTCTATTTTATTCGGCTGTACACCGCCCCGAGTCCCGTCAGAGAGGGGGCAGTATAAAAGACTTAATAAATAAATAAAATTATATTGTTATTTCTAGAAGGTATGAAATCTGAGAGTTTACAGAATCATTTCCCTAATTAGTTAAAATCAAGGTAGATTTTCCAGTAACCAAATTCACACAGCTAAATCAAGAGGTTGGGGACATGAATCTGATAACACACCTGACCTTAATCTCTATGTTACACCAATGAATAATATTTCAGCAATGCCTTTACTTCACATAAACCACAAAATAGGCAGTAGTGAATGGCTAACATTTGTGAAATAGAGATATAAGCAAAGACAACAATTGAGGAAAAGCCAGCCGATCACAAATGTTATTTTTTTCCTTGATTAAACAAATGTAATTTTAATTGTTTTTGTATTTTGTATAATAGGTAAACAGAGTATAGAACACTACAGAAAAAGGTATGGCAATTTAACCTTTCACTGATTAAGCACCATTATTACTAGCAAACAGTTGTATATTTTCGAAGCATGCAGTCATGTGAACAATTGCAATTTTCCAATCAAGCAATTAAGATAATGGTCAAATTAAAAATGTATACAAGGTAATCAGCTTGAAACATTTTTAATGAGTTCTCCTCCTTCTTGTACCAAATCAACTGAAAGAAAACATTTTTACTACATTAGTAAAGAATAGAAGTCCATCAGTGATCATCCGCGTGCCACATGCATGTGCTTTCCATTGGCCCCAAAAGATTTTAAATTATAAATGCACAGTTGAAGAAGTAATGAAGAATACAGTTTACTCAGTCTACTTGATGGCCCTTTGGAGGAGAGGAGTCAAGATCATTACTCAAACATTTT
The DNA here is from genome assembly GCA_023653725.1 of Bungarus multicinctus. NCBI lineage: Eukaryota > Metazoa > Chordata > Lepidosauria > Squamata > Elapidae > Bungarus > Bungarus multicinctus. The sequence goes on along the minus strand of CM042838.1, from coordinate 39,484,153 downwards.
GAAGTGATCTGATTATTATTTTAGCTGCTTCTTTAACTGGGATTTAGATGAATTAAATTCTTTCAATCACTAATTTATTGTATCTTATTAATTATTAAACTAGTTGAAGTATTTAGGTTATTTGTGAAACACTGTTCTAAGGAGACAAAGATATCATATTAAATGAAATAATAAAAATCAATAATGAATGACATGATTCTATTGACAAGTCTTCTGTCACTCAAAATTAAGACTAAGGTAGTAAAAGCATAACCAAAATGAATTTAGTTGTAATGATTAAATTCACTCTAGAATACAGTATTAAGATTAACATTAATTATAAAAGCCTGGATGTCAAATTAAAGGATACTGAAAGTAATGGGAGTTGTGAAGGCAGTTTGCTCAAAAAATTATCTGTTGGAATAAAATTATTTTTTAAAAAAATATTTGAATTATGTATTTTTAAATGCTTATACTGGGCACAATAATAATGGAAACATCAAATTGGACCTAATAAAGTACACAAATCTAAAATTTTCAAAGAAAAACTAGAGAATGACTATCTTTCAGATAAATATAACTACATTTAATTTTTGATACTTTCATTGCCCAGACAATGAAAAGTGTATCAATAGGGGTTATTGATCCAAGATCACCAAAAAATTCTCTTGTTGAGCAAGAAATTGCATTTAGTTTCCCTGGCCCCAATCCAATGGCTTTATCAGTGTACTATTTCAGTAATCAGCATTAGTTTTACATTTATCTTTAGTTGTTAGGTAATGAATGTCTAGTCCCTGGCTACCCAGGCTATGCAGGAATTATATTATAGCTTCCCCAATCCTCTTCTAAGTGGCCAAATCTTAAAAGTATGGAAAAGATCAGCAGTGGAGATTCATGTTCTCAAATAACCTCTCTAAATTCTGATTCCAGAAATAAATGTTATCTATTAATTCTGGATTTTCCAAAACAGGAATGTCCTTTAAATCAAATAAACAAAAAGATTCTTCAGCATGTGCTACATGTGTGTATGTATGTGTGCACGCACACAAATGCATGCATACTTAATTACTTATATACGTACACACAAATAAGCACTCTAAATTCTGATTCCAGAAACAAATGTTACCAAAACAGGAATGTACTTTAAATCAAGCAAAAAGGTTCTTCAGCATACACACACACACACACAGAGATGCATGAATATTCATATAAGTACACACAAACACATTTCTATTCTGAAAAGTACCTTAAGAAAGGAATATTTATGAAATGAGGTAATAAATTGTGTATAGTGCAAGAAAGCAAAACAAAAAATATTTCCAGAAGGTAGAATAAAGGAGAGCATCTGAATTAACGATGAACAAGTCAAAGGGAAGAGGCTATTAAAAAGGTTGTGGCACAGAATTGAATGAAAGAAAGGAGTTGCTGCTTATTCACAAAAGCACTTTATTTATTCACAGCAAGTTTCCGTACATTTACTCTTCCGAAAGGGTGAGAACAAAGGGCAGAGAACCCAGCAGAGCATGATTTGTATGGAGAGCTAAGGTGAGGAAGGCCTTGGTCTTAATGATAGCCTCAGAATGGGAGCTACACCATCCTTTATTTACTCATGTCTCAACCACTTGCACATAACATTTATCTTCAACACAGTCAGAAATACATTTTCCAAATACGCTGTGGGTTTTTAGCTATAAAGCTCCCATCGAGCCTAATGGGAATCCCGTGGCTAAAACCCCATGCTAACCTTTGAAAATGTATTCCAAAGTGTCGAAATAATGTACTATTTGAACATTATCCTCTTAAGCTGGTACTATGATGTGACTGAAGGGAAACAAGGATTTCTAAAGCCATATTTTGTAACATCGCATACCTAGCAGGGGTCTCTAAAAATGTTTACCTGAAAATGAGTTTCCTTTTCACTACAAGTGTTTTGCATTATTACACCAATAGGACAAAACTCTTTATAGCCACTGCATTAATTTTCAAATTATGAACTCTTGCTTTTTTTTTTCAATCAACTTTACAAGGTCTCAGATAATCTGGAGTGGTACTATAGGCTGAACTTCATAAGCAGAATTGATTTCATTTGACACTGTTCACAAATAATCTAAAAATTCCCATGTGTTCAGTCAGTCTACATTTAATAAATATGGAAAGAATAGTAACTATTAAGACAAAGAGCAACACCAATAGCACTTAGACTTATACACCACATTTTTCCTAATATTACCCTGGCTGTCAGATGCCCTACTGTATGCCTGTCTTGCTTCTTAGAAAAAAAGCCATGTGATTCCACATATACAGCAGCCTTCTTTCATAAATTGAAGGTGATTTCATTCTCAATAAAGTAACTTTATTTAATGTAACAGATCTGTGGCATATTATTTCTCTTTTCTTTTATCTTTTTTCTGCATAGTGACTTCCACATCTGTAGTTCACTTTCACAGAAAAACAACTTTAACATACAGCTAAGTAGTAATAAAAGAGGATAGAAGATATTGCTCTACAAACGTTAAACGACCAGATAAAAGCATAAATAAACAACAAATGCAATCATAAATGCTTAAGTCTAGGAATGGAAGAAAATGAATTTGAAACATTTATTAATGCAATTATATACAATGCACTCTTCCTAATGGACAGGCAAATCTAAATGTGATTTCTGAGGCTTGTGAAATTAAAAATGCGTACAAGAGTGTATTGAAACTATGTAAAAGAAGAGATTGGTACTTCTTAATCACCTTACTCATTTTGAGATGTTTAAAAAATATAAAACTGGTGAGGAAATGGGGTGGAAAAACTACAAGCAGGAAAATGAGAAAACTGAACCGAAAACCAGCTTGACAAATTTGCACCTCCTTCTCACTGGAGTAAATGTAATATCTGCAGTAGTCAAACCATTTCCACATTGCTGCTCTTTGCTCTCATCTGCAATACATGTGTGTGTATCCATTCATGTGTGTGTTTGTATACAGTCAAATAATTATTTATTGGATGAAATCTTCAGAAATGAGCTTTTAGTTTAAAAACACTTACTTTTTTTTAAAGACCCCACAACCACCTACAGGTGAAACTTGAAAAATTAGAATATCGTACAAAAGTTCATTTATTTCAATAATGCAACTTAAAAGATGAAACTATTATATGAGATAGACTCATTACATGCAAAGCAAGATAGTTCAAGCCGTGATGTTTCATAATTGTGATGATTATGGCTTACAGCTCATGAAAACCCCAAATCCACAATCTCAGAAAATTAGAATATTACATGCAATCAATAAAACAAGGATTGTACATAGAATAATATCGGACCTCTGAAAAGTATAAGCATGCTGGCAATGCCCCATAGATTCTCTATGGGGTTCAAGTTAAACGAGTTTGCTGGCCAATCAAGCACAGTAATCCCACAGTCACTGAACTATGTTTTGGTGCTTTTGGCAGTGTGGGCAGGTGCCAAGTCCTGCTGGAAAATGAAGTCAGCATCCACATAAAGCTCGTCTGCGGAAAGAAGCACGAAGTGCTCCAAAATCTCCTGGTAGACGGCTGTGTTGATCCTGGACTTAATGAAGCACAGTGGACCAACATCAGCAGATGACATGGCTCCCCAAATCAACACAGACTGTGGAAACTTCACACTGGACTTCAAGCATCTTGCAGTATGTGCCTCTCCATTCTTCCTCCAGACTCTGGGTCCTTGGTTTCCAAATGAGATGCAAAAGTTGCTTTCATCAGAAAAGAGGACTTTGGACCATTAAGCAACAGACCAGGTCTGTTTTTCTTTAGCCCAGGTAAAGAGACTTCTGACGTTGTTTGTTGTTCAGGAGCGACTTGACAAAAGGAATACAGCCCATGTCCAGAATCCGTCTGTGTGTGGTGGCTCTTGATGCACTGACTCCAGCCTCAGTCCACTCCTTGTGAAAGTCCCCAACACTTTTGAATGGCCTTTTTCTGACAATCCTCTCCAGGCTGCGGTCATCCCTGCTGCTTGTGCACCTTTTTCTTCCACACTTTTCCCTTCCACATAACTTTCTATTAATGTGCTTTGATACAGCACTTTGGGAACATCCAACTTCTTTTGCAATTACCTTTTGAGGCTTTCCCTCCTTTTGGAGGGTGTCAATGATGATTTTCTGCACAACTGGCAGGTCAGCAGTCTTTCCCATGATTGTGATTCCTACTGAACCTGACTGAGAGACCATTTAAAGGCTCAGGAACCCTTTTCAGGTGTTATGGCTTAATTAGCTGATTAGCGTGGGACACTTTGAGCCTAGAATATTGAACCTTTTCACAATATTCTAATTTTCTGAGATTGTGGGTTTGGAGTTTTCATGAGCTTAAACTATCTTGCTGCATGTAATGAGTCTATCTCATATGTTAGTTTCACCTTTTAAGTTGCATTACTGAAATAAATGAACTTTTGCACGATATCCTAATTTTTCAAGTTTCACCTGTATACTTGTGGTCCCTGAAGCTCATTTCACCATAATTAATGACAAAACATATGAACTTTTGCACGATATCCTAATTTTTCAAGTTTCACCTGTATACTTGTGGTCCCTGAAGCTCATTTCACCATAATTAATGACAAAACATGGTATTGGTTCCTGACATTTGGGGACAGGAAACTTTCAAACAGCTGCAGGTGTGGGGGTGAAGGACAGATTTATTTATTTTATTTGTCAAGCAAGTATTAGATAACAGGTATAAGTATAAACATGCTTATGAATACATGAAATGGATATGAATAAAAAGAAACGTTAGGACAGGGATGGTAAGCATGTTGGTGCACTTATGCATGCGCCCTACAGACCTCTTAGGAAAGGGGTGAGGTCAATAGTAGACAATCTAAGGTTAAAGTTTTTGGGGTTTGGGGAAGAAACCAGAGTGTCAGGTAGAGTATTCCAGACATTGCTGAAGTTGTATTTCCTGCAATCAAGTTTGGTGCTATTTACCTTGCATTTGTATCTATTGTGTGCTCTTATATTGTTGTGGTTGAAGCTGAAGTATTTCAATATTTCACACTAAAAACGTATAATCTCACCATAAAGAAGGCTGTAAAACACTGTGAAGCAGTATATAAGTCAAAGTGCTATTGTTATAATGGTCCTATCTGGTACTAGTGGAAGTAATAATGGAGGCAATGACCACAGCAGAAAATATAATAATTCTAGTCAAATGACAAGCCATTGCTTGTTTTCTTAAAATGGTTAGATACTTAACAATGAGAGAATTCAACTGGAGCAACCCAATCTAATAAATAATCCCCTAATAGTCCCCCATTAATATGTGGTATTTGGTCTCCCAAATACCACATATTAATCCTTGAACTGATTATTTTGTTATACATGTACACCAGTAGTGGGATTCAAAAATTTTTACTACCGGTTCTGTGGGCATGGCTTGGTGGAAGTGGCATGGCTTGGTGGGTGTTTGCAGGGGAAGAATACTGTAAAATCTCCATTCCCTCCCCACCCCACTAACCTGCTTTCCAGCTCTGTTTTCCTATGCAGGGCAATAAAAGAAGACCCAGCTGATCAGCTGGGACTCGGGAGGCAGTCAATAGATGGGGGCGGCGAAGAATACTGTGAAATCTCCAATCAGAGGTGGTATTTACTGGTTCTCCAAACCACTCAAAATTTCCGCTACCGGTTCTCCAGAACTGGTCATAACCTGCTGAATACCACCTCTGGAATATATATTTTAGACAACTCTGCAAGGATCTTCAATCATCCAAGTATAGGTAGTCCGCAGGTTACACCTCTGATATACACACACACTAACACACAGACATATATAAAATCATTTACAGAAAGTTAAAAAAATGTTTTAATTTTCCCTAAATAACCATTACCATTTTCATTCTTCTCCTTTAAATCTCTGGTGGATTAGACAGCCTTCTGCAGCCCAATTTTAATAGACATCACACTATAGTATATTCCAAACATTAGGGGGGATTGCAGCTTTATATTTAATTATAGAACTGAATATTAATGAAAAAGACTGGATGCATCTACAGTCACAAATAGGGGTGCAGCAATTTCAGCTGCATAAAGGAGGCCATGAGCAAACATGGCCTTGTCTCACCTTCCCAACTCTACCCCTTCCTTTGCTGGGGTGCACTAATTGACGGAGGAAGCAACTGATAGTTAGAAGTTGTAGAAAGACTAGGCTGGGAGAAAAAGATCTCCCTACATGTCTGCCACTTTTCATTTCTGCCTCTCCCATTGGCTTCCTCCACTCCATCCCAGTTGGATATAGGTACAGCAGAATGGGAGATCAGTATTATTCAGGGCAAGAGTGTCAAACTGGTGACCCGCGGGCCAGATGCATCATGCACAGGCCACAGCCATCCTGGCTCTGCAAAGGCAAAGATCACATGATACGATCGAGTTTGACACCTATGATTCAGGGTCTTGTTTTGTTTATTTATTAATTTATTAATTTATTTATTTAATTTGTTATCCGCCCATCTTACCAAAGGGTAACTCTGGACAGCTTACGGTTCCATAGCCATTAGTCATTAGCCACTGTTCCATTTCACAGTCATTGATCATACCATGGTAAGACAGCCAGAACAGATTCAGAAACAGGAAGTAGGAAGCAGTGCAATATGGCATCTTTCAAGAAATTTGGGCAAAGCTGACAAGAAGGAAAGCAAACTCCCAATATAAAGATATCAGAAGACACTCCCTGTCAAAGTTGGCAGAAACAAGTTTGCCTTGCTGGTGTGGTCTTTGCTAGCTGTGCTATCCATAGGTTGAGAGGCCCAACCTGAGTTGCAGTGTTCTCTCAATATGGGCTGTGAGTTCCTAAAAAGACTTGGAGGTTTCATGTGTCCTACGGGCTGCAGATTTGAGACCTCGGCACCCTAATGAGCTCAGACTGAAAAAGGACTATATATTAAAATGTAAATAAAATTAAATATAGATCTGAACATTGCACAGCATTGAGTAAATCAATTTCTGTAAGGAAATCATTGTATGACCGTAAGTTTAAATGTCAACTCATGAGAATAATTTACATTGAAGAAAATATATAATACATCTATCAGCAGAATGAACTTTCTTCTCTATTTCAAATTGTCTTGTAAAACTCTGTTCATAATGAAATACTGTCTGAATAGCTACATGTTCTGATATACATACATACATACATACATACATACATACATACATACATAAATATGCCTAAATATAAGATATTTGAATGCTAACACTGAAAAAGAAAACCATTAGAACTCACTGAGGTATATTAAAGAAAATGAGTGTCTGTGCTTTTTTATTCAACACTAAGTTTCTCATACACACTGCCAATGAAAAGGAAAGACCTATAACCCAACTGGATGGATAATTTGATCAGAGTATTGACAATGACCACAGCAAAGCTGAAGCCTTTCAACAAAGGATGGACAGAAAAGAAATTTTCTAAAGCATGTTGGGAGGTGAATCCAGAACCAAGCAACATTTGGGAAAGTCGGAATAAGGGGCTTGGTTCTCACAATGGCCAACCAACTGCACAAGGAAGCCTACTAGTCTCCCAGCAGATGCCTTCAGAGACAGTTGCATCCTAGTCAAGGATAATAGACAGTGATCCCCATCAGGTCCATCCGTGAATTTGTTGAATCTTTTTTTGAAATTAGCAGAACTGGTAGTTGTTACCACATCTTCCAGTGAAGGAGTTTCAGCCATTGGGCATCAGCCCTCATAATAGCGTACTCATTTAAAAGCTTGTCAAGTATAGCTTTCTAGTTTACACCTAAGGGGATTTAGGATTAATTGAACATTAATTAATTGAATATTTCGCAGTTTTAGATGCTCTAGGATGCTTCACAATTTTCACGTGCTGGCAAAAAGACTTATGTGTTTCCCAGGTTTAGATTAAGAAATGATTTCATAATAGCTTGAGTAAACCTTAATCCTGATAATAGTTGTGAATAAGCTTATGAATTATTTCCCACATTTCTAGGTTGGTTATTTAAATTAGGCAACAACAATATCCCTTCCCTCCCCATCTTCCTAACATCTTCAATCCGGCTACCACCAAATTATCAGCTAGCTCCTTCTTTCAATTTCCATATCTATTCCTGATTTTTCTCAGACTTCCTACTGATTCCCCATTCCCCTCTTTTCAAGGTCTTTCAACCATGTATCCTAATTTCCTCAGTGCCTTCCCACTGCTGTTATTAATCTTCTTGCCAATCCTTTTCTATTTTCAATTCTGTACCTTACAATAATTGTAACATGTAAAAGGTATATTTTATTCAATTTAATACAGATAAAAATGAAGTATAACTTGAAAAAAATTGACTGGTTCCATGACCCACACAAGATTCCTTAAAATGAAGGGTCCTTGGTGCTCACTGAGCTTGCTTGTTTTCTTGCAGATGTTTCATTATCCTAACTAAGTAACTTCATCAGTGCTGTTTACTGTCAGTTTATATTCTGGTGACTTGCCTGTCTGTGTGGGTGAAGGCAGCGTTAGAGATTCTTTGGTTGGGCTGTTTACTGATGGCTCTTTTAACAGTTTCTTGATTGGTGTATTGCTTACTTGATTTTTGGTCTGAGGTTAAACTTGGAGTTAATCTATGCCAGTGATGGCTAACCTTTTCGGCACCAAGTGCCCAAAGCATATACATGTGTGTGCATCCCAAAAAATGCGACCCCATGCGCTTTTGCATGTGTGTGTGATGCACACATGACTCTTGTGCATGCACCCTGTGGGCCAAGCATGACTCCCGTGCATGTACCCCACCTCATGCATGCATGCACAACTCCTGTGTGCACCCTGCGCATGCTTGCACAACTTCTGCATGTGCACCCACGCATGCACGGCAGAGACCCAAAGACTAGCTGCCCAGCAGGAGGCACAAGCATGCATGCGTGGCAGAGTTGAGCTGCAGCAATAGCTCATGTGCTCAGAGAAAGGGCTCTGCGTGCCACCTCTTTGCCATAGGTTCGCCATCACAGATCTATGCTGATCTGAGTACTGATTATTGGTGGAGAGGTGCTGGAGTCTTTTGCTTTTTTGGGCAGGTTAATTGTCTTTTTGCATAATCTATAGATGTTGTTAATGTCTATGTGTTTATTGATTCCTGATTTGTCAGAGTGCCAGGCTTCTAGAAATTGGCCTGGTCTAGAATTGTCACATTTTCCAACTGAAACTATGGTTAAATCTTAGAGAGCGCTAAGGACCCCTCATTTCAACCCTGAGCTACAAATATTCTCCTTTATTGATACCTTAAAATGTAGCTGTTATATCTACATGTAAAATCATATTGATTCAAACTCTTCCCAGATCATATCACCAGACCATAACCTCAGCATCTCAGCAGGACCTCTACATTCAGAGTCTAATTTTGTAAGGATTCAAGCAACTTCCTCATCCAAACGGATAGAATATTTCTTACAGAAGCCTTACCTAGCAGAAAAAAAGTCCACCCTAGAAAGAGCCACCGGAAAGTTATTGGTGGTTGCAATAAGAGAGACAAATATTTTGCCACCCTTGTTGCCATGATGTAATCACTAATATGAGCTTTTGCAACCTCTGGTGTCTCCGTGGTTAGAATGCAATATCGCAGGTTACTTCTGCTGACTGCCAGCTGCCTGCAATTTGGTAGGTCGAATCTCATCCAACTGAAAGTTGACTCAGCTTTCTATCTTCCGAGGTGGGTAAAATGAGGACCCAAATTGTTGGGGACAATAGGCTGACTCTTTAAACTGCTTTACAGAGGGCTGTAAAAGCTCTGTGAAGCAGTATATAAGTCGACGTGCTACTGCTAAGTGAATTTTCTTCCTACACTAAAAGCTGAAATCATTTTCTATTCATTTCTGATGCTGAGAACCTCTGGATATTTCCAGCTTCTAAAACCAATATTCAGCTTCTAAACCACATGAGAATTTAAATTCCCTTCAGATTTCTTTCACACTATAATTATTATGTAGCATTATATAGACCAGAAACTTTATGCAAGTAATTTGGAATTAGACAAGTACATATAGTGCTGCTTGATTTGATGCCTGGCTATCTCCTTGTCAAAGGCTAGAATGCTTAATTATGTTTTATTTGATATGTACTGGATAAGATGTAAACTACGGCTTACAAAATACTATAACTAGATTTATGCATGGCATTAAACCAAAGTCAAACAACCCTATGACTTAGTATGATGTATGAGCCCTAAAACTGACTTAATTTGTCTTGCACTTGTATTTACTTTATCCTGAGAAATAGTTGGCGACCTAATCCTAATTTTTAGTTGCATTTAACTCTTTGTAATTTTAATTGTTATTATATTTATAATTGCCTTTATATTTCTAGTTTTATTACAAATAAATCAATAAACTACTTTTCACCTCAGAGTTCAGTCCAATAAAGTTACATCCTGCTAATTGCTGGTCAAACTTCCTAATGTGAAAAGCAACATATGATACATATTTTATCATAATCTTTTCAAGAGACATGTTTTTACTATTTACAAAAAAAGGTTGCAGTATTCCCTCTTTGGATTTACTGGGTAGATTAAATTCAGTGGTCAAATTCAGTTGTAAAACTTGTAAAGGATAATACTCTCTAGAGTCATGCAATGTAGAATTACAAATCATCACTCAAGCAAAAAACTAGTGCTAGAATGAATTAAGCAGAAAACGGAGAGAAAGCACAAGCAAAAGGATTAAATACCTGCTGCCATGCATCACTGCAATTTACATTTTGCCTGATTTAAGCAACAACCATTCTCAGGCAAAAATATAAATAAATAAAAAATACAGAGCTCAAAAATACTTTGCTCAAACTCCCTTCCAGTCTTAATTATCCTTGTCTCACAAAACCAAAACAAGCGAAAGCCATTAACTGGAATAAAGAAGCTACCACAACCCACTCACCCAAAAATTAAAATATCAGAATTAGCGTTATACAGTCTTATCAAAATAACTGCAAATTACTATCTTTCCTGCAACCCACTCAGCTCTCAGCAGTGCGAGCAGCTATGTTATATTGCCTAAAGCAAAGAGACCAGTTCCGATTACTGGTAATCATTATGCCAGGGGTTTTTTGGTTATATTTAGTGCTTCACAACTTTTGACTTGTTTCTGACACCACAGAAAGAGCATTTGTTAATTTAAAAATTATTAGGAAAATTGCTAGGCTGTTCTTCCATGTTGAAAACCTTCAGAGCAGTTTACAGATTATGAAAATTTCCATAGCTAAGCAAATGAATTGTTAAGTGGGTTTTGTTCCATTCTATGATCTTTTTAGCCACAGTTTTTTATTAGTTTATAGTATAAAATACTAAAATATAAGAACAAATGGTAGGAAAAATAGGGGAGGGAAAAGGGAAGGGAAAAATACAGAAAAGAAGGGAAAAAGGAAGGAAAGGCATTGCCTTCCGACTCTCTTTGGTGCAGTAAAATCAGATAGTAACATCAAATACCAAATTTTTACTTTTACATAGTAGCATAAATTCATCATCATCCTTTTTTAACAAACCCACAATCTCTTCTGGGGGTGGAGTCTGGGCAATTGAATGGAGCTAAGTGTTTACTGGCTGGATGCCCTTCCCGTCACCATTTCTATATCAACAAATCTATCTAATCAGTGAAACCCAAAATGAAAGTTTCATTTTTTTTCACACCTCAAGTTGTTAAGCCAATCACAGCAGGTGTAAAGTGAATCATGACTTCCCCCATTGACTTTGCTTGTCAGAAGACAGCTGGGAAGATTATATCAGGACAGTGGAACTGACATAAATATGAACCAAATGCCAAGCATCTGAACTTTGATCACTTGACCATGGGGATGCTGCAACAGTTGTAAGTATGAAAGCTAGCCATATGTCAGTTTTTTCAGTGCCGCTGAAACATCAAATGGTCACTAAACAAATGGCTGTTAAGTCAAGGACTACTTATACAATGGGTCCTCCAATAAACTAAATCTGATCATCAAGCTACCCGAAATACTACTGCCTTTCCCTTAAAAAAGTAGTTACTTTCCAAAATAGGATAGTGTTAATGCAAATTTGACCTAACATTTAATATCAAGACAAATAGTTTTTATCATGCAATTATGGTTTACCTAGAATGAAAGGGAGAAACAGTAGTCACAATTCCAGGATAAATGTATGTATCCAAAACTAGAACCAAATCTAGTTAAAGGGAAAGAGAAGGGAAAATAAAAGGAAGAGGGGTTCTAACAGCCCACAAACTCTGTATTACTCTTGCCTAGGCAAAGAAATGTTGTGACCTTATATCCAAACATCTGAAAACAGAATGAAGAGCCCTATTCATATGGAGCAAAGACCTAGAGCTTTCTAATCAAGTATCAATATCTTTAATTTAAAAGCTCTGAATTAATGTATTGACTTCAGTTGACTTAGTAATTATATTTTTCCAGTTTTAATTAGGGATCAGAACATATGCAATTTGTAAAGAAAAGGGAAATGGGTTAAAATTAGCAGAAATAGGAAAAAATAGCCAAACTTTTAAAAAAGAGCCAACTCTTTTTTTAAAAGTTCATCAGAACTCTGTTATTAATCATATTAAAGCTTTAGATCAAATCTTCCTTATGCTTTCTATATGATGTGGTTTTTAGCACCTACGATAAAAGCCTCATGACACCTTTACAGAACCAGATATTCACTATTCAAGAAAGTACAGTTCTTCCTTCAAGTCCTTTTAGAATGAATAATACAACTTTCAGAGCTTAATTAAGATTAATGTGAGAACATCATAACTCACACATCAAGATCTGAAGGCCAGATATCTCAGTATGGACATGTTATGCTTTAGTCAGAAGAAGAATGAAAAAAATTGACACTCCGAATCATATCTGAAACTTCCTAAAGGCCTTTCCAAGTTCCCCAAGGTGTCAACCTAGTAATTGTGAAATTTCTGTTCAATGATCCATTAGATGAGAAAACAAAGGATCAAGTATAAATGCTTTTCAGAGCCTTAAGGATTACTGGCTGCAATCCAAAAACAAAAGCAACTTGTTGCCAATAGTTTATGGGCTTAAATATGATTTTGAGTAACTTCACTTTTTTGTTTAACGGGCATGCAACAGTTCCTACTTAAAATTGACTTTCCTTTTATTATAAAAAAGAACAATTGGATGAATCCCAAATTATGGTAGAATATTCAAGAACATAATTGAACAAATCAGTATGGATATGGCATTTTTCATTTATTAAATAACTTGAAGTGTTATCTTAAAGTATATTTTTGTACATACATTTTAACAGGAAGTAGTTAATTAATATTCTAATTAAAGAGCATAACACAAAGTCATAATTAAAACAAAAGCATGAATTTGTAGGGAGGAAAACTGCTACTTTGCTTCAACTTTATCTCCTTGGGACAATACTTATTTGATGACTACACCAAGCAACACAAGGACAAAGAAAATAATTATTTGGAGCTTTCAAGAACAGTTCAAATCATCCCATCAATGGGATGGTTAGGATTTCTGTGCAAAATATCTTGATAATTTGCCAGATTATACATTATTATATGAACTTCAAAACGGTAAATGTGTTATTAAGAAATAAATAATTCAGTTAAGGAAGCAGTGATAAAGCCTAATATTAATAAAACCAAGGTAAAGAACAACTGTTCTTGAAAAAATTACTAATTGGCTAGTAATCATTGAAAAATACGTAATATGCAAAGAATGTGTTACTCTGTTGCTGAGAGTTGACTGATATGGGAATTAGAGAAGACCTGATGTATATATCAAACGATAAATTCTTCCTTTCTTTCTGGTATAGCACCTGGAATCTAGTCTCAATTCCAACATGATTTAATTTTGTGCGGTATGTCTAAATTCCTCAGTTTAGAGAATGACTGTTGGGAGAATAAAACATATGCTATGGACTATACTCTGGATTCAATGGAGGAAAAGCAGATTAAATATGTAATACATATCCCAAAATAAAACTTTCTGCTCATGAGTAGTGCAGTATTTTGGATTATTCTGCATCCCAAGTACAGTTGATTTTTCCTTCTACAAAGCCTTTGGGAAATAAATATTTTGATAAATAGCAAGCATATATATAACAAGCTTTGATATTGTTACTTTGCTATCTTAGACAACTTGTATGAACCCAGCCTATGTGTCTATGGAGTTTCTCAGTCATCTAGATCATGGTTATCCCAAAGGTGCTTTTTCAAGAAGCAACTGGACATTTTGGGTTGTTGTTTTTTTTGAAGATGTTTCACTTCTCATCCAAGAAGCTTCTTCAGATGAGAAGCAAAACGCCTTCAAAGAAAAACCAGAAAGTCCAATTACTTCTTGAAAAACCACCTTTGGGAGAACACAGCCTATGTAACCTGCGTTACAATTCATCAAAGAACTAAATCATACTGCACTATAGCCTACTCTATTAATTAGATATTAGTAAACTGAAATTATTGTGGAAACTAAACATATGGGCTGTAAATTTGGTTTGATAGACTGACTCATTAAAGCCATATATGAATAATTCACAAAAAATAATAATCGGCTGTGCTATATTTTAAGCTAATTTTAATTTCTGAATATTGCAATACAGCATATGAAATGTTGATGCTTCTCTTCTGTATACTAACATCAGTATATTATGTTTTATGTTACCACATACTTTATTTTTAAGTATTACTTAAGAATTAATACTTTATCCCACTAAGTAAAAAGCCAGTTTGTTACAGTTGTTAAGGCACCAAGCAATGTCTAGATCAAATTTTAAACTGCCAGAATGAAGCCACCATCTTGGCTCTGTCATTGGCCAAAAATGTCATTATCGGTACATGTTTCTGGTACCAACAGATGGGCTGGGCTCTGCGTCTCTCCACATTCACAAAGCATGTTGTTATCTGCTAAGTGCCTCCACTTTAGACAGTAGGCTAAAAACCTAGGAGTTCTAGTCCCACCTAGGTCTAAGCCAGTGGTGGGATTCCACATTTTTTCTTACTGGTTCTATGACAGCACACTTTGCACATGCACGCAACATTCAAAAATCATCCTCTGTGTCAGCGCTAGTGAGATGAGCTGTTTTTTAGCTCAGCCTGAGGCGTGACAATCTGCTCTGTTACGTGAATCAGCTGAACTAAAAAACAAGGGAATATAGGACAGGAAAGGGCAGGGCAGGTGGGCGGGACCAGCCAGAGGTGGTATTTGCTGGTTCTCCGAACTACTCAAAATTTCCGCTACTGGTATGCCTGAACCAGTCTGAACTGGCTGACTACCACCTCTGGCCTAAGCCACTCTTTCTCAGCCCTAGGAAGAAGGCAATGAGAATTCATTTCTGAAAATGTTGTCAAGGAAACTGCACAGACTAGTCCAGGCAGCCACAAGGAGAGAAGACTGCCCTGAAGGAACACACACACATAAACATACACATACACACTTTTATTTATTCATCAAACTTAGAGACTGCCCATTTCACCCTGTCTCCCACTCTACAGAGAATTCAGTAATTTGCAAGTTTCTTTGCTTCTAAACAATTAACAATTCAAAGCATTTACTGTGATTGCAAAAGGAATTAAATATTTTTCCAATGTAGCACTCAAAGTGCATTAAGAGTATCAAAACATGTTTTGAACACTTCTGTCTCAAGAAAACAAAGAAAAATATGGACACAAAACTCTAAAGAATCAGTGCCATTCCTATGAGCGTCCAAGGAGCAGGGAAAGTGGTAAGTGATGGAACCTGCATTGAGACATTGTGGAACAAACGTGGCTCTTTTTGTACGTGACCCTTTTTGTACTGTGTCTTAATATTGCACACAAATGTGTAAGGGACGAAACTTGCTTTAGGACAATACCATATATTTTTTTTTCATTTTCACAAAATTTCCACATGTGGACACTCCTAATTATACTTCAACTTTGTCAAATTTCCTTACTAGTAGGTCTAACAGCACATAGTAACACTGAGCCGAAAATCTTCAACCTGGAAACTTTTCAGGGCTTTAAAATACTATATTTGTTTACTTCATGCTGACATTTTCCATGAATGGGAAAGCAAAGCCAGTGGGTCATGGCAGTAGGAGCACAGCTCAAGTATATAATAATTAGAAATACTGAAATCCCAGAGGCAGTGAGAATCATGATAATTCGTAAGATTTGCACAATACACATGAACTTAGGTCTTCAATTTCCAAACAGAAAGTAGATTCTCAAGAGAAAAAATAGGATTGTCTATAATATATTTAAGGCATCTACTAAGATATTAATAGAATATGATTAAATAAAATATTAATAGAAAACAGACAGCCAAAAATGAGTACAACAAAGCTGCCATCGATCTCCGCTATTTTTTTAAAAAAACCAAGCAAGTTATTTTATGTGGGGAAGAAAAGTCTGTTATTGTTTACAAAAGGCTTAATGCATGTCTGCTGGTTCATATCATGAATTAAAAAGCTACAGAATTTGATAAATGGAAAGAACTCAGATAATCTCTCTTGCTGTATATATGTGTGTCTACTGAAGATGTTCAAACCATCCCTAGCAAATAATTTAATACAGAACTTCTATTTAAATGAAATATAATTGGTTTACATACTGTGATTGTAGAAACATTTAGCAATAGACTAAGTCACTTACTTAAGCCAGAGGAATCCTGTTGAACTGTAACTCAAACCCTGCCATTAGATATAACCAAATTTCAGGGGTGGTGGGTGGGGATGGGAATCAGCTTCCCCAAAAGGTTTCTTGCTTCCAGTTTTCTACACTAGATACATATGGACAAAGGCTACAAACATAAATTATAAATGATTACATTTAGTTAATTATAGCCCTGCTCATACAGTTCTATTTTATTTGCTTACATTCAAATAACAAGAGTTACATGCAGCCCATCATACATCAGATATTTACTATCTATAGAGAGAATTCACATACACACTCAGATACACATATTTATTAGAGTGATACAGTGGTAATGGTAGGTCATTCAGAGTATTAATATTTATTAATTAGTAAACCTCACAGGGTTGCTGTTTTCAGGGCAATAGGAGGAGAAAAGTGTGTTGGGTAAATTCCCTACCTTGAGTTATTTGAAAAAGTAATCAAGGCAGAATATGAATGAATGAATAAATTAATTAATTAATTAATGAAATTTGCATTACATATATACAAAAATATGGTGTGTGTTATTTCTAATTCACTTTAACTTTATTTACTGATATGTTCAACAAGATAAACCTACACAGAATGAATTCAGATTGATCTTTGTAGAGGTTTCCAGTAACTAACCTTTTTGTCGACTGTATATGAATCTTTTCTTTAAGATGTTTTTAAGAAAAGTCCTAGTCTTATACCTACACCAAACTACCTTACTTTCAGTGTAAGTATATAGTGTAATTGCTAAATTACACTTGTGTAAACATGATGTCACATCATGATTTCACTTATATTCAAAAGGTTATATTCAAACCAACTGTTCTGGGTAATATAAATAATAATACAAAATACATAATGAAACACAAGCAGAAAAACAGCATGTAGTTTATTGTACCATAATGGATAAAAGGAAATTAAAATCTGTTCATAGATGGTACTCATTATAAAACAGAAGACCAAGTGTCCTAGCTCATGATTCTTTGTAAATACTTACTTATGATTAGAAAATTCATAAGAAAAATATATTGTGGATGACTGATTAAAAACAACAGCAATATACCCTTGCAATATTTTTTTAAAAATGTAATGTTTTATCTCTAATGTAACCAAGAACAAAACAAACTTGCATAAAATATGTGGAGTAGCTGAATACATTCAATTCACTTTATCATCTAGAAATCAATACACTGTTGGATATATAATGATGGAACAGCAACCAGATAAATAGAATATAAGCACCTATCCCCAGAAGGAATAGTATACTGTACTTTCACTAGAAAACTAAAAAAACACCCTCTTCTACAAACCGATATCTATGGAGAAAATGTGTCCACATTTTATGAAATACATAGTTGAAGAAAATGGAGGCTGGTGAGCTAACTTCAACCAGCAAATGGGAATGGTAGAAGTATGTCCTTATTCTTTCTGAACGTACCTTTAGAGAAGCTTATTTCATCCATAAAAATAGGAAAAGTAGTGGCAACTAATGGTCTGCAATACTTGGATTCTTAGCAAGCAAATAAACACACCCAGGAAAATGTATCTTTTGAGTTAAGGAGATATAAAAGAGGCAGTGACAGGAGTCAACTACATGCCTATGTGTCATTGCTCCTTGAAACTTCCTTAAGTGCATATTTTCCTGAACTTTCAGTTCAATTTCACATATCTATGGAATTGCTATTGCATTCAGTTACCAATTCATCTAATTGCAGAAGTTATACAAGCATGCAGGAATTTGGTGTCAAAATTATTTCATCTCAAATTGGATGACAGAACTGAATTATATTTGCAACAAATAGCAGCAACACCAATGATACCTTATGTGCCCACTTTTGACTATTTTCTTATCCACTTTGCTTAACCTCCCATCTCTAAGCATATCATTAAACAAAATAAGTTACTGAACTGAATTCCTACTTATACCACAACTAGATATTTATATGATAGTGGATATTGGGGGGAAAAACCTGAGATTTTGTTTTAACCCACAAAATACTGAAAATGGTGCAGCTGTATTAGCTTATATTATAACGTGGAATTCAGAGAATCTGAAATGAAATTCCTTCAAACTTAATTTGCATTTTTGTGATACTGTATAAAATATTGGAAATCCAATATTTAGTTCAAAATTTCAAAATTCAAGATTTCTGCTGTGCCCTTTTTCTCTTCCCTTTCTTCCCCCCTCCCAGAATTTCCATGAAATATTTCCAAAAGTAAATGAATTGAACCTTTGTTTTTCATATGTTCTCCATAAAAGAAAATATACACAAACTCCACAACAGGCTACCCACATGCTGATATGTGCATCCTGCTGCCCAACGCGTGGATAACATTGTCAGCTTGAATAGAGACATTCAACTAATAAGGAACAGACCATACTTTGAGAGGATGAAAAACAAATTTAATCCCCGAGCATCAAATAAGTGATCAGTCCTGTCAAAGCAGAGCAGCCATCTGTTCAGCACCATGCGGATTGTTCCCAGTTGAATTGTCAGAAACACAATACATACTCCTGAGTACTGAATACTGAGTGATCCTAGGAATTATGCATACAGCGCAGTATTTCACAAGACTGTCATAAACAAATTCCAGGTAAGTTGCATATTACTTTTTATTGTGCTTCTACCCATTTTATATCTTGGCTCCATTATTGTCATGTAGGATTTACCACAAAGGGTGTTACCAAAGTAAATGTGCAAGCATGGATCTGATCAAAACCAATTTGTTCTGTGTGATTTGTGGAATAAGCCCTGATACATATTTTATTCATCGTAATCTGCATCCAAGCAAAAGAATGTTAATGTTGCCAGGGAAGGAAAATGTTACCAGCACTACAAAAGAGGGATGCAAACAGTTTATAATATTTGTTTCAACTGCAAAATAGATAATCTGTCACATCAACTGTCTTATAACACCGCAAACAAAACTGGTCTTGTTTTTTATATGTGACTTTTAAACATATAGGCATGTTATGTTATATGACATATTCAATATATTCATATCATGTCTTTTATAGTTTACTTGATTTTAAGTAGGATTTTCTTTCCACTGGATTCATTTATTTTAGCCCACATACTTCAATATTTAACTGTGTACTCAGTGCCAATGAAAGCTAATATTTAAAAAGCAATGTAGTTGGTGAACATCATTTTATTTTTCAGTTTCAATACTTTTTAAATTTAGATATGATTCATTTCACAGGCCTAATATGAAATGAAGAATGGAAATTTGATAATGAGTCAAGGATATACTTCAAACTAAGTTTCTTTATATCTGCTTTGGGGAAAAAGAAAGTCAATAAGCCCCCCAAAAATCTGTACCATTTTTCATAAATATATAATAAAATATATCTTTCAAAAATGAGGAAGATGGATGTAAGAGGTTTTCCAACTAAGTATTTTTATCCCTGTAACTGAGCCCTTGAATATTTCAGGTTGGTAATATCATTCAGTATTAGATATATCTCTATTCAGATCAGTGAATTTTCTTTTACCATTGTTTTTCTATCTTAAGAGATAATCTCCTTCATCTATTTCCAAATGCTTAATCATGATATCTTCAATCTTCTCCAGATTGGAATAAGTGTTCATAGTTCATATACTAATGTCCTTGTAGCCCATACGATGATAATATAATGGTTAAGAAAAGAAAAAAAATCCAAGAAATCCTCAAAAGCAAATTATTATGGGGCAAAACCAAAGTCTCTCAGGACGACTTCTAGATATGTCCTTCTAAAAAGACTGGCATCTTAACACCTCAATATTATTCAACCCTTTTCACATCAGATGACTGCTGCCTTGAAAACTGACTGAAATAAAAATCTAGAACATAAATATAAGAAGGAAAGACAAATAAAGAATACAGTAAATGATGATATTAAATGTTTCAAAGATGTTCAAGAAATACTTCTATCAAAACTCACCAACAGGTTATCCAAAGGTGCTTTTTCAAGTGGCGACTGGATTTTCTGGATTTTCTTTGAAAACATTTCACTTCTCATCCAAGAAGCTTCTTCATTTTTGAGCTGAAGAAGTCTCTTGGTTGACAAGCGAAATGTCTTCAAAGAACAATCAAGATCTGGATGATTAGGAATCTCCATAGTCACCAACACGTTACTTGAATTCAGAAATCCACAAAAAGAGCTCCTGCCCACAAAACTGACCTCAGACTGGAATTAATCCAAACATCAATATTACCTGCAACCTCCTTGATCATTTTCTTGAATACATGAAACACTTTAGTTAGGGTCTAGTCTTTTCTGGGTATGAAGCCAATATGCATAGGAATAAAGAGTGGTGATGAGATGCCTTCAGTAAAAGTTATTTCAAACAATGTTATCATTCATCTTCTATATTTTAGAGGTAAGCCTATTCTGTTACATGCCTTCTCACTTGCATCCAACCCTATTTGTATTAAAAGTGAGATACTGTTTTAAGCGCTTTTAGACTAAGCATGAAGAAAGCAAGGATACAGGAAATATGTTTTATATGAAGAATAAATTCTCATCACATTTAAGAAACAGGTTTGTTGCAACTATAATGTAAAAGGGAGTAAAAAAACTTTTATGCTATAACGATATCATAACAGAAAAAAACACTAGGTACTCTAATGAAGATATTGTTAGGTGGTAAGAAGTTAAGTAGGTCTTTGAATTATTTTTTATTCTATTTAACTGGTCAGTACAATTCAGTAGGCAAACATCTTTACAGTAATCAGCTGTCTGATGTCTTAATCATCCCATATTATTCTTCACATTAGTTATCTTCAGGTTTCAACAATTAATTTTCCACAGAGAAACATCACAACAGTAAAAGCATTTGATACAGGTCTGGCAAAAAAAGGTTAATTATGTATTCTCATGAGATCACTTGACATCAATGGCAAATGCTATTTGACAGGCAAATTTCATCTTTCCATTTAAAGGCAAGTTTCCCTTTCCATTTAAATCTTCCCTGGTGGAAAGGTTTTATTTTTCACTTTCACTGTCAATGCTGGCTATAGGGTAATATTTCAAACAAAAAATGCCTGTTTGTATCCGCCCTTTGTTCCAGTTACTAAGGATGCTTACTTCCACAGTGAAAACCTTTTAATTTCCCCTTCTCCTGATTCTAAACAACCTAAAACACAAAAAAATGGGATTTTTATGAGCATCCAGAATGAATAAAGGATTGCCTTAGTTTAAATTCAGCATTAAATATAAATCAAAGAGGGAATGTGATTCACACAGGTGACTTAGAGTTTATATTTTTATTGTATATTAGCTGTATTTAATTGTGGGTTTCATAATGACTTTTAAAAACAATTCTATTTTTGTTGTTGTTGTTAAAGTCTATCATGCCTTTCCTCTAGGAGTTCAATGTAGCATACATAACACTCCATTTTTTTTCCTTTACAAGAGACTGAGAGAAACAAAGACTTACCTAAAGGTAGATTTGCACATGGGTCTCCCTAATCCCAAACAGTCATAGGTATTCAGTGCACAACTACATTAAGACTTTAGATCTCAAAACTATTTAAAAAAACAACAAAAAACAAAAATGAACTTGCAAGCTGTACCACTTTTTATTAATATTATTCACTATAGCAGTGTTTCTCAAGCTTGGTACCTTTAAGATGTGTCAACTTTAACTCTCAGAATGCCCCAGCCAGCATTGGGAATTGCACTATAGTACACGTAGTCCTCTACTTACAACCATTCATTTAGTTTGAAGTTATGAAGTCACTGAAAAAAGTGATTTACAACTGTTTTTCACACCTACAGTCATCGCAGCACTTGTTCAAAATTCAGATGGTTGACAAATGGTTCATGTTTATGGTGGTTACAATATCCCAGGTTCATGGGATCACCTTTTCTGACTTTCTGGCAAACAAAGTTATTGGGGAAGCCAGATTAATTTAACAATTGTGTTGGCTAACTTAGCAACTGTGGTGAATCACTAAACAACTGTGGCAACAAAGGTTGTAAAATGGGGCAAAATTCACTTAACAAGCGCCTCGCTCAACAACAGAAATTTTGGACTCTATTGTGGTTTTAAGTTGAGAACAACCTGTAATAGTAATTCACAATAGTCCTTTGCACTACTCTTTATGCTGTTTTTATGAAGGAAAAAGCTGTAATTCCTCAACACCAATCCTGTCACTGCCTTTCATGTGCAAGATCTGGCTGATTACAATTTGTGAATTATTCGAGATTGGAGCGGAATTCTCAATTGATTAGGTAGAACCTGAATGAATACGTTTGGGATCAGAAGCTAAATAGGACTGGGCATGTTGATTAACTCACATAAGACTATCAGGGCATTTGAGACTTCATGAACACTTCTCCATCAGTATAGTTGCCAAGAAAACTGTGTGAGTATGTTCATGAAGTCAC
Source organism: Bungarus multicinctus (assembly GCA_023653725.1). Lineage (NCBI taxonomy): Eukaryota > Metazoa > Chordata > Lepidosauria > Squamata > Elapidae > Bungarus > Bungarus multicinctus. Next base: position 39,461,209 of record CM042838.1, on the reverse strand, counting down.
CAAGATTTTACTTTTACCAAATCTGCTCTACCAGTTTTCAAGAACTACAGTACTTTGGTGGCATTATGGGACTATACGGGGGGCTACCCTTGAAGAAAATTCAGAAGGTATAGTTGGTACAGAACTTGGAAGTACAGTAAGTTCTGGAGGCCTCTAGGTTGGTACTTATGATACTGCTGAGTCCAATTCAAGGTATTGACCTTTATATGTCCTCTGTGGCATATAGTTATCTGAGAACCCCTGTGAGACTAGCCTGCTCCATTCACTCCAGCAGAAGGGGTCTGCTGCAGACCCCATCTGCTAAGGAATTCTGGCTGGTGGGATTAAGGAAAACAATCTTTTCCATTGTGGCCCTTCCCCTGTGGAACATTCTGTCATTGGAAATGAGAATTATTCTCAATCGTTTGACTTTCTGGAAGGATATCAAAATCTGATTTTCCCAGTTGTCTTGGGGCCGCAAAGTGGGAAGTCAAGGTAGCTGACAGAATAAGAAGAAAATCTCATACCCATGCCATCCATCTCCTTAGTTCTAGCTTTTTTATATAGCTTTTAAATAATTTGCTTGTTTTTGTATTTATCTTTTTACCATCTGTAAGCCCTCAGAGTTGCTTTATTGACGAGGGGGTCAGCATATAAATTTAATAAATAAATAAAATTATTAAGGAGGTCTCTTGGAGAGGTGTGGCTTGAGGTTCTGGTTGCTTGAGGTGCTCTAGTAGTCAATGACCCAGAATCTAATTCCTGGACCAACAAGACATATATTTCCTGAACTTGGGTTATCCTAGGGACATGTTACAAATGAACAGATTGGTAAAAGTACCCAACATGTTTTAAGATTCTGGTTGTGATTATGGCATTATAAAGGAAATACACAACCTGAGATTGTCAGGTTAAAATTGGGAGCTAAAAGCTAGCAATATAAAATTATATAATATAATCGCCTGGATTACTGTAATGCTCTCTACATGGGGCTCCCTGCGGGGAGCACCCGGAGACTCCAACTGGTACAAAATGCGGCCGTGCGGGTGGTTATGGGGGCATCACGAAGTTCCCATGTGACGCCTCTCCTGCGCGAGCTGCATTGGTTGCCGGTGGTTTTCCGGGTTCATTTTAAGGTTCTGGTTTTGACCTTTAAAGCGATCCATGGCATTGGACCAGGTTATTTGCAGGACCGCGTTCTGCCGGTAATCTCCCACAGACCTGTGCGTTTCCCACAGGGAAGGCCTTCTCCGGGTGCCGTCGGCTTCTATGTGTCATCTGGCGGCCCCCGCCCTCTGGAATGGTCTGCCTCTAGAAATATGCACTAATACGGATCTGAGAGCTTTCAGACGTGCATTAAAAACCTGGCTCTTTGAGCAGGCCGGCCTAGGCTGACATAGGGTTTTTAATTTAGTATTTGCGTTTTAATTGGGTTTTTAAAATTTGGGTTTTAATTAACTTATTGGGGGAGGGTATAATTTTAGACAGCCTAAATTATTTAATCTATTTTTAACTTTTGTATATTGTAAAGGGGTTTGTGGTTGGCTGTGCACCGCCCTGAGTCCTTTGGGAGAAGGGCGGTATATAAATAACAAAATAAATAAAATAAAATAAATAAATAATACAAGTAAGACACTAGTACAGGTAGTCCTTGACTTACAACAGTTTGTTTACTGACCATTCAAAGTTACAAAGGCACTGACAAAAGCGACTTATGGCCATTTTTCACACTTACAACCGTTGCCACATCCTCATGATCATGTGATCAACATCCAGATGCTTGGCAATTGATTCATATTTATGACAACTGAAGTGTCTCAGAGTCAGAGTGATCCCCTTTTACGACCATCTGACAAGCAAAATCAATGGGAAAACCAGATTCACTTAACAACTATATTATTAATTTGACAAGTGCAGTGATTCACTTAATAACTGTGGCAAGAAAGATCGTTAAAATGAAGCAAAACTTGCTTACCAAATGTCTTGCTTAGCAACTTGGGCTCAATTGTGGTCATAAGTTGAGGACTATCTATAGTAATGTGGAAATGAACACATTGCTCATTACAGTACTGTTGCATGAAGATATTTCTTTCTCCAGATCAAAGCAGTCTCTAACCTCCAAAGTATAGGTTTGATTCCTAGGGATCAATTTGACTTTGCTCTTCCTTTTTAAGTGTTAACATTCTAGATAGAAAAGCATTATTTTTAAAAAATCATATGAATATTATACAGGAAAATATTCTCTTTACAAAGTAAACTTCGCAAAGAATAATAATACTTCTAAACATTTTTTCCAATGGATGATAATTATTCAATCAATCCTGGTAAGTCTGATAATGAATTTAATTTTTGACTAATAATGATTTTTGTTTTAGAAAAGAAGTAAAGGACTTCTGGAACACAAAACAATGTATCACATCATCTGTTCCTTCATATTCTATACTGAATTGGCATACACATAATAAATTGCCATTCTTTAAATTTACAAGGCATTTTTAACAAGCTATTTGAAATATATGCAGTTCAATTAACCATTTAGTCTTACAACAATACTGTATATTAGGAATGCCAATTATATATATTGCACATATTAATGCAGATACTTTTTACTCATGTTGAAAAAAACACAAATGTGGAAAAATGCATTAGTTTAAATATTTCATTCTAAATATGAGGAAAGATTAAATCTCCTGACAAGCATGTTGTGTTATAGGCTTAAGGTCATGATGTGCAAGAAAGTGAAAATTGGACATTCATGGAATTCAGTCACTTCATATCTAGATTTTTTGGTGCAATAATGGGATAAAATTAACACAAAAACAATATAGATAGAAAAACAAATCAGGATATCCACATTTGAAATTCATTCTATTCTTTGTGGATTTTTAATATATGCTTAAGAACTTTTTATACACATTTTCAATATTACTGTCCTTGTTCAACCATAATCACAAGCACACAAATGAGCCTCCCCAATCATCCATATTTGCATGCGTGCTCATGCACATCACTCTCAAATCTTGTTTATATTGTATTAGAATATAATTTTGATTTATATCCATCCCTTCAGGCATACCCAGATTTTATTCTTGCGCTCAGGATAAAGTCTCAGAGGAGTTTCCTCCTAAGATAAAGATGAAAATTTTGATCTATTTTTATTTCTATCCATAGCTTCCAAAACTCCCTTAGTTCCAGACTGACCTTTTAACCACATTTTCCCTAAAGGAACGGTCGGTATACACACTCATAAACAAAGAGAGACACAACTTCATCTGTTGAACATTTAACATTGTTCCAAGATTTACTTCTCTGGACTTAAAATTTTCCCTGCAGGGGAAAATATATATTCTACAGCATTGGTTCTAAACCTTTTCTTTACCATGGGCTCCCTTTAAATACCTTTTGTGGCCACGGATTATGGCCACGAACCCCTAAAACTTAACTCAAGATTTAAGCCTTTCTTCAAGCCTTTGTGGATGCCCTGAGACAACATTGCAGCCCTCCCAGTTGAGAATTACAATTCTATAGGAATCCAGAATCCAGCTTTGTTCATAATAGAACCACATCTAAATTGTTCATCGATATAACAGTATTTCATTCAACTATAAGTGAAACTGAAATTATTATTTTTGTGTTATTATCATCTATAATTTCATGTGTTTGGTTTTGCTGCTGGCATGGCTGTACAAATTAAAACATAAAAGATTCATACCACTGAATAGGTCTTGCAAAATAAATAAAATTAGATATAGATATACTATAGATATAGATATATATTAAGAGCCTCAGTGGCACAGTGGTTAGAGTGCAGTACTGCAAGCTACTTCTGCTGCAGCCAGCTGCCTGCAGTTTGGCAGATCAAATCCCACCAGGCTCAAGGCTGACTCAGCCTTCTATGCTTCCGAGGTGGATAAAATGAGGATCCAGATTGTTGGGGGCAATAGGCTGATTCTGTAAACCATAAAGCACTATAAAACAGTATATAAATCTAAGTGCTATTGCTATACAAATGGAGGAAAGAAGGTATACTAAAAATTTATTATAAGAACTACATTAAATGTTGAAATTGGAAATTTAATTCTAAACACTCATCTCTTTGACACGTTTCCTAAGTACAATAACATATTTCTTTGAAAATGGATTGGCCTATGGGGCACCTATACTTTTGGTACAGCCTGTCTATATATCAAGATTTGTCCAATGTTTTCAACTTAACCAGGATAATAATAGATAACAGCATCTTCTTTCATTCAAAAAATATTTTTATTAAATCAAGCATTTTTAAAATCTGGCTTGTTCGTTCAATTACATTAAAAAATATTCATACAACCCATAAAGAACTTTGTAGCATTATACACACAACTGCTACTCCCAAATATGACTCAATGACAACATAAATATTTTAAAATTTAAAGTTTTAAAGTGAAAAGTAACAAATCATATTTAAGAAATAAAATAAATACCCATAATATTGATTATAATTTTCTCCTCATCACACAAGGGGAGAAATTTGGAACTGCTTTCAAAAAGAAGGAGCAAAGCAGAAAAAATCCCAAGCTTCCCACTCAGAAAAACTAATTCTCATATAGACTTTTGTGAAAATAGGTGACATATTTAATTATAACACATATACAATTAGACAACAATTTGAAAGAAGTACTGTTGCGAAATTCCTGATATGCTTACTTGATTTTTTTTTAATATATTTATTTATTCATCTATTAGAAACCAAATTGTTAAGCAACTAAGGGCACTGTATAAAAAGTAATAACACATAATTTTATGCTTGATAATGGTTTTGGATTTGATCCGGAGACTATAACTAATGCAAGACATATAATGTATAAACTTGCAATATCACTCTTCTTGATATTCTTGACAAAATAGAAGGCTAGGACTGCCTATGTCAGAATAAATATGAGATGCCAGAATTTATATTCCTTTCATCATCACTTCTAGGCCTAATGAAGTTCACCTTTCCTCTCTCAGATCATGGAGGCATTGCCTGATTTGCAATGATTTGATTTGCAATCTCCTTCAGATAGGAAATAATTGATTTTGCTGCAAAGGATACATCTAGGTCAATATCTTCTACATTTTTAGCTAAAGAACTCTGTCTGCCACTTTCTTCTACTGTTGGCCTTCATGGTAACCTGATGAAGAAGCAATATTCCCGTATTAAAGTCAATATTATATGATGATTAACTTATTATATTTTAGTCTGAAAAATGACATCTTCAAATTCCTATCAACATTCCCAGGCTCACTGGATGATTTGCATTTAGTCACTGTCTAGGTTTAATCTACTATGTTGCTGTTGAGACAAAATTAAGGGAGACCCTCATAAATGCAGTCTTTGGTGCAGGATAGAGAAAACATGATGGAAGTGCAATAAATAAATATACAGCTCAGATATTTCATAGTCATATGCATTAAAATTAAAGCCAATTCACTCAACTGGACTGGCTTTAAAGAAAACATTTAAGATGGCAGAGTGAAAATGAAGCATACATGATTTTGTTTTAAAAATCTAAAACAGGGAGCAAAGCTTATCTTCCCATATGGGGCTTTATGTGGGTCCCATACAGAAGGTTAAGGTCAGGAATGGGATTCAAAAATCCCAGCAACTGGTTCGCTTGCCCAGTGGCTGGGTGACGGGGTCATGGTGGGCAGGGCCTACCGGAACTTTCTGTTTCCGGCTTCCAGTGGGCCTCCAGAGCCCAGGGAAAGTTTCATTCTCCCAAAGGTCCAGAGGCTTCCCCAGGACTCTGGAAGGGCAAAAACAGCCTCTCCCGGACTATGGAGGCCCACTGGAAGCCAGAAATAGGCCCATTTTGTGACTTCCAATTTTTCCAGGAAGGCCTTTTTTTGCCCTCCCAACAGTCCAGAGGGCTTCCCCGGGCCTCTGGGAGGGCGAAAATGTCCTCCATGGGCTCTGGAAGCCCTCCAGAAGCCCTTTTCAGGTCTTCCGGAAGGCCCTTTCCCCCCCTCCCAGAGCCTCTGTGTGGACCCTGCACTTACTTCCATTGAAAATGGGCCTTGTGGAGACTCCTGGAGGGAAGGAGGGGAGGGGCAGGGCCAGCTGGTCAGCTGAAACACCAGTTAGGCGAGCCAGCTGTAACTTTAACATCTGGTCTGGTCCGAACCAGTAGAAAGCCACACGTGGTTAAAGTCCATCAATTGGACTTTCACAGGCTACTTTTGAAAAAAGGGAGATCTCAGAATTTCTCAAAGTGAAACTCCTCCTGAAATCATATAGCAGGGGTGTCAAACTGGCGGTCCACAGGCCAGATGTGTCACATGCAAGCCAGACCCCCCCGTTCTACAAAAGGGAAAAACATCAGGAAACGTCACATGACCGCAACGTGATACCACTAGTTTGACACCTGTGTTATATAGGTTTCAACCTCTTTTGTGTATAGTTTAGCATTAAATTGTATTGCTTTATAATGGAAATTTGTCACCTAAAAAAGAAATATGCACAACTGCTTTCCTCCTCCACTAACTTTAGTAAAAATGCCAACAAAAATAATTATCAAATAGTTTTTCTAGACTTTTTATATCATATTTTTCAGTTTGAAAACTACTTATATTGTATCTCCCTCTTAGTCTTATATATTGCAGAATATTACCAATTGAAAAATATGAAGGTTTATGTAACTACCTCTAAGATTAATAGAACTGCAATCTTGAGGCAAAATCTGACCTTAATCATGTCACTATAATCGGTACAATCAAAGACAGCCAGTTTAACACTGGAAGCAGCATGAATTATTACAGCTGCTTCAAAATTAATTACTCTCACTCATAATTTGATTGATTCAAATTAGTTGCAAAGATCCTAGAGAAAAAACTCTAATGATGTATGTATGTATGTATGTATGTATGTATGTATGTATGTATGTATGTATGTATGTATACAGTACATATGTATCGAATTTATATGCTGAGGCTTGAGCTCTAGAAATGTCATTTGGAATCATATAATAAGGGTCTGGAAAGCTTACAAATCATATAAAGGTAAATAGAAAAATCAGTTAAAATTTTAAAATTATTAAAATTAAAATAATTAAAATCAAATAATCATGTTTTTTCAGGAATGTAACCAAGACATGATTCCAAATGACATTTCTAAAACTGTAGCCTTACAAATTATTCCGGAAAATTGTGTGCTTACCAATAAAAGTATAAATGAGAGTGATAAACTTTTATAGATAGTCCCCACCCCACTTCATTGTACTATCAATACATTTTTCATGAAAAGTCTGGACTGTTGTAAATATGATCTAAAGGTTTGAGGGTGCTGTTAATGAGATACTTTTTGAATGCTTATGCAATTTGCCTTGATAAAAGATTACTCAGGTTTAAATGGGAACATGTAAGACATTTTCAGTAAACATAAGGCTGAGAGAATAACTGATCCAAGCTTAGCTAATTGGTTTTGTACCTAGGAGAAATCTAGAATTCACAGTCCTCTAGTTTTTAGCATGGCACCTTAACCACCACAATGAACTGCTTCTCCTTTTAATGAATACATCATTATTATGAAATGAATAAAACCTATTGTTTAATATCAAATGTAGCCTCACTAAAGCATTAAAATGATCTAGATCAAGATCAGCTCATCAGTCTGGAACCCGCATTACATATCTGATATTAATACAGTTGAGAAAGTCCAGAAATATTTCACAAGAAGAGTTCTCCACTCGTCTTCTCGTTGCAGAATACTTTATTATTATTATTATTATTATTATTATTATTATTATTATTATTATTATTATTATTATTTATTTGATTTATATACCTCCCCTCTCCCCGAAGGGACTTGGGGCGGTGAACAGCCAATAAAAACACATATAACAAGGTACAAAATATGAGACAACATAAAATATTAAAATTTAAAAACTGAAATATAATATGGCTCTAATAAAATATAAACAAGTATTAAAAAGATTAAAACCCGATTAAAATTTAAAAACCCCTAGGCCACTTTAGGCCACTAGACTTGAAATTTTAGACCTAGACAACCTAGAACTACGTCGCCTTCGGTCCGATCTAAGTATAGTACATAAAATTATATATTGCAATCTCCTACCTGTCAATGAATACTTCAGCTTCAACCATAACAATACAAGAGCACACAATAGATACAAACTCAAGGTAAACCGCACCAAACTTGATTGCAGGAAATATGACTTCAGCAACAGATTGGTCAATGTCTGGAATACTCTACCTGACTCTGTGGTTTCTTCCCCAAACCCCAAAAACTTTAACCTTAGACAGTCTACTGTAGACCTCACCCCTTTCCTAAGAGGTCTGTAGGTGCTATGCATAAGCGCACCAATGTGCCTACCGTCCCTGTCCTATTGTTTCTTTTTTTCTTATATGTATCCATTTCATGTATTCATAACCATGTTTATACTTATACCTGTTATCAAATAATTGCTTGACAAAATAAAATAAAAAATAAATAAATAAAAGAAACATTTTTACAATGTGGATGGTACAAATGGCTCTTTCATATAGGATGCAACTATGGAAAATATACTTAGTGTTTATTTAACTACACCACAGAATGGCAAATTTAAAAAAATCAAATCATGTTATGTAAAATAGTTTGAAATTTTAAAAATGAGCAACAGATACAATTAAATGCATTGCCAGGTTGCAATTTTAAAAGAGTTTTTAAGAAAACTGTTCCATTTGTACAAAAATCAAGCAGTGCCAGTTGATCACAAATATAACAGTTATAGAAACACAAAATACTAATTATATAACTTGCATCTATCATGTCATGAATGATGTACACTATGCAGTTTGGGCCATCTCTGCAATGGGATCATGACACATAACATCACTCACTCTCTCTCCAAATACACATGAGTATTTGTTCATACTGTGATAAGATTAACCACTATGTAATTTTTCAAAATAAAATTTGTGTGTGATGTGTCACAAAAAATAGAGGTAATGATGAAAACCAAGAACTACAAAATCCAGGACTGTAACATTGATATACAGCTACAGCAGCTTATATTATAGAACACATATGGCATAAATAGGGATCACATCATGTAGAACCTTTAAGCATATTCATATTTTATAAAGATATAAAAAGGCATAGTTTCCCCCTTTTCAGTCATGTCTGATTCTGGGGGATGATATTCATCTCCGTTTCTTAGCAAAGGGAGCCAGCATTGTCCAAAGACATTTCCATGATCATATGGCCAGCATGACTATATGCCAAGGTGCAAAGAATGCTGTTACCTTCCTACCAAAGTGGTAGCAATAGCAATAGCTACAGCACTTAAGACTTATATACCACTTTATAATGCTTTACAGCCCTCTCTAAGTGGTTTACAGAGTTAGAATAGAATAGAATAGAATAGAATAGAATAGAATAGAATAGAATAGAATAGAACAGAACAGAACAGAACAGAACAGCTTTATTGGCCAAGTGTGATTGGACACACAAGGAATTTGTTTTGGTGTAAATACTCTCACTATACATACAGAAAAGGTACATTCGTTAAGGATCAAGAATCATAATGATAGTCATAGGGTACAATCAGCATATTGCCCCCAACAATTTGGGTCCTCATTTTACCCACCGTAGAAGGATGGAAGGCTGAGTCAACTTTGAGTCTGGTGAGATTCGATCTGCTAAATTGTAGGCAGCTGGCTGCAGCAGTAGCAGCTTGCAGTACTGCACTCTAATCACTGCACCACCGAAGCTCTGGTACCTATTTATCTACTCACATTTGCATATTTTCTGTTGTGACCTGACAGCAGAGCTAGCAGCAGACTCAGTGAGGAGGTTGAAGAGTTGGGGAGGAACATGGGCCAGTCCTGGAGTCTGGGGAAAGCTCTGATGAGTGTTCTGCATCAGAGGCAGAGATGGGGCCAGGGCTGTCCGAGAGTTATCAACTACCTTCAGATTGGAGATCAGTGGGGCAGAAGCCTGTTCCCGATGTGCGCATGCGCAGAGCTGTCAGGAGAAGGGAACAATTAAGGAACAGAGATCAACTCAGGAGTAAAGCCACAAGGGATGCTGAACGGCTCCCCCCATAGGGAATAAATAGGAGTGAAAGGGAAGTGGTGTTTGCAGAAGACAAGTAGTTCGTTTAATTAGTGTGAAGATTAGCTTGTCTGAGTTCATAACTCACAGAGATTCCTTGCCAAGTATTTCCTTGTACAGCGTTGCACTTGGAAACTATCAGCCTGGCAGCTCTCCAAGATTGATAAGGTCTGTGGTTGCAATTCACTCTTGAAAGACTGTTTGCCGGGACTTTACTGGATGTGAATGCTAAAAATTCACATTAGTCAAATAAAAAGGGGTTTTGTCGGGACAAGGAGTCTGTTTCATGAGTTTGTGAAGCCTAGGTCAGAACACTTTCGAACTTCTAGGAGGGCAGGAACTGGTGCAAGTAATTGGAGCTCATTCTGTTGCACAGTGCTCATGTCTTGAACTTGGGCTATCAGATTTCCAGCTGACAAGCTTAGCATCTTCAATCACTGAGCACTGCAACCGCAAAACACGCTTAAGAATATTCTTCATAAGAATTATGTCCTTTCATAATAGATCCCCATGAAGACTCTAACTTATCAGTATAAACCCTTGTCCCTTGCATAATTTCACATATTACATATTCAAGCCAGTACTTCAGCATGGCCCAGTGAAATTGTTATTTAGCTAATTTCTGTCCTCTTTTTCAGAACTAGCAATCAGTGATGTCCATTTTCAACAGCTGTACATAACATTTGATAGAACCATCTGTAATAATACTAATTCACCATGCTATTACATAAGAATAAAAAATTGCAATAGACATCAATTAAAAGAAAAATCTTTCACAATGTACTTGAAGGCCAATAGAATAATTTTGCTTGAAGCAATGAATTAATTTAAAAGGGGGAAAAATTATATGGGTAATTAACAAGCGATTGTATCAGTAACATTTCTCAAAAGGCGCTTTAAGGTTATATGGAAAATGATCTTGAAAGCAATTACCAATCCTCTGCATCTCTGTCACATAAATTTACGTAGGTGTCCACTGGGCTGCATATCTATATAAATACACTTTATAAAGAAATTTATTAGGCCTTTCAAATAAAACTATAGAACAAGCTGATTAAAATTTCTATAAATCAATTGCTATTACACAGGTTACAACTGTTCTTTATTATTCTTAGAAAACACTTTAAAATTAATAAACCCAATCTCAGGATCTCCAGATGTGCTGCAATTGTACTTCCCATTATTCCCCATTTCATTGGCCATTCCAGTTGGGAATTATGAAAGTAAAAATAGCAAGCTTTACCCACCAGGCAAGGATCTGAAGCAATTAGGCAAGATCACAAAAATTCAAAAAGTCTGGATAAGAAATTATTTATTGAAGAAAGATTAAACAAGCACAGTCAAGAATGGTAGTGATTTCTTGTTTCAAAATCAAGCCCTAGTTATAGAAACAACATCTAAAAATTTCTGCATATTTTGTATTTCCATCTTTTTTAGTCTGATTTCCATCTGTTTTTGCAATTGTCAAACTCTTATCTTATTGGTTTCGACTGCTATCTTAGAACTCTTACAATAAGTATAGGTAAAGTCTGACATAAAGATTAATTATTTTATAATATGACTCCAAAATAATATATTATCTGAAAGAAAAAAAAATCTCCATTTATCATTGTAATTAGATGTACATCCAATCTTTTTAAATAGTACACAATACTCTCTCTTTAATTTTTTTCTTCACAACAACTAGATGAGATATATCAGGAGTATATGTGTGTGTGTGTCTGTGTGTACATAGGTAGGTAGGTATATGTAGATATGATTTATATATATAATTAAAGATTTCATCCAGATTGGGATAAATTTAAAAACTAAAATTAATAGAAATCAGTTTAATTATGATGAACAAATTAAATAGATTTCAATAGGATTTATGTTTACTTTGGTCTAGATTCATTCTTAACTATCAAAAATATAAACAGGCCTCGATTTTATGATATATATAGATCTTAAAATATAATCTAAATTTGTGATATCCATTTATCGTGCATTGCATGTAAACAGTGCATTATTACTTCCGTATTACATAATGGGAAAAAAATAATAATTAAAAGCTGAAATATTCAGTGAGATAACGGAAACAATCAAAAATATTTGTTGAAAAGTTAGTCAACTTGCTGGTTAACACACTTCCTTGCCTCACATTTTTCAACCATTTCTGGAGACTTGTATTCTATTGTCTGCTATGTTCTGATGGCATTTTTTTTCTTCCACTCAATTATGTCTAATTTTGGGAGAGAGTGTGGATTAGTCCCTGCGGTTTTCTTGGCAAAAATTTTTGGGAGTAGTCTGCCATTTCCTCCTTCCTAGGTCTGAGAGAATGACTGGCTTACAGGTCAGACAATTCATATAAGGTCACAGAGCTAGGTTTGTGCCCAAAAGGGGACTAGAACCCACAGTCTCCTAGTTTCTGATGGCATGCCAGCTGTTTAATTAGGTTATTCTTAACAAACCCAATCTACAAAAAACCTTGATCTACAAAATGCTGGGAATTCAGAAAATGTATATGCACCTTCATTGTATAATAGAAAGAGGATCAAACTCAAAATAATAACATTAATTTACTTCCAGAACATGATAGAATCAAGAGACGGGAGCATGAAAGAATATGCAATACAACACACACACACACACAACCATGGATATGATAGCAGGAATTCCGAAGTAAATTAAACACCAACGTTAAATACAGCATTATTCAGATACATGGCTTGCATTAATTCTGAGATCTTAAATTAACATTATTTGCCACTTCAATTTCTTGTTTTTCTTAATTAGACCAGGCCCATTGCAAAAATTAAGAAGCTTGCTTATCTCTATCACACATAATGAAAAATGTCTGGCATAAATGTTTGTTATTATTTCTACCAGAATAACCTGATTAGCCTTTGTTTATTCTGCATCTATAAGACAAAGTAATATTACGCAACTCGAAAGTTAATTTATGTAAGTGAATCTTGGACACCAACATACTAAAGCAACCAATACCAATTCCAGTCAGTCAACAGGATTGAGATTTTAATTCACAAATAAAACGCCCAGGTTAGCCCTTCAGTAGAATGAGACCAGGAATTATGATCTGCTGTGATCTCATGCAAATCACTTTGTATATAAGCAATAAATGAACACAATGCACTACAATTTCAAAATCTAATGTGTATCAGAATCCAGAGAGCTACATAAAAGGATTTCTCTTGGGGACACAGCTTGAATTTAATGTAGCTAAACTTCAACACACACTTAATACGGATAACAAAAAAGACATTAAAACATGTCCAATCAAAAGCAATTTTTCATCCAATTAAATGCTACAATAAATAATGTTAAAGTACTAAAATTTGTATGAGTCTATGGGGTATAGTATATGAGTATATACTATACTGTTAGTATATGAAGTTACTTCCTGATAAAAGACAAAGTTACAATGGGGAAAATTTTCAGGTGGGAAATAGGCTTAGGTTTAAAAAAATACTGTAAACCCCAGAAATGTTCTATAAAGACGACACCTAACCATAGGAGAAGCCGCAGTTAAGAATTGTCATAATGCAAATGAAGTTGTTTTGGACTATCAAGCTTGGGAAGAAAAACAACACCGAATAAGGGTAAGATCATAAGAGAGATTTAAAAGCCAGGCTACAATGTGTCAGATGCTGAAGTACCAGGCAAGACATCATATGATTTAACTGACAGTACAATAAGCAAATAACCAGCCAAATGGAACTTCAGAACAATTGTTAATTATAGTATCCACTTAATTTACACATGTTGCAAAATGTCAGTGTCGATGAAGATTCATTAGATTATGAGCATGATTTTATTAAGTATGGAATCAGTTAAAATGTAATAGGCAGGTGACTAGATTCATTGTTTATTTGTGCCCTAACTTTTGGCATGCCTGGATAGCACTGAGCAAAAAGAAATTGTCTGGGCCACATATAAAATAGTTACTGCATATAAATCACATAAAAGTTTATGATGTTATGGGGCCACATTACTAGCTGTCCAGGGCCACATAAGATTTATATTCCTTGCAGGATTGATCTTTCCATTCCCCACTATCCTGTCAGAGCTGATTAAGCTTCTTGGATGAGAAGCGAACCATCTTCAAAAGTCCAGTTCTCTCCTGAAAAATATCTTTGGGACAACCATGACCTGGATGACTGAGAACTCTACATTCATTATATGATGAACTTTTATCCATATTACACTTTCCTCAAATGCATCAATAGAAACTTACAAATAAAATATTTAGTGTCATTTATCTTTTTAAGACATTATCAATTCTTAGGGTAAAATAGTCAAAGTACACACATGCCTCTGACAATTTTTTTAATAACACACTTTTTCCCTGAGGATAAAATGGCTGCAATGGTGATACATTTAGCTTTTTTTTTAAAAAAAGAATTATGTTGGACATACTTAAGTTTTTTTTTTAGTCTACTGATTTTGGTGAAAGAAATTTAAACATGTGTTTGTTGTTTTTTTATACATCAATCAGTACTTCTGTTTTGAAGATAATGGTTATAAAATACGTATAGTTACAATAAATGGCGCTTAACCCAATGTGACTCACAGACCTTATGTCTAGAAAATCTAAAAAGCTTGAAGGTTAAGACTTTTCAATATGTTCTATATCTGTATCAAAGAATTCTGAAGATTTATATACCAAAAGCTTTACAAAATCCTATTCATTGTTTACTAGGGCAAATGTGGTACTCCAGATGTTGTTTACTATAACTCTCTCAATTGCCAATAGCGAAGGATGCCGATATTTCAGCAGCATCTGGAAAAGCACCACTTTTCAGTCATTTCACCAGGGGAAGGAAATAAATGGTGAATCCAGATTCTCTCACTCCTTTTTAATACCCTATGAACTACCTCATCCTAGATTTTCTATGTGTACACAGGAAATAGAAGGGGGAGGAGAACAGATTTCTATAATCTGAATACCAGTCCCCTCAGGTAAGATAGGATTGATTTTGCATCTACACAGGTGAAGGAAAAACCCAATTAAGCCTATTAAGACCTACATTCTTATTACTGTGAGAATGTGTCTTCCAAGATGTAGGCTAGATGAATCAGAATAGAATACATATTGGCACTTCTGATTGAAAATTAAGGCACTTAGAAGTGCCAATATGTAATTACGTATTCTATTTTGATCCATCTTGCCACATCTTGGAAGACACATTCTCACAGTAATAAAAATGTAGGTCTTAATAAGCTTAATTAGGGTTTTTTTTTCCATTTGTGTAGAAGCAAACTCAAGGGTAAGAAAATGTATGCATTCTGATATTTAGAGATTTTATACATACTGTAGGATTTATCATCTTCATATGAAATAAAGTAGTCTCTTTTATGGGTTATATTTTTTTACTGTACAAATGGATTATGTGGATTTTTTTTACTGCATAAAGAATGTTTTGTTCTAGAAGAGGGGTGTCACACTCGTGTTGTCACTGTGGTGTGACATATTGTGACTTTTTACCCTTTGCTAAACCAGCCATGGGCGTGGCCAGAGTGTGATGCATCCAGGCTGCAGGCCGTGAGCTTGACAGCCCTATTCTAGAAGATATACACATAATATACATGCACATATATTTTTATTATGTATATACAAGTAAATATAATGGATTTATTTGCAAGGCAACCTAATTACTTTGTATTATTCTTGGGTCATGCAAAGAGAAAGAGGCAGTTTCTATTTGCATCCTAACTATAACTACTTGGTTCCCACAGGAAAAATGTCACCGCTTTGGGCAATGTAACATACTGATAGCTTCCTTCAGGCACTCTTTCCAGCATGGCCCGGCATTATTATTATACTGCATGATTGGTAGAGAACATCCGTTATACCCTAAACAATTAAATGCTTAATTAATGGTATTGTGGCAGACAAGAATAAAGTGTAAACTTTTGAGATTTTACCACAGGCTGAGAGGACAGCAAGAAGTAAATGGTACAAATTAAAATAATTTCCATGATAATATGATTTTAATTGCAAACGTCTATCGCTTTTTTGCAGTATCTGCAAATTGATGTACAACGAACATTTTGACCAAAAATAAGAACATCCGTGCATTTTCTTTATTCCCCCCCCTCCCCCCAAGCAACAGTTGATAGTAAGTAGACAGTAATTGTTGCTCAATTCCAACAAACTCTCTACGGAATTTAGTGTTACCTGCATATTAAGTTCAAAATACTTAGTATAATTAATAACTCTATAAAAAGGAACCAAGAGAATGAAAATGATTAGCTATTGAAGAACTAATGTATATATTTTAGGGCAATTATAGTTTAAGGAGTAAGGATGTTGTGCCCTGATCCAAAGATCATCTCTGTGACTTTCACTGATTTTAATTACCAAAGGCAAAGTTTGTAATAATATATCTGACATCACGATACAGCCACCGTATCAGGCAAATCTAAACTTAGAACAGCCTATTTAGGGCACTAACACTCTTGTAAATTTCCTAGCTGAACCACAGAAAACTACAATGATCTAATACATATCAATTTTACAGAAAACAATGTTGAAGAAGCACTACGCAATCTAAAACCATCTCTATTTATTGGACCGCACGGAATATGTGCCTACTTCTTAAAAAAGATATCCACTGCCATAGCAGAACCTCTAAGTATAATCTTTGAAAAATCTTTCAGGACCAGCTCCTTGCCTAATCTATGGTCACAAGCCACGGTCATCCTCATCTTCAAAAAGGAAGACTCCAGCCTAGTTGAAAATTACAGACCAATCTCCTTATGCAGCATCACCTATAAAGTTATGGAATCAATTATTAACTAATTTATTATCCTCCACTTAGAGACAAACAACCTACTCTCTAATAAACAGATTGGTTTCAGAAAAAAATTATCCTGTAATCTGCAGCTCTTACACTGCAAAAACATATGGACTATACAACTCAATCAGGGCAAAACAATAGACGCAATCTACATAGACTTCTGTAAAGCCTTTGATTCAGTGGCACATGACAAACTACTCCTAAAACTAAAATCTTATTGTATCGCTGGACAACTGCATAACTGGATAGAAGCACTCCTGTCAAACAGACAACAAATGGTCAAAATTGGGAGTGCCCTATCAAATTCTGTACCTGACAATAGTGGTGTCCCCCAAGGCAGTGTTCTAGGACCAACTCTCTTCATACTCTACATAAATGACCTCTGTGATCATATTAAGAGCTGATGATGTAAAGCTGTTCAATACCACAGACAATATTGCTATCCTTCAAAAATATCTTGACTATGTATAAGAATAGTCAAACAAATGGCAACTTCAAATGTCAACAAATAAATGCTCTGTCTTACATATTGGCAAAAAAAATCAGAAAATAAAATACAAGCTGAATAGTCAAGACTTTGTTGATGATCCAAGCTTTGTAAAGGACCTTGGAATACTCATCTCTAATGATCTAAGTGCTAGAGCCCACTGTAACTACATAGCCAAAAAGGCATTAAGAGTTGTTAACCTAATCCTATGTAGCTTTTTCTCTGGTAATATTACACTAATAACTAGAGCATATAAAACATTTGCTAGACCAATACTCAAATACAGCTCATCAGTCTGGAACCCACATTACGTATCTGATATCAGCACAGTTGAGAAAGTCCAGAAATATTTCACAAGAAGAGTTCTCCACTCCTCTACTCATTGCAGAATACCTTATGCCACCAGACTTGAAACTCTAGACCTAGAAAACCTAGAACTACGCCGCCTCTGGTCCATTCTAAACATACCCCTAACCCTTACCCTTAGACTCTAAGATGCCTGAAGCCCTTTCCACAAATAGAAAAAGACAATTCGACCAAATAGAATCACACAAAGAAAACATATTTTATCATTTGTTTTTTTACTGGTCCTCTTTGGCAACTTTCCCACAAGCTACATATCCCAGTCAGCAGTTAACCAAGATTTTAACTAATATGCATATTATGCCCAAGTCAAAAGCCATTTTCGCAAGGAAGGGCCTTCTATAGTCCAGGAGCTCTTACACAAGCAAGGATTCATTATATCATTTGTTCCTTGCAAACTGGCAGCAGGCAGCTTGGCCTAACCACTGTAGTAGTAGTTGGGAGGTATGTATCCTGTGTGTGAGAATTCTGCAGTGGACACTGAGTTCTGCAACAGAAAGTTTGGCTATTTCAGCTACTTTTAAAGCATATTTTTCCATTGGTTATAAAAAACAGGTCAGCTGGGTTAAGGGGTTTCCATAACATGACTAATTAGGTGGAATTAGTTGAATCCTGCACATGACTTATTTATTCCCTGGAGAATCAGTTGATGAATCAATTAATCCTCTTTTGGTTTTCCCATATTTCAGCAATATACTACTGACTCAGTTAAGCATCTTATGAGAAGAACAAATACTGTAAGAAACCAATTTAATAGTTTCATACCAGCCTTCTATCAACTGGTATTCTGAGATGTCTTTGACTATCACAGCCAGGCTAGGGAAGATTGATGGTTCACCCAGATCTTCAAAAATTCATGCACTTCTTGATTTACAACTGAAATGGGGCCTACCCATTATGGACAGCAATTGTGATGGTCATAAAACAGATCACTCATGTGACCAACCCAAGTTTACTACCTTTTTAGCCACAGTTATTAAGCAAACACAATGGTTGTTGTAAGACAGCTATTGTAGTCATTAAGCAAACACTATGGTCCTTAAGTGAACCAATGCTTCACTAAGGGCTAGTTTTACTGAAAACCTAAAGTAAATGTTGGTTTTTTGCTAAAGTGTTGTAAAATGTGGTCATGTGACTGCAGAATGCTGCAAATGGCTGTAAATGCAGGTCTGTTGCTGAAAGTCTGACATGCAGTCATGTAACTTGGGGGGGGTAGACCATCAGAACTTTGGAAATGGGTCCCTGGGAAGTTTGTCGTAACTTCAAACAACTGGTAAGCAACCTGTCATAAGTCCAGAACTATCTGTAATCTGTTCCTAAATGCAGAGATCTCCAAACTTAACAACATTAAGACTTGTGGACTTCAACTCCCAGAATTCCTCAGAAAGCCATGCTGGGGAGGGAATTATGGGAGTTGTCCACAAGTCTTAAAGTTGCCAAGTTTGGAGACCCCTGCTAAATGGAATAGGCAAATGATATTGAGACAGCAAATGGAGGGGAGATCAACATAAATGTTCTCTACCCTGTCTGGAAATCAGAGCTGTATTTTAACAATATTTTATGAATGCAATGCAGGTTTTATTTTTCCTATGCCACTGCATCAACCTTGACTGCATTTGAATAAAGAATTACTATTGTGATAATTATTATAATGAAGGGATTTCTTTTTCCATTTCACACTATAATCTTGATATAACAAATATTTAAGTCAAATCTTTAAAAATTAGAGTTTTTAAATGATTTTATCCACGAGAGGGGACAAGGAAACTACATTTTCTTAGCACTGCTATCCAATTCCAAGCTATGGAATAGGATAATACTAGGTATATAATGTTAAAACAATACCCTGGAATAAATGCATATTCCTGGCAATATTTAAATTATCATATTGGTGGATTAAACAATGCAAAATATGCAAAGAAGAGAAACCGCTATTACTTTGGGCAATATGCATATAAAATGTTACTGAGAAATGCATTATAAATTATGCATATTATTAACTATTGTAGATACTTAAAAGATTTCACCAAGAAAAATGACATTCCGATCATAATAATCAGAGATAAATTAGACACATTTAGTGAGAAGCACTTTTATAGGAAATTGAGAAAAATAAGGTTAGTCAAATATTAGGACTAGTTCATATGCCCCAGCCCGTAATGAGGCTCCCGATATAACAAAAAAAATCATGCAAGCATGGTTCCAATGCTGTACTGTTTTCTGCACACAGAAAATAGCCATACAATTCAATATTTTTTTTAAAAAATGAAGCACCGAGATGCTGTAATTTTAAATGTACACTGAATAAAATCCAAACAGCATAGTGAATTCTTACAGGCTTTCAGTAGAATCATTACCTACAATTTCACACCTTTTTTTCACCCTTTGACTGGATTTCTTTGTCATAAGTGGTAGCTATGAAGCTCTGTAGCACATAGCTGTTTCACTGAGATGTTAAATGACTGTAGCACTTACATAATCATGGGGTGCAATGAAATGGCTTCATTATACAGACTGCATCTTCATGCGGAATGAAGGTCCTGTTATTGGCTAAATGGAATCTGGAAAAGTCACTATGATTTCAGTAAGAGAAGCTTACTGAAGGAGAATAGTACTAATTTTTATGTCTTTCCTACTAAAAACCAGGAGGAACTGCTTACTTCTTTGCAACTGCAGTTCTGTATTTATGAAATAGCTATTCTGAATGTTCCAAAGATTTTTGGTGAAGGCTTTACCTAAACACAAAGTATGTAAATGTTTGCAAAGCTTCCGGTCTGAGTCCTATTACAGCAGGTTAAAATTAAAAACAAAATAAAGCACTATCCTAAAATTCAAGCAGGGAAAAGGGCGGCTAACGTATTTTCACAGAGGATCATTTGAAGAACTATACTAGAGATATGTAATCAGTTTTTCATTATGGTCTCTATTAATTATGGATCAATTACTATATTAGGTTAGCATCATCCCTAATATAGTAATTGATCATATTTAGAGGACCAAAGATCTAACCTGCAGTGCTAAACAAATGGTAAATTATTGAGATGAAATATTTCTTTCTTTTCTGTGAATGGAGGAAGAAAAGGAGGAGGTAAGGTAAAGGTTCCCCTCACACATATGTGCTAGTCGTTTCTGGCTTTAGGGGGTGGTGCTCATCTCCATTACAAAGCCGAAGAGTCAACGCTGTCTGAAGACATCTCTGTGGTCAGGTGGCCTGTATGACTGAACACCGAAGGCACACAGAATGCTGTGACCTTCCCACCAAAGTGGCCCCTATTTTTCTACTTGCATTTTTTCCATACTTTCAAACTGCTTGGTTGGGACAAGTAATGAGAGCTCACTACGTTATGCGGTGTTAGGGATTCGAACCACCGATCTGCCAATCTTTCTGATCGACAAGCTCAGCATTTTAGCCACTAAGCCACCACGTCCGTTGGTATGCCAAGAAAGTTAAACAAACAAATATCTTGACAACTGAGAAAAATAAATAGAAAATCAGGTCCTGTTAAAGGTGAAACTCCAACATTTGTAGTTCCAAGTATAACTTATTGTTGTGGAAAATCTATCTTGGAAGCAAATGGAAGGATTGGATAGCCAGTGACTTACAGAAATCTGTCATGTGGAGTATCAATATGGAGGAAATGGAATCAAGAAAAAGAAATGATCTAAGCTCTTCAAAGACTATTTGAAAAGAAGGAAATATAGTTCTCAAATCCTCAAGATGCAGATGCTCTCACTCTTAAGGAAAGAAAAAGAAATCCTTTAGTTCAAAACCTCAATACATACTCTGTAAAATAAGCAACCGTTCAGAAGCAAAGATAACCAATCAACTGCAGGAAGGCACCAATCTTTTCAACTTTACAATTTTGCATGCATGGCTTCAGATATGGATTTAGCACTCAAATTGCAATTTGGGACAGCAACCAAATGGTCCCAGTTTCCTACCTGACACCTGACATCAATTGGAAGGATGCATGATGTCCCAGGGTAATAACAGAAGCATAAATTGGGCTGAGAGGCAGATCTTATCCTGATAAGATTGGGGAAGAAAGAAACCAATAGGCTTGATGTGACCACGATGATGTAGCCATGAAGTGGCCAGTTCCAATCCAAAGACTCATAGCTACCATTCCAACTCTCAGAGGAAACAAAAGATAGGTGACCACAAAGCTCTGAGCCCAACCAACTGAAATACCTTTCCTGCTATGCTATTTGTTAGGAAATAAGCCACTGAGATAGGAAGCCACAATTACTAGACTTGAGAAAACCACTTGGAAAACAACAACTACAGCTGCAGCTATCCCTGTTAGCCTTCGAAACAGCGTAATAATTTTAATATTATGTGCCTCAGGAAGTCAAGAGGACAATGCCTATGACTTAGAGGAGATAGAGAAGGAAGGAGGTATATAGTTGACAAACAGCAATGGTTATAAACTGCTGTATGTAGATCTTACTTATGACTTCTTTCTAATCTACAATAAAACAATCAAACCAAGTCATGTTCATGAGCCTTTAGTCATGAAATTAATTCAAATCAAGATGGATTAATACCTATCTAAATATCAGAAATCATAATTTCTACAAGTAACAATGTGCAATAAAAGTGAATCACTGGATTCAAAGCTGAAGTGACAAGAGTGGCTATCTAACATATGCTTCACTTTAATGCAAGGGTCTTCAAACTTGGCAAGTTTGGGACTTGTGAACTTCAACTCCCAGAATTTCTGAGCTAACATGACTGGAGGAAAAATTCTGGGAGTTGAAGTCCACAAGTCTTAAAGCTGTCAAGTTTGAAGACCCCTGCTTTAATGAGTCCAAACTTTTACTGGACATTACCTTTTATCTCAAAAATATACATCCCAGATTTTTAATATGTTATTTTCTATATAAATGTTATATAACAACCTAGAACCAACCTAGAACTAAGGAAAAATTTCTTGACAATTAGAACAATTAATCAGTGCCATTAATCAATCATTGCCTCCAGAAGTTGTGGGTGCTCCAATCCTGAAAATTTTAAAGAAGAGATTAGATAACCATTTGTCACTAAAGCATGCAACTACATTCAGAGATCCTAGTGACATGCTTGTCCTGGACAAAAATTTAGTCAGTTGGCCACTGAAGGAGAATGAAGAAGAACCGAGGTAGATAGAAAGCATCCTCCTACAGCCAGATCAGGAGGTGCAGAGATAAAACAATGAAATATTATAAAAATACAGTTTTTTTAAAATGGCATAGTGAATTGAAAGGGAAGGAGAGGTATTTCAAGATGTCATAACCAACTATGTAAGAAAATTGCTCTCCATTGTGGCTATAAAACATGAATAATTAAGTATGTCCTAAGTCTTTGAACTGTATTGGGAAATACCAGTAGCTTTACACAATCATTTCGAGAGTGATATAGAATTACATAAGTTAATAATAACTGTGAAAAATGAAATTTGGCTTCATTAATTTGCCAGGGGACCTACAGTAAGAGGCATATTGCTCCCCATGCTTTGCCAAAAAATGACAGCAAAGGGAAAATCAATTTGATCTTCTACAGTGGCTGGAAAAACAGCTGCAGTGTGTTTGCTTTGTTCTCAACAATCCCTTTAACAACTTGGCTCTTGTTATTTACATTTTTCTAGTATAAAACATGTTATTCAAACATCAAATAGCAAATAGATCAGAGACGACTGCAAGAAATATTTGATGCCCTTTGAGGGAGCTGACCTCAAGTCTTGCCAACCCATTTCGTAAGTGAGATCTATCAGAAGATTCAAATTTTATTCCATGACACTTCAAAACCTGTCTTCCCCCAAATTTGCTTCAACAGTTGGCAGCACATGTCCTGATGAATGTTTATTTGCATATCTAATAAACAAGTTCTAGGGGAAAAACACAGGGTTTTTTTTTTCAGTTTATTCAACTGAGCCATGATCTTTTCCATTATAGCTACTTATCATATTCTCTCAATCCAATTCCTCTCTGTAAAATCTGCCGCAATTGTTCTTTTGTTTTCTGTTTACCTTTTGGATTTTCCATGCACATTGCTCCTAACAACACAATTTACCAAACCTTTAGGGTTTTTTCAGCTACTAGAGCTATCAAAGTGAGGTGGAGAAAGAAGAAGAGGAATGCGTCATATCCTTGAAAACTTGGGAGCTGCCACTTCCAGGGTAATTATCACTACTTGATCCCAGAATCAATGCATTTAAAAAAAATAAAGCCTACCTAACGCTGTCTGGAGGGGAGTACATGTTGATCAGGGGTGGGATCCTACCGGCATAACAACCAGTTCGGTGGGTGCGATGCCAGGATGACCAGACAACCAGGTGCCGTCTTCCCCTCCAACCATGAGTGCTTCTTCTAATTAGGAGCTTTCCCTAGCAAACTTGGAATCCCATTTCATTGTTCTGCAGGGAGACTGCTTCTCCATTTTTCTTTTTGTGAAGTTTGCTAGGAGGTATCCTAAGGTATATTCGGTATCCTGTGTCAAATGAAGTTCTACATTCCTACTGTTTACATCCTGGAACAGTCCTAAAGGATCATAGTTTGATTTACACTGCAGATGGCATAAAGTAGTTCACCTCTTTCAGAATCTGCCTCCTCTAATGCATACATTCTAAAAGCATTCAATTGCTCTTCTCCTTGCTTTCTATAGCTGTACTCTTTTATTTATCTCAACATGTTCTACTACACCTGTCAAGTCAAATTTGAACCTGAATATTTGAACCTGAGTTCTTTATACTGCCTGCCTTAAACTGTGATAACTATCTCGTTCAGGCACAACACTTTTCTTTCTATAAATTTAAATATGTATCTTACTGCTACTTGTGCATTATTTTTCTGGTCCCAAGTTTCCCAAAATGCCACTAAATTGCTTGGGCATGTATTTGCTGATGCAATAACCAAACAGCTACTTTCAGTTGAAGCCAAAGGTTAGTTGTGGTTTACACAACTGTCTCCAAAGAGTTACTCAGTGTGTGTACCAGTCCCAAAGTATGTTAAGTCGGGGGTTTCATTGTAATTATAATTCTAAGAGACTCCTGACCAGTGCTATGCATTCTTCTATTGTCGCTCTCCTAGATCTTGTTGACCATGCATTACATTTTAAGTTGGTAGGGATACTATGCATTACATTTTAAGTTGGTAGGGATACAAATGATGAGCTGCACAGTAAAGATCTCTTATGACTGAACACATCTGAATTTTAAACTTTATTTTTATCTCTCCTGGAGTATTAGCTAAGCTGTCCTCAATTATTATTATTCTAAATTTTATCAAGGTTAACAGCAACCTCATCGGCCTTCCTTTAATAGAAGATTTGTCAAGGATATTTTCATGGAAAATATGGCACAGAATAGATTTTCCTGGGATCATTTCTGAAGAATGGAGGGATATGCAAAATGACTCTCCTATGAACCTTGTCATTTTCTCACTACAGAATAAATTGCTTCAGTTTCATTATCATTTTAATTTTTATTTTCTAGTCTGCTCCAGTTCAAAAATATGATGGCTTGAGTTATACAGACTGCATTTTAATTGAAGCCAAGCATCCCTTTAAACCATGGCATGATAATATTTTCTATTTTTTACTTTCAATCATGATGAATTTGGCGTTTCCACGGCTGCATGGAACAGAGCTGATGCTATCTGTGTACCCACTTTACAGCCAACTTAGACTGCACCAGCAGAGATAACTCAGTTTGTCTCACTTACTTATTTACACTGAATTTCATTTCTTCCCTATTACCTAATTACAGAATTCCTTTTGGAATACTTTACTGTCGGCTTCAGGTTTTGAGAGTCTTAATAACTGTCACTCATATGGCTCAAAACTCTCCTTTGTTTAAGTGAAAAAAAACAACAATATACATTTTTCTTCAGTGAGAAAGTCCCGTGGAAGGATTTTTTTTTTTCATCTAACCTACCTACTGTATTTTAGCCAATATTTCACAGAATATTATACTTTTATCCTATTACTTTCTCAGTTATGTCTCTTGTCCATGGATATATTATTCTCTTACTAATAAAGATATTAGAGAAATTGGTGGATGCTTGAGGTGAATAATGAATACAATACAAAAGATATCTCAGCAGCAGCAATATTTCAGTGAACCAATGCTCAACGTGCAGCATATATTTTATAATAATCTAATAAAATGTAACTTCATTTGACTGGGACTTCTGTCAAACAAAATCATGACTGCATTGGCTTTGGCTGAAACTCAGAGGTCCTCTGAGGTTATACTATGAAGGAAGCAAGCAATGACAAGAACTGACATAGGTACTGCCTCTGGAAATGTTGCTATGGAATATTTTGGGAATTTTGACTCACATTTCAGTATCAAATATCCCTATAACAACTACAAAATCTCCTTTATTCTCTGTCTTCCCTTCCTGATTCCTTTTACTAGCATCCTCCTAATCAGTATATAGGTTTTACTACAAGACTTCTATCCTTCCAAGGAATAGCTAGCAAGAACATAGGATCCATCAGTTTACTTTATACCTTATTAACCCCTGAGCAGATGTTTCTACATTTAATTAAGGTGCCATGCTTCACTTCTTAGGCAGTTTTATTAGTAGCTTGCTTTCCTTCAACCCGGTACTTCCTAACAAGGTATTCAGATATTTAGAACTAAAAATTCCATCAACCAGCATGATTGTGTTTCAAGGATTATGAGAGATTATGATAAAAAAAAGTTTGAAGGGACAAACTTTGAAATATTTCTTTTTCTTCTCCTTTCCAGTATATATGTGATAATATATACTGGTTCATATGTGTTAACATCTTCAAATGGGCTCTCTGGAGCATTACCACTGTTAAGAAATCTGCTGTCTAAATAACACTGAAACTAGTACATTTCTTATATTCTTAGTAACACTAGTACATTTCTTATATTTCATTGACTTTAAATAACATATAAACAGACACTGTGTTCAAAATTGCAGCCTTCGTCTTTAGTGAAGTTTTTAAAATTACGTTTGAAGACTAGAAGTGTGATTTTAAAACAAATAGAAAAAAACACTGATAACCTGCACTGTTACAATGACACTACTTTAATAGCCAAAAATGCAATGTAGTGTAATGAAGTGTAATTATTTGAAAATTGTCTTGTTTTTTAATAATTGTGCTCTATGGATATAGCCTACCTAGATTAGTTCCCATGTAGTGGAGGCATAAATTATTATAGTTCTTTTGATTGATAAATAGATATATTTCTCATTTGTGTTTCAGTCTAAATATAGCCATGTTGCTCTTTATATAAACAATGTTCTTAATTAGCACTTCTATACCCCTGGATTAAACTTACCAGCCTGGATAATTGCTATTGCTTTTTGCATTGTAAGTAGAGAGAGAGAAAAAAAAATCCCTTTCTTTTTAATATCCTTTACTTTATTCACTGGTCTATAATTACAATCCTGTTTAGTCATCTTTAACCCTGACTAAACATACCCAGGTGACTTAAATTTTTCCCTAAATTCTATGTCTTCTATTATAATTTGGTATCCCTCAAATTTATAAAGAGAAAAAGGAACAATGTAGTTCATTGTTACTCTGTAAATTAGTGCAATATTAAACAATAATTATTTCATGCTTCTCCTGAAAGTCGTTCAGATGATCTGCATAAGCTAAAAAAAAACCCACCCAGAATATTTTGCAACTTATGCAAGTGAGTAGAACCTATACAATATGGTCCCCTAAACAAGGTATTGACAAATCATCTTAAACAAACACATTCACAACCTACAGTATGAAGATAGCAAGTGTGTCAACCACTATATGGAAATTTTACCCATTGTTGTTCAGGAAAATTTTCTTGATCTAAAAATCCTATCTCCCTAAAATCAGTAAGTGCTTCCTTGATTACAGAAAAGCCTTTGATTGTGTTGATCTTAGAAAAATGGGGAAGTTCTCAGAAAATAGAAATGTGCTTAGAAAAATCAACTTATCATCCTTCATGGAAACCCAAATCAACTTATCATCCCTCATGGAAAACCTCTACACAGGAGAGCTGGCAAAGAACTGCAATGAGGATAAATTCTCTCTTGTTACTTATTCAGCGTACCCTGATATTGCCCTATCATCAAAGCAGTTCTATCTTCCTCAACAAATTTTTCCTTCTTCCTGAATCCCCAGGCAATATCCTCTTATATTATGGAACACTGCATAGTTTTCTTGAGTTGGAAGAAAACTAGATACTCAAAAAAAAAAAAAAATACTCCAAAACTTCCTTTTCTGGAAATAAAAAATACTGTCTAATCTTATGTACTCTATAAAGGCACTTCTTAATTAAATAATTGTTCCAGTTACTTGAACTTGGTTCTTATTTATTTTGATCGAAAAGTGTTGGGTTTTGACTCTTTACTGGAGAGATGCAGCCATGATCAAATAGGAAAATATTTTTGCCTTTTTTTTTTCATGACAAGTTTTTTCCCTGAATATAGTGAAGTAGCTTTCCGAAATGCACTGAATGATTATGTCATTTGCTGAACTAACATTAGTGCCCAATCAAACCCAAGAGTGCAAATCCTCCATATTATTTATAGAATCACCTTAAACATGTATAGTTGTGTAACTGTCCAAAGAAATAAGACTAGTCAATACAACCCACAGATAATGTATGTATAATGTATAAGTATGTTATAATGTATAAGTATGTTAACTAGAATATTCCACAAAAATGTAGGGCTTCGCCTTTTTGCAATACCTCCCACCACAACTGGGGTGACTTCTGCTTTTGTACTTTCAGTGTTTTTGAAGCAAATAACATACTATTAAGTTTCTAGAATGTTGTTGTTGTGTTTCAACACTTGATAATTATTTCAACATTAAGAATATTGTACAAAGATAACATATGTTTCTTATCAAGATCTCACACTGATCCTAAGAATTTTTCCACAGAAAGAGGGATGAGAAGCAGTGCCAAATCTTGAAGCAAGGTGCAGCAATCATTAAATGAATTTAACCCCAGGTCTTCTTCTCCTTTATACAGAAAAATATATTGTTCTTTGTTTGCTTTGCACTTCTTTTCTTTTGAAGTCTTTCTGCAGTATTTTTTTATGTTGACAGTGTACTTACCTGGTAGTAGCCACAAGATATTGTATTTATTCATATTACTTTATTTCTGCAATTGCTCTACTTTTTGAGGACACAAAATCCCCTGAAGCAGCAAGATTCAGCAAAGTGTATATATTGCATAGGAAATCGTTTAGGTATCTCTATATTCTTACAAAAATAACCCAACTGTTACCCAGAGATACTAAAGCAATTATTCTACAAACTTAACAAAAATATGTCTGAAAGTATTACTGTTACCAAGCTCCAATTATACTTAACTTTTAATACAAGGCTAGGTTTTTATTTGTTACAACTATTTTTGTGCCAGTTTTTCCTATTAGTAGTAGAACATTACGCTCCTTTGCCAACAAGTTCCTATTAACATATTTTCATTTTAAATTTTAATCCATAAAGCCTTGACATATCAACAATAATTTATTGAATTCAGCAGTAAACAGATCATTGCTGTGATTTTTTATTATCCTATCTTCCTATCACTGTAGTTTCCCAAACATTCTGTCAGTAAGTGGTGAAAAATAGAAATAATTGAAGTGGTTTTCAATATGTTATTATTATGAAGGATTTGTAATACCTAAGTAATTTAGCATTAGACTATTGGAATGTAACTTTCTGACATATAAAAACCTCTCCAGAAATTTGAACATTCATAAGTTTATATCTAAACTACAGTGCAGGCTACTTTGCACAAATCAATCACATTATGACTGGGTCTTCAATTTGTGTTTTCAGTTATGTTTTGGTGAACAAGCCGCAATAGTCTGATTCTCTCACTATAGTAAGTCAACACGAATAAAGCCAATGATTGGGTTTACACAGTGTAAATAAAATCAAATAAATCATATTATAAATTAGCAGGATGTGTTAATCCAAAATTCCCTGATGATAGCTTAGTGCTTAAAATAGTATTAATGAAATGACAAACACCTCCAATTTCACAAGAAATCATTCTGTCAAATTTAACATTTCAACAATGCCAATTCTGAATTATCTCAGTGTATTACATGAATAAGTATATTTTTAAAAAACATCGGTTTATACCCAGATTTAGACATTCCAGGGCAGTGGTCATCAACCAGTGGGCCAGGGACCACTGGTGGTCCACGAGAAAATGTTGGTAGTCCTCAAAGAAATGTTACCCCCAAAACACCCCCCAAAGCAATTAATCCAGGCTGCACAGGAACACAAGGCTGAGCTGCCCACATGGCCCATGGGAAGACTTGTGTCACTTGCATTGTGAACAACACATAGTGAGGGAAGGGTGGAAAGGACGAAGGGAGGGAATTTGCCCCATGCGCCTCACCTGCCCACTGGGCTGCTTCTTTCCACTTCTTTCTTCTTCTGCCTTTGTCTGCATGCAAGGAAGCAGCAAAAGTCTTTCTTTTTCTTCCCCAAACTCCGCCAGAAATGAGTCTTTGGGACTCTGCAAGGCATCCTGCTCCAAGAACTTGTCGTGTGCCAGCACGACAAGTCTCACAAAGACTCATTTCGAGTAGAGTTTGGGGGAGAGAAAAAGGACTTCTGCTGCTTCTGTTGCTTTCCTTGAATGAAGCCAAAAGTGTCAGTCTCTGTCTCTCTCTCCCTCCCTCTCCCCACCTCCCCCGAGAATGGAGCTGGAGACGGTATCCTGAGATCCCAAATAAAGAATGATCAATAGGTAGGAAAACAGGATGGGGAATTTTCCTGCAGACTTTTTTGGGGATTTGGTCTCTGGTCTATGGGATTTAAAATTATGAGTTTGGTGGTCCCTGAGATCCAATAGGTTGGTGACCCCTGCTCCAGGGCACAACTCACACACCACAATATGTCATTATTTGCTTAGGAACAGTTTGTTTGATAAACCCAAATTGGCTGGATTCACAGAGCATGCTAATTAGCTATGATATTTTTTTAAAAAACCCACAATGGCTAGTTAAACCAAGGGAAAAAGAACGTTACAAATGGATACATACCATCCCAAATTATGTGTGACTTAAAGAGGCCAATGACCCAAACAGCTAGATCCTAACACCAGATCATAAGGTAGGCTACAATAGTACATTCTTCATTGATAGTTAGTGTCAGTACAGGTATTTTTACATACAGTTTACTTTCCAAACCTAGTCAAGTAATCTATGCTAATTGTGAACCGTGACATTAAAATTTTTGAGGGTTCAGAGGTCATTATCCTGAAAATTTTATCTTGTGGCATGATTTGACAATTGCATGATCTAGAGACAAATGATGAAATTCTCAGAATGATTCAGGAATGTAAAATATACTGAAGACAAATTCCAATTATATTTTTCCATGTCTCAGGAGCAATCAACATGGAAAGTAACTGAATGATTTCTATAGGAAATTGTTTTCTTCCTGCTCATCTTTTTTATTTAAGGCACTCCCCAATATAATATGGCAAAGATCAACATGTGTCATTCAGGAATATGAACTATAATTACACACAACATTAAACAATTCTAGAAATTTTACTATTCAAGCTCCTCAACTGCAAGTGCTACATGTAAGCCACAGCAATTCTTAACAATGCTGGAAATCTATCTGTATTACTGTTAAACATGCTTTAAAAAACATTATATAGATAGATCATAGAAGAAGAGATTTCAGAAAGTAATAAAAATGCTATTGCTTTAGTTTTTAATACTGTCTGAAATAAAGATGTGCATTTTATTCCTAGGAAATCAACGTTATTACAATTTGCTTTGTTCTGGAAGATCTATTATTTCATTACTTTTACTGCAAAGTGAAAGTGCTTGAAGTCTATGCTCTGCTTCACATTTGAATTGTATGTAAATGCTTCAGAATGATCAGGTTATTATAGTTTAGTTTCACTGTGCTCTTTAGTTCAGCAAAGCTCAGTATGTGATATGACAAGGATTGAGAGTTGAGTATTATAATATGGGATACGGGATCTGGGCTGCTAACAACCTCTACACAACAGGAAATGCAAGCTAAACCAGGTGGCCATGGTTTGTCTTTGTTCTCACCTAATGATCATCTGGATTTTTGCAGCTCAGGTCTGATAGTCACACTTCCATTATTGTTTGACTTCTGAGGATGCACTGAAACACAAACTAGCCAGGCATGGCATGTCTTTAGTTCTTTGGACCAGAAGAAAAGTATGTCTTCATAATTGCACTGATGACCAAGGTCTAAACTGACTGCAGGTTGCCATGTCTTTTTAGATTTATGGTGAGACAATTAATGGCAGTAATTGATGGGTTCTCCTGACTTAAACTCCCTGCTTCTCCAGCATCATCAACTAACAGGAAACATGACACATTGCCATAATTTGAAATGGATGGGCCTGGTAAAAGTTGGGCAGGTGCCATGAATGGTGTCACAATTTGTTTTGCCAAATCTGTACTAAAGGATCACTAGTTCAGCCTGTGTTCTGACATTAGTTTTAGTAGGAAAAGTTGACTTTTATCATGTAGAACCAAAAATCTAAATGACCTTGAGAGTCACTATTGACATGAGTGACTATTAGCCTTCCATCTGATGAACAGACAAGGCAATGCTTTATTGGCCAGTCTGATAGAATGAAGAATGAAAAATATCAGTGGATTTGAAAACTTTTTCTCAATTCTGCATTGTTAAGCTGACAGAATTCCACAGCATTATAAACCAAACTCAGAACAATTGAGTCAGAGGAGGACTCAGCGATGCTCACCTTTACACATGACCCTGATGCCAGCTCCCATGTTGTGTACAGCATTGTCAAACTCACAATGACCATGTTCATACTTAATATGACAAGCATAATTCCCCATTTAATAGGTAGTGTGAACACAGGAAAGCCAAAACATACTGAAATAGGAATTAAAATGCTTTGCATTACATCTGTCAGACTGCCTACAGCCTTGAGTGAATCACTTCAACATTTCATTCACTGGGTCCTGTTAATCAGGCTGTAATCACCACTACAGGTAGTTCTCGACTTATGACAATTGCGCCCCAAATTTCTGTTGCTAAGCAAGACAGTTGTTAAATGAGTTTTGCCCTATTTATGACTTTTCTTGCTGCAGTACTTAAGTGAATCCCTATAGTTGTTAAATTAGTAACATGGCTGTTAGGTGAATCTGGCTTCCCCATTGACTTTGCTTGTCAGGAGGTCACAAAAGGGGATTGCATGTCCCCGGGACACTGCAACCATCATAAATATATGTCAAGCATCTAAATTTTGATCACATGACCATAGGGATGCTGTACAGCAACCATCAGTGCCATTGTAACTCCAGGACAATCACTAAACAAACGGTTGTTAGTCAAGGACTATCTGTACACTAAACCTACTCTTCACAGATAGTCTCACTCATAAAACTCCCAACACTTTCCTGCAAGGCTACAATCCTATGGAAATTAACTTGGAAATAAGTCTCTTGATCCCAGTGAAGCATTTTTTTCAAAATAATCTCATCACCCAACAACAGTTGCAGGTGTTTACCAAGAGTGCCATTTTTACTATAATGTTTTCACAGTTGGAAATAGCACTAGAGAAGACTCCATAACTGTTTGCAGATGGGCTATTATATAATGTCTTTTACTGGCTTCCCTTGGCCTAACATGAAAACTGAAATGATAGAAAGAAAACAATATTGCCACTCTAACAACAGAGCATTCGTCTGGATATTACGCAGTGTGCGCGTGTGAGTGTGGGTATACCATAAGGGTTTCACAGAACGTTTCTATGCAAAACATCTAATTCTAGTTCATGTCCTTATTCAAATGACACTATAAAACACCTAGACTATTCTTCTTTAAGATTAGTGCAGATAAAGTAAGTACCAGAGAGGTTGCAGATAAGGTACTGCTAGACAGGCTGAAGAGCAGTTGCTGCAGGCTGTTGCATAGGAGAATAAGATGGAAGAAGAAATGCTAAAGGCAGCCACTCATTTGCTGCATTCTAAAACGCCCCTTTTTGCTGCACTCAGGACAGGGCTGGAACGCTGGAGCTGGCTGCGTGCTAAAAAAAATTTGGGGGGGGGGGGGAAGCTGCCTTCATTTTCCCAAGCCTCTGTAAATTGAGCAAAGCTCCCGCAAGGCTGTGCAGAACAGCATCAATCCTAAAATAAAATGTTCCAGCTTGCATTCCAATGGGTTAAAACCACCAAACAGATACTTAGATCCTGTGGAAGCAAATCTCTGCTAAGAATCATGTTGAATTTTCCTTGAACTCTGTGGTTGTTTCCCATGCATCCACCCCTTTGCCGGAGGGAGGCTGCTTTGTGCTGCATTGTTGGAACCTCCTGAGCGCTTGTTTGTTTGTTTGTTTGTCAAACATGTACAAGGTAACAAGTGTAAGTATGAACATAAACGACAACAAATGAAGTAAATACAGATAAATGGGGACAGTAAAACAGGAATGGTAGGCATGCTGGCACGCCCCCTTTAAGGACCTCTTAAGAATGGGATGAGGTCCACGGAACTCCCTGCTATGCATAAATTGCTTAATGACTGCTTTGCTCAATGACTGAAATTTCAGGGTGGTCTGGTCATTAAGCAAGAACTACCTGTAACAATTATGCCGTTTTTAAGTCTGATAGGTTTATGTGAAGATTTTTTTTATCTATCTCAAGCTAAATACTGCTCAGCTGATAATAGATGAATAAGAGAGGACATATTCTAAAATGATAGCTTAAATGTTTTTATCGTTTTCTCATAATAGAATAAATCACATACAATCTCTCTGCTCCCACTTCACATGTGAGGTACTGGCTCATTACGTTTCCTGCTATATCTGAACTGGAAAAAAATAAATGTGAGATAGGATAGATGATCATGCAAGTTCTGTAAGTAAAAGTAAAAATAATTAATAAAAGCCTTCCAAACATTATAAAGCCAACTGTTGATTTCCTGGTTTTATTTAACATCCTGCGTGAAGAAAGCTGTTGTTTTTGTACAGTATAAAATTCATACACTGGCTTGTTAAACTGGGACCTGATCTTCTCTTCATATGAACTGAATATACCTTGATGAGAACAGGGAAACAGCTTGTGCTGGTATTTCTTAGTAGAGTAATAAACTATCAATGTCTTTATTGATAACCCAATTTTGCAACTATGGGCTATGTCCTCTTTTATCTCATCATTTCTTAGGAGCATTTCTTCCTCCCCCACACACACACATACACATTCCTAAGGATCTTCCAAAGTCATTCCCAAATTACAGGTACTGTATGATACATGATGCTGCAAATGCCAGTCCAGCTAAACTGTTTTGGTTGATATATACTGGCTGCCAGAGCATTAAGAAACTGAACTGGATTCAGGAACTATAGCCTTGCAACTTGGAGACAATCGTACCATTTGCAAGACAAGTCTCTATTGGACAACGAAACAGATCAAGTTTTAAAAAATAATAACAACTATGACTACAATATCAACTGCTATTTACTGTTTATATATTCAAGTATATATGTGTATGTACAGTATATACATATTTAGATCAGATAATTTTTTCAGAAATCCTGCTTACCTTGAAAACTGCTGTTGCAGTCCACACATTTGAACCCTGTGGCGCTCAGATTCCAGGGTCATTTCTTGTAGTCTTTTTTCACTTTCAAATCTCAAATGTCGCTCTTCCTCCAACTCATGTACCAGCTTTTCACGCTTTAAAAAAAAAGCAAGTGACAAAATTAACCAGAGTTCCAATGTGTGACACTTAAGACCTAGACTGCTACTGCCATTGAAAGACAATCATGCAGAAGAGGGAGTTAAGACTTTTTACCCTGCATCAATTCCCTTCGACCAAAAGCCCATCAGATGGTTAGAATTTCAAAAACCCAAATAGGTAGTCCTTTCCTAACGACTGCACTGTTTCATGAGATCACACAAGTTTATAACAATCCTGAAAAAAATAACTTTGCACTGTTCCTCACACTTGTGGCTGTTCAGCATCTCTGTGGCCACATAAAAAAGATCTGAGTATTTTGCAAACAGAGAGCATTTACAACCAATAAGTATCCCATGATTGTCATTTAACTGCTTCATAGCCAACTTTAAACAAGCAGAATCAATGGAGATGTCGCAAATAAAATTGCAAGTCAGAGTTATACTTCAGGTGATTTGCTTAATGATCATAGCAGAAGTCAGTTCCTTACTCTATTGAGGTCACATGTCTTGCTTAATGACCATGTTACTTAGCAACAGACTTTCCCATTCCCAATTGTGGTGGTTAAGTGAGAATTACTAATGATTTCCTAGCCACCAAGGCTACTGGCAGATAAATTGCAAATCCGCAAAAAGTTGGGTGACATACAACTTTAATAAATTATTATTGCTATCACCCGTTTTTTGTTTTTACTTGCAGAGCTATTTTTGCTTAAATGTTTTTTAATTATAATAACAAAATGCAGAATAAAAACAAAGTACAACCTGATCCCAAGAATTTAAAAGGTAAAAAGAAATAATGAGAGCAGCTGATTTTCAAGGATGAGAAAAATTTGAATAATTATGTTTATTTTTTAATTTCTGGCAGAAACCCTAACAGTTGTTAAGTATGCTTAAGAAAGTAAGAGAATGCATCCTGCCTTACTACAGCTGAAATACTGTAGTCCTGTTGGAGACAGCAGGGAATCATCTTCTGAATTTACCATTCGTAATAGTCAGGCCCTGAGCATCTGAGGACCAAATACATCTGAAATAGAAAATATAGCAGCCTATGTAGAGCTACCTAGTCAGCTATGTCTGCTTTGTGACCAGTTCTACAAATTTAATTTTTCATGGAGAACAGTCAACTCTGTATGAAATTCAAAGTGTTATAGATACATTAATGATTAAGCAGGGGTAATTAGAAATAGAAAGTTCAAAGAAAGATGAAATGAAAAAAGTACAGACAGTGATAATTACCTTATTATCTGTGCCTAATCATAAAGCAGCTGTTGAATGACAACAGAGCTATTTCCAAACCGCTGAGCTGATAAACATATGTGATATGACAAACTATTTATCTAAAATATAGAGGGCAGAGAGAACTTTCTTTGTAATAAAAAATATCTCTAAATTGTCATACTTCATTTTCTAAATTTATTTCCTTCCAGTATCATTCTTTACAATCCTCCTGACAACCATTAAGTGCACATATTCCTGTATCCCAATCAGCCAGTTAGTGGTGAAGTGGTTAAGGTTCTTAACCACAATGCAAAGAATTTTCTTTCTCCACTGAAAAGTACAAGATCTTCCATTTCTCGAATTATAGGATCCATAAACCCTTGTCCATCATGAAAAGGTTAGAACTTTAGGAGGGAGAGAGGGAGGGAAAGGGAGGGAGGGAGGGAGGAGAGAGGGAGAGAGGGAGAGAACTTATGTAATATTTTTCTCTGAAAGCTCTAACTTTTTCATAATACACACACACACACACCTTGTTTGTGGGCTGCCATGAGTTTCAAATATATTTGATGCTTATAACCTAAATTTTATGAAATACCCACAGTATTGTATCAAATCTTAGACATATAATTTTATTACAGAATATAAAAAGCTTTCTTGGTATTAAGCCATTATTTGCACAAGCTATGGTGTTATAAATCATACTGGATAATAAATTTATAATAGCAGTAACCAAGAGACCAAAATATGAGCCAGAAAAAGATCTCAAAGACAGTGATATATAAGCAGATATCTTTAGAGGCAGGTTATAAGAGATTAAATGAAACACCTATGCACATTGTAAACTATGGAGAATTGCACAGAGGAGACAGGACTTACCTGAAGCAAACCTCACATAAATATTTGGAAGTGTGAATGTTTAAAATGGGAAACAATAATATATGGAAATAAATTTCCATAAAAGAAATTTAGTGACCTAATTAAATTATCCAATTAAAATGTATTGTTACTATCCTATAATTTTGCAAATGCTGAAAAGGATAGTTCCAAAAAACTTTGAATATAAGAAACGCACAATATTTCATACCATCAGAATTCTGCAAAACTTAAATCCATTAAAACCAGTGCTGAGGTTCCCCTCTCATGGTTAGGATAGAAATGCATGTTAAGCAAAATGGATATAATTCCTAAATAGCTAATTACAGATTATTTTAATTAGCTATTTAGGAATTACATCCATTTTGGATGCAAGGGACATTTGCAAGGCAGATGTGGCATTTATATGTGGCCATTCTTAAATCTGTCATATTCACCCATCTTCCCCTACAAATATATCCTCCACTTATCATTTATTGGAAAATTCAAGGTTCTTATAGTTGCAAAGTAAAAACAATCAGGGAAAAAGAAAGCAATCAGAGGAATCTTGCTTGCACATTTTCCATGAAAATTCTGTTTCCTATATCCCCTGAAAAACAGATTTCAGAAACCTCAAGCACCATGCACCATGTCATCCAGTGTTTTCTGAGAAAGCTTGAAACAGGTGTTTATGTAAGCTACAATACTTCACAACAGCAAACCCAACACAGGCTATTTTTTCCCCTCATGTCAAGGTTAAATTTTACTTCACTAAGGTCTGGTCTCAGGACAAATCTTCTGAAATGGGATCTCTCTTTCTCTATATATAATTTGCAAGCGCAAAACTCATCATTTACCTTGGATTTCAAATTATTTTGTTTTTATCTTTGTAAATCAAATTGTGCAAAAAGTATTGTGTGTGTGCACACGTACACCTACCAGGTTTAATGTAAGAAGCTCTCCTTTGGAGGCATAACTCTGATCATATGAAGAAGAGGAGAGAATTCAGATCAGTTTACTAGGCCTCTGGCAAAGTAAAGCTAGAAAACCAGCATTGATCATCAGTATCAAATAGGATCATTTTATTTTAAAGGTGTCTGACTTAAAGTTTTGTTCAACAGCTTTTGACAAAAGAACTTCACCTAGGTGTACTAATTTAAACAGACAGAACCTGTAAGACCATCAACTGTACAGATATGGCAAACTTAAAGAATACTTAAGAGATAAAGACCTTTCTCATCTTTCTTAATGTAATGTACAGGTAGTCCTTGAATAACAATAGTACATTTAGTGGCTGTTTGAAGTTACAATGGCACTGAAAATAGTGACTTATGACTGTTTTTCACACTTTCAATCATTGCAACATCCCCATGGTCACATGATCAAAATTTAGGTGCTTGGCAACTGATATTTATAATAGTTGCAGGGTCTCAGGGGTTATGTGAATCGCCTTTTGTGACCTTCTGACAAGCAAAGTTAATGTGGAAGCCAGATTCAAATGTGTTATTAACTTAACAACTGCAATAATTCATTTAACAATTTAACAGCAAGCCAGGTCCTAAAATGAGGAAAAATTCACTTAACAGCTGGCTCACTTAGCAACAGAAATTGTGGGCTCAATTGTGCTTGTAAGGTGACAACTACCTATATATGTAACTGAAACAGATACAATAAAGTCAATAATTAAGCTATGTTACCCATCCATTCAAGAAGCAC
Organism: Bungarus multicinctus; assembly: GCA_023653725.1. Classification (NCBI taxonomy): domain Eukaryota; kingdom Metazoa; phylum Chordata; class Lepidosauria; order Squamata; family Elapidae; genus Bungarus; species Bungarus multicinctus. The sequence goes on along the minus strand of CM042838.1, from coordinate 39,422,040 downwards.
ATACCAACACAATATCAAAGAGTATGATGAAACAAATAATTATGAATCCTACTGAGCAAATCAGGGCATTTTTCTTTCAGTGGCCCTCCAAGTGACCTATAGGTTAGCACTAAACCAAATCTAGTTGGCAACCTTCTCTCCCTGATTTTTAGAGGCCCTGCAGAGAGAGAAAAAATCTGAAAAGTCGTACATACCGAAACTGAGAATCTAAATCAAACCTTTTAAAAAAGGTTACATTAGTAGAGAAAGTCACAGTAAATACAGTACTATGGAAATGGATCTATCAATGAACAAAATGAGAGTAATTTGCATTTTAAAAAAGGTTCTTAAAGCAATTCACATTAACAACTATGCAAATTTGGAAAAGGTGCATACAAGACGCCAAATGTTAGAAGATTCTGCAAATAGAAATAGTTATAAAATTTACGGTTTAAGAAATGAAATGTTCATCTGCTGACATGTAAAACAGAAAGTAGCACTGTTAAACATGTTCCATACATCCAAACAGAAAAAGGTAGATATAAAAATTGAGGGATCAGATAAGTTGGTTTCTATTAGTTTTTCAGTGTTTATTTGTAAGCCTTCTATCCCTCTCTTTTTCAGCATTAATCTTTATAATTTCTGCAAGAGAATTGGTATGAATGTTAAATGCATAGCAAAAACAGCACTATCTTCTAAATATTTCCTTATTTGTTTGATATGTGATCTTTGGACATACCCTACTACAGTAATATTTTCTCTGAAAAAATATCAATTATAAAATTAATAAAATATATTGTGATTGGCCTAATTGCTGTTTCGGAATCTGATTTCCATCAACACCAGCAAATTTAGCAAAAGCAATGAATTTTGGGACTTAGAAAACTGAAATATCTCAGGGTACCTTACTACTGAATATTTCTAGCAGCATGTCTTTCACAATAGGGGAATTCTGGGTTATGCCTCAAAGTAGACAATTTAAATTAATCTAATTTCAGGTAGCCCTTTGCTCCCGATCAAGTCCTGTTAAACTAAATATTTATTATCCTGCAATCAATACCTCTTTACAAAAATAAAGCCAGGCATTGACAAATAACCCAGTAGCACATTGCAGCTCTCTTGATAGTGAGATTTTGATAACAGGAATAACCATCCGTCAAGGTGAAAGGAACAGGAACAGAAAGAAAGGATGAAAATGCTTATAGTTATAACATTTTATTATATTGGACAAATATGATCACTGAACCCAGCTGTGTTAATTAATATGACTCTGTCGCTTACTACGGTTCCAAAATGAACTGCTAAAGGTGACATTTATCTTTTCTGTTTTATTCATACTTATGGTAGATTACATTTAAGAAGCCTGAAGTCATAGCAGCTATATTATAAAAATTCAGTTCTTTGAAAAGATAGAATAAGGCCTTTTAAAAATGCAATTATACCACATATTATGCTATATGTGATTAAATGGTTAAAAATGAGAATTTAAAAATCAGCAAGTACTGGAAAGATATTATTCTTCTAAAACCTCATATTTATACTTCAGCAATCCTTTAACCCTATCTTTCCTCTCCCAGAAGCAGTAGATACTATAAAATGGCTTAAGTTAACAACATCCCAATTTGCAAAAAAGTATTGGTAGTGACTGATGTTTCTAGCACATCTTACTTCATTATATCAAAAGCTTTGTACACAAACACATGCATACACACACATACTGCATGTAGCTCAAAATTGCCACCAAGTATTTATGCCTGAAATTAAGTAGATAATTGCATTCTATATGCCATTCATCACTACCACTAAACTTTTTATTGCTGATTCCCTACTAGGGACATCAGGTGACGATGCTACAGTTGCATAGTAACCATTTTTTCCAGATGTAATAATCCTATACCTCTTGGCTTTCTCTTCTAAACTAAATTCATTTTATGTGAATGTGGATATCGTGGCCTCTTCCCAAATCTTCCCCTTTTCAGTTCTGTGTTTCTACTTCCCATTCAAACACTGCCAATTATCTTGGCTATCTACCAAATTTTCTTCCAGTCTCTTGGACCATTTCCAAAACCTTCACACTACTCATTTTTCCTCTGAGTTGGTCTTTCTCAGACTGCTGTCTACTATTCACTTTTTTTTAATATATCCCTTTTTTTAGGGATTCTTCGCTACAACTTTCATTCTGAATTTTTAATCCTAGACAAACGTTTTTCCTATCCCTCCACAAAATTTAACTGAAAAATACTTACTGCCTGATTATTCCAAACTATAATTCTGCTAAACTAGTGGATATCATAGATGTTCTTCATTACCACATGCCATTGTTTAAAAGAATTGCTTTTATTCCTTCCATCAACTTTAACTATTTTCCATCTGTAAATCAAAGCAATGTTTTTATATTTTCTCTTTCAGTTCTAACTAATTTCCAATTATTCTAACAGTTTGTGTCATTAGAAAATAAATCTGTTCAACAGCAAGCAATAACAAATTCTGTGTATATTCTTTCCATTTGTCAATAAAGGATGCCAAAAAAAGAAATCATGACATCCTAGCTAGATATTTTAGCAACAATGGGCAGTGGATTTTATGATTAATACTTTTAGCCTGTGGTGGTGTTCTTTTCAATCCAAGTAAGTGAATTAAAAGTACTGTTACTCTTTCCAATATCCCCTTTTATTACACAGTAGCTCAAAATTGCCACCAAGTGGTAGGACACTGACTTTATTCACCTTATTTGGCTTTATTTATCCAGGAATGTGGCAGACTTTTAATTGCAGTTAAGCAACAGAATGACTGCTGTCAAACAGCTTTTTTTCTTCCTTATAAGTGGTAGATTAATCTATAGTTAGAAATTTAGAAAACTAAATTACATATAAAATTACTGTGCGCGCAAAAGGCAAAAACAAAATTTAGAATAATAAAAATGACAAGCATTTAGCTCCACTCTTGCTTTTTCCAGCTGTGCAGTCCTGCCAAAGCTAGGAGCATGAAAAAAAACATCATTGCCAAATAGTAGTTTAATTATGTGCAACAAACAATTGGGGCCAATAAAGTTGCAGTCACTTCTAAAACTGCTTGTCATCTTCCACAGGCTAATCAAACAGAAGCTATTAGGCATATTGTCTTCTATAATATTGGGTAGAGAGAGAGACTGGTTTCTAAACTTAAAAGCACTAGTACCGTATATATAATGTATTATACTGTAGCAGCAGCAAAAACAAGAACATTAATTCTTTACAGGTTAGTCCTCAACTTAAAACTGTTTATTTAGTGACTGTTTGAACTTACAATGGCACTGAAAGTGACTCATGACTGGTTTTCATACTTATGACTATTACAGCATCTCCATAATCAGGTGATCAAAATGCAGTTGCCGGGGTCACCTTCTGACAAGCAAAGTCAATGGGGAAGCCAGGTTCACTTAACCACTGTATTAATAACTTAACAATTTCGCTAGTAACTGTGGCAAGAAAGATCGTAAAATGGGGTAAAATATAACAACTGTCTGTTTTAGTTAGGAACTGGAATTTTGGGCGCAGTTATGATCTTAAGTTGAAGACTACCTTTAACTTGCTGAGTTTAAATCATCTAGGATATTTTCCACAGTAAATGAAGGTATGCAATTTTGAAATTCATCTTGTAATCATGAAACATTTCCCATTTATTCATCTATAATGCAAGGGGCCAAAACTGAAACTGGCTTTCTAGCCTAATTAATTCTATACTTAAAGTTGTATGCTATATATGCATTAAAAAGTATCTAACAAAATAAAAAGCACAATTTTAATGAGCAAGAATTCTTGCATACTCAAATAATTAATTTTTATCTTAAAACCACAAAGCTACTCACAAATGAATTTGCAAATGTAATTGAGCTTCTAATAGCTTCTAGAGGCATTAATTAAAGAAGTCTAATTTCCCTAAATTAAACATAATGAAAAGTTTTTGAGATGAAATAAAACATGAAAAAGATGTGAAGCCAAAGATAATTTATATGAAAATATGATATTCACAAGTATGTAATATAAACTCAAATCAATAGCAAAATAAATAATCTCTGCCTTGATCCAGTTATAGTGGGTATTCTGTTATTAGATACTAGCAAGCTTTGCTATTTTATCAAACTGATTCCACAAGATCCAGTCTTATCCTGATATATGCAGTCAAAAACAGAAAGTCTTTGAACAATTATAAATTCATTCATAAGTGTGTGCACAATATGGAGTAACTTCTACTAAGAATCACCCAATTAATAGAAGCTACAGAAGTCTATAGATCATTGGTTCTCAACCTGTGGGTCATGACCCCTTTGGGGAATCGAACAACCCTTTCACAGAGGTCGCCTAAGACCATCGGAAAACACATATGGTTTTAGGAACCGAGACACCGCTCCTCTATCCGTCTTCAGGCGGATCTGCCCACATGCAGATACGCCCACATATGAGTACCCGGTTTGATGATATCATCGTGCCAATCCCATCACATATATCCCGTACAAATACAGGTGTATATGACAGGGTTGGCGTTATAATGTACTTATGCAGACCAGTCACACATGTGTAGAGAGCAGCTATTGTGTAGAAAGCAGCTATTGTGTAGAAAGCAGCTACTGTGTTGAAAGCATCAGTATTGGAGGTAAAATGACACTTCATGAATTATAATTATTGGGTAAATGTAAAATCATGTACTGTAAAATCATCAACTATTACAAAAAAAAATATCTGTACCATGGGAACTTAATCTGGATGCTGATCAGTCTTTTTATATTCAGTTGTGGTTGATGTGAATAATAGTAACAGTAATAGTAATAGTAACAGGTATGTAAAAAAATATAATAGTAATTATATTTGTATAATTTAAATTATTAGTTGTGGTTGATGTGAATAATAGTAACAGTAATAGTAATAGTAACAGGTATGTAAAAAAATATAATAGTAATTATATTTGTATAATTTAAATTATTAGTTGTGGTTGATGTGAATAATAGTAACAGTAATAGTAATAGTAACAGGTATGTAAAAAAACAACACAGAGAATGGTAAATCATAGGAAACTTTAATGAACTGTATTGACTGAACTATGCCATGAATCCAACAAAATTTCATTTATTTGTAATTAGAAATAAATATTTCACAATATATAATTACAATTGTTTTTGTGATTAATCACTATGCTTTAGTTATGTTCAATTTGTAACAATGAAAATACATCCTGCATATCAGATATTTACATTATGATTCATACAGTAGCAAAATTACAGTTATGAAGTAGCAACGAAAATAATTTTATGGTTGGGGGTCACCACAACATGAGGAACTGTATTAAAGGGTCGCAGCATTAAGAAGGTTGAGAACCACTACTATAGATCTAATTTCAAGAAATCCTGCTCAAATTTTATTGATTCTCCTTTTCTCACTACCTACCCTTGATTCTTTGACTGAAATCGTTCGCAGACATTCACAATTGTTGTTATTCCCATCAATGATTGCCTACAATCCTTAATACAGAACTTGTGCACCACCACTTCTGTTAATTTTCAGAATACTTCCCTGCTGCTTTAAAAGCCTCAGGATTCATTGAACATATACCAGGGGTATATGTCTCACAGGGTATATAATGTAAACTAAATAAAAGCAGAACAGGATATATATGAATGGATGCTACTTTATAATATTTGATATGGATATTTGTAGAATCATAACAAGTAAATAAGTATTATGATTAAATTAAATAATACAATGAATCGATGCAGCAGCTAAATATTTAAAATTTATATTTTAAGAATATATCTTCCTGCATCAGGGGTACATGTATTTTATTTAGCATCTGGCATCTTCAGAGGTCATGGAATATAGTTTAAATGAAGTATCAACATATTGCCATAACATGGAACCATAACATTGCAATGGGATAGAGGTTATAATTGCAGCAGGAGTCAACTATTGTCATAAAATTATTGCTATTAATAATTGTAATAAAATATTAAATATAACACTGAATCAAATTAAAACCTAGAACAATTTTATTACTCTTTTTTTAATTTGATTAAACCACAAACTACTGTTATTGTCATTTGTAATAGCTACGGCCCTTGGTCTTCTCTTTTTGAAACCTCTATTGTCTCTTTAAAACTGATTTGAAGAATCTCCCAATAAAGTAGATCTGTGGTCCCATAGTGCAGGAAAAGAGGGAATCAGGCAATCAATTCAACTGGCAGATGGCTTCCATCTCCAGACTCAATAAAATATAAAACTATATGGTTCCCTCATAACAAATATAAGTGATACTCCTCTATATTATTAATTTTCCTATGTTAATAACCTGGCGAGCTGTGTATTTTGGGGGGAGGCGAACAGATCCACCAGCAGGAGACCGAACCTGCAAACTATCTCCTGGAAGAGATCTGGACGCAGGCGCCACTCTGACTGGTCGACCGTGGCCCTGCTCAGCCAGTCAGCTGTCGTGTTTGCCGTCCCGGAAATGTGTTCCGCTACGATGGAGCTCAAATTCCTTTCCACCCAACGGAACAGCCTCTCTGATTCTTGCATGAGCAATCTCGAACGTGTACCCCCTTGCCTGTTGATGTGGGCCTTGGTTGTGACATTGTCCGTGAGAATGAGAATATGAGCCATACGCACGTGGGGGAGAAGGTTGCAAAGCGCCAAATGAACTGCCCTGAGCTCCAACCAGTTGATGTTGTGTAATTGGTCGGGTACTGACTAGAGTCCTTGAGTCGATACGTTCTGGAAGTGTGCGTCCCAGCCGGACAGGCTGGCGTCTGTAGTAACGGTCAGCCTGTGGGGTTCTTTCAGAAGAAAACCTTTGTTGATAGTCGGAATGGTCCACCAATAAAGAGAGAGACGAACACTTGTCGGGACCAGCACCTTGAGCCTGGAATTGCTTCGCCCTGATCTTTGGTAAGGAAGTAAAAACCATTGTAGCGATCTGGTATGGAACCGAGCCCAAGGAATGATAGAGATGGAGGAGATCATTTTTCCTAATAGCTTGGACAAATCAGCAAGGGGGGACTCGTTTCTGAGTTCTGACATTGTGGGCTAAGGATCGGATGCTTTCCAGTCTCTCAGGAGACAGGAAAACTCGTCCCTGAACTGTGTCAATTATGGCTCCTAAGTGGGGTAAACGTGTAGAAGGAACCAAATGGCTCTTTGCCCAATTGATTGAAAAACCTTGCTGCTGGAGAACCTGAAGTGTTAGTTGCAAATTCAATTCAGCCTGATCAACGGAAGAGGATAACAGTAAAATATCATCCAAATAGCAATGTAGCCGGACGGAGAGAGAGAGTGAGTGGCCACAACAGCCAAGACCTTTGAAAAGGCCCTTGGGGCGGATGATAAACCAAAAGGTAAGGCTACATATTCAAAATGCCTGTTATTGTAACAAAACCTGAGAAATTTGAAATGAGAAGGCCGAATTGGAACGTGTAGATATGCTTCTGTCAAGTCTATGGAAGATAAAAAATCTCCTTCCCTTACTCCAAGAAGAATGGACTGCAACGTGTTCATCTTAAATTTGCGATAAACCAAGGAACGGTTCAATCGCTTTAGGTCTAATATGGCCCTCCATCCCCCCGAACTCTTGGGAACGACAAAAAGAAGGGAGTAAAAACCCTGGCCTTGCTGATCTGGAGGAACAGGTTGGATGGCTTTGATGTCAAGAAGATGAGTAATCACCGTCTCCATAAGGTTCCTTTTAATAGGATCTCTGGAGATAGGGCATCTCATAAAAAAATTTGGGCCGGTAGAGGAGAATTCCAGTGCCAGGCCAAATCTAACCATATCACGGACCCAGGCATCCGATGTAATGGAGTCCCAGCTATTTGCAAACCCTTTCAATCGACCTCCAATGGGAAGTGATTGACTGCAGCTATCTTGGATGCCTGAACCCTTTTCCTCCAGGCCCCCTGAAGGAACCCCTCCCCTGTACTCCGCGGCGGGATCTATCCCCGAAGTCGGGCCCCTCTGGCTGTCGGATCTTCCTAAAGTCAGAAGCCCTTTGAAACCTATTGGTGTACAATCCCCTGTAGAAGGGACGAAAGGAACTCCTCCGAAAGGGCTGAAAGAGTCTTGGGTCAGGGCGGTGGAGAAGGGAGGGGAGAATCTTCTTCTTATTCCTTGTTTCAATCAACAAGGGATCCAAAGCAGCGCCAAACAGCTTATTTCGGAAATTGGGGCAGATGCTAGCTTCCACTTGTTTTTGGCATCCGCCTGCCAATTCTTGAGCCATAACAACTGGTGGGCTGCCGTTTGGGAGGCCATGGCTCGAGCCGAGAATTTTACCGAGTTGAAGGTGGCATCAGCGGAGAACTCTGCGGCCGCCATCAACTTGGCAATATCCTGATGGGCTCTGAGATTGGAGCTGGGAATAGTGTCCTTCAGGTGGCGAAGCCATCTGAGGGAAGTTCTGGTGAAAAAGGAAGCAGCGGTAGCCGCCCTTATCGCCCAGGCATCGGAGAGATGCGCCCTCCTGAGTGTGATTTTGATTTTTTTGTCCTCAGCTCTGAGGGCATCCTCTGATTCCGTGGGAACAGAGAAGGGGGAAGCCAAGGAAATAATGGGGTCATCCACCGCTGGAGTGGTGAGATGGTCGGAAAATTCTGGGTCTAAATTGAAAAACTTTTTGTCAAAATTTGTAGGCGGAGGATGTGTTGAGGCAGAGGACCATTGTTTTTGGAGTAAGTCGGAAAACATTTTGGGGACAGGGATAACCTCAACCGCAGTGGAAGGTTGCGAGAAGATGTGGTCGTCAACCTGCTCTTGAGGTTACTGGAGCTGGGTAGGAGGAGGCTTGTCAAGGCGAGCTGTGGCTCTTGCCTTGTAAAGCAGGGATTTAAAGAGTTGGGGGTGGAAGTGTCCCGTGAAGACAGGCTGCTCGGGGCGGACCTCTTCATTATCTGACATACCCCCTTCTGGGTTCTCAGCGTCCAGTGGAAGGTTACTGCCTTGCATGGAAATTGAGTCCAGAGGGTCCACATTGAGGTCGTCACAACCCTTAGCCATAGGAGGAACGTGACATACTAAGGAAGGCCCCGTTGGAGAAAGAACCTGCGGGTAGTGATACTCCGACCTATCTAAGTAGCGGAGTGATTGGTTGTCACCATCTGACAACCTGTTGTCAACCCGCGTTACCTGCCTGGTCCTGTTGGATTGATGAAGCCCGGCTGCAATGCCTCTACACGCCAATCGGCTTCTCATTCAATTTCTCAGGTTTGTTACATACATGCTTGGAATAACCTACTTTGGTTTATCATCGCCACAGGCTTTTCAAGGTCTGGCTGTTGTGGCCACTCACACTCCTCCGTGGCTACATGCTATTTGGATGTATTTTCTGTTATCCCTTCCTTGATCAGGCTGAATTGATGAACTAACCTTTCCCTGCCTGATCTGTAGGGAGAGCCAGTGGGTAGTGGCATACAACTGCCTCACATGTATACTCCCTGGTTCGAATCCAGAGGTATCTACTGAGCTACTAGCTCGAATGATCATACTAGTCTTCCTTAGTTTATATTTAAATTATCAGCTGAAAACTCACACATGTAGAACGAAACACACGCTTTCTGTCGGTAGGTCTCTGGGATGACCTAAAGCGAAAAGAACGCATTATGCTTTCTTAATTGGCACGGGGGTTGTATCCAAGTATATACTGTTCCCCGGCCATGAAGTGGTGTGTTCATACACGCCTCACATGTATACTTCCCTGGTTCGACCGTAAGGGATGGCTCTGAAGGAGCTAACTAGAATAGATCTGTCCCTATTTATAAATTACAGCTTAAAACCTTACACACATTAACAAAGGCGAACAATACTTCCTCTTATGGTCTCTGTGATGCCAAGACAGAAAAGAAACCCTCCCTTTGTGGGCCTGCCATTTCAGCAAAAAATAAGGGGAACTGAGCAGAGGAGGTCAGCAATTTAAATATATATATATATATATATATATATATATATATATATATATATATATATATATATATATATTTGTTTTCGGAAATTTTCGCGGGTATTTGTATGTGGATCTTTGGTTCTTCGGGTTTTCTCCCGCGTAGAGTTGGAAATATCTAGGCGACGTTTCGATGAAGTCTCATTCATCATCTTCAGGCTTGTGTCTTCGGCCTTGTGCTTCTCAGAGTGATGTGAGATTGCAGCTGCTTCTTCCTTTTAACTACTAGTGGGGGTGTGACTTGATTGGGTGGGGGCTTGGCTGTGTTCTGATTGGTTGGGGGGTTGGCTGTGTTCTGATTGGCTGGGGGTGTGTTCTGTTCTGGTGAGGGTTTGTTGTACTCCGGTTGGTCTCAGTTGCTGGGGGATTTGAACTGGTGAGCTGTGATCCTATTGTTTGGCTTCGCGTTCGTGGTCGTGCCACATCTTCGTGGTGGGCATCAGTTCCCTTCATGTATGGGTTGGAGGGGTTTGAAGCAGGTAGTGATGCAGCTGTGGTACGGCTTCTGGTCCGTGGTCGTGTTTCATCTTCTGTGTGGGTATGAGTCTGCTTTCTGCGTGGAAGTGTGGTGGTAGTTTCTTGTGTGGCCCTCGTGGGTATGGGTCTGGTGTCCTTTATGTTAGGTACTCTTTTGTTAATGAGGGTGGGTTTCCAAATGGCTGGTAGCGGGAGGTGTCATCTCGTTTATTCATGCTGTGTGGGCGTTTTTCTATCTCTATGGCTTCTCTGATTATTCTGTTGTTGAAGTGTTCAGTTTTGGCGATAGTTCTGGTATTTTTAAAGTCAATCTTGTGTCCTGTGGCTTTGAGGTGTTGGACCAGGGAAGAGGTCGGTTCTTCTTTTTTGATTGAGTTCTTGTGTTCTTCAATGCGTGCACTTATCCTTCTGTTAGTTTGTCCAATGTATGTGGTGGGGCAGGAGGTGCACGGGATTTCGTATACTCCTTGGTTTTCTAACTCAATTTTGTCTTTAGGGTTTCTTAGGATGGTGGATATTTTTCCGTTTGTGCAGAATGCTGTTTTAATGTTGTGTTTTTGGAGGATCTTGCTGATTTTGTCTATGGTGCCTTTTATATATGGGAGGAGGGCTTTGCCATTTTCTTGTTCTCTGTCTTGGATTTTGGTTGGGGTTTCTTTTTGGATTAGGTGAGTAATCTTTCTTCTTTGGAATCCATTTGCTGTTAGTACGTTAGTGAGAGTGTGTAGTTCGGTTTTTAGGTGTTGTTCATCGGCTAAGCATTTTGTTCTGGAGATGAGTGTCTCAGCTACGGAATTGATCTGTGCTGGGTGGTGGTGTGAGAGTGCATGTAGATAGCAGTTTGTATGTGTTTTCTTCTGGTAAATGGTGTGTCCTAGGGAGCCATTGGATTTTTTGTATACTAAGACATCTAGGAAGGGAAGTTGATTGTTAACTTCTGTTTCCATGGTGAATTGTATTTTGGGGTGTAGGCTGTTGAGGTATGTGAGATATTTCCAACTCTACGCGGGAGAAAACCCGAAGAACCAAAGATCCACATACAAATACCCGCGAAAATTTCCGAAAACAAATATTGCACCTCTACGGGGAGGAAACCCACCATCTGACCAGGACTTACGAAAAACTTGAAGTCCAAAGAGCTTCCATTTTATGTGACCTCGCATTCCTACGCAACTGCCGAGATCAAAATTTAATTCCCATAAGCTTCCAATTGAAATTCCACACCAACACAGCAGCCACCAAACGCATCCTAAAAAGAACAGAATTGGCCCTAATCAGAAATGAACTTCACACAAAAAGATTCCTCCTAGACCAAATCAACAAAGATCTCCTCACACTTCACCTCAGACTCAGCAACAAGATTCACCCCGCAGTTTGGGACAAAACCAAACAACTCGCTGTCTGGAGAGCCGAAACACAGACCACCCTCAAGACAGACACACACACCAACAAACTCAGAAAACTACAACAACGCCAGAAACAAACTCCTCCCCCCTCACAGCCACACATGAAACAAACAGTGCACAACATCTCAGACAAGATCCTCAGCGAAGCCGAAACCAATGTCCTTTTGAAAGGATTCAACTCTGCTGTCGCTCCCAAACACATCCCCACCGAAACCATCATATGCGGAGTTGAAACCAGCCTGACCAATACCAACCCTGATGATGCGAACAGAATCAGACTCGAAATTACCAACATCCTCTGCACTAGCAAACCACCCAAAAGCAACTTATTCAAAGAAGAACAAACTGCACTACTTAACCTGAAAAAAGATACCAGCATAATAATCCTACCAGCAGACAAGGGCAACGCGACAGTGGTTATGAACACATCCGACTACCAAACCAAGTTAACCAACCTACTCCAAGACCCCACATACAAACCCCTAAACACAGACCCCACAACCTACCTAGAAAAAACCACCAGATCCAAAATAAAAGCCTCCCCCATCAGCGAAGAAATCCAGCAAAAATCATACCCAGAGAGAAATCACCCAGATGCCCTAAGCTTTATGGTCTCCCCAAGATACACAAAGAAGGAACCCCACTTAGACCTATAGTCAGCTCCATAGGCTCACCTCTACAAAACCTAGCCAAATTTCTCGCCAAACAACTACAGCCCTATGCTGAATCCATCAACTCACATGTAAGAAACTCATTCCAGTTCATCGAGATCATAAAGAAACAAAACTTACAACCCAGCGATCTATTAGTGAGCTTCGATGTCATATCCCTCTTCACCCAAGTGCCTATAAAAGAAGCCTTGACAGCCATCCAAAATAAATACAACCCCCCCAAGCACATCCTAGATCTGACCAACCACTGCCTATCCAATACATACTTCACCTACAATGGACAAAAATACAAACAAATAGAAGGAGCAAAGCCCTCCTCCCATATATAAAAGGCACCATAGACAAAATCAGCAAGATCCTCCAAAAACACAACATTAAAACAGCATTCTGCACAAACGGAAAAATATCCACCATCCTAAGAAACCTAAAGACAAAATTGAGTTAGAAAACCAAGGAGTATACGAAATCCCGTGCACCTCCTGCCCCACCACATACATTGGACAAACTAACAGAAGGATAAGTGCACGCATTGAAGAATACAATAACTCAATCAAAAAAGAAGAACCGACCTCTTCCCTGGTCCAACACCTCAAAGCCACAGGACACAAGATTGACTTTAAAAATACCAGAACTATCGCCAAAACTGAACACTTCAACAACAGAATAATCAGAGAAGCCATAGAGATAGAAAAACGCCCACACAGCATGAATAAACGAGATGACACCTCCCGCTACCAGCCATTTGGAAACCCGCCCTCATTAACAAAAGAGTACCTAACATAAAGGACACCAGACCCATACCCACGAGGGCCACACAAGAAACTACCACCACACTTCCACGCAGAAAGCAGACTCATACCCACACAGAAGATGAAACATGACCACGGACCAGAAGCCGTATCACAGCTGCATCACTACCTGCTTCAAACCCCCCCAACCCATACATGAAGGGAACTGATGCCCACCATGAAGATGTGGCACGACCACGAACTGCGAAGCCAAACAATAGGATCACAGCTCACCAGTTCAAATCCCCCAGCAACTGAGACCAACCGGAGTACAACCAAACCCCCACCAGAACAGAACACACCCCCAGCCAATCAGAACACAGCCAACCCCCCAACCAATCAGAACACAGCCAAGCCCCCACCCAATCAAGTCACATCCCCACTAGTAGTTAAAAGGAAGAAGCAGCTGTAAGCTCACATCACTCTGAGAAGCACAAGGCCGAAGACACAAGCCTGAAGATGATGAATGAGACTTCATCGAAACGTCGCCTAGATATTTCCAACTCTACGCGGGAGAAAACCCGAAGAACCAAAGATCCACATACAAATACCCGCGAAAATCTCCAAAAAACATATATATATATATATATATATATATATATATATGTATGTATGTATATATGTATGTAAGGTTTTTAAGCTGTTAAACCTTACACACATAAACCTTATGTGTGTAAGATTTTTAAACCTTACACACATGTAAACAAAAAGACAACGAAACAAATAGCTTTCTGTCGGTATGGTCTCCGTGATGAGCCGAAAGACAGAAAAGAAAGCAGTATGCTTTCTCCCTTAATTGGGGCTTAAAGGGTGTTGTAACACAAAGTATATAAATATATATATATATATATATATATATATATATATATATATATATATATATATATATATATATATATATATATATATGGTTCTTCGTGTTTTCTCCCGCGTAGAGTTGGAAATATCTAGGCGACGTTTCGATGAAGTCTCATTCATCATCTTCAGGCTTGCGTCTTCGGCCTTGTGCTTCTCAGAGTGATGTGAGCTTGCAGCTGCTTCTTCCTTTTAACTGCTAGCGGGGGTGTGACTTGATTGGGTGGGGGCTTGGCTGTGTTCTGATTGGGGGGGGTGTTCTCATTGGTTGGGGGTTTGGCTGTGTTCTGATTGGTTGGGGGTTGGCTGTGTTCTGATTGGCTGGGGGTGTGTTCTGTTCTGGTGGGGGTTTGGTTGTACTCCGGTTAGTCTCAGTTGCTGGGGGATTTGAGCTGATGAGCTGTGATCCTATTGTTTGGCTTCGCGTTCGTGGTCGTGCCACATCTTCATGGTGGGCATCAGTTCCCTTCATGTATGGGTTGGGGGGGTTTGAAGCAGGTAGTGATGCAGCTGTGGTACGGCTTCTGGTCCGTGGTCGTGTTTCATCTTCTGTGTGGGTGTGAGTCTGCTTTCTGGTGGAAGCTACCACCACACTACCACCACACTTCCACCAGACTCTGAGAAGCACAAGGCTGAAGACACAAGCCTGAAGATGATGAATGAGACTTCATCAAAACGTCGCCTAGATACTTCCAATATATATACTTTGTATTACAACACCCTGTTAAGCCCCAATTAAGGGAGAAAGCATACTGCTTTCTTTTCTGTCTTTCGGCTCATCACCAGAGACCATACCGACAGAAAGCTATTTGTTTCGTTGTCTTTTTGTTTTACATGTGTGTAAGGTTTAACAGCTTAAAAACCTTACATATATATATATATATGTAAGTGAGGCCGATAGCGGGGGAAACGTGCGCCAACAATGGCGGACTGTCCCCATCGTTTGTTTATGGCGCAGAGCCAATTGGCGCCAAAATTAACGGCTGCAGAGGCGCGCTGTTGCAATGCCAAATTGGGGGGGGATGGCTTCAGCGCTCCCACCCCTGGTCTCTGGGGGGGAATTAAGAGACCACTGCCCAGTTCTGCTGAATGGCTAGGAAAAGGGAGCAGTAACAGTCAGGGAAAATGAACTGCAGTCAGGGAAAACGAACTGTTGAGCCTCGGAGAGCTGCGTTATCAGCGCTGATCTCCAAAGAGCGCCAGAGACGCTCCGCGATCGCTCCGGCTGCAATTTAGAGATCGCAGTCGGCTAGGTTCAAAGAGGTTGATTTATGGGCCAAATTGAGAGAAAAACCCCTCCAAGAAATGCCAAGATCACCTCAGTCGATCAAGGAAGCTGCCTATCGTCACGAGGCTGAGCAAAAAACTGGAGATGCTGGGCAGCAGACAGGGGGAGGAGCCAGCGTCCTATTAATTAAGCTCAGCCTATCGTGCAGGAGACTAAGCACTTCCCAACCTATGGATGCTCGGAGCAGCTCAATGGAGAACTATATGGTTCCCTCATAACAAACATAAGTGATACTCCTCTATATTATTAATTTTCCTACGGTAATAGGCTTAGAGAAATACCTGAGTGGAATGTTTAGAATGAATTAAATTTGTTCTATACCAAAACTGGAGAGTAATATTCACTGAAAAGCATAAGTGTATGCCTAGAAAAAAAAGTTATTTTTTATGGATATAAATTCACTGACTATGTAACAAGTAATTATGAGAAGATTTCTAGACCATTAAAACTACAACCTTGATCAAAAGCAGGCCCATTTTTTAAAACTGGTCAGTGGAAAATAAATCGTATAAATAAATATATTTAACATCTGTATTTACAGCAAAGAAAATGGACACATAACTACATCATGAGGTAAATTTGTCAGATAAATCATAAAACAGTACACAGAGCACACAGAAGAAAATAGGTGGGGAAAAGAGAAATTTCCTCTTTTTACCCAGCAACCAATCATAATGTAGACTGCCTCAATTAGGAGCCCACACTCTCCAGTCAATCAACTACAACTGTGTTTTCTGGCCCCATTACACTCTTTACTGTTCCAGCTATTAAATTAAATCCCTTAACATATTTATTATCTGACTTTTTTATATATCCAAATTGTATAACCACTCACCTCAAAACCAATGTTTCTGGATGGCAAAAGTAAGATTAATAAAACAACCCACATGATTTGGTAGAAGCTTTAAAAAAAGGTCTTAGTGATATTGAACACCAATAAATAAGATTTATCAATAATAAATTCAGGAATGAATTGTGCATCTTTATAAGATGTCATTCTTTTGATATTATACGAGTGCGAATAGTCATCCAGATATTTTTCTAAGGAACATTTCCCCTGGGGAAACCATGTTGTATTTTAGGATGAAGCATTAAAATTATCTACAAGTTTTGGAATTGTGTCATGCTGTTCTAGTCCTCTGCAATATCAGGGAGAAAATGGATGGAAGTATTCCTACTGGGATGGCTATACAGATGAGTATTTTATTCTTATACCATGTCAAAAAAAACTGGTTTGAATGAATAAGAAACAGATTAAACAAGGTGTTTCAGATAATTTTATTTAATCTCTCTGTATATATTTTCAAGTGTATCCACAAACAGCATTTCTGATTTCAATTAAAGTAGTATCTGGAGATGCCAATCACATGAGATCACTGAATACAATGCTGTAGAGAAACATACCAGCTGTCAAGTTATTCCTTCTTCTAGCACAAGCTTGTATATTATCTAAATCAAATACACTGAATCTTTGTAATTTCAGTTCTGATGGAATTATACAGATATCTTCATGTACTTCACACAAGAGAACATGCACTTAATGCAAACTGACAAACCTTTTACATTTCACACTAATACTGTATCCAATCCAGTTCGTTTTCATGATGCTTGAGTGACCTAATCTTAACAAGTTAGCTCACTTAGTCCCATCTGGTGTGGTAATGTTACTGAAGGAACAGATAAACTGCACATGAATAGTTTCATATTCTCTTTGAATATAGGAAAGAGTTTCAAGCACTAATATGAAATAAAACTTTACAACTCTGTCTTTCATCCATTTATTTTTTATTGACAGGTCTGATTCCCAACAATTCTGGACAACTGAATACAAAAGACAGAAAAGAGATCATGAATGGGTCAAAGACAGACATAACAACCCAAAAGCCTTCGTCTAACCTTCATCCTGCCCTGGAAGTATATTGTAGACAGGTTTTAATAGCTTCTGAACACTACCACGAGCCATTCTGATGTCTGGGAGCCATCCTGATCTCAGGGAGGATATTAGTATTTTATAGACTCAATAGGACCTGATTTACGCCCATTTTGCCTAATTGTATGCAATGGACAGAAACAACCAGAAACAGACCCTCAAATAGCCAGGCCCCATGACAGGAATGACTATATACTATAGGTGATAAACTAGCACCCCTGAATTGTACCCAGAAGCCAATCAGTAACCAGGGAAGCTGATAGAGCAGAGCGGAACATGGACATAATATGGCATAGTCAACAGTGCCCACACTAATGCTATTCTGGATAACTGTAGCTCCTAAGTGGTCTTCGAGGAAAATCAGTCCTATGAAGAGCATATTTATTTATTTACTTAATTTCTATACCGCACATCATACTTGCATGTCTCTGGGCAGTTTGCGGATAAAACTTTTATTATATAGGTATATATGTAAGACGTAAGCTGAGCTGCCCATCGAATCTTTAAGGAACACCTCAAGCTCTTTAACCTGAGGTGGACAATCTAACAGACCTTCTTAGCCTTTTGTATGGAAAGATGGCTAGGCAAGCCAAAAAGCACTCAGTAAGTTTAGAGATAAACCTCATTGAATAGAGTAGATGAAGAAATTCAGTGGTTGTGTTGTCCTTTTGTAAGTAGAATAAAATTCACTACCTCTCTGTATTCTTTCTAAAATGCTTTAAGGTTAAGGGGTGATAGAGAAAAAGACTTTAATGGTCAAAAGCACTTACAGAAATGATCATTTCGTTGAGCTATTTTTTATTTTCTGTGAGTAACAGTGCTTCATTTTCTAGCAAAATGAATTCAGATAATACTTTAGAATTGGCATTATTTAAGGGGGAGGGAAACTGCCTTCCACATGCCTTTTTAACAGAATTGGATGCTTCTATTATGAAAAACTTTCAAGATATAATAATGCATTGAACAGGTAAGAAAGGAATTGACTTTTAAACTATCGTACTTTTTATTTTTCTCAGTCTTCATTATTAGAGGCAATGCCACACAGAATAATAGGGAAGTAAATTGACAATGAAGATATTGAAGTGATGGATAGCTTCTGCCTTCCACCATCAAAAATAAAGGAATAATCAGTCAAAAAATAAAAAGTAGACTAGTATTTGGTGGAAAAGCCATGGAAGGCCTTGAAAAAGATATTCAAATGCCACAGTATCTCTATACCTATAAAGATCAGAATCATTCAAGCCATGGTATTCCTAGGACATTATACAGAAGTGAAATTCAGACTCTGAAGAAACAAGATAGAAAAAGTATTGATGTTTTTGAACTTTGCTGTTGGAGAAGATTCCTAAGAATACTGTGGACAGTCAAAAAAATAAACAGATCATCAAGCAAATCAATAAAGTTCTTAAGCACAAAAGATCAGGGTCTAATTATCTTACTCTGGAGACATTATTCAAAGACCTGACTCTCTGTAAAATGTTCTAATGTTGGGAAATGCGAAAGGGAAGAGAAAAAAGAAGATAACCAACTGCAAGTTTGGATAGATTTAGTTGCAGTAACAATGAGAGCAGTGTTGGAAGAGCTAAAGGACTAGGCCAGGCATAGACTATCATGAAGAAAATCTATCTATGGGATTTCCAAGAGTTGACAATGACATCATCATCATCATCATCATCATCATCATCACTGCCTCCACAAGATAGCACTATTCTTTTTTTCTTCCATACAATTATGAAACTGCTTGGATAAGTCCCTAAGACTGTGTTACATGCCATTTTTTTTCTGAATGTAAAAATGTTTTCTTTAGAATGGAAAGAAAAAAGAAGAAAAATCTGTCTTGAGCTTCTATCTCAAAATCCTCTTAAGGTTTATAAAAAATTGTAATTATAATACCAAGAGTAAGGAAAACTTATGGGGTGAACTCACATTAACAGAATTTACATAGCATTTACAAATTTGAGTTGTTACCATCCACTTTCTGATAGGGCATGAAATTTAATATTAAATGCAATGCCAAGAAAAGTTGCACACCCCTGTCTGCTACCACTGCTTTTCTACTCTAAAAACCTGTTCCTGAAGCAGTTCCTTCTTTTTATAAACTGTACATATAGATGTCTATAAAGATTCTCAGTCATCAAGATGGAGTTGTCTAGAAGCTGAATCCTGGCAACTAGAGAAAAAGACGGAAGAAACTACTTGGATAACCTGAGAAACATTTCAAATCAAAAAAGAAAAGAAGCCCCGTTCTTTTCTTCTAGTCATGAAAGTCTAGACCCTAGTCTAGTTCTTATATACAGATATGTAAGCAGTCTATACCTACAAACTATTATAAGCTCAGCAGAGGGATTCTTTAGTTCATGCTTGCTAACAGAGGACCTAATGGGAAGGCATCTGCAGAAGATTTAGCAGGTGGGAGGACAATGCTGAATTCTTCTTTCACATTCACTTCTCTTGCACCATTGCCCACCTGACCATTAGCAATCCATTTTGTTTCTTTTGGCTGGGCTTAGACATTAAGAACAAATCTTTAATAAAGGGCTAGTTTGCTGCCAACCATGGTTTTTATTTTCAGGATAAATTCCACTGGATAAATTTCTTTTCCATTTGAAAAGAAAAATTATTCCACAAGATTGTGCTTTGCAACATAGCATCCTTTTGGTTTGGGTTTTAATTAAAGCTACTTTACCAAAATTAGTCAGAAGGATAATAAGAGAGTGATCTGTGAGCAAATTCTTAACTATGAATAAAGGCTGCTTAACTCCTTTCTTTCTTTTTCTTTCTTTCCTTCTTTTTCTTTCCTTCTTTCTTTCTCTCTCCTTCCTTCCTTTCTTCCCTTCATATTGAAATAAATCTGGTCCATGGATATAAAATTATCCATCAGAATAATTTGTTTTCGTTTACAAAAAAACCTTGGGCATCTTTACAATATGAATTATTTCTGGGTCATACATCAGTGTAATTGAATTAATGAAAAGTTCAAGTTTTTAATAAGCGGCATTGTGGAGAATCTACAAACCTGTATTATTTCAATGCACTTTCTGAATACATAAGAAACAATATGCATTTGTATATATTACAGAAGAACAAGAGGTCACAAATTCTTATACATCAACTGAGGGTTGACTGGAATATACAAGATTGCTATAGAACAAGAAATGGGTAGAAATACTTAAATGAATAAGGTTATTCAACTCCCCAAGAATCCTATGGTTCCAAGGAAATAAAAGACGAAATATTCCTAAGTTTAACTGGGCATTTAATTAAATAACTACAAAGTTATCTAACTAATTGATATATAATTGGGTAAAATAGAAAATAACACCATAAATTTATAAACACTGTAGTAGTCATTATGCAAGAACAGAAATAACTACTTTTCATACAATAGGGTATGGAAACTTTTACCATGATGCTTGTCTTTTTCTCACCATGCAACAATTGTGTTCTTAATTAATATAGATTTTGGGGGGCAACTTGCTTTCAGTGACAGATCTCTTCCAATGTATCCTACAAAAGTAGGTCTCCAAATTTACGCTTTTTTGCTCAAGTTGACAACAAAAAGCATTTCTTTTTTGGTTCATCATTATACCCTACTCCAACATATATTATTGCCTCTGGGGATATGAGAGGGCTCCGAACTGCTGAGCTTAACCTTTTAAAATTAAAGTAGCCACAATTCAGTATTATTAGTGTCGATGGGCTTTCATATCTATTAGCTACTGAAGAATTGCCCAAGGCACCATAATCTGTTCCTAGCCATAAAATGGGATTTGTTCCACCCTAGAGAGAATGGCTTCTCTGATATTAAATATACCCAATGGATTGTACACAACTCCCTCAACATTTCCTTGATCATCTTTTGCACGGGTTATCCAATGTGCAAATGTCAAAGAACTCCCGGGCTATTTTTTTTAATTTAACCTTACATGCTGCAAGGAAAATACTCTATTTTACTATCCCTAGATCTTACTAATCTCATTTGTCCCATATCACAAAAACAACAATATATTTGCTAATTTAATAAATTTCAGAAGATGGGTGCAAAGGTTGACCTACATTTAGTCAAGCATAAGCACATTCTTTGAATTTTCTCCAAATCTATTTGCCTCCAGCCTTTAGTGCTAAAACTGTAATCAGATTATCCCATGTTTTAACACTGATAAATATCAAATTCAGCATTTTTAAAGAAGTTACTGCTAAAGGTGAGAAGTACCTTTCAAGAGCTTAATTTTCCATTCTCCAGGTAAACTGAGATTACTTCCACAAGATTTAAACAATAGTGTAAGGGTTGTTGGAACCTTATTACATTTTCAACTCAGACACCCAGAAAACTCAAAAAGTCTTCTCACCACACAGGAAGAAAATCACCTCAACATGACTGATATTTTACTTGAACTGAACTTTAGTAATTGGAACGATTTTAAATGTATACAGCTCCCTCTTCTGGCAGGAAAGGAGAAGCAATATCATTAAGAAATGGACCTATTGTATTTTGCTTTCTATGCTACAAAGGGTGTTATAATTAATTTTAAATTAACTTGAAAATTAAACTGATTACTGGAAAAGGAGGCAACAACCAAATGTACTTGTCTTCCTAAATAGCATTTTAGGTAACATTTAGAAAACTGGCTTGTTTAAAAATATTTACCACAGGAAATAATTGTACTAAATGTAAAGAAATCATTAACCACATAACAGAAAAAAAAAATGAACCGAAACACAAATTCGTTTCAAGGTTCCTGAATAAAACACATATAACATTAGGCACCAATTCTGTTTAAAAAAGAGGGAGAGAAAAAAACCAACCTCCCCAATACTAGTTTATGTCTTTAAATTACCAAAATTGCAGTTATCCTCATAATCTTAATCTCAATTTCTATATAGATTGTATTTATTGTTTGTTTTTAATTTATTTGTATCCTGCCTTTATTATTTTTACAAATAACTCAAGATGGTGAACATGCCTAATATTCCTCCTAATTTCCTCACAATAAACCTGTGAGTTGAGTTGGGCTTTGGGACGAGAGAATAACTCATCCAAAGTCACCCAACTGGCTAAAGTCATGGCTAAAGTGGGACTAGAACTCACTGTCTCCTTCTAGTCTGGTGCCTTCACCACTAGACTAAACTGGCATAGTCCTATATGTAGGTATAAGATAAATGCTTCCTATACTCCCAATTAGAGATTCTATGTTAGAGGTTCCGTGTAAAGGACTTTGAGATACCAGTTTTAAGGAACCAGTCTGTTTTAGGATTGGCTGACGTGCAAATCATAAACCCCATTAATGAGGAAGATTAGAAACTCATTTGCAGTTCATGTAGACATACAGTGGGGCAAAAAAGTATTTAGTCACCAATTGTGCAAGTTCTCTCACTTAAAAAGATAAGAGAGGCCTGTAATTGTCATCCTGTATACCTCACCTATGAGAGACAAAATGTGAAAACAAATCCAGACAATCACATTGTCTGATTTGGAAAGAATTTATTTGCAAATTATGGTGGAAAATAAGTATTTGGTCACCTACAAACAGGTACTCACAGACCTGTAACTTCTTCTTTAAGAGGCTCCTCTGTCCTCCACTCATTACCTGTATTAATGGCACCAGTTTGAACTTGTTATCAGTATAAAAGACACCTGTCCACAATCTCAAACAGTCACACTCCAAACTCCACTATGGTGAAGACCAAAGAGCTGTCAAAGGACACCAGAAGCAAAATTGTAGACCTGCACCAGGTTGGGAAGACTGAATCTGCAATAGGCAAGCAGCTTGGTTGTGAAGAAATCAACTGTGGGAGCAATAATTAGAAAATGGAAGACAAACAAGACCACTGATAATCTCCCTCAATCTGGGGCTCCACGCAAGATCTCACCCCCTGGGGTCAAAATGATCACAAGAACGGTAAGCAAAAATCCCAGAACTACGCGGGGGGACCTAGTGAATGACCTGCAGAGAGCTGGGACCAACGTAACAAAGGCTATCATCAGTAACACACTACGCCACCAGGGACTCAGATCCTGCAGTGCCAGATGTGTCCCCCTGCTTAAGCCAGTACATGTCCGGGCCAGTCTGAAGTTTGCTAGAGAGCATTTGGATGATCCAGAAGAAGATTGGGAGAATGTCATATGGTCAGATGAAACCAAAGTAGAACTGTTTGGTAGAAACACAACTCGTCGTGTTTGGAGGAGAATGCTGAGTTGCAACCGAGAACACGGTACCTACTGTGAAGCGTGGGGGTAGCAACATCATGCTTTAGGGCTGTTTCTCTGCAAAGGGAACAGGACGACTGATCTGTGTACAGGAAAGAATGAATGGGGCCATGTATCATGAGATTTGGAGTGCAAACCTCCTTCCATCAGCAAGGGCACTGAAGATGAAACATGGCTGGGTACTTTCAGCATGGCAATGATCTCAAACACACCGCCCGGGCAACAAAGAAGTGGCTTCTTAAGAAGCATTTCGAGGTCCTGGAGTGGCCTAGCCAGTCTCCAGATCTCAACCCCATAGAAAACCTTTGGAGGGAGTTGAAAGTCCATGTTGCCCAGCGACAGCCCCAAAACATCACTGCTCTAGAGGAGATCTGCATGGAGGAATGGGCCAACATATCAGCAACAGTATATGACAACCTTGTGAAGACTTACAGAAAACGTTTGACCTCTGTCATTGCCAACAAAGGATGTATAACAAAGTATTGAGATGAACTTTTGATATTGACCAAATACTTATTTTCCACCATAATTTGCAAATAAATTCTTTCCAAATCAGACAATGTGATTGTCTGGATTTGTTTTCACATTTTTTCTCTCATAGGTGAAGTATACCTATGATGTCAATTACAGGCCTCTCTCATCTTTTTAAGTGGGAGAACTTGCACAATTGGTGGCTGACTAAACACTTTTTTGCCCCACTGTATATACAAGACTGTTTAATTCTGTTTCCCAGAACATGGCCCAATAGATATTTACCTCACATCATACCAAATCTGTTTGTTGTAGAGCATAATATATGTGGCTCCCTGATTCTGTGGGGGAGTTTTCATATATGTCCACCTTCTTCATAGGTGCTGCAGTATAAAACAGCTGACTCTGTATAAGGTCTAATAAGCACCTTGTGTGGCACAGTAGTTACAGTGCAGTACTGCAGGCTACTTCTGCTGACTGCCAACTGCCTTCAATTTGGCAGTTTAAATCTCATCAAGCTCAAGGTTGACTCAGCCTTCCATCCTTCCGAGGTGGGTAAAATAAGGACCCAGATTATTGGGGCACAGTATGCTGACTCTGTAAGCCGCTTAGAGGGGGCTGTAAAGCATTGTGAAATGATAGGTGTCTAAGTGCTATTGTGCATTTCTACCTTGAATTATTTTAGATTCTGATAAAAACCAATAATAACTATAACAATTTAACAAAAAGTAAAACACAAGGAGGTTCTTTATACAAAATCAGATGTCTGCTCTATCTAAACCAGTGGCCTATAAACAAGAATCTTTTGTGGCCCCACCTAATTATGTCTAGATTGAACTAGAAAACTGTTGGATGCAAAACATATTTATTTATTTATTTATTTATTTATTTATTTATTCATTTATTTATTATTATTTATTCAATTTATACCAGCATCCCAGTATATAAAGATGTAACCACCCTTTGCCTAGGAGACAATATGTAATTATAAACTTCATGAATCCACATATAAGGTGGAAAATATAATAGTATTGATTTCATCTAAGTTATTTTTAGTATTTGTATATTGTCAGTAACCCAGAAGAGTTCACCAAGCACAGCCATTCTTAGCAATACACACTGCAAGTCAAGGCACAAGAACTCCTTGCATATTATATTGTTTATTATGAACAGGGTAGAGTCATAACTATTTCACCAGGTATTATATATTTTGTAGGGTGAAATGTTACCGATTCCATGAATTGTAATGGCCAAAAATGTGATTTAAGTCTGCATCTAATCCAGCATATTTAGAACTATACAAGCATACTATAATTACCAGGTTCCAAAAACAAAGAAAGTCAGGTTGAGATTGTCTAAGCAGTTTCCTTTAGTGTTCCTCACCTATAGATAGAAATCTTGCCAAACTAAAACAGACTACTTCACAACGAAACACAAACCCTGGGAACTATTAAGGGGAGACATCTTCACTGTCTTTCTCCTACACAAACTATCTAAACCGTGTTGTCTCTTGCTCCTCTGGAATGCACTCCCTCCCTCTTGGGAAAACATTCCAACACATTAATGCTTCCTTTATAGCACTAGTTGCCATAAATATCATGGTTTGATCTGCTTTCTTTATGTGCACTATGAATCACTCCCCCCCTCCATCATTGACCACAGAAAAATATTTTCTCCAACTAATTTTGAAATATTAACAACTAGTTTTAGTTGCAAGGAACATAAACCCACACACCATAAGACATCACCAACCCTTAACCAGTGTGGACTCCCAAGAAAAGAAACCACTACTAACTAAAGCCCCATAGGTCATACACTGAGTGAAATGAAGGACAGCCACTGGAGGGACGTATAGTATTTTCCATATAACTGTTCAATCTTTCAAAGACTATCTTGATCTACAATGGCTGTGCTGAATTACGTCCTCATTCTACATGCAAAGGATGGTGCAGACTTCGGAACAGTTGCAACGCAGTAAATCATGCTAAAATGTGTAGCATTGTTTTCAGGGCAGCAGACATACATCTCCCAGTTGTATTGTGATACTAAATTATTGACAGGTTTTTACCTCAGAAGGAAAGCAAATTCCCAGAAAGCAGCCACAGATATGAAAAATGTGGATAGGTAAAAAAGACAGCTTTCTCCCTAGCCATTTGCACATGCAACTTTTGGCTGCTATAACATATTATGCTTTATTGTTATTTATTACATAAAAATAACATATAAAATAGAAGAATGTTTCAAGGTTGGGAAATGATTGACCATATGGCCTTTGACTCAAAAAAATAGAACTATATATATATATATATATATATACATATACACTACATATACAGCACACTACACACACACACAAACACACACACACATGTATACATACCCATACACACAACACACACAAACCTTTTAATTATACTTCATATTTCTTAACCGCCATTTCCCTCAGATAGATGGAAGAATGGGTGGGTGGATGGTGAGTAGATGGATAGGAACGGATAGGATAGGATAGGATAGGATTAGAGAGAGAGAGAGAAAGAGAGAGAGAGATAATGAGTCTGGGTGAACTACAAGGGGAATTTATTTTGTGTATGACTTTCTACTTCTCTGCAATAATCCATTTATCTTGAGTCAAAGCAAGAAATATGTAATCTCTAAATCCAAGAATGATAATTTGACAATGACAGATATCAAGGATAGAAAAAAATAACAGCCACTTTAAACAACCTCCAAATACGTGAATCTCAACTCCCAGAATTTTTACCAACAGTCATGCTGATTGGTTAATTCTAAGATGTGGAATCTGCCCATATGGAAGGTTCCAAATTTGAGAAAATGGAATTAGATGCACGATTATGTGTCCACAAAGCAATGTTAACTTTTAGCAACCACACAGGCAAATTTTCAGAGACAGAAAATCTGTCCATTCAGGAAACTAACTACTGTAGAAGTTAGAACATAACTAAAGGATTATGTTCTAGGATAGAAAACCTTTAATCAGTATTTTGCAAATAAGAGGGCAGCTTTCAGTATTTTGGATGAAGTTCTAAATTACAGAAGAAAAAGCTAACTTCTAATAAACATCATGGATATTACTGCTACCTAGAAAGTAAAATATAAATACAAGCCTAGGATATTACAGCAAAATGCAATATATAATTAAAAAAAATGAGATGGCGAGCAGGAGGCAGAAATCTAAACAAAGATATAAAGGCATTAGAAGGGAAATTAGGTAAATTATAAATTGACTTTAAGTAGCAAGCTTTCCAAGGAAAACAAATCATAGATGCTCTGTTCTGGTTCCAGCTTCCTGAATGAAAAAGGCAGGTTGCAGATAAATATCAGATTTTAGAACTGCTTTCCTATGTCATGCAAAAGATTTGGATTAAAGGAGTCAAGAACTGGAAGACTTATTTAAGTGCATGATTGGAACATAAATAATTTAATAGCAAATCCTACTCAGAAATAGTTTGATTCTGAGCATCAGCAATTCTAAAATTCCTCCTAGTTTATATTACCTATACAAGAATGTATAGTAATATGCAAGCTAAACTGTTAAGACTTTTTAAGAACTTTGCTCACAGGACATGGGAATGTAAATGGCCTGGTGTGCAGGCAATCAGCCTATGCAACTGCCGCAATAGGCAGTTCGAATCCACAGCTCATCTTTTTTCGGGTAAAATGGGACCAGATTGTGGGGCATAACTACTTGTAAAATGCTGCCTATATACATCAAGGGAAGGCTATGCTGAGCACTGGGGCTCATAACTGTAAGCGCCCGAGTGAGAGGGCGGCTAAATTAATTAAAAAAAAAAAAAATGGAGCAGCGAGGCTTTTAAGGAACGAAGTTGACTTAAACCATAATGATTTGCCAGAATGTCCAATAATGAACCCACATATCATGCATAATGACCCACATTAAATTTCACATGTAGTTCTTATATCCATATGCAGATTGACAAGAGCAAAAATAAACACACATATACACACAAAACCAACCTAGGAGAAATAACAGGCTTCAGCTAAGATGTTGCTGTTTATTATTAATACCAAAATTACTGGAAACAAATTCAAATACATTAGATACTTGACCCACCTCTTTGCAAGGAAGGAAGGAGAGATAAGTTAGCCTTTGCATCTCATTTTTTAACACTTCGTTTACTGCTAAGAAACATGTATTTCCAAATAATCCCAACACTGAAGCATGAAATGATTTCTAACTGCTTTAGGCAATTGCACAGATTTATCCCTTCTGTGATTTTTTTAAAAAAAGCAAATGCTTCTAAGCTGAAAGAGGAACATTATGTTTCCATGTATAAAACAGCTCTTTCAAAAGCATGCATGTGACTCCAACACCCCCAATAAAGGCCCAAAGGATGTGCTGGCTCTCTCAGACAGCCATCCCTGCAGAGTCTGAATCACTCTTTGCCAGGTGATTAATGGAGCAACATTAATGACATAAGAGACATTTAAATTAGCATAGGAGAGGGGGTGGAAGGAAGAGTGCCACAATGGCAGTGAGAAGCATGTAGGGTGACCTAATACACAGTGGTTTTTTTTTTAATTATAGAAAATATAAAGTCACAACATTTTTGTCCTTTCTTCCAAAGTATGAATGACATCTTCTTTACCTTTACATAAACAGGCCTAACCAAATCTTATCATTTCTTAGACACATGTTTGTGTAACTGGACAATACTGGTAATTTCGGTGATGAGCAATCTTACAGACCCTTCCTGCCCAAGCCAAAAGAAACAGAATCTTATGGAACAAAACAACATAGCAAAGGTATCCCAGTAAGAAGTGAGGACATGTTCTTCCCACCCATGTGGTTAAAAGTGTTTCTTTAAATTAGATTGGGAATGATCAGAGTTGTCCCAGGTAAGGTTTGGAACTGAAACAAAGTCAATCCCTTGCTGCCCTCTATCAAACTACATTGCCACGTTTTTACAATCAGTCATTTAATGGCAAAAAATGCCCATTTTGGAGAGTGGATTCGAACTTATGACCACAAAACTCACTTAACAACTGCCATAAAAATGGTTGAAAAATTGGACCTAGTCAAGTGGTGCCTTGATTGAATGACTAACAACCAGAATTCTGCTCCCAATTGTGGTCCTAAGTCAAGGATTAACTGTACTGTCAATATACAGTATACTGACTAAAACATGAGATGACATGAACATGAATGGATGGACTATGTCAGCTAGTTTAGTGTAGTGGATAAAGGCACCAGGTTAGAAACCAGGAGACAGAGAGCTCTAGTCCCATTTTAAGCACACAGCCAACTGGGTGACCTTGGGGACAGTCACCTACTCCCAGTCTTAAGAAGGAGGCAATGGAAAACTAATTGAAATTTTTTTGCCAACTACAAAAACCAGATCAATTGCCAAGAGTCTAGAGAAATTGGAAAGCATCAACTTCATCTAGAAATTCATCATCAACATTTGTGTACTCTAATGAAAGCCTATCCACTAATAGGAATCTCATTGCCCATTATGGCTTTTCTAGTGGGTGGCCCCTTCCAGAAAGTCTCAGAAGCAATGGGATCTTTTTGGTTGTTCTTGACTTAGTGACCGTTTAAAGTTACAATGAAAAAAGTCACTTACAACTGTTTTTCACACTTACATCGCCACAGTCACATGGTCAAAATTTAGATGTTTGGCAATTGTTATGTACCTATGATAGTTGCAGTGACCAGGGTCATGAGATCATCTTTTGCTACTTTCTAACAAGCAAAGTCAAGGGGGAGCCAGATTTACTTAAAACCGTGTTACTAATTTAACAATGGCAGTCATTCACTTAACAACTGTGGCAAGAAAGGTTGTAAAATGAGGCAAAACTCACTTAACTGTCTTGCTTAGCAGCAGAAATTTTAGACTCAACTGTGGTCAATTGTGGTCATAAGTTCAGGTCACCATGTAGCAGTGTCTGTACAGTTGAAAGTCTCTAGGGGAATTGGGGGGGGGGCGGAGTTCTCAATCCATACAGAGCTTCTTCTGACAGCATTTGGAATATCATTAGGCAAGGGCAGATTTATCATTGCAATCAACTCAGTTAATTATGAACATGTTCTATCTCACTCACTTAAAAGGGATATAAATGCACTACAAATTTGTAGCTAAAAAGTATTAGTAATTTGATAAAGTGTTAACTAATATGAACAAAGTTATTAATAAAAGACCTGCATTTATAAAATATATAGGAAGCTTTTCTTAATCACATACCATCTAGTCAGGATATAGTTATAATATTAATTTAAAGAGTATAAAATTAAACCACCACCAAAATAGCCACAATCACTATTTAATTCAAGATTTAAGATGTTCCTTTATCTTCTCTTCTTTGGTTCCATCTAGTTTGGTCAGCTTTTTCTTGCATATGGGAATAATTTGGGAGAAGAGATGTGATAGAAATGATTACACTTAAATTCATGAATATAACTTGCTTTCCTATTATTAGCACCATCTGAGCCTGTTGAAAGTCTTAACCAGGGCTTTAATTTTTCCCAAAGGAGCTTTAAATTAATTAGTAGTTTACACGCTAACAAAGAATCTGATACGTTCATAAATCAATCTAACGTTCAAGGATTTTAAAAAGGAAAAGAACCAAACCAACTGGGACCTCATATTCAGTTAAAGTGTTGTGCTTCTACAAAAGGGTGCAGGTGTGAATTAGACGGATGCAGAGTAGAAGCCAGGATAATCACTTTGTATTACTTAAACCCACAGCAGGGAACATAGCAAAATAAGGACTTCTGGCCTACCCTTAGTAAAATCTATGCCAACTTGAAAGACTAATTGAAGAATTGATTTGGGTTTAATCTTTATGAAATAAAGATCTTGACAGCTGTAATTTATGCTACAGCCTAAAAAATAAACAAAAAAGTGATAAGAGTTAATAAAGATTAAAAGAATACATGTGGACATTTGAAATGCTTCATTGAGACAAAGACTACCAAACAGAAAAAAATGATTTGTGCTGAAATATGAATCATGAGAAATTCCCAATTGTATGCATTTGTCTTATAGCCAGACTGTGTTTAAAGGAATGTAGGGGTGATGTCCTACAGTCATCCCAATATATTATCAGAAGTATTCCAGTATAGATTCTCACACTGCGATTTGCAGTATTTCTTTATCATTTCTAAGTAATAAACCAAAATAATACAATCTAAAAACTTGCTTCTACAACTTTGGCTGAGGATTCCCGTGACCACTGTAATTGCACATGCAACAATAAAAGACACTTTGTTGATACATCTAAAATCCCTCTAATTCCTAATTTAAGTGGACATTTTTCCCACACCAATACTGAATACATTTATTGTTGTATCATGTTTTATAACAGAACATTTTGTTATTTGAAACTACTAAATAGTTATTGCCTCTCTCATTCTTGTTACCCTTTTATTTATTTATAATGGTTCTTGAAAACAGCAAAGAGATTTACAGAATTGAAAATAAAGCACAAAAATACCCACTAAAAGCTCTTGAAAATCCTCACATCTGAATGAGATAACTGCAAAGAATCTCAAGTAGAACTAAAGGTCTAATGTACCACCAACTGTAGGCAGCTGCACAGAGAAACAAACCCACAGAAATCAAATCACAGCTTCCTCACGCCTATTAGAAAAACCTTTTTCAATGACTTTAAAAGTAAAGTTGAAGGATATCAGCTTTAACTGGCGTAACATACCAGGACATACTTCTTCATCCTCTTTTGATCTCATAAGCTGGATGAAGAATTGGGCCAGAATGCCCAAAGATAGGATCTCTACAGATCCTTTTTCCTGGCACTTGTAAACTTCTCCAGAGCTTTTTAAACTGTCCAGAAGACCAAGACAGCAAAACTGACGAACTGAATTCTTTTTCCTTGAGACCAGGAATCAAGGATGCCATTATCTGGTCCAAAGTACGCAGAGAGAGTCCTATCTAAATGCATTTGTCAGATTAAGCTAGTACTTCCAATTTAGAGAACAGAATTGTAGTTTGGATTCCCATTTGCAATTGGGCTATTAGTGATGTTCTTTTGAGAAAACTAAGTCAATAGGAGAGACAATGTTCTTATATTGCCTTTGACAATAAGCATTCATTGAGACATGAAAATTCAGCCTTTGAACTTTTTAACCACCTGATGGGAAAAGTTCTATCACCATGCAAGGTACAACTATTATTGCTTGGGAACTAAGAAATAGAAGCATTAGCATCACTGGCCCTAGACTTGCTGAGAAGAGGCCATGTAAATGCTTTAACTATGAAAGATACTAGTTATAATTAAAAAGCCAGCTGCTAAAATTGTTTCTATTACAGGAAACTGAAGTAGGGCAAGAGGAGGTTGATGTCCCAGTCATATATAAAAACAGGCAACTGAGTCACTCAGAAGCTGTGCATCACTGGTCCTGTCTCTAGGATCTCAGCATCTCAGATGTATCGCAAGCCCAAGTTTCCATCCATTATAATAAACATGGGATCCAAACTACTGCCTCACAGAGAAACTTAGGTTTTATTGTGGAATAAATAAATGCAAAATGATATATCCTAAAGTACAGGCAGTCTTCTATTTTCAACCTCAATTGAGACCGCGAGAACCAGTTGTAAGTCACTTTTTCCAGTGCTATTGTAACTTTGAATAGTTATTAAGCACATAATTGTAAATCAAGGAGAACCTGTAATTCTATTACCAGTGCTGATTTTGCTCAAAATATTATATTCAAAGGAGAAATTAATTTTGAATTAAATTTAAGCTTGGCCATTTATATTATATAATGATGAGCATTCCGCTTTATGGATAGGCATCTCTTTAAAGGGTCCCCAAAATGCCAAAATCATATTTATGATAACGATACTGGAAACAAAGAGACAGCATGTTCCATTCAATTTTTATTAGATTTTTCCCCCCCACTTGTTTTGTGATACTTTTTTCCACAATCAATTTCATCCTCAGCTGAATAGACTGGCATAGAACAAATGTCAAATGACATAGGTAAGTGAAATATTACATTTCAAAACATATCAGAGGGACAGACAAAAGTATTTAGAAAAAGGTTAGCCAATAAAAAGTATTAAATTGATCTATCAGTAAAAAGGGATGCTTCAAAAGTTGTATTTCTCGTTTATTATCTTGGTGCTTAGAAGGTAAACTGCATCTCTTTCACCAGGATTTTAACTATAACATAATTTGGGTTTTATACACATGCATATATAAAACAATTATTGGTCTCATTAAATTTCAAATTAGAAGAAGCCAATTCTAGAATTTTGGTTGTGCTTGTATTCATTGTTGTGTTATATGAATGATACTGTATTCCCAGCAAAGCCTCTGGGTTACCTCTTTTATAACATAGCTCAAAGGAGGGTATGATCAGGACTCAGTTTCTACAATTTCTAGTTTATTATAGGCTACACATCAGGCAATTCAGTTTAAAATTAATACTTATACATTGCTAATTGGACTGCAAAACCTAACTTGGTTTCCTAACCAGAGTTTGCTTTAATGAATGTTCTCTGGCTTGTATGTAATGGCAAGGCACAAATCACAGTAACTGAATCCTCCTTCTGACCATGTAAACAGACAGAAAGGAAAGAATGAAAGATTTAGGGTTCATTCAGCCTCACAGAAGTTCTTCCAGATGGTGCTAAATCCTGATTTACCATTATATTGAATCAAGCTTTTATCTTCATATGATCCTTCAGCTCAGCGTAAGCAGACCTCATTCACAAAGTAAGGGCATAAAACAAAAAGTGCAGTAAGGTTCATGAAAAATTTAGATCTCGTTAAATCAATACTGTGATTACCAATGCTAATTTTGCACTGTCGCTTTCTAATGCTATACTGTAAATGAATCTCACAACAACAAAAAATTAGGGAAAATCTGAATGGATCTAAGACTAAGGATTAGCATAATCAATCTTTTAAGCATTTTCATGGCTTTCTTTGTCAATTGCCAGTAATGGGTGATTAATTACTTATCAAGTGTATCTAATTCCAATCTCTAATTGCCTATTTATGTACTTAATTACTATGATTTTTCACTTGGTCATCAGAAGGGAAATCAGTATTTTTACTGATAACATTTTCCCATGATTCTTACCTTGCCCAAATTTTGATGTTCCAAGAAAGAGAGAGAGAGAGATACATTAATAAAATTTCGACTGCATTTGTATTTTGGTTCTACTCGCTATCAAAGTCAGCATGCTTGAAGGTTTAACTTCAATACAATTGGAAATACAAATTGGAGGATTGCCAAAACTTACCATTGTTCCGTCACTCTTACTGCGGGCAACTTCTTGCTGTAGCCGAGCCACAGACAACTTTTCCCTATGAAAGAAGGAAAGGGTAAATAGCTGCTTGTTTTGCACTCATCATTAAGGATAACATTTATATATCACTGTGAATTTATGATTTGTCATTCATATGCCTCAGCACAATTTGGTTCCTCGGTCATATTTTCAATAATTCTAATACTACCAGAATTCTTTGTTTAGGGGACTAAATGATATCTAAGCCTGGCCTGCACAACACATGACGTATTATGCAATCCACTGACCTTTTTTTAAAAAAAGTAATAAATTCACTGTTGCCACTACCCACCAAAAAATGTGATGGCAAGCAACTCCAAGACTTATTACTATTGCCAGTGTTATAACCCCAAAACAGCTCATAGCATGTCAGATATTTCTCTGTAGCCTGCGCGGACTTCTAATTCATCAGTGTGGCTACAGGCCAGGTCTCAGCACTACACGTACAAAATGACACAACCAGTTTGGGTTGTGACTAGTGTTTAAAGAAACAGGTTTTTCTTTATATAGGTTGCATTCTATAGCGAGACCACACATTTCTTCTTTTGACTTGTATTGCAAGATTAAATGTGAGCTTTAGCTTCTTGTTAAAAAGAAAGCAGTTCTAATGAAATTGATTTCTCACAATTGAAAATCTAAATTAAACTGAATAAAGCAGTGATTCCTAGAAAATTCTATAAGTAAAGCCACCTGATGAAATGACTTTTTCAAGAAATCATTAATGAATCATGATCACAGTGCATGACAAATACTTTTTATATGAGAAGCACTCACAAATTTTATGGATATGGTAAGCAACAGGTGGACTGATAATGCCTTGGGAGATGAGGAAAATTCATAGACTTCACATTGGTTGAAGAAGAAGCTAAGCTCACAGAAGGAATGGGAAAGCGACAAAAATGGACTATCCCTAGTTTCTTGGATAGTAAAGATGAGATGGGGAGAGAGATGTACTTTCAAACTTGCAAGATTTTGTTAATGTAATCTTATAATAGAGTTAATACTTCTGGTTGTGCTTCTTAGCTGATCTATCTCACAAGACTGACACCAGGAGGGTACATTAACATTATCCTTCATTAGTCCAATTACTGTATGTTCTCTGGCACTTATATCATGCATGTTCCCTGACCATATACATATACAGTAATACAGCAATTGCTCAGATGAACTACGCTGGTATTCTTGGACTTTCTCAGCTATCTGTGTAAGCAGGACCAGGCAAAACAGCATAATCCTTGATATCCTTTTGGTACCTTATGATAAAAGAAAAAAATAAACATGTACAGTCCAATATTTGTTATTCTGATGGGCACTATTAATGTTATATTCTACACGTTGGCCTGTAAAATTCCTATCTGTAAGGCAAGATTAAAACCCACTAAATTTAAGATAGACATTTGTCTAGTTCTCTCAAATCATACTTTGCCCTGAAATTCAAGAGCTCAGGATCAAAGTGCACATTCTGTTTCTTCCAACCCAGAGAAGCCCCTCTTGGAAGCATCTTTTCTTGAGTTCTGAATATTCTGCTTTCAGCTCCGCTAATAGGTATCTCCATTTTTTAGAAATGGATTCAGACAACACATGTCCTAATGACTCCCTAATCAGCATGTTCCCTGCCAACTAGTCCCCCTGAGAAAAGCTGGCTTAAATACAAGTGCAAAGACGATGACATCAAGGATCTTTTCAGAATCAATCTGACAGGAGGAGCAGCAGGCAGAAAGCCTGTGGAGCGAGAAGAAAAAAAGCCTTCTGTAGGGAGATTTATGAGGATCAACAGGGTACCTTTTGATTGATCATCACTATGTGTGGAAAGTTAGTCTTCAGTTAGCCTCATTCTCATAATAGGCTGGAACCAAGTTAATAAATTTGCTTTTTACATATTTATTGCACATTTTCTCTAGGTTTACAATGGCTGCAAGTCTTTATTGTTTTAGGAATCCTAGTAAGATTTCATTCTACTTCTTTTCATAAAGCAATATAGTCCTTCTTATAATATTAAGATTTTTCAATGGATGTATTATTATTATTATTATATTTCAGGATTATTTTATGAGATAATATTCTGTTAGTCTCACCACTACATGTAATAAATATTGTGGAAACAACTTTTTTTTTCATTTGTCAGGATAATTTTTATATTTCTACTTACTTTGTTTTACTTTATTGTATAAACTATTTGGTATCAGATTTCACCTTAAAGGGAAAACAAAGTTTACCCAAAGGTTTTTGAAGAATTTTGAGAAAATCTCTA
Organism: Bungarus multicinctus; assembly: GCA_023653725.1. Lineage (NCBI taxonomy): Eukaryota > Metazoa > Chordata > Lepidosauria > Squamata > Elapidae > Bungarus > Bungarus multicinctus. Next base: position 39,385,464 of record CM042838.1, on the reverse strand, counting down.
ATCAATGCATTTATTTATTTTGCTTGCTAACTGCTTATTTCTAAGACATACAGCACTGAGATTTATCAATATAAACATACTATTTCTTTCTATACCCAATTTCAACTTTCCAGCTCAGGAAAAAAATGAATGTTTTTTAGAAATTATTTATAAATAAAATGTATGGTTTTCATCTCAAGTACTGACTTTGTCTTGTTAAATGAATCTGGTTATAACTAAGTTTTTAAAAAAGAACTTTTGTTCTCTCAAATCTAATAATTATTTTTGCATAGATTTCTGAAACAATGCTTTCCTTTTTATAAGTATATGTAATTCTGTGTGATAACGGACAGTTAAGCACTATTCTAATTAAAAATCTCACCGTTTAAAATATATAATGAAATATGTAATATGTAATTTTAATGTGCCACAATAATTAGGAAACCAGCAGGAAGTTATTTAAGATCTGGAACCATGAAAAGCAAAAATGCATGAGATGCCTGAAAGAAGGTACACAAGTCAAACTGACTTGCTGAAGCTCCATCCTGTTAAAGAATGCCATATTTTATCATGAAGTAAAACTCATTCATTCATTCCTCAAATTTATACAATCACCCATCTCACAGTAAAGTGACTAGCCCGCTTACAATAAAATCAATTATAAAATAAAAATGTTAAAACAGCTACAATTAAAAGGCATGAAAAATATTATTAACAACATGGTGGAGAAAATTGGCATTAAAACAAGGCAGCCATTTCCTCAAATCACTATTGCTTTGAGATCCCCTGGTCTGCTCACACAACCATGTTTTAAGGGTCTCCTGAAAAAATGACAAGGATGCAGCCTGTTCCACAGGAACAATGAGACAATATTCCAGTGTGGGTGCCACAACAGAAAAGGCCCGTCTCCTGGGTCCCATCAGATGAAACCCATTTGCAGCATACCTCTGCTGGACAGATGGAGATGGACCATCCCTCAGACACCGCAGTTCCATACCACAAAGGCCCTTAAGGTCAAAACCAGCACCTCGAATTGGAACTGGAAGCAGACTGGCAACCAATGCAGCTTGTGGAGCAAAGGTGTAAGATGTGCCTATTCAATGTTACTTGCAGTAATTACACTATACTGATATATAAAATGTATGCATTAAGAACAGATTTCTTTAAAAGTGTTTCAGTATCATCTGACAGTTCAATTTCTTGATAAACATAGAAAAAAAGAGACACCTGGCCTTTCACAATAAGCTTTAGCTAGGCCTGTAGACACATCTAGCAGCTAATTACTTTATACCCAATTTCTTTTTCTTTGAATATACTGCAGAATATATTCACATAAAGAGCCACCTACTTTACAAAAAAAAAAAGATCATGCAATGCAGTTCTGTGTGATTATACTTACACCCAAAAGCAAGTGATACATTTGTCTCTCAACATTTTCCTCTCAGCTACACTAGTTTGAAGTCTTGCACATGAATAAATAGATGTTCACTGACAATCCAAAGCAGGTTGCTGCTATTTTCTCAGTTATTTTAACAAGTAGGCTATATTCATAGCTTACCAAACAACCTGTTAGAAAAGTGCCACACCTTGTGTGGGATTGCACGAAACCTCCTTTTTTGAAACAGACTACTAAGCACTGAAGAAACACACAGAACTTTTTATTATTTTTGGAAAAGAAATTGAACTCTTGAAACAAATCTAAATACAACTAAATAAATACAGGTAGTCCTTGACTTACGACCATAACTGAGCCCAGAATTTATGTTGCTAAGAGAGAAATTTGTTAAGTGAGTTTTGTCCCGTTCTACGACTTTTCTTGTCACATTTGTTAAATCAATTTCTGCAATTGTTAAATTACTAGCCCAGTTATTAAGCGAATCTGTCTTCCCCATTGACTTTTCTTGTCAGAAAGTCGCAAAAGATGGTCATATGAACCTGGGACACTGCAGCCATCATAAATATGAATCAGTTGTCAAGAATTAGAATGTAAAACGTGACCATGGGGATGCTGCAATGGTCATAAGTCACTTTTTTTCAGTACTGTTGTAACATCGAACAGTCACTAAACAAACTGTTGTAAGCCGAGGACCAGGGATGAGATTCTACCGATTCAGCCCAGTTCTATAGAACCGGTAGCTCCAAAGAGCAGCTGACACAGAACCGGTTCGCTTCTTTTTTTCGGCTAGGCTCACCCGATTGCCCAAGCTTTAGGCTGTCCTTTATTCCCTGCTAAAGCAAACTTAGTTGCTTTGAGCAGCACAGCTGAGTGCCGCACATCAGCAGGAGAAGGTTATTCCTTGCAGGAGAAGTTTGTGCGCACTTTCATCAAACCGGTTGTTATGCCAGTAGGATCCCACCCCTGCCAAGGACTACCTGTAATACAACCATTCATCTATCAATTGTTCTAAGTTACAATGGCACTGAAAAAAGTGCCTTACAACTGATCCTCACACTTACAACCAACACAGGTTCCCATTCAGTTGCTTGGCAACCAGCCTGTTTATAGCAGTTTTGCAGCATCCTGTAATCACCATTTGTGACCTTTTTAGTCAGCTTGCAACATGCAAGATCAATGAGACAAGCCAAATTTGCTTCCTAACAACATGAATCACTTTGCAACTGCAATGATTTGCTTAACAACCATAGCAAAAAAGTTCAGAAAAATCAGGTGTGGTTCACATAACCACAAAACAAAATCACTTAACAAAACCAGTTGTGACGCACTTAACAACTTAGGGAACAGCTTAGCAATGGGAATTCTGTTCCCAATTGTGATTATAAATTGAAGACTATCTATACTATCCCTTCCAAACTCTATGAGGTATGAATCACTAATAGACTAAGGCTATTCTAATAACCAAATTTTAAAAATTAAGAAAAAGGAAAATGGTGAAACAATTATGCATTTAAAAAGAACAAGAGGCAGAAAAATCTCTGGATCAAATGAATGGATGTGGTGGGTCTGACTTTCGTGTGCAAAAACACACGAAACACAGAGGATTTTCTATATATCTTTTTAAAAGTTTATATACTGGCTTTTATAGAATCCTTGACCTGTGAAGTGATACTTACAACATCAAGCCTAGTTCCTGACCCACAATAGAATTCAAATTAAAACATCTATAAGGAGACAGCAGCCTTTGTGTGAATACAGCTAGTAAAGGAGGAAGCAACAGAACTTTGGGTAATTAGTTCCATTGTCAAAATGTTCTTACTGTTAAGTATTTTTTTCCTAACATTGAACCAGAAACATTTTTTAAATAAATTCATTATTCAATGCTTTCTGTTTTATAACAATATAAGAACAGAACTTTTCTGGTAATTGAAAAGTATGATCATATTTCCTTTCATTTTTCTCAACACTGAACTTTTTGGGTTATTTCCATTTCTTTTCATAGCATTTCGTTTCTAAATACTGGTTAAACCTAGTTTGCCTGACTCTCCACTAAAATACAGTGTCCAGGTTGGACAGATAATATTCCAGGTGGACTGACCAAAAGAGAATAAAATGGAATTGCTTCACACTGTTCCACTATCCTTTTATTGGTGCAACCTAAAATTGCATGTCCTTTTTCCAGCCATCTCAAATTGCCGTGTCACATTCAGCTCGCAAGCAACTGCTGTTCAGAGATGACAAATAATTTCTCCAAGCCATATATTCACCATCCTATAATTGTACATTTGATTTTATTTCCTAAGTACACTTTTTGTTCTATTTATTTCTTCAGCCTATTAAAATCACTTTTAATATTACTTTTTACATATACAATGCAATACACAATCCTCTGCCTTTTTTAATGTAGTAACTTTGCTTGTTTGTTTGTTTGTTCGTTCATTCAACCATTCATTCATTTTTTAAATATTTATATGGCTGCCCATCTTGTAAAACATAACTTTTGACACAAATATTGAAGAGTACAGGGCCCTAGATCAGGGGTGGACAGTTATGGCTCAGGAATTCTGGAAAGTTGAAATGAATCACTGCAGTTATTTAGTAGCTTGATTGTTAAGTGAAACTGGCTTCCCCATTGACTTGGCTTGTCAGATGTCATAAAAGATGATCACATGATGCCAGGACACTGCAATTGTCATAAATACATGCCAGTTGCCAAGCAGCCAAATTTTGACCATGTGACCAGAGGGTTTCTGCAATGGTCATAAGTGTGAAGAGTGGGCACTTTCTTCACTGATGTTATAACTTCGCATTTTCACTAAATGAATGGTTGTAAGTCGAGAACTACCTGTACCCAGAAAAGTGCAGTGGTGTGCCCATTCAAAATAAATTTAGTTTCATAAAATTGTTGACCTATTATGGCAATAGTGTTGAAAAGAAAAAATAAATATCTAGGGCTGAAAATCATAAGCTCAAAAACCGGGAAAAATAAAACGTATCATTTTGAAATTTCCTAAGAAAAATCAGAAAATGAGACAAACCGCAGAAAGCGCCGGAATATCACTTTGTCTAGGGCAGTGGTCACCAACCAGTGGGCCGGGGACCACTGGTGGTCCGTGAGAAATTTTGGTGGTCTGCAGAGAAATGTCGCCCCAAAGCATTCCCCCAAAGCAATTATCCAGGTTGTGCGGGATCACAAGGCTGAGCTGCCCACATGGCCCGCCCACTCGCTGGCCCCAACCCTTCAGCTGAGCACAAACCTTACCTTGAGTAGAGCCATGCAAGCTGGAACTAGAAGGTAAACCAACAGCGGGGGATGGAAATCCGCCCTGGGGTGGCTTGCTGACATTGGTGGGAAAGTCAGTCCCATATTCCAAAGCTGCAATAATCACAAGACTGGCCCTTTGGTCATCCCGGAGCAGCTCCAGTCCATGGCAAGCCGGTACACCCAGGTGGAGGAGCAGCTGCTCCAGGATGCCCAAAGGGCCAGTCCTGTGACTACTGCAGCTCTGGAATATGGGACTGACTTTCCCACCAACATCGGCAAGCCACCGTCAGTCAAAATTCATATTAGTGGTCTGCGGGATTTAAAATTATGAGTTTGGTGGTCCCTGAAGTCAAAAAGGTTGGTGACCCCTGGTCCAAGGCACCAAAATGTCTAGACCTGGCAAGATGTGTTTTTGACAAATCAATCCTGGCTTCTAATAATCATTATGCAATTTTACAGATTGATTTCTTTATGACTTATTCTGGAATCCTTCCAGATAAAGATATGAGCCTGTTTCGCAACTTCCTAGATCCTCCTTTTCCTCTTTTGGTAGATAAGAGATAACCTCTGCCCTCTTCCAGTTAGTTGGTATTTCAACACCAACACATTGATTATTGTGTAAGATCATAAAGAATTTCATTCAGCAGCCTAAAATGTAGCATTTCCCATCTTGGAGATTTAGATGTATTCTTTTGTATGGTTAAATGACACAAAGTGCAATTTTCATACTTTTCCACAAACTAGTTTCAAGCTGGCCTTTCTTCTCATTTCTTCTAACCTGAAAATAATGAGAACAAATGACAAACTATGAGCCATTAGTACTCCATCTAGTTTACAAAATGGGATTAAATTGTCCCATGATCCTTTTTAAGGCCACAGCTCCTAGAGAAACTAAAACTAGAGTCAATATTAATATTTTAAAAGTGCAATATAATTCTTTTCTTTTGATTCTGTCTGTTTTAAGTCAAGTTGATTCATATGCATTGACTTTAGAAAGAATGGCACTAATTTCTTTATTCTAAAAATAAGGGAGGGAGAGAGGGAAGGAAGCAAGCAAGCTATAGATATGTATATATCTTAATCATGTCATAAACAATAGTCTCACAAAGGCTATTACACAGAATTACCAACTTTTTCAAATATATCAACAGCGTATTTAATTGCCAGAAGAAAAATGAACAAGCATGAATTCTGTTTAACACTTATCTACTACAAAGTAAGAAACTAATATAACGCAAATAATTGATATTTACTTATGCAAAGAGATCTGCCTCTTCTTTGCTGAGAAAGTGAGCTGCACAAGGTTAACAATTACTGTTTATAGCTTAAGCTTTTCAACAAAAACACTGTTAAAGAAAAAGCAGGGTAGGAACCTAGAAAGCTACCATGTTCTAAGCCTGATCATAGATTAATCTAGCTCAATTATGGGACATTGGCTATGTTCAACTGAATACTAAAATAAAATGTAAATTGCCAGGATTGCATAATCTCAGTAATTGTGTTCTGTAAATACTGGCTAAGCAAACTGTGCAAATCCAACTGATTTCAAATTATTCAATAATTGACAGTTAAACAAGCCATGTCTAAGTACAATGTGAAATACAGCCATTGATTAGTAAAGTCTGCAGAATTTCAGGAGAAGCTTTCTGCTCTTCTAAATTTAGAGCGAATCTAGAAATCTTATGCAATTAAGCACATATTATACACTATACTTTAATCATTTTCAAACATTAGAATGAAGAGGAGTCTGTCAGCCTGCTTTGTAAACCTGGTAATTATTGTGTTAAGGTTAATGGATATAATGAGCCCTCAGAAGGCTTCTGATCCAGTGTGGCATTTGCACTAGCACAAGAGAAGAAAATTATCTAGTCAAATTATTAGGAATGGAGGAAGTAGTCCATTTTATTCACATATTAATCTGAACTTCCTAATTTGCACTTACTGAAGAAATGCACGAAATGAATGCAGTTATAGATGTATATTTATTTCACTTCAAATGTTGTAATTCAGTTCACTAATAAAATATTGCATTAGATATGTTCCAATGTTCTTTCTGTTCCTAATTGCAATGATTCCAAAGGAAAGAAGTACATACCATAACATCATGAGGCAACCATTCAGATAAGCTTCTTGATGCCATACTCAAGTTCATAAAGGCTGGATTTTACAAAATTTTAATTTTGTAACTCAGTAATTTGCTACCTGAAAACAACTGTATAGTATGAAAAAAAAGAGGACTCCCTGTGAATTTTACTGTTGCTGACTATAGGGGCTGGTGCTCATCTCCATTTCAAGGCCATTGAGCTAGTGTTATCTAAAGACTTTTCCATGGTCATGTGGCCAGCATGACATTGAGCATTGTTACCTTCCTACTGAACTGGTACCTATTTATTTACTCACATTTGCATGCTTTCAAACTGCTAGGTTGGCAGGAGCTGGGGCAAGGATGGGAGTCCACCCTGTCATGGGGCATCAGATCTTGAACCTAGGTTGCTGACTTTCCAACTGACAAGGCCAGCATCTGAGCCACCATGCCACACCATAGTATGAAAAGAATGTACAGAATTGCATGTGTTAGAAAAAAATGTGTGAAAAAAGATGCATGAATGAATGGCTGAAGAAAGATGCATGAATTTTCATCCTTAAAATGTGTGTTCCATGCTAAAGAAAAAAAATGGAATTTTTAAGTATTATACTTTAAAGCCTGGTTTATTTGGGATTACAAAATCAAGCCTTTCTGCTTTTCAGTTGGAGGAATTGAGCTGCAGATTCTGGGAATTGCTATCACAGAACATCTCAATAATAAAAGGATAGGAAGGGCAATTTAACTTTCTAAACAAAAAGAGCAGCAACTGCACATTACAAGAGTCTATAATATTCTGGGAGAACACTTAATTTAAAAGGAAACAGGGCCACATTCAGAGATTTATTTAATTCAAAGGTTGGCTTATATTTTAATACGCCATCCTATTTTCATTCCTTCATATTATTTCAAGTAATGGTATATCTTATCATTAAATTACTTTTTCTTGGCAAGGGCATTTTTTGAGATTTTTACTGTATAAATTAAAATTTTGGATTAGAAGTGGATTAAATTTTTCACATTTTCAGGTTTATAATTAAGCATTTATTTAACAATGACCACTGGCTGGAACAAACCATTTCTAAATTCAGCTTCTTTGAAGACTTAACCTTAAAGCATTGTTTCACTCCACTGAAATCCTGGCAAATATTAGGAGCCTTATTTGTTCAGGGAACAGTTTGTATAATATAATTGGTACTGCAAAATATATATGGGAAATAAAATCAGTTTTTTTTATTTTTTTGCCCAAGAAATGCTTGATCATCATAGTTGAAAAAATAATCAATAAATCTGTTAGGGGCAAGCCAGGACACATCAAATGTGTTTAATAAAGATTAAATAAGGTTTAGGGCTATTTATGATTACTGAGGGCTGACCTTTTCCATAGCACTCTTGAAATAGGTTCATTCATCACCATTACTATGCTTTTATTTTATATTTATATTTTTATAATTTATATTATCATTGTTGTTTTTCTATTTTTAAGCTAGCTGGGGACTTTGTGTTTGGGATATTGTAGGTGATGTTTCTCCTCCTCTTAAGTTTTTAATAATTTTGTTTAATTGTAAATTTTTCTCACGGTAGACAATTTATTGCATTTTATTTTGTAACCACTAGTGTCCAAAATTATTCAATTGCATGCAAATTTAATAAGGATTATCTTTGAAATAATGAATGTAAATGTCTCTCGCTTTGGAAATCATTCAAAGCTTGCTTTTAAAATACAGAATTACAGAATAACAGAGTAGGAAGGTCTTCTTACCCTACCCTATATCATTGGACAAATAGTTGTCCAATCTCTTCTTAAAAACCTCCAATAATGGAGGATACAGGAAGCTTTTTGTAATTTTAAAAGGAGTTTAATATAAGATACATTTTTATTTCATACATTTTGAGTTCTTAGAGAATGTTTTTAATAAAAGACAGCTGTAATTGCTGCACTGTTGCAAGTTCAATTCAGGAATTAGAAAATTAACTCATATGGCTTGAGTTTTTCCTATTATTGTCCCTATTTTGGAGTAAATACATAAAACCATTAACATGATTTTCAGCTCTTTGTGAATGTCAAAGATGCATATCCTTTTCTTGGAAATGTATTTTTTTTTATGCAAAGGTGATGGTCAAAATAATATTATTCAATACTGAAAAGATAAAATTGAGAAACAAAAGCTAAAAATTACAGCAGCTGAAAGAAAAATTGCATTATAACAATAGTCAAAGCTGAGCTAGAAAGGAGCTACGTTGTTTAGTATTTTAATCTTTGTAAATATAGTTATTGAATACTGATATTGCTAATTTAACATATATATATATATATACTCTTTTTGAACTGTCACTTTTGTAACCATAAGGTTTTCTTTTAACCATGTGACCTTTGAAAAAGCCTTCAGGCTATTCAATAAACTATTATTACAATAGTCAAAGACACTTACATTGAGTTCAGTACAAAATTGATGAAGTACATTAGATCTTTCAATAAATATTGTGTTATTAAAAAAGAAAAGGCTAAAATGTGGGTTGATATAATAAAACTATTATAGGTCCACATAGGCCTTTATCTGATGAGTTGAACAACACTGATGGACAGCACTAGACAGGTTTTTTTAGTGCCTTTTAATATAATAGAATCATTTTGAGTAACCTGACTGTTATAGGAGTAGAAGGCATTCTTTGAAAATAATACAATTCCGCCTTGGACATGCAATTTAAAAAAGCAGTGCAACAGGACTTCTTTTCTGTACCATGTCATCAACCCACCATGTCTTCATAGTTCTACTAGTTCCAGATTCTATTTAACGTAAGCATTAAGTCAATGAGAGATGTTGTAAAAAAAGATGAGATTTTGGTATAATCAAGTCTGATTATAAAAAGAACTCTGGAATTGTTGTATATGCAAAGAAGCAATTGTTGGAAATTATCTTGATAGTGCTGATTATGACATATAACCCCTATGCAACTAAGGATCAGGTTATCTGAAAGAATTTCTTGATTTAAGTGACAGATGATCTTTTTGGTATTTGCCCCCAAGATATTACATTTCTTGCCAAGGGAAGTCTAGTCAACTCCTTATTTAAAGTTCCATACTGTTAATGTGGATGCACATTTAAGGTGCCAATGGATCATATACAGTACACAGTGAATGGTAAGATGTCATTTCAGATAGGACTATGAACTTCAACACATATGATATGTTGCATATTAATCAGTGCTCCTCTCTTGACTTAAATTGGGTTTCTGTTATTTAAATATCATTTTCACTAATCCCATTCCCCTAGTGTATTATCATTTAGCACTACAAAATAGATTGCACTGGAATAAAATGCAATGTAAAGTAAGCTTAGGAATTAACTTATAAATGTTGCCAGGGGTTTACCCATTTATATTTTGCATACTTTGGTGACTTTATTATATGAAGATATTTAATCTACATAATGAAAACTGCCTCAGAATAAAAACATTTCACAGTGCTTCAATCTTGGGAAGATCTTATGGAATAGTTTTGATTTTTCAATAGGTTGGATCATCAATTTCTATGTTTCTTTTAAATCAGTAATTACAGCCAGCTATAAATAAATATTTTAATACAGTATATAATACAGCTGACTGTATTTAAGACTTTACTACGGTAATTAAAGTGAAGTGCTTAGAATTACTATTTTACAATCTTCATTATTATGGAACAAGTTGACTTTAGAAGATGAATGAATGAAAGGAGTAATAATGCCAAATTAACACAGGGATTTTAAAATTCAAACAAAGAAAGGTAATTTTGCTACTCTGAAGGGAGACACCAAATGGAACAAATAGCAAAGCAAGTTATACTTTTAGTTGGGCATATGAGTATAAATATAAATAAATGTGTGTGTTTATATATATATAAATTTAGAGGCATTTCTCCTGGGATCTTTCGATATATTTAGTAACTGACACATTTTAATCAATAAATACATATGATCAGGGATGGGATCCGACAGGGTTAACTACCAGTTCAGTCATTTACAAGGTTCGGTGATTTATGATGTGCTTCCCTGCACACTTCGGTGCGCGTATGTAAATCATCATCAGCATACTGCGTGCAGAGAAGCAATCTTTCAAAAAGCCCTTTTTTCCTGCTTTTTTAACTGCAGCTGTGTCTCACACAGCAGCTGAAGTTGAAAAAATCAGGAAATAAAGGTCAGGTAAGAACCCGGGTGCGAGGGTGGGCAAAAACATCAGAAGACATAGAACCGGTTCTATGTCTGCTGCTCTTCAGAGCTACCGATTCTACAGAGGTGGACAGAACCGGTAGAAACCCACCCCTCCATATGATTATCACATTTTATGTATTTATTTATTTATTTTACACAGCCACCCATTTCATGAATATCACTCTGGGTAGCTAACAACACATTAAAACAATGAAAAAAAATAGCAAAGGGTAATAACCTGCAATGATTACCCATACAAAATAATTGACAAAAATCTCTCAAAAGACCACTTCGTTCTAATCCCGTGCACTGAAATACATCCACATTTTGAAAAAGAGTCATTGGTAAATCTTTATTTTAGTTTTCTACTTAAATAATATGCTATTAGGGCTATTCAAATCCACATTTTCTCTGAGGAAATATCCTAGGTAGTGATTTTATCTTCCAATAAGATCAACTGTAAAAAAGGGAAGGCGGGGAGAATAAAAATATCTTGATCCCACTGACCTAATCAAGAATTCTCAAGAAAAATTGGGATAGCTCAGCTTTCACAAGTTGGTCCTATCCCAATGCCCTGAGACTTTAACTCCCAGAATGTGCCAGTTGGCATTATGACTAGAAATACTCAGAGTTGCAATCTCAACACATCAGGAAAGTATTGCTGTTCTGAAGAATAATATCAGAAAGAAAAAAAGTGGTATCTGGCAATTCACACATAAAATCTAGCAATGCACATTATAGAAAATATTTTTTGCAGTATCATACATAAACAAGAAGAAAAGATGAAATGTTTCTCCTCTGACATGAGGCATCTTCAATATTCAACTCCAAGATAATACCTCTGTATGTCTGTGTACTGCCTTAGCAGTATCCTTTCCTAAGCAAATCTTTGTGGAATGCCATAATGGAGCTCCTATCTGAACTGGCATTTTTAAAAAGCGAAGATAATCCAGAGATTTAATACTGTACTGAAAATTATTATTTTTGGACAAGAAAGCTGATCCAAATGGGTTGGTAGGAGATCGTGGTTACTCAAGAAGCTTTGTTGAACAATGTTTCATATCTACTCAGGACAAGTTGCCTAAAAGAAATATTTAGCACCCATCTAAGGAGAGGCTTTCCATGGAAAACAGTTAGCAAATCAATGCATTAGAGCAAATTATGTATGTTTAAAACATATGCTGCTTAAAACGTAATTGTGAATTATGCTTTGGATGCTCTCACACAAACTTACTACATAAGTGCAGTCTCTCTATGTTGTTTATGTATGCTGATTTCTCTCCACAACTGGGCTTTGGAAAAATACTAGTTATATTTGGAACTGGAATGGCTATAGTGGGATGGCTGTACACTACACTGATTAGGAAAGGAGATTGTGATACTGTAAACCCATCTTTCCAGAAGCAGTGTTTTGTTTGGTTTTGTTTTGTTAAACAAAACCAAATGTTAAAGCCAAATGAACATACAAACAATGCATTTAAAAAAGGCCACAACACTGCCAAACCCTCATACATCATGGAAGTGCCAGACAAATAATTTGGACTTATATTCCTTGACAAGGCCATCTATCAAAAGCACTGAGAATATTCAGAAAGAAAAACCTACTATAAATGTCTTTTTAGGAAGTCTATATATGTATCCGAGGTTTAAATAGATCCAGCATTTTTCCTTTTAGTTTTCTTTATCTTTGGTATTATATAAAAATATTATCATAACCTTAGAAATCAGTAACTGAAAAAAACGTAGAAAAATTAGTAAAATCTGAGTTGCATTTAATTAAAGGTAATTTTCTTTTTAGAAATTAGTTCCTTCTTTGTATTCTCCAAAAACAAATTATAAACATACCAAAGAAAATGCTAGCCACTGATTCATTTTAATTGTATCTATTTAGAAGGCACAATTGTCTATGTATGTACCTGTTATAGAAAGAAAAGAGAACTGTGGTTTGGATCAAATCAAACTACTTTAGACACACAAATTCTGTTAATTATTAAAATATGTTTATATCTGTAAATCCCTCACTTCAGAGTACTGAGACACTGGGACTCAACCCAGAGCAGTATAACGCATATGGGTTGTCTTAGGATTTCAACCATAATTTAGCCCTGAATTACAGCCATAAATTGTGCAGCTGTTAAGTGGATCACTATGTAATTAGAGCCAATTTATGAGATTTTTGTAGCAGTCGTGAAGTGAGTGCTACAGTCATTAAGTGGATGCCATGGTTATTAAGTGAAAGCATTGATCATTAAGCAAATCCAGTTTATCCAATAGGCTTTTTTTCTGGGAATTGGAAATAAATGCCAGAAACTAGCAAAAAACATTGAAAATCATGGTGAAGTGACTGAGAGATGCCACAAATGGCCCTAAAGGTGAGCCAATTGCCAAGCACTCAAAATGCAATCATGTGACAGGGAGGATGAGCATTGTAAGTTGAAAATCAAGCCATAGTAGCTTTTGGGGAGTAACTTTGAATAGTTACTAAGTGACCGATTATCAGTTGAGGACTATTTGGATTACAGTAATCTTCTTGCTGATGTAACTGAACATATTTACACCTAGATGAATTTATGAATAGCTTTCTCAATGATCCAACGTTTTATTCAACAAAAATCCAAATTACGTACAAGAAATACTTTCCAAAAGGAAAATACACATCAATAAAAATTTATTTCCAGAATGATTTACTGAAAATTAACCAAGACCATACTTTTTTCAAGAATGGAGGGGAAAACTATTAATTTCTAAAAGTTATTGTTTACATTAATATGTATTAATGTTGACTTAAAATGTCATTAAATCACTATATGTTCTTTTGGAACTATATTCACTTCCCACAAAAAAAAAAGCTAAGGAATTTAATGCCTGGTTTCCTTTTTGAAAATTTCTGAATTGTTTCTTTTAAGCTTTTATTTGCACACAGTTCTAATTAACTGGTAAGAAGAAGAAAATGTACTGATATAGCCTAATATTCTCAATCAGACTTCTCCAACACAGATCACATGCAACAATAAACAACATAAATGAGAGAATCAAAACATGACATTAAAACTCAACCTGCTATTTTAAGATTCATATTGCTCCAGTTATCACTGCGCAGAGTACAAACCAGCTTTTCCAGAATTGAACTGAAAGCTATTATTATCTAATTCAGTGTGAAAATGAAATGATAGCATTGTGTTCTGTGCAATATGAAGCCACTTAAAAATGCAAATTATATCTTCCATGAATACAATGGAACATGACTGGCATGCAAATGTTTGCTACAGTTGTTGGCTAAAAACAAAGTAAGAAAGTGTGTGAACTATTTTTCTATATATAAAAATCATTGTATGATTACACTGTACAATGTAGTTTACACTGAAAAAGTATAAATTAGCATATTTTTGTTAATATAGCCAATATAGACCATTTCTAATAAGCAGAGATAGTATAAACCTTAAAATATTTTGCAGATTTAAAAAAAATATGTCAGATAATAATTTTAAAAAATCACTATTATCTGCTAAAGAAATAGAGATTTCTTGGTGCTATTTGTAATGAACTACAATTTCCAGTTTGATCAAGTAATGAAAAACAGTTTGAGCAAATGAGTACCTGGTTACCAAATGCCATTTGATAAAATTTTATCACTCTGCAATTACAAATATTTTCTTAACTTCTTCCGATAATGGTAACCTACCATTATTTCAAACCTGAAGAACCAGAGTTTGATCATGCTAGAGAAAATGAAGGTCGCAATACCCAAATGTGAGACTTGTCACAACCTATTCTTAAATAAAGGCATAACTTTAAAGTAAAGGTGTAACTGTCTAGCTTTACAGTATGTCCTTTTTAACTATTTTGGATAAAAACTGATGATATGTGTGCAATTCAGGAAAATTCAATTGTTAAGCCAATCTCTCCCCAGCGGGAGAGACATGTAGGTAGATATTAAATGCAATACAATTCCACACACACAGAGGTAAACAGACAATCCATAGATACGTTGTTGCATATGTCCATTATATTTATTTATTTAAATTTTATTTAATATTATTTATTTATTTAAAACAATAAATAAAAGCCAACAATAAAAATTACAATTTTATACCATGCTAAAAATTAATGCAACGAAGTTTAGCATTTTAAATTTCTATCCCTGTCAGCCTTTGAAGATAATCCAGAATAGAAGCACATGTGTCATGGCTCCAAGTAACACACCCATAGCAATCAAAACTCCGAGGCAGTTGGATTCCTCAAAGAATAGATTTATTGGATATGTCATATTGGCATGAGCTGGTGAAAACCAACTCTAAATGTTTCCGTGGTTTTCACCCAATTAAAAGTAAACCTTCTTTCACTTTCTCCAAACAATCAGTCACGTGGTCCAATCAGGATAAAGTTCAGTTGCTACATGACTCCAGCCCCCAACTTCAGGACACCTGGTGGGAATGTCCTTGGTTCCCAAGAGAAAGTATTTTATTTTGGCTACAGCACCCCAGCTATCTCTAATTCCCCCTCCCTTTCCCACAGCTCCAGTTGTGGCAACACTGAAGCCCGAAAATGGCCACTGCTAGGTCAACATCAGGATTGACAACATGACTATCAGGGCTACTTTTATTGTAAGGTTCTAATAAGAAGATCCTGCAATTCTGAATGTCTGCATGTCTCCACTCCTTTATTTTCACTTTCCAGAAAACTAGAGAGGGCCCCATCTGAGACTTTTCCCATGTTAAAGTAATGAAGATTTAATAGCTGACTAGCTGCTGTAAGTCTGCTGTAAATGCTGATGACAAATGAATCAGCAGGGTTATTGCCGCTTTAAGACTGACAATGGGTCAGCAGGGTTATTGCCACTTTAAGAAGTTGTCTATATATAAGGGAGGTCATGAGAGGTTGTCTCTCTCTCTCCTTGTGTTCTATCTCCATTGTAGTTCTCCGTATAGAGTTGAAGATTGATTGATTGACTAGTATGTGCCTAACATATGTATGTATGTATATAGCAGTCTTGTATATAAACCACTGTTAAAGACAAGGCCTCTGTGTCCTGGGAGTTGCTCCTGAGCTGTCTCACAATAATAGTCACACTGCAAACACTCTGACATCCCACATTCTTTTTCTTTGGGGTGGGATTGTGTTAACTTTTGCATGGCAATTATTCATGCAATAATGGTTCTTCATCCTGTCTCCCATGTTCGTTTCCAAAGACCATTACAACCACTACAAGACCTGGTTGGCAGTGGTTCTAATGGTCTTCCTAGTCCTCCCACTGTTATTTATGAGAACACGGAGCCTTTAAGTACCGTAGCTCTACCAAAATATTTTACCTTCTTGGGTGTAGGTTATCAAATTATAGCAATGCTTTGTACAAACGATAGTAAGATTCCTTGACTTTTGGAGCAGAGGACATACATTATTATTGTTCTTTGTAAAAACTTATTTGCTGTCTATCTCACCATAAGGTTACTCTAGGCAACTTACAATAATAAAAAGGAAGAAAAATGAAAGGCATATAAGTAGTAGTAAAATAGTAGAGTAAAATTTCAGTAAAATGACAAAGGAACAAAATGAGAATTAAGACATCAATATGATGACCAAAAAGATGGATGGATTGAGACTGCCATCAATGATATTGTATGTGATATGTAGTTAACATCCCCTATGCTGTTTATGATGATCATGGGGAGATTGCCTATTTATTGAATGGCTGTCAGTTATAACACTCCATTTAAGAGAAGGCAAATTAATGTTGATTCCTATCTCTCACCAATGATTATTTTACCACCTTTTTAGACAGGTGGATGCGCTTAAAAAAAAGTAACCTGCTATACTGCCACAAGTGAAGGAAAAAAGTTTGCAGGATGTAATGGAAAGAAAAAATTGCTGTGATTCCTGGTGGGAAAATAGGAACCTTAACAGTATACAATTTCCTTTTGTGAATTGTTGGGGATATGAAAGAGGTGGGAAAGAGACAACATATCCATATAAAAATCAACAGGAGGGTTTTTTTGAGCTATTCCTGTGTTGAAAAAAAGTTGGAACTTTACAACGTTTGACAATACGTAGATGAGGAGGCAGATAAAATAATATATATCAGGATTGATAGTAGTTTAAAAACAAAATATAATCCTCTTTAATCATCTTACAAGTGTGTGTATGTGTATGTCAATGGTATATTACTAACTAGTAAAAGAACACATTCCTTTAAATTTAGCTGATGCATTTGTAAAATTGTATTATTCAATTAAAAAAAGGACTAAATGTTTAGCAAACTTGGTGTATAAGTTTAGTTTGAAATCCAACAAAATATTATAGAAAAAAACTAATGTATGTTTTTAGAGATACAAACCTGTGATCCTATATAATGGTTCTACCTAAAACTTACAAATGAGTATTGCGATATTATATTGAGTTTTTCTACTTGAATGCTACCTTTTTCATTCAAATTGGAATGTTAAATGAATACATTTACTTTTACACTTAAATGGAAAATCATATTTTACTTTTTAAGATCAGAGATACCAAACCTAGAGCTGTAAAATGTTCATGCTGTTGCTTTCAATGGTAGTCGGTTAAGCAGAAAATCAAATATTTTGAAGAAAAGCCATATACTACCCAATGACTTTTTAAAAAATTAGCATAATTCTAAATGTTTGTTCTCTTCATCCTTGACAAAATTTGCATGTATTTTATAGTCATTAATTAGAAAGTAGCACAATAACAGACTAATGTAGTCAACTTTAAGGTTTTAACATACCTCACCTGTTAAAAGTTTCTACAAAGAAACTTAATAAACATCATTCATGGCAACCAAAAAGCTGTAAGATACGAGGAAAAACTGCAGATTCAGCATTTTCTCCCTGCATGGGACAATAACTACAGAAGCTTGTCTTTAAAGAACAATTGGCCTAGATCCCAGTGTAGCATTTTTTTTTAAATGCTCATCATCAATAGCAGCAGCATGAGGCTTTAGAATCATTAAGCAATAAATCATATTTTATCCTTATGGAATCAGTTATTTGCATACCAGACCTAAAATATGCCACATATGAAGTCATTTCACAAAGTTCGCCTTTGATTTTTATTTCTTAATTGCTGTATTAACATATATCATAAAGCCCAAAGTTGTCTAACTATTTCATATTGCCATTCCCACCAACGCTAAAAAAGCAGTTAAGAAGGTTAAGATGGTTAAGAAGACTACTGGAATCAAAATATCTAAAGGACTAAGTTTCCTCATTCAATGAAATTGAGTATAATGGTTGAATAGACAAAGCACACCAATTAAAATATTTAAATTTAAGTGGCCAAAGAAAACATTAAAATAAACAATACACCCCCCGAGGCTTTGGGAACAATGAAAAGATAAGAGTAAAAACCACAACCCCATTGTAAAGTGGGAACTGGTTGAGTAGCCCTTATGTCGAAAAGGTGTTGAATGGCCAAATTCATAAGGGCTCTTTTTGAAATGTCCCATGAAACGGGACAAATCAAGAATTTTTCTGGGGGTGACATTAGGAATTCCAATTGTAGCCCTGACCTAACCATATTGCACACCCAGGTGTCCATCATTGACTCCTCCCATTTGGAAGCAAAGAAGGCTAGCCAACCTCCGATGGGTGGGGAGAACGAGGAATTACTTAGAGCGATGGAAGGAACAACTCCCTTCCCCCCGAAAGGGCCGTTTACCAGCAGAAGATTGTTGTCTGCCAGGTGCTTCTGAGGGTTGGTCTTGGCATTAGGTATACGCCGTCTGTGGCCAAGTAAAGCAGGAGAAGGTCTCCGCCCAGAAAGCAGGTGGGCGATAAGGAGCTGTGCGATAATCAGCTTTTTTCCCCCAGGAGGAAAGAATTTTTCATTTATCTCTAGTCTCAATTAGATATGGCTCTAATGCCTCACCGAAAAGCTTGTCCCCTGCATAGGGGACAGAAGCCAGCTTTCATTTGCGGCGTGACTCCGCCTGCCAGTTTTGGAGCCTTCTTGCCACCACCGAAGAAGCCATGGCCCTTGATGCAAATTTGATGGAGTTGAGGATGGATCTACAATGAATTCCACCGCTGCTATAATTTTGTTGAGGTCTTGATGAGACCTAAGATCAGAGGCTGGCCACCGGTCCTGCAGTTGATGCAGCGATCGTAGAGATGCCCTTGTGAAAAACGATGCCGCGGTCGAAGCCCTGACAGCCATGCAACTGCTTGGTGGTTGCGTTTGAGGGTCTGTTCAGAATACCTGTCTTCTGCTTTAAGTACATCTTCTGGTTCGGTGTGCCTACTGAGGGCACTGCAAGGGCATTGGCTAGAGATGCGCTGACATTGTAGAAGCGCTTGTCCAACGATGATGGGCGTGGACCTGCCAAAGGGGAAGCGCACTGCTCCTTGACCAGGTTGAGAAACAAAATAGGAGACAGCAAAATCTCAGTGTGAACTACTGGCTTGGAGAAAAGAGAGTCTCCTTGTCTAGAGGGTTCCCCTTGTGGTTCTGGGCTGCTTCCTCAGGAGACAGTTTAGCAGTGACGAGGGCCTTGCTAAGCAAAGGTTTAAAGAGGACTGGTTTAAAGACCAATGCTGATGAGGGCTGCTCAGGGCAAGATTCTTCTTCCTCTGAAAGATTGCAATCACAGATTTTGCCCTCCTCACGCTTTGTGTTCAGAAGGGGAGGCACCCTCTTCCCCTTCATAAACATCCCATTCTGTATGAGAAGAATGGACTCTGAGGTCTTGTGGCCTGTGTGAATCTTGTTGCTGAGGCAATGGACCAATGGACTGAGAAGGGAGAAGGGCCTGAACCCTTTCTAGAGGCTGAAGAATCTGTTGAAAACCTTCAGCCAATCCCTGCCTAATGGCTAAGGAAACAACATCTTGGATCTCCCTGGGCCTATTATCAAAGGCAGTGGAGGGCCGAAGGCCAGCTGCAGTGGGCGTGAAGTTGGCTTCTGGCCTGTTCTGGGAGGCCTGAACTCTAGATAGAAGGGGGGGGCATACTGCCCCAAATCTTGCTGGAATATGGCCCAGATCTCTCAAATCCTGAGAATCAAGTTGTTCCTCCAATGCCTGACGGGACCAGATCGGGGGGTTCCAAAGGTTCCATGAACAACTTCCCCTCCCCTGGATGGGCTTCTCTGGGAACCGTGATGTTCACCTGACTGGGAAGTCTGTTGCAGTTACCCTCTCATGTGTTGAATGCTCTTGTGAAATTGCCTCTCTAGAGCCGCATGTCTGCGTTTTTCTGCCCTCAACTCAACCTGAGTTGTCTTCTTAGAGGCTAGAGCCTTAGCTCTGAGCCATCTCCCTCTGAGCATTACATTGTCTGCGCCTTTTCTGTTTGGTGGGTTGAAGGGTTTGTTCAACTGGGGAAGAAAGTTCAGCATGAGCTCTGTCCTGGTTCACTGTAAATAATCAAGGCTTGAGCGTTGTTAGATTGCCTTGCAATGCTTAAGGATGGCAGAGGGTGCAATTGGGTCCTGAAAATGGCCGCCGGGTCCCTTAAAATGGCCGCTCACCTCGTGTACGAAGAGGCTGCTCTGCAAGATGGCCGCTGCTGCTAAGGGCTCCAGAAAGGTAATTTTCGCTCCTCAGGCTATTGCGAGCCCCGAGCAATTGGATCAGCCAGAGAAGAAGGAAACCGCCACCCACGTGACCAGTTGGCTGGCGCTGCTATCGGTTTGCCGATCAGTTTTACGATCGCGCAAACTGCAGCTATGGGGAAGGTAGCTCCGACGCTTCCCTGCTTGCCTGCAGCGCTTGGGAACATTTGATCCCAACATTGCAGGAGAACGGAGCCCCGCTCTCCTGAAGGAGCAGCTACCCAGATCCCCGGGAGCTGAGTGAAGCCAGGATAGTTTCATTTGAAATTCGTTGAATCTAATCACTAACGCTTTCAGAGACACAGCTTGTGACTTTAAAGAAGCTGAGTCAAAGCTGGGGATACTCCCGGGGGCTGGCTTTTTATATACAAGTACAGACCCAGCTTAATGATATCATAAGAAGGAGTCTACTCATCCTGGACTCTCGAGGCAGCATGGAGGAGAAGTTTAGGTTCACTTGTTTCATAATTCAATGACTTTTTTGTTCAGTATTTGAGTTTATGACAACTACTTAGGTTACTTAGATCCATATCTATCTTAATTGGCTAAATTGGCTATCTTAATTGGCTAAGGCAGTTATCATGCCAAAACAGCCTTAGAGGCCTTCGTGTGATCTTGGGAGATGAGAGATGTTTAACTTCTGAGAAAAGTTATGAATCAGTAGACCACACAAGTATGTTGCATTAGACTTTCAAATGGTTTTCTTATGTTCTATTAGAACGCAACTCAGCTGGTTCTCATCCTTCATGCTGCCTTGATAATTTGGTGTCTGTCACACAGTGAATAACAATACCATTAAAGATGTTATTATTGCCAGATTTATTTCTGCATTATTATTCTGTTTACAATGATATGCATGTCCAGCAACACATAATGTTAAAATAGATTTTGTATAAACTACAGTAAAATATGTAAGATATAAAAAGATTAAACCATATAAACCAGTAGCCATGAATAATGAAGTAGTACTATCATAGGAGGTTATATTCCAAGGTGAATAAAACTGTTTTCAGAACACACTTAAATTGAAATAAGGCTGGCATACCATTTATCTCTAATGGGCACAAAGAGAAGATTCTTATCTGGTTGATGACAAATTTGTATCAATAGGATGTGACATAATAATGAGGCTGCCAGCAAAAGGTGTTCAAACAGAAACCAGATGGCCAACTGTTGGGCATACTAAATTTCTGCATTGGGCAGAGAGATTGCAATTGATCCTTTTAAAAACATTCTGTTATTCTATGGTTCTATGGCCTAACCCAACAGGACATTTTGTTCTTATAACAAAAACTGCATTAATTGGGCAGATTTGTACATAGTAAGTGAAAGCATTCACAAGTACCTCAGTTCTGAATCTTAAAATGCAATTTTAAAGAAGCTTTCAAGCAGCTCAGCAGCAGCAAGCATTATACAAGACAGTAAACATAACACACAATTGATCAGCCCATTGCATTCTAATTAACTGCAATGCTTAACTGTAATTGAGAAGTGAAATGAGTACAAAAGAACATTGGCAACTCTATAAACATCATACCAAATAAATATATTTAAAGTCTCCGTAGTCGCAGCAATCTCTTTGTGACAATTATAATACAAAGAGCACTTTAGTGTACTACAATGCCATTCACAATAGGTCAACTACCTATTGGGAACCACAAAGCCAGATAATGTCCTATCTTACCAGGATTCAATCTCAATTGACCAGCTCCAATCTAGCCCATCATTATCCACAGACATCTAAGATTTTTAGGATCCCTTTGGATTCAGAATCAGATGTATCAGATGAATCATTTAATTTCTTCAAATCCAAATCTGAATCAAAACTGAAAATGATATGGAAAAACCCATTGCCCATTTAACCGTTTCTAAATCTCTAAAACTACTGTATTTGAAACTGGATCACTAGCTCCTTCTCTAATAGCCCCTGAAAGGAACATGGATAATTGAGCCTGTACTTTTTATTGTCTTTATGTCAACCCTATCAACCTTGACTCTTGCCACTTTGCTAAGCAACATGAAGCCACTTTCTGAAGTGTTTGCCACTGCTTTCTTCCTAAACTTAAGAAAAAGTGACTGGCCAAAACACTTAAGAAAAAGTGACTGGCTTAAATGGTAATGCTTAATGGTTGTGAGATTTTTATATTTTCAATTTCAGTATTCATATGACCTAAAACATGATCCGTTCTCCATATCCTGAAACTATAAACTAGCACACATTGAGCTCTTGTCCCGCCGTAGGCATTAAAGCTGGCTGGGTGACTTTAGGCCAGTCGCTCTCTCTCAGCCCAATCCACTTCACAAGGTTGCTGTTGTGGGGAAAACAGGAGGAGGGAAGACTGTTAGGTATGTTCACCATTTTGAATTATTTATATAAATAATAAAGATGGGCTAATAAGCCAATTGAACCATTCTGTGAGTGAGATGGACGGACTCTAGATTTGATGTATAAATCAATAAATAAATCACTGAGTCGGAGATTAGCAGTCCTGATCTGCACAAAATAATTCTATCATATGGCTTCTTGAAGATGCAATTGTTCATTGCCCCACATTAGGTATAAGTATCATAACATTTAAATACAGTCTTTTTGCTCGGCCTCAAGATGGTGAAGGAACGATCTTCTCAACAATAATTCCATGAGATATGTTAAACCAGGATTAGCAATTAGCCCAAAGGTACCCAATGAGGAATTGTATAAATAGGCACATGAAGCTGACTTTCCACAGCCCTAATAAAATATCTAGATAATATACCACCATGAATCTACACAAAGCTATTATGAATTTGGAGATCAACACAATCAATGCTTTGAAGAAAATTAACTCCGTGCTTTCAAATTTAGAAGCTGCTTTTTATTCAAAATCAATGCTCAATGCAGGCTGAAGAGATGAAAGTAAAGGGGTAATTCCAACACTTAATAAGAGGTAATTTACGACCTATGAATTTATTTAAGTGTTTAGATTGGAAATT
The DNA here is from genome assembly GCA_023653725.1 of Bungarus multicinctus. Classification (NCBI taxonomy): domain Eukaryota; kingdom Metazoa; phylum Chordata; class Lepidosauria; order Squamata; family Elapidae; genus Bungarus; species Bungarus multicinctus. The sequence continues at coordinate 39,362,017 of CM042838.1, read as the reverse complement.
AAAACATGTTCCTCAAACTTATTGTTCTGGGATATCCAAATGTTAGGAGTAGCAGCTACAACTGCGATGGCTATTCTTTCTCAAGAATATAGTTATGCTCTACTGATCAACAATTGGACTGAATGCCACAATGTTTTGATTATATAGAGATGAACTTGAAGGGTACAGCTACTAAGGGAATATTCTGGGATGTATAAGCTTCCTGCTAAAGAGTGTGCTTCTTTAAATAGCAATAGCGCTTAGATTTATATAGCACTTCACGGTGCTTTACAGTCCACTCTAAGCCATTTACAGAGTCAGCATATTGCCCCCCAAAAACTGAATACTCATTTTACCGACCTTGGAAGGATGGAAGGCTGAGTTAACCTTGAGTCGGTAGGAATCAAACTACTGGCAGTCAGCAGAATTAGCCTGCAATACTATATTATAATCACTGCGCCACCACGGCTCTTTATATTATAAATTAATATATAAATATTATATTAAAAGTTTGCATTATGGCTTATTTGATATTGATAACCTTTTATTCAGAAAACTGCAGATACTCCAGACTCAGATATCATTGTTTAAATTAATTGGCCTTTTGTACAGTCTGTGTCTGTGTTTGTGTGTTTAACAAGTATGAATATTTCTAATTGACAAGGTTTTATAAGAAGCAAAAAAGAAAGGTTAACAAAAAAAAGTTGTTGCTACTACACATTAGGAGTGTGCAATGCTTTAAATCTGCTTCTCAAAAGGATCTTTGTGTAGTAATATAAACCTAGCAGCTTTTTGCAACTTTTTCCCAGGTTGCCTTCCAGGTGCAGAGGGCAATCACATTAAATCTGACCCGGCACCGATCCCATCCAGCTCCGTGGTTTACAGAGGAGCTGAGGGAGATGAAGTGCCGGAAAAGACGTCTGGAAAGTGTTTGGAGGGCTAGCCGTGCCGAGTCCGACCGGATACAGGTAAGGTCCTATATTAGGACCTACCTTGTGGCGATAGAGGCGGCGAAGCGTTCGCATTTCTCCGCCCTTATTGCGTCGGCAGAAAATCGGCCTGCCGCTCTGTTTAGAGTGACCTGCTCCCTGCTTGAGTTGAGAGCGCGGAAGGACCTCTTGCAGGGCAGGGCAGAGGAGTTTTCCCGATTTCTGCACGACAAAATTGCTCGGATTTGGGGCGGGCTGGACTCCAATTGGGTGGTCCCGGGGGAGGTGTCCGGGGCAAGTCTTGAGACTATTATCTGGGAGGAGTTTGACCCTGTGACTTCTGAGTGTGTGGACAGGTTGCTGGGGGGGTTGAATACCACCACATGTTTGTTGGACCCGTGTCCCTCCTGGTTGGTTTTGACCGCCAAGGAGGTGACACGAGGTGGCTCTAGGGGATTGTCAACGCTTCGTTGAGAGAGGGGTCGTTCCCTACTGCCTTGAAAATGGCGGTGGTGCGACCCCTCCTCAAGAAGCCTGACCTGGACCCAGCTGTTTTAAATAACTATCGTCCAGTCTCCAACCTTCCCTTTTTAGCGAAGGTTGTTGAGAGTGTGGTGGCGCGTCAGCTCCCTCAGTACCTGGAGGAAGCGACTTACCTCGATCCTTTCCAATCGGGCTCCAGGCCCGGGCATAGTACCGAAACAGCATTGGTCATGTTGGTTGATGATCTCTGGAGGGCCCGTGACAGGGGGTATTCCTCTGTCCTGGTCCTGTTAGATCTCTCGGCGGCTTTTGATACTATCGACCATAGTAACTTATTGCGGCGGTTGGAGGGATTGGGGATTGGGGGAACTGTCCTACGATGGTTCTCCTCCTTCCTCTCCAACCGCTCGCAATTTGTGTTGGCGGGGGAGGAGAGGTCCACCTCTAGGCCCCTCATTTGTGGGGTGCCTCAGGGGTCAGTCCTCTCCCCTCTTTTGTTCAACATTTATGTAAGCCGCTGGGGGACATCATCCGTGGTTTTGGGGTGCAGTGTCATCTGTGTGCTGATGATACTCAGCTTTACATCTCCACCCCAAACCACCCCAACGATACTGTGGAGGCTATGTCCCGGTGCCTGGAGGCCGTGCGGATCTGGATGGGGGAGAACAGGCTCCGGCTCAACCCGTCCAAGACTGAGTGGCTGTAGTTTCCGGCGGCCCGATATAGTCAGCTGGCTATTGGGGGAGAGATCTTACCCCCCACAGAGAGGGCTCGCAATTTGGGAGTCCTCCTGGATGCACGGCTGTCTTTAGAAGAACATATTACGGCCGTCTCCAGGAGGGCTTTTTATCAGGTTCGCCTGATTCATCAGTTGCGGCCCTTTCTGGATCGGGACGCCTTACGCACGGTCATTCATGCCCTTGTCACCTCTCGCCTGGACTACTGTAACGCTCTCTACATGGGACTCCCTGCGGAGAGCACCCGGAGACTTCAACTGGTACAAAATGCGGCCACAATAGTGGTTATGGGCGCATCACGAAATGCCCATGTGACGCCTCTCCTGCGTGAGCTGCATTGGTTGCCGGTGGTTTTCTGGGTTCGCTTTAAGGTTCTGGTTTTGACCTTTAAAGCGATCCATGGCATTGGACCAGGTTATCTGCAGGACCGCGTTCTGCCGGTAATCTCCCACCGACCTGTGCGTTACCACAGAGAGGGCCTTCTTCGGGTGCCGACGGCTTCCATGTGCCGTCTGGCGACTTCTAGAGGTAGGGCCTTCTCTGTGGGGGCTCCCGCCCTCTGGAATGGTCTGCCTCCGGAGTTACGCAATAACATCGACCTGAGAGCTTTCAGACGTGCATTAAAAACCTGGCTCTTTGAGCAGGCCGGCCTAGGCTGAAATGGGATTTTTAGTGTAATTTTGTATTCAAGTTTTAAATTGGGATTTTAAAATTTGGGGTTTTATTAATTTATTGGGGGGGGGGGTATAATTTTAGGCAGCCTTAAGATATTTAATTCTCTTTTAACTTTTATAATTGTAAAAAGTTTTATAGCTGGCTGTACACCGCCCTGAGTCCTTCGGGAGAAGGGCGGTATATAAATATATTAAATAAATAAATAAATAAATAAAGCAGACACATCTTTAGATAGATGAAGAGCTGCAACTGTTGCTACATTCACATTAAAGGAAATCCAAGGTGCTGCACAGCTTTACAAAATATATTATTTTTACTGTACACCAGGTTTATACAGATAATCCTGGACCTACAACCACAATTGAGCCCAAAAATTCTGTTAGTAAGCAAGACAGTTGTTGACTTTTGCACCATTTTACAACCTTTATCGAGACAGCTGTTAAGCGAATTACTGCAGCTGTTTTAAGTTAGTAACACATCTGTTAAGTGAATTTGGCTTCCCCATTGACATTGCTTGTCAGATGGTCACAAACGGTGATCACATGACCTTGTGACACTGCAACTGTCATAAATATGTCTGAATTTTGTACAGGTGACCATGGGGATGGTGCAACAGTCTTAAGTGTGAAAAATGGTCGTAAGTCATTTTTTCTCAGTGCCATTCTAACTTCAAACAGTCAATAAATGAATAGTTATAAGTCGAGGACTTCCTGTACATGGAAGATACTAAAGCAATCAAATATCCCTGTGTAAGGGCATGTATTCTCTATATTTTAATAAACAGAAACAGAGTTGCTCCTAAGCATTTAGAGCACGGTGTCAAACTCAATCGTGTCATGGGCCAAATCATGACATTATCGTGACTTTTTTGACATTGCAGAACCAAGGTGGGCGTGGCCTATGCATGATGTATCTGGCCAGGGGTGAGATTCAACCAGTGTTACTACCAGTTCAGTGACTATATTTTGTGCATGCATGCGCATGTAATATACCTGAAGCTGTGCTGCCCAGACAGCTGACAAGCACTGTGCACAGATGCACAGTGTTTGAAAAACCACTTTTTTTACTGCTTTTTCAACCTCAGCTGTGCCGCACAAAGCAGCTGAAGTTGAAAAAGCAGGAAATAAAGGTCAGGTAACAGCCCAGGCAGGCAGGTGGACCAAACAGCAGCAGATACAAAACCAGTTCGGTGTCTGCTGCTCTTCAGACAAATACAAATACATAACATGACATAACAAAGGGGTCACCTTCCAATCTGTGCCCCTCTTCATTCCTTATGAAATATCACAAACAAACCCAGATGGCAATCCAACCCTAAAATTAAAATGATTTTAAAAAAAAAAACTTTATAATTCCATGTCACTTAGACTTGTCTTTGGCTTTCGATTTGCCCAAACCAAAGCCACTCACAGGAAAGAATTCACCAAAAGAATTTCATTTTCAGAAGAGATAAAAGGCCTTCCTGACTCTAGTAAGACATTATTCCAGAATAAAACACATACAATGCTTACCTTAATTGTATCCACTTTGGTTTGGAGCCACAACAGTTATTTGCTCCTAGAAATTCCCAAGGAAAAATACTGAAGTTACAGATTCTAAGAGCTGTTCTGAATATGTCAGAAGTTGGGATGAAATTTAGAGAAGTAATAAGATACAATTTATAGAACATGTTATTCTAAAAAATCCTGAAACCTTCCCATTATGAGGCTTTTACTGACAATGATGTGAAAATCACTAAAAATCCCTGAATGCCTTTCTAATTACTTATGCTGTTCCTATAGATTGTTCCATAATTTTTTCCCACAATTTTTATCTTTTACCAATGAAAACTCTACCCATTTTCTACTAAATTTCCTAAACAGCTTTTCACAAAATACCCAAGAAATTATTATTTTTTAAATGCAAATCAGCTTGCTTCTCTAATTTGGCCCATGTACTTTGCTTGATAGAGCTTTTTAAAGTATAAATCATCCCATCAACTCCCCTTTTTATATGTAACTCTTTTGATGCCACTTTTGCTAGCATGATTTTGCTAGCATGATTTTTATCGGTTGCTTCTTCGGCTGAATGGGAGGGCAGGGACCAAGATTGTATGGACTTGGAAAGACAAATATTTGCTGATTAATTGAGGACAGAGTTCACTCCCTTTTGAAATCTAATGGCAGGAAGCATTCAAATCCGCTCCAAGAAGAGTTTGTGATAGAATTCTTTTATACATTTAGTCACTATTTGTCTTAACTTGTTCTATGCATTGTTAGGTGAGGAAACAGCTACAGTAGGTATGCATTGAGTAGCTCTACTAAATGGGTGCCTGTCATGGGCTATGGGTTTTCATTGTCCCAAATTTAATTTTATGAATAATATGACATAGTGAACTATGGTGTGGTTGGAAGAGCTATTAAAACTTGGTGTGAAACATGGCAAGAAGGTAGGCAAAGTCCACTGAGTCCATGTTGCATCAAGAGTATGTAGGCTGGTACTACTGCTAATGAGCCTTAAGGACTCTGGAAAGTTCAGCAACCAAGAGACTGAGGAATTCAGTGGGAGTAGATGCATTTGTTAGTGGAAGCTGCCAATTGAAATCCAGACACCCAATAAAAGCATCCTTTTGGAATGGATTTACCTATAGTAGGCATGTCAAACTCAAAGCCCACGAGTCGGATCCAGTCCACAGAATACTTAGATCTGGCCCGCAGGGCCGCCTTGGAAATAGCGTGCCTCTGCCAGTGCCTCTACCACAGTGCCTCTGCCAGTGAAAACGGAGCTCAAGAGGCCATGTACAACCCCCCCAAGCTCCCTTTTCGCTTGCGATGGCCTCCTACTGCCCTCTGCCAGCAAAAAAGGACTCAGCCCACTGAATGACCTCAGGAGCCCATTTTCACTGGCTTTTGCTGGCAGGGCACTTGGATCTCCACAGATGCTTCTGACACAAGTGACACCAGGCTACATCCACCCAGGTCCCTAAGGTCAAAACAACCCTGATGTGGCCCTCAATGAAATTGAGTTTGACACCCCTGACCTAAAGCATGGAACTGGAATGGCTGCTGCAGTACTCTGGTTGAGAGGAAGAAAGTGAGAAGGGGGTAGGGAAGAAGAAAGTACTGTACAATAGGCAGGTATTAAGAGCAAGAGAAACAAGACACCAGATTTTGTAAAATCCCAACAAAATATCCATAAAGATCAATTACCATAGTACAGGTGTATTTTTCTTATTTTTTCTTTATTTATCTGTATCCCGCCTTTATTATTTTTACAAATAACTCAAGGCAGAAAACATATCCAATACACATTCCTCCTCCTATTTTCCCCACAATAGCAACGCTGTGAGGTGGGCTGGGCTGAGAGAGAGGGACTAGCCCAAAGTCACCCAGCCAGCTTTCGTGCCAAAGGCAGAACTAGAACTCACGGTCTCCTGTTTTCTAGCCTGATGCCTTAACTATGAAACCAAACTGGCTCTCAAATAGCTCATGAGCCACTTAATATATTGAAAAATTATTTTCTTACAAAATGATTTAGTTATTTATTACATTTATTGACTGCCCATCTTCCCAAAGGGTAACTCTGGGCAGCTTCATTATGATTTCCCTGATCATAATGAAAGAATGTATACATTATATAGATATATACTTTGAGAAATTTAGCAGTTCACCCTACTGTAATGCTGTCTTACAACATGTTATGAATACTATTTATTATCCCATTTCTATAAAATGTTTTATACTTCCATATAACCATACATTATTTAGCTGATCTCACTATTTTTATCCAAGAGTTAACTTGCAAGGAAGTTTGGGATGTATGGCACATGGTAATTATACACTGAATCTTAAGATTCACTCATTATTTCTCAGCTATGTGCAGACTCTACACCTTCACCTCTCAACTCTGAACCATTTACAGTTTTGTAATAAGCAAAACTGAGTTTTAAATCAAATTTTAGTGCTTCACTAAAATGACCTCAAGAGAAGGCAATAAAAAATTGTTGTCTGCTAAGGAGGCCCTTTGCCAGCTGGCTTCATCGGGCAACAACTAAAGTATGCAAAAAGTAGTTGAGGATTGAGATCCAAAGCAAGCACATGGTTATTTGGCAGATGCAAATGAAAAAAGAAAATGCATGCAGGTGTGAAAGTAGCCACCTTGGCTTGTACAGACAGAAAGATTTGAACCATAAAAGAGGATGGTTCTCTAAACATGAATGTAAAAGAACACATGTTTTATAAGCCCATCATGTATTTTTACATAATGCCCTTTATACAATTAGACATCATGTTCTCAATATTCATTGATTTGTATCAATAATAATCTGGCTGGCTGTGAGACCAACTATAATCCCAAAACATCTGGAGCATCACTTGAACTCCATGGGCGTTGACAAAATTCCCATCAGCCAATTGCAAAAGGCAGCTTTCTTTACTCCGAACAGCTCACATCCTGAGAGTTTACCTCTAACACAGGACTATCAAACACAAGACTACCACATGCTGGCCATACCCATGTCCTGTTTAGCAAAGGGGAAAAAAGTCCTGATAAGTCACATGACGAAGTGACAACGTGAGTTGACACCCCTGCTCTAATATCATCAAACAACATCTGCCTATGCCAGGTCCTTGGGATAAAAAGGCCAAATCCAGTCTGAATATCTAGCTGACTGCAATCAATCATCATAATAATGTGTATATAAAATATATTTTAGAGCAGCATACCACCCCAAACAATGTGTTTTCTTTATTACTGTCAAATTATGCATAAATTAACACATGATATATTTAGTTCACTTGTCACATGCTTGGTATATCTTAAAGAGCCAACAGATATTTTGAAATTGGAATCTTTGTTGTGTGTGACACCTTAATGAATTAATATATGATGAATATATAATGTTGAAATCTTCAATTACATTGAAATTTTTTTGAAAATATAAAATGTTGAGAAGGTATGTTTCTTTCTCACCCTCTCCTGTTTTTTCAGGCCAAATTGAAATTTATGTAACATCTGCTGCATATTTTCTTCAAGGTTATTTCCATATTCCAAACTGCTGGAATATGTGGAAACAAAACAACAAGCATGCAAGCATATTTTTTTCATTCATGGTTAATGGGCTACGTTTGCCACAGAGAGAGATTCATACTGTATCTCTGATGGAGATAACCTTAAGCATAATTAAAGTTAATGCCGTGAAAGATACAAGATGAACCTCACTATGGCAAACATATAGCCCATTAGCCATGAATGAAATAATATTTTTTTCTTGGTCCATAAAGGGGAAAAAAAGAGGCACCCATCATGTCAGAAAGAACTCCCAAAAAGAAAGAAAACAGATGCCAAATTCTATTCAAATTAATTAAATACATTTCTGTAAATAATAAATGTAATGTAATTTAGCTCAACTAAATTGCTGAAAAACAAACAAAATAGTGTGTACTATGAAATATGGAATATTTGGTATGAGTGGTTAAGAAAAAGGTAATATTGGATACTTGGATAAACTACTGAAATGATAGTAAACGTGCGTTTAATTAAAAAAGATGAAGAGAAAATGTAATATCAAAAGAACGAAGGACTACTTTAACAAGGTAGATAATGTCAATGATAATGATAAAGAAAAGAGAAACCATTGCTCAACATATGCTGTAAAATTTATATATATATGTGTGTATATACTTTGTGTTACAACACCCTGTTAAGCCCCAATTAAGGGACAAAGCATACTGCTTTCTTTTCTGTCTTTCGGCTCATCACCAGAGACCATACCGACAGAAAGCTATTTGTTTCGTTGTCTTTTCTTTTACATGTGTGTAAGGTTTTTAAGCTGATAATTTTAAATAATAAATAAGGGAGACTAGTATAGATCTATTTTGAGCTAGTTAGCTCTCTTCAGCTAGAATCCCAGTAAGGGTATGGCTAGCTGAAGAGAGCTAACTAGCTCGAAATAGATCTATACTAGTCTCCCTTATTTATTATTTAAAATTATCAGCTTAAAAACCTTACACACACACACATACACACACACACACATATTGATTTGTCTGTTTTAAATGTATGTTATATAAATGTTTATTAAAATAAATTAAAAAATTAATGCCCTATTCTTTGGCATTGTTAGATTGTATCAGTGCAGATTTCATTGCTAGATGTAATAGAACAATTTATTGTCATTAAAAGGACAAGACCTAATTACTATAAAAGCAACAGCTCCTGTAGATTCTCACAGGTGGTCAGAAAGTTGACTTGACTGAGGTTGCAGTCTCAGTATTGATCCCTAGCAGTCAACAATTACAGCTGCTGTTGTTATGAAAAATCACTAGCATGATGCAGTTGTTTTTTGTTCAGTCTAAGTATTACCCTTATTCTTCGGCAAAATTCTATATTGATCTTACACACTGTATAATTATTTTATTTAAAGAGACAACATTTCAGGAAACTTGACTTTTCAAGGTGTCACAGATCAGGTCAAAGAGAATTTATAATGAATGGTTTAAATAGGAATGTAAGACTCAAAGATTGGCAGAGTAACTCTTATATTGATATGAAAGGGAGAAATTCAAGAACTAGTGGTACTTTCCCTACCGGGCTGTTCTCAGAAGAGCTAACAAGATCAGATCCAATTAGCTTTTGGATGGGAGACCACCATGAAATTTCAAGCTCCAGAAACTGGGAAGCTGAAGAAGCATTGTACTGTTTCCTCCATGTCCCCAAAAAATCCCAACTCATTCATCGTATCCATCCAGTTACCATGAGTCAATAGTAATAGCACTTAAGACTTACATACTGCCTCACAATGCTTCACAGCCCTCTCTAAGCAATTTACAGAGTCAGCATATTGCCCCCAACAATCTATGTCCTCATTTTAGCAACCATGGAAGGATGAGTCAACCTTGAGCTGGTGAGACTTGAACTGCTGAAGTGCTGGTAGCCAGAAGCCAGCTGACTTAGCCTGCAGTACTGCATTCTAATCACTGCACCATCACAGCTCAAGTTGACTCAGAAAACATTACATTTTTACTTTTTTTAAAAAAAAATGTTTATTGGCACATAGATATTTCTCTTAACATCTGGTGGTTGGGTTCTCCAGCTTTGGGAAAGAATTACCATAGTATTAATCAGATTTTCTGCAAATACTTCACCCTACAAGTCAGTGAAATGTTCAGAAAAGGAAACTGTCTGGCAATATTTATAGTCTCATTAGGTGGAGTCAATTGGTGATTTAAGAGTTCCTGCAAGGTGTTAAATCAATTGATTGGTAGGGGTGCTGATAAGATTAGGTCCTTTTATTATCAATGCTTGGCTCAGGCACCTGTGTGAATAGTAGACCATACTCCAGCTCAATGGATCTCTTAATGGTCATTAACTTGAGTACCAGGTTCTAAAACATATATGGATTTCTTGCTTGTTTTCATAGTTTATGACTTCACTATTCCTCTTATCAAATATATGACTACTGCCGTTTTAAAGATATGGGTGGTTGTCAAATATTTGCGATCTTGGTTTTTAATTCCTTAATTAAAGAGCATATAACTGCCATAATGTCTTATGGCATTCCACAAATCCAGGAATTGCTGCTAATTCAGACTTAAGAACCCAACAGAAACGAGGACTCAAGGCAGAAGAGCTTTTGCAGAATGTATAATGAAGATTATTACAGATACAGTGAAGAGTTTTCCTAAGCTCAACCAGACATGGTGAAAAACTATCCAGCGTTCGGCTCCCAAATGCTTCCCTGAGCAGTGCTGTGTAGCTTCCAAGATTATATTTTCTATGGTACCTTAAAACTCTTTCTTTGTTCTTTTACACAGCTATGAAAGGTAATGGGATGGAGACCCACAGAGATGACTTTGGAAAACTTATGTGTCATTTGATTGACTGATTATGTGCAATCAGATCATTGCCCACTCCTAGCAACCACATAGATTTTTCTCAACAAAAGACCAAAGATGTTCTTTCAGCTCTTCCAACCCTGCATTCAGTATTGCTATAACTAAGTCTATCCACCTTGCTGCTAGTCATCCTCTCTCCTTCCTTTTTTCTCAGCATTGGAAGCTTCTCCAGAGATCTTGGTCTTTGCATATGCCCAAAGTAAGATAATTTGAGCCTGGTCATTTGTGCCTTGAATGAAACTCTGGGTTGATTTGCTTGATGATCCACTCTGGATCTGCTGACTGCTGATTTTATATTGCAGCAGAGAGAATGAAAGTAATTTAATTTTTAATCCATGTCTAGAAAGATTTTTCCTCCATTTTGTCTCAAATAGGATTATTTTCTGGTGAAATAGGTTTAAATTTTAGAAGTCTGACAAATGAAGGTGTTAAAGAGCCCAAGAATGAAACAACCCAAGAATATTCTGTTGCCAGGGAGACTTGAAGTTCTATGATTGGCAGAATATAACAGAACATGCATTGTTTACAAATCCATTCACATGTTGAAAAATCTCCCTGGCTATAAACAATAATACAGCTTTTTACTGAAAGGCTATAATGTGTCATAGCATAAGTAGTGTTTTTAAAATTCCTTCTTCTGGCATAATTAAGAGTATTTGAGAACCATGATCCCTATTTTGATGCTTGGCACAATACTTTTAGGTTATTTTCAATTGAGTTTTAGGTTAGTACCTTCAGGCCACTCGAGGCATATTCAAATGTTTTTTTCCCATTTAATATGCATTTTTATAATGTACACAATACTTGGTATATGCAGAAATATTTTGATCACCGTTAATCTGGGATGGAATCAGTTAAATTGTTTTTTGTGTTCTACTGTAGTGCCAGTCTAACTTTCTCTCCTGCCGATTACCAACAATTTTTACTTTTAAAAAGCAGGGAAGATATGCACTGAACATTTAAACTAGTTTTGCTCTGAGGTAACAGCTGAGCTACAGAAAAAGCATACTATTTTTTTTCCTTATTGTACCAGACCATTGTAAATCTAGTGTAGTAATTGCCTTGATAAAGGACAAACCAAGGTTTAATCTGGATATTTTATGATGACAGCTTCCACGCACACACACACACATTGCCCCTTTGGATTTTATGTTCAGAGCATGATGCTTTTTCCCCACACCACTAAAACAACTTAAAAAGTCTTGAGCCATGTGGAAGGAGGCTATGTGATGAGTTCTTTTTATGCTAGCATGGGGGAGTGAAGCAGAACAGGAGGAATTCTGCTGTGGACATATTTGGTGCATGTAATCTGATGTTTGTAATGTGGGCTCAACAGCTTCTGTGCTGTTCATTGGAAAGTGTCTTCACTGCCGAAGTCCAGTACTCAGTCAGCACTGTCACATTCTGGACCAGATGAATGATCTTCAAGAGCAGTCCCATGGAGAAAGTTTGCATTTAGTGAGATGACTACAGTGTGCATGATTGTCCAAAGGGCATCTCGATCCAGGAACAGGTGTTAAGTGGATCACTCAATGAATTTGTATAAAAGCTTTCTTAGACCCAGCTACCATCTGTTCTTCAAACAGGAGCTGAGAGTCCAAGTCAATGTCCATATTGGGTTCCAGTCTCAAGTAAGGAAACTTGGGAAATCAGGAGATTCAGGCAATTCAAATGAGTATAAAGATTTATTGCAATCTGGCCAAATGGCCTTGAAGGAAAATGAGCGAGAGTTAAGAAAGGAATTCAACGTGGGCTGGATTTAGATCTCTTGCAGGCACGCAGGGACTTGTGACTTATGGCACATTTGACCCCTCCCTCGGGCTCAACCTGATCATCTCCTACAAAACCCGGACATTTTTAAAAAAAATTAAACTCCTTAATTTATGCATATAAAAACAACCAGATAATGGAGAAAAAAGAAAGAAAAATCTTGTACTGAAACAAATCAAAAACAAACAAGCAAAAAAAAAAAACCCGTAGAAAACAAAACTAAAACAAAATTAAAGATATCATCATTATAAGAAAGGCATAGCTTTAACAAAGAAACAAGGATGGTTCTTGTTTCTTCCATATAAAATGAATCATTAATTTATCAATCTATTTAACATATTTAAATGGCACCAACAGAAGAATTGCTCTGAACCTATGCGCAGTAACTAGTCCAACAAACTTAAAAGGTATTTTTATCCACCTCCCAATATCCTCTTTTACCTGGAGGGTATATTTTGAAATCTTCTTATCCACTAAATGGATATTTTCTTGGGGAGAGTAATCCTTAGGTATTTAACAGCTTACTGTAAAAGTAATCCCTAGGTATTTAACAGCTTCTGGACAATAAATAAAACTTTTCCCCCCTACAACTTTTAATAACTTATCACCAAATGACATATTTGATTTATTACAATTTATAGTATATTGTCAGGCGCAAGCAACCAGGAAGAAATGTTGAATTCAAAGCAGTAAAATTTTGTTACATGAAACCTATATACAAGAAACTGATCTACTAATGGTCAAGCCAAAGGGGTGCTAGATAAGGGTCAACAGAATTCACAGGTGGCTAGGCTTGGGTCTCTTGTGGGAGCACAGTGACTCCAAACTGATGATGCATTTGATCCCGTCCTCGGTCTCAGTCTGCTCATCTCCTACAATACCAAGCTATCCATATAACTGCACAATTTCTGCAAATTTATATAAAGTCTACTGATAATCATTAAAGGAAAAATCTAACATCTATGTATAATATTATATATTCCAAATCAATTAAAAATATCCTTTGGTTTCACAAGTTTGTGTTATTAGGCACAGCCGGGGTTCTAATAGCAAAGTGAAAATAAATAAATAAATAAATAAATAAATAAATAAATAAATAAATAAATAAATAAATAGATAAATAAATAAATAAATAAATAAATAAAGGCAATAAAGGACACTCTCAACAAATTAATGCTGCATTTCAGCTGTGAAATAATCCTATTGGTAAATATATGAGCAGTAGTGTTAAAATAATTTTAATCCCATAAATTCTATAGCAACCTAAACCTCTGCAACAATTGAATCAAAAATTTGATTTGAGCCATATATTCAAAATATTCTATGCAGATAGTCCTCACTTATCAATACTCATAGCACTCATCTCTCAGACAAGATAGTACTGAAAAGGCGACTGAAAAAGTCTTCAAAATTGTCGCTATCATGTCCCTGCAGTCACATGATTATGATTTCGACACTTGGCAACTAGTGTGCATTTATACAGCAGTCACAGAACCCCACGGTCACCTGATCACTATGGAGAAGCTGGTGGGAAGTCACAAGTTGCAGTCATGTGATGTCACACTAAATGATCTGCAATAATTCACTTAAGGGCTGCAGCCAGAATTGACAAACTGATGTTATATATGTTAGGTGCAGTCACCTGATGCTTCACTTTACAGCTGCATCACTTAACAATGGAGTTCCCGGCCCTAACTGCAGTCAGTAAATGAGGACTACCTGTATTGATATTCCTCATCTTGGATTTCTAGAATAACCTGAAAGATATTGTAAAAATATACAAAATAAAAACAACTCAATATAAAGACACAAGGTACAATGCATTGCCTAGTAAAAATTAAAATCCTTGGATAAACACAAAAATGATTCAATTTATCTCTAACATGATTCAATTTATCTCTAAACTCTTGCCCCCACAGAGAGGGCCCGCAATCTGGGTGTCCTCCTGGATGTGCGGCTGCCATTGGAAGACCATGTGGCAGCCGTCACCAGGGGGGTTTTTGGCCAGGTCTGTAGGATCTACCAGTTGCGGCCCTTTCTGGATCGGGATGTGCTTCGCACGGTCACCTCCGCCCTGGTGACCTCCCGCCTAGACTACGCCAATGCTCTCTACATGGGGCTGCCTTTGAAGAGCATCCGGAGGCTCCAGCTGGTGCAGAATGCGGCCGCGCGGGTGGTGTTGGGGGCTCCTCGGGGCTCCCATGTTACGCCACTTCTGCGTGAGCTGCATTGGCTCCCAGTGGCCGTCCGGATGCGCTTCAAGGTTTTAGTTATCATCTTTAAAGCACTCCATGGCTCGGGACCAGGATATCTGCGAGACCGCCTCCTGCCATTATTGGCCTCCCGCCGACCGATACGCTCCATAGAGTCGGCCTCCTCGGGGTGCCGCTGGCTGGACAGCTGGCGACCCCGAGGATGCGGGCCTTCTCATTGGGGGCACCCCCTCTCTGGAACGAATTACCCCCGGAGATGAGGACCATCCCTGATCTCATGACGTTCCGTCGTGCGTTGAAAACTTATTTATTTCAGCAAGCCGGTCTGGCCTAGGGGTTTTTAAATTTTTTAATCTGGTTTCTTAATCCCCTTATTTTAATCTTTGTAAGAGCCAATATATATAATTCTTTTAATTTTTAAATATTGTATATGTGTTTTATATGTGCATTTTATTCTGACTGTTCACCACCCCGAGTCCCTTTGGGAGAGGGGGCGGTATATAAATTTAAATAAATAAATAACATAACATAACATAATCTGAAAGGCAAATGGAGTCATCAAATTTATCAGGAGAGCCCCAAGAATGAGAAACCCTGGATGGCAAAAAGCCACACCACACAGGGAATTATTTTAAAGCAAAACCTCTCTCATAAGAGAAGAAACAGGGTAAGATGAAAGTAATTTGCCAATTGTGGTTTCTTCCATCACTAAAAGCATAACAATAGCTAGTTAAAAAGATAGAGAACTCTTGTTCTGGTTACTATAATCATACAGTTGCTCTTAACAGCATTAGAAAAATGGTTTCTCATCCTTCCCCTATGTTTGCTTGACTTTGTAATCTATTCAATAGGAATATTCAGCTGCCTACCATCCAAGCAAGAACCAGGGCCATCCCTGCTTAGCTGCCAAGATTAGCCAGGTACAGTACTCCCAATTTATTCAAATTCAGTTAGCAATTCATTTTTAATTATTACTATTCATTAAATTGATATGTGGCCCAACTCCCAGCAACTCTGATTTAAAATATTAAAAACAGAAGAATAAAATAAAGGCACTGAATGATAAAATCATTCAGATTCTTCTTAACAACAAAGGAAGAAACATCAAATGGAATGGCTTTCAATGGATGCTGGGTGTGTCCTCCTGTTATTGAATTCTCAAGCACATCCTAAGGAATTATTTAGCACTGAAATTTACTAAATACATAATTTCAATATTTAATTTCTTCCTAATGAAGACCAGGATCTCTTACTGCTGACAGAAAATTGCATTCTGAATCTACCACTTCACAGATTTAGAATTAGCTACTAAATTCCAACTAATTCTGGAATTTAAACTTATTTATTTATTTATTTATTTATTAGATTTCTATACCGCCCCCTCTCCCAAAAAAGGGACTCGGGGTGGTGTACAGCCAGATAAAAATAGAAACAAGATATAAAAATTGTACAGTTAAAAACAATTTAAAATGATTAAATTAATGGCCGAATTATAAAATTATCAAAATGTATAAAAATAGATAAAAAGTTTAAAACACCAAATTTAAAACCTTATGATTATTACTGGGCCAGGCCGGCCTGTTGAAAAAAGTGGGTCTTTACTGCGCACCGGAAGGTCTGAATGTCGGTGATGGCCCGTATCTCTGGGGGCAAGTCGTTCCAAAGGGAGGGAGCCCCCGCAGAGAAGGCCCGCACCCTCGGGGCCACCAACCGGCATTGCCCAGCCAGTGAAACTCCGAGGAGGCCGACCCTGTGGGAGTGCACTGGGCGGTAGGAGGCCGTTGGTGGCAGCAGGCGGTCCCGTAAGTACCCAGGTCCCGAGCCATGGAGCGCTTTTAAGATGATCACTACCACCTTGAATCGGATCCGGAAGACCACAGGGAACCAATGCAGCTCGCACAGGATGCTCTCCTCGGAGCTCCCAAGATCACCCGCACGGCCGCATTCTGGACCAACTGTAGCCTCCAGATACTCTTCAAGGGGAGTCCCATGTAGAGAGCATTGCAGTAATCCAGGCGGGAGATGACGAGGGTGGAAGTGATTGTGCAAAATAC
The DNA here is from genome assembly GCA_023653725.1 of Bungarus multicinctus. Classification (NCBI taxonomy): domain Eukaryota; kingdom Metazoa; phylum Chordata; class Lepidosauria; order Squamata; family Elapidae; genus Bungarus; species Bungarus multicinctus. The sequence continues at coordinate 39,345,303 of CM042838.1, read as the reverse complement.
AGTCCACTATGGAAACTTGATTGATGCTTTTAATAATATTGCTCATATTTTGTTAGGATTAGCAATATTTTGATATATAATTTACATAGCAAATTTTGATTGTTTTATGTATATATAAATTTCTCATTGAAATTTCTCAATGATCATATTAGAACAGAATTAAACATTCTAGAACAACATCCTTTCCTCATTTAATAACTATAGCTAAGGAGTATATGTTTGATAATTTTGTATCTTAACATTTTTAAAAACAAAGAACCATAGCACCCCAACTGAATAATCATTAAAAATGACCTGATATATATATAAAATATATAAAATAAAAATATTAGAAATTTAGCAGATTTTGTATATATACAAAATCTCTGCTAAGTTTCTAATATTTTTATTTTATATATTGTAGATGCTTAATATTTGGGGGGATTTGAAGGTTTTTTTAGTTGGTTTGTCTTTAAAAAAATCTAGTAAATTACATATATACTACGTATGTGTATGCGCATGTGCGCACACACACACACAAAATTTCCCCCAGAGAAACTAACAGCAATTGAGGAGGTCAATTTGGGGAATGGAGAAAGGAGAAGGGAGAGGGAGAGAAAATCAATTAAATACTTCTCATTGCAACTTTTCCAGTCCAATTAGCAGCCTGCCCTGCAGCTGTTTTGGAAGGAAAAAAAATCTGAACATTGAATGCTAAGTTTTAATGTTATTCCTGTGACAATGTATTTTTTCCAACATAAATTTCCTCTTGATCTACACAATTCTCAGTATCTATATCTCCATGTCAACCATTCATATCAATCCCACAGGAAGCTGAAGTTTGGTCCAGAGCTGAGAATTATGAGACACTCCTTACACAATTAAGAGCTTCTGATGGTGGAATGGTTGTCAGTTTTTAGACTGGTTCACAACACTTAGCAGGAGATAAGTCAATAGGGTATTCATCCACTAATGAACGCATCCGAAGCACGTTAATTCATGCATATTACAAACTATTATAGAAAAGAATAGGAAGAGCAGTTGTCTTCCATCCGGCTGACACATCACAATAACGCTTCAGCCCTGTTAGAATAGTTAAAGCAGTGTATGACTTTTTTAAAACAGAGATTTTTAGAAGATAATTCAACGAACCATTATGATTTTATACTTCAGTTTTTGTATATAAGTTCTGAATTTAATTCTGTATCAGTTACTGGGCTTTGAAGCCAACTTTCAATCTTCCTCCCCTCTAATACTTCAATGTTTATTTTCATTCCTTACTAACTAAGTGAGCAATGCTTTTTCTTCTATCAAAAGGAAAATAATTTCCTTTCATATTGGTTACAAGTCTTATAAAAAAGATGCTCAGAGTTTATTTAATATAGAATATTTGCATTAAAATGTGAACTGTAAGACCCACTGAAATAATTGTTGACCTGCTAACCTGTATCTCTGGGAAAATTGTAACTAAAAATGCACTGCTAGCTGTAAAATCTGTTCCAAAGCCCCTCCACCCCTAAAGTATAATCATCTTAAGTACTCTACTGTCAAACTGAAGTGTCACACATCAAATATTTCCCACAATGTCTTATGCTATTAGTTAACTCCCAGGGAACTCTCATACTCATTAACACAGTCCTGCAAGTTTTTAAAAGTTATCTCCTGTCAGCAGTATGACCCAAGCAACCTTATTTCTGTATGAACTGCTACCTTGAGAGTTTTGCTTGGCAAACTTTTAAAATGGGACCTTGTTTTGAACTTAGATTTTTTTTTTTAAATTGGCATTTTCAATTATTTAAACTATTTGACAGCCTGTGAACACGTTGTGGTTAAGGGAAAGAAATGTCACATCGCTATCAATATCTGAAATATGTATTCATTTATTTACTTATTTACTTCTCCAGAGCATCAAAGCAAACTGTATAGGTATCTCCTGCTGTTTTATCCCCATAACAATCTTGGTGGATAGGTTGGGTTGAGAGAATAAGACTGGTTCAAAAATACCCAATTCCCATGTCAGAAGACAGATCTGATCAGGATCTTACAACTGTATTATGTCACTCTACTACACACAGTGAGTCTCCTCTTTACAACAGTATATTTGGAAGAAAAGAGGCAGAGTGCACATTCTACCTAAATTTATATTTAAGAGGAATGAAGAAACTATGCTAACAGATTGTGGCACCTGTGAATCAGTGACTTTTTTCCCTTGCATCTGCTAGCGTCTCTGCTACATCCAATTGGGGTTGTATACTTTAGTTTCTTCTCATTTAAAAAGGAGGAAGCTCACCTGTTGTGAAATAATCTATCAGCCTCAGGCATAATCTTTATTTCCAGTAATGTCTTTATGTTCCCCATAGATTTTACTTCTTCTGTTTGTTTGTTTCTTTATTTACTACTGTGGTATATAGCCCACAAAACAAAACTATTAAAATAAAACAAACAGCAACATCCCAAAGAATAAAGGTAAAGGTTCCACTCGCACACATACATGCTAGTCGTTTCCAGCTCTAGGGGTTGGTGCTCATCTCAGTTACAAAGCCAAAGAACCAGCACTGTCCAAAGATGTCTCCGTGGTCATGACTAAATGCCGAAGGCACACGGAACACTTGGTAGCTTCCCACCAAAGTGGTCCCTATTTTTATACTTGCATTTTTACATGCTTTTAAACTGCTAGGTTGGCAGAAGCTGGGACAAGTAACAGGAGCTCACTCCGTTACGCAGTGCTAGAGATTCGAACCGCCGAACTGCTGATCTTTCTGATTGACAAGCTCAGCGTCTTAGCCACTGAGCCACCATGTCCCAAAGAATAGCTGCATCCAAATCCATAGCAGGAAGGTTTTCCCTCCTTATAGACTATTCCAAGATTCTACAAAAGAGCCTAATTTTACTGGCCTTCTGAAGATTTAGAGGGGTGGGAGCCAACATAATAGGTCCCGGAGACATTCTAACAAAATAAAATGGTATATGGCTGCAGTCTAATGCTTTGTTTGAAATTGTGCCTACCAGCCCAGGGGAAAAAAGACAATATAAAGCTTTAGGGGATGATGGTGGCAATGAAAAAAAAAAGTCTCATCAACTCACCCATCCCACCAAAGTGGTCTTTTTGCAAGAAAATCCAAAATATACTCTTAAAATTACAAATGTTACACCGGCCCAAAAAGATTGGGTTATCTTTATTATAATTTAGTTCTGCTAAATGCAAATACATGATTTTTGTCATTCAAATGCAACAGTTCATTTATTTGAAAATCTTATAAAGTGTACAAAATCAGCAAGGAATAAATGGACTTTGTTTTTTATTATGCATCTTTCCAAAACATTAAACTAATTCTTTTTTCAACAACCGTTTCTAGGATCATCAAATAATCATCTAAAACTGGCATTCAATCTAAGCAAAGCTTCAAAACAAATGTGTAAAAATACAGCACTAATGTATTGAACAGTTAAGAAAAAAAAATACAGTGAATACTCGAATCATAAGAATTGAATTAGCATTTTAAGAGGAACACAGTGTCTTCCAGTAAACTATTTTTTAAAAAAAGCTTTGACAAATCACCTATAAAAAATTCTTCCCCCAAACAGCATTTTCAATTTAATTTCAGTCTATGATCCATCACTAAACCAGAGACAGATGTCAATGAAAAAAAAATCTATTGTTCAATTTCTAAGGTAATTCCATTTTCATGAAATCATTCAACCTGAATTCAAAGGGGCCCTGTTTCAATAAGAATATACGAATACAATAGACTAGATGGTGAACAAACGAAAACACCTGAAAGTATTTGCCAAAAAAAGAAACCAAGATCAAATAAATCAGCTAACAAATAGGGAGAATTGAAAATACTGTTTTGAAACCCCAAAGGTAACCTATTATCCAGCAGCTGTTTTGGCAAGTACATGAATTCCTTAGATTTCAGGCAGAAATATCAAACCCTACCCATCACATGGTTCCTCTAGCAACAGATGTTAGAGACCTAGGACTTTATGGTTTATATGTATGCCATATACCACTTGCTTTCAGATGTACAATTTGGAATGAAATAATAGACTCTAAATAAGGTATAATTGAGCCATTGTATGAAGTGATACATTCTCCTTTTTTATAGGTCTTCAGAGGGTTTGGATGATTACCTGTCAGAATGAATAGCAATAGCAATAGCACTTAAGACTTACATACCGCTTCATAGTGCTTTACAGCCCTCTCTAAGCGGTTTACAAGTCAGCATATTGCCCCTAACAATCTGGGTCCTCATTTTATCCACTTCGAAGGGATGGAAGGCCGAGTCAACCTTGAGCCTGGTGGGATTTGAACTGCCAAATTGCAGGCTGCCGACAGTCAGTAGAAGTAGCCTGCAGTACTGCACTCTTAGCCACTGTGCCACCAAGGCTCATAATCCTAGTGAATCCTATACTGAGCAAAAACTTGGAATAGATGACCTTAAGTCATCTCCTTAAAGTGTATCCATTAGCAGAGCTCACTCAGAAGACTGGAAACTGAGACCCCTTTTAATAAATAAAAAGGAAGGTGCTTATGTGGAGTAGAGGCACTTTCCCCCAATTATTATGAAGCACGCACAGCCATACTAAACACTGCTAAGGAACAATGAAGTACCGTCACTCCAGTCACTCTCTCTTCCTCATAACATGTATTTGAAACGTGATATGACATTATAGTACTACTGTCATTATAATGGTGCATTACCTGCAGACCTGACCCTCACTTATGTTATGAAGGCCAAGAAATAGTTTGTGCAATGAGATTATTTCCCACAATGTAGTTTAGAAAATCTTTTCCTGGCATGGTATCCTCTGGGTGCTGCATTTGAACTCCTTTAATAAACTCAATTCGATTTATTAAGGGTTGATGTCGAATACATCTGAAATGCACCAGGTCGACTAACAGTGTTATGAAGTACAGAATGTTATGAGAAACAGAACTGAAACTGGCATGGCTACGCTCCCCCCTAATGTCATATTCTGCTCTTAAAAATAAGTACTGACCTTGGAAATTAAACTGGGGAAAGTTTATGTGCATGCAAACACTCAAAGTATTTAATGGCTGCCGATCTTGTGATTCTGTCAGCCAATTTCTTTTTTCAAGCACACACTTATGAAAACAATGGTGCTGTGATGCCTTGCCAAAATACAGTCAATAATAATTATAGCAAATACCTGCTGCAGTCATAAGAAACTTTCATGCCACAAAACAGCACATGACAAGTCATGTAGCTACTCAAAATGCAGCTATTAATCTGTATGTCTCAAATAAGCATTATCCTGCTTTCTTTCATTTAGAGCAACTTGCTATGGCAATATGGCTTAAGAAAATAAATGTATTTCAGACTATACAGGAAGACTATTTATTTATTTATTTATTTATTTATTTAGCATTATCATCTCTCAATCAATATTATTTTATATAATTATTTTAAAAATCAGATGAAAATACAATACCTATGATAAAACACCTGCAGAAATACAGGTAGCCCTAGATTTATGACCACAACTGGTACCTGAATTTTTTTCACTAAGTGATTCAGTTGTTAAGTCATCCTATGACCATGCCTAGTTTTACAACTTTTTGACAGTCATTAAGCAAATCATGTGGTCATTAAGTGAATCCAGTTGGCCCCATTGACTTTGCTTGTTGGAAGCTGGATGGGGAGGTCACAAATGACCCTGGGATGCTGTAACTATTATAAATAAATGCCAGGTACCAAGTGCCTGAATCACAACTATATGATCACAGGGTTGCTGCCATAGTCATATGTGCAAGGACCAATTGTAAGCCACTTTTTTCACTAGTTATAACTTCAAAAGATTGCTAAATGAATGGCCGTAGATCAAGAACTACCTATATTGAATCTTAAAACAACAGAGATGAAAATGCTACAATCAAACAAGTTTCCCTGTCTACCTATCAACAATTCTACTGCCATATTCTAGACCTATTTCAAATTGCACATGCAATACGTAGTGTTATCTGAGTAGCGGTTTATCAGAGTTATCCCAATGTAGGGATATCTTCCTACATTGTAGGGATATCTTCCTACATTCCTAAAATCTTCCTTTTAGGATTTTTTACAAGATTGAACCATTTGCAATGCCACTCAGTTAGACGGAAAAAACCTTCCACTAAAATATGTATTACTTTGCATCTATGAAAGTTTGTATTTATGTGCACTGGGAAGTTGTATGCGGGCATCAAATGCTGCTGTAGCTCATATGACTAGAAAGTGGGCGGCTCAAAATGGAAAAGATCAACATGCCAGGCCACTGAATGCTTGTCTCATACACATAGGGAAAAACTATATATCTATATCTATGTCTGTATGTCTGTCCGTCTGTCTATCCCAGATCGAACCTATTTTTGAATTTCATCCTTATTTTGCCATCTTCTTCCACCACAACAAATTTAGTCCAATTGTGCTCAGTTCTTGGAGAATTATTCTGCTGACAGACAGACAAAGAGCATTTTTACATACTTTATTTCAAAGACTTCATTATGTTAGAAAGAAAAAGGAAAGGTAGGCAAAAATACCTATCAGGAGTGTGGGAGAGAGGAAAAACAGGAATAAACTCAGGGAATTTTTAGATATTTAAAAATTGTGGTAAGGGCTAGGATGTATTTGAGTGAAAATACAGGGAGACATACAGTGTGAGTAATTTATATAAAGACAATTTCTAAATTAAGGTACTTGCCATCTGTGAAATGAATGTTCTGTTCAAGCAGAAAAAAAAAGTCAGTTCAGAATAAGACTTCTGTGCTTTGAGGCTCAAAAGACATATTTGCTTTGTGCTCAAGTTTCAGAATAAGCTATATTTTTGCCTTATTAGCCTTCTGTGAAATGAATGTTTAATTCAATCATTTTACAACTGGCATCCTGTATGATGGTGCTCAAGTTGTGTTTTCAAATTACAAATGTGTTCATAGCCTCAAAAACCAAGTGCCACAATAAATTCAAATATTACAAGGTTCAATATCCTAAACTACTTTTATCGTTGAGGGAAAGATTCAGCCTACCCTGCACCTCACTTTTCTGTTTTAATGTCAGTTCCCGCAATATATTAAGCTATAATGTGGTGTGCTTGGTTTAGTATAGTGTCTTGGGCAAATCCAGGCAATATGATTTGTAAACAATGCCTTAATGTCATAAGTGAACCAAACCAATCTGTTCAATGTTAGTCTCTTGTAAGCTGAAGGCAGTAGAAGGCCAATACCATTTTGTTGTCAAAACAATAGTGTGGATCTGTCCCTGTTGAGTCAAGATCAATTCAAGTGAGACTTTACATTTAAGCAATAAGATACATAGTTTGTTAAAAAAAACATAAATTCCATTTCCAAACCCAAACATACATGAAATTATTACATTTTGGAAAAGCAGGAATGCAATAACTATTATAAGATTTAAATTAGCATATTCACTAGGAAAATAGCTCAGATGTCTATCCATAATATGAATCAACATACCCTAGTTTCATCTACTAGTTGTCACAACATTCTAACTAATCAGATGACAATTCCAAATTTCTAAAGATGAGATGGAACAGTGATGGAAATATCTCACTCTACTTCCCAAACATTGCTTATTGTATATTGTATTTACAATATACTCTTGTATATTGCCAAACATCTATTCAAGAATGCAAACTAATCCCACTTTTTTTCATTCAATGTTTTTACAATAATCAAGATGTAGAGCCACTTGAAATGATAATCCATATTTTAACATTTATCCACTGAAACCATTCATCCTGCAGCCTTAGCATTTTTCAAAATTCTTAGACTTATGATTTCCTTTTCAAGTATCTTTTACTGTACTGTAGTAAGAAGTATAGCATTCAATTTCACACATCAAAATATTTCTATCATTCCATTACAAAGCTCACAGCATTCTTTCAGTTCAGTTTCAGCTCAAATCGTTTAATCACTTTTATTATTAATTCCATTGAGTCCATTAATGGCTCACACTTCTGTGGCACTTTGTAGCATAGTACTTTTCATTCTGTTCTAAGCAGTTTCCTCTTTCGTTGGTACACTTTTTATTTATTCTGTTGGGAAGTTAATTATCTTCTAATACTGTTTTATACAGAGTTCCTGTTTGTGATGGAGTGTAGTAATCTGGATCCCAGGAGGGAGGAGGTGCATTCTAGAGGAATAAGAGGCAACTCAGTTCAGATATTTTGTCTGAGAGAAATGGTGAAGACAACATCCCTAATCATTCCCAGAGTATGTAATAGTTGTAGAGAGTAGAGTGCTTTAGTTTGGCAAGATTCTGCCTGTAAGACATTAAAGAAGTCTGCTTGGAAAAATCAAGTGATGTATCTTTCTCAGTTTCAGTTTTTTCTCTTTCTGCAGTCATTCTTCTTACACTTTCATTTCTTTTCTTCCATGATCATTTTTCCCCATGATTGGTTCCCAAACAATAACAGGAAATGGCCTGCCACACTCGGAATTTCTTATCATCCTAGTATTATTTATTTATTTATTAATTAAACTTTTATACCGCTCCCTCTCCCAAAAAGGGACTCGGGGCGGTGTACAGCCTACTAAAAACATATAATAAATACTCAATAAATACAATTAAATAAATTAAACCAAATTGATCCGGCTGTCTAACCCAAAAATAGAGTTAAAAATTAAAAACTAATAAAACCCCGATTAAAATTAAGTTAAAAACTAAAATACAGTTACTGGGCCAGTACTATTAGTTCTCTTAGTCTTTCATTGTAAACTATCAGATCAATGGTATTTCAAGAACTGTATTTATTCCTTCGCACATGGGCATCCAAAGATATGGTGCAAATAATGAAATGTAAAGTATGCTTTGCCACGGATGCTATTTTTCAAATTTTTATTTATTTAACAAAGTTTCCTTACATCACATTTATAGAAGTAATTCTAGGTAGCTTAGTTTTAGTCTATGAATTTGAAACATACCTTTTTCTAAGATGGTATTTCATTGTTCTAATTCCTGGGTTCCCAAATGGTCAATTTCCCATTTTTGCATTATCTTATTTTTCTTCCAACCTATCCATCTTATCTGATGGTTTTCAGAATATTGCACAATATTTTTTGCAAAATTCATCTCTGTTTCATCTCATTTTCACAATTACATTGAACATAAATCTAACTGTCATAGTTATGGATTCTTACTTACAGGTGAATTCATAGTAACCAAAATTCTTACTTTTCTGAGCGAGTATTGTAGAGTGGCTAGAGTGCCAGCCTAGACACCAGAAGATTGTGAGTCTTGCCTGAGACATGAAAGCCAAATCAATAACCTTGGCAAGTCACTCTCTTATTCCAACCCACCTCTCAAGGTTTTATTGTGGGGAAGCAGCAGTATTAGGTATGCACACCACCTTGAGAGACAATGATAGCAAGATAAGAATATAACAATAATATATTTCAGCTTTCATAATTAAACCTACACCTCCATTTCCCTGAATGAACTAATTTTATCCCACAATATCGAACTACTTTTACTCATATCTATTACATCCTTCCCTTCATCCAAACTTCACAGATGAACAATATAAGCATTAATTCATGTCCACTATTATTTATTTTTTCTAATATTCCAAGTCTCATTCTTCCGTATCTGCCAATTGTTTCCAGGTAGTCCAAAAGTTTATCCATACCCCAGGTCAGAGAAACCCCCACCCCCACATCTCTGGGGCACCAGGGACTGGTTCCATGGAGAGAGGTTTTTCCAGGGACCAAAGGGAGAGTGGTTTCTTGTGCTGCCTGCATCCCGTGGATGGGGCTTTTCTTGTTCATGCAGCCCAGTTGCTGCTCTGCCACAGACCGGTGCCAGTCCACAGATTGGAGGTTGGGCACCCCTGTCCTAGGTCACCTGCTGATTATTTGCTAAAGGTAAGGATTGAACAAGTCATTTCTGGCACATGTTCAAGTGTAACCAAAGCAGTTTTATCTCCAGCATGCCCATGCTGTTTAATGCAAATTAAAGACTACTCAGAAAGCCAACATGCTAATCCACACATCCCACCAACTAGGAGTGTACTGTGTAGTGTACTGGCACACACCCAGGATACTTTAATCATATATAATTAATCAACAGCTTCATTACAGAGATTGCTATGATTAAGCATAGTTGCTGTAAGAAACAAGCTACCCAGTTCAAATATGATATCAATAACCATGTATATCCCCCATAAACTATCCTAAAAATGCTAAAACTATTATTAAACATTTTTTTTTGTTCTTCTTTCTTTCATTTATACAGATACAAATCTTAATATTAGATTTAGAATGGCTCCAAATCATGTTGCACATAAATATTCACATACATATTCAGCAGCGTAAAAAGTTGCCTGTCAGGAATTTTTAAGCATGTAAGTTTAAAAATCCATATCATATCAAGTCACAGCTACAAAATCATGAATGTTTGTAAATCTGGTTTTTAATCCTACAATCACACTGCATGATTTGCTTAGCTTGGCTTATATTTATAAAGCTAAGGAATGTAGGTTTGGTATAAAAGTAACTTAACAAAGTTACTTTACATGGGGGGGGGGTTGGAACTGCTAGCCAATAACATGAAAAGGAAGCAAAGGGAAAAGAAAAGCTGCTCACAATTCATGCATATGAGATTGCTGGTTATATACATCTATTAAATAAATAAATAAAACTTCCAGTGGGACTTTCTGTGTTTGTGTCAACCCAAATACCCACACACATTTTTTCTCTTTCACACCCCATTCCTTCTAGTCCTGGTACAAATGTCAGAAGTAACCAATCAGTAAAAGAGTGTGTGAAAATTAAAGAAAATTAATATTTCTAACTATCTGTACTGGACAGGTCTCATTACACAGTTTCCAAACAGAACTCAAGAAATCCTTGTGGGTCAGTAAGACAGATCAATTTCAACATTCAAGCACAGAAGTAAATGATATTGAAAAGCTCTAGTTATCTAAACCAACAGAAGCATAGATAATAAAAAAAAGCAAATACAGGTTTGCTACAACCCCATCAAAGGCTTAGATAAACTGCCCAGATCACAAAAAAGCAGCTTCTGGGATTCACTCTCTAAATTAAAAACTTTTAATTGTGAGATACAATGCAAATGCGCACACACACACACACACAGCACAATATACCCCAGCTCAGTCATCCTAAAATGATCATATTTCTCTGCCATCCATCAGAATTAAGCTGCTTATGGATGCATAACAATTCTGTATATGCAGTTGCCAATAGCAACAGGCATACAATTGTACAGCTAGCTCCCCTTTCCAGAAGCAGCAGCAACAGCAGCCAAAGGAAAAGAGTTTGCAAACAGCAGGACAGGGGACAGCAGAAAGAGCAAGCAAAGGAGCCAGCAGAGCCAAGGGAGAAAAGAGCCGAGAGCAGCAGGGAGAGATGAAAACAGAAGAGACAGAACAGGCCCAACGGTGGGAACCCTGATCCCAGGACCAGGACAGCAGCAGCAGGAGTTGAATGAAAGGGGTTTAACAAAAGCCCCGATGCAATGCTATCAGCAAGTTCCAGCGACAGAAGCTTGTCGCCAAAAGCCCTTTCTTTAGGCTTCAATCCATCTTTCCCTCCATCCGTAACTCAACAAGGCCACCTCTTCATCCCCATTCCCCAAGCACTGTAAACTAGCCCTTCCCTCTCCCTAAGGTCAGGCTCGTCACCAGCAGCGTCCGACGAGTCGTGTAGGAGCTGTGCAAAACTTTAAAAACAGAGAGGCTGGTGGGACGGGGCCTGTCGTCCTCCTCCACCTCCCATACATACTCATTCCACCAGGGCCCGCATCTCACTCGTTAAAAGGCAAGTTACACGCCACGAACGGGCCAGACAGACGACGGGCAGGGACTCGTGGGGGGGAAAGAATGCAAACCCAGAGCTACAAGCTCTTTTGGAAGGCTCCGTCCAATGAAGCCGCGACAACTCCATAGCGCCGCCTCTCTCTCTTTCTGTCTCTTTAAGAACAGACCTAAGGAAAGCATCAACCTGCCAGCGTCTACAAGACCCGCTTCGCAACGGGTCATCGGGTTTGCGCCGGGGCTCGAACCCACGCGCGAGCGCTCCCCTCGGCCTCGCGCGCTTGTCCGCCGGACCGCAGCGGCGAGATTGGCCAGCCGGCGGGCACATGCCCGGGTCAGCCGTTTCTCCATCTTTGCTTTCTCTCATACACTCACGCATTCACACAAGTACGACGACCCCCGACGCCGCTCACCCCCTTCCAACACCCCCCCCCCACTCAGCGCTCTTTTTACCTTTGCCTTAAACCAGGAGAGAAGGGGAGGAGACGGGAGGGGGGAGAGGGAGAGACACGCCAGAGGGCGGGGTCCACTTCAGAGCAGGTGAGGGGAGCGCAAAACGCGCAAGAAAAGAGGGGCGGCCGGGGAGGGAGGAGGGAAGGCTCGGTGCAATTGCTGCGTTACCTGCTCTGCGGAGGGGCATTTTGCAGGCGGCGGGGAGAGGCGGGGCCTTTACCCTCCCCGGGGACCCGCTGGAACAGCCCGGGAACCCGACGGCGGCAGTCAAAGCAGCCCCCGAGTTTCTAAACTTGGCATGAGGGTCTCCCAGCATTAGCGGACACAGTCCGGGACGCCGCCGCTGCAGCCGCTGCCCCCGCTTCTTCCGCTTTGTTGTTATGCTGCCGCCAGCGGGCTTGTCTCTTTGCTGGCGCTCCCTGTCGGGCTGCGGCAGGGCCGCCGCTCCGCGTGCGCTCGGGGAGGGCCGGCCAGGCGGCGGGCTGGGGGAAGGTGACTTCTGCTGCGGGGCGGGGAGCGGAGGCAGGGCGGCACAGCCTCAACTCCCCGAGGGGACGCCGGGTGAAGGGCTCCCGCCCTGCCCCGCTATTCCGGGTCGCGGTCTGGGCCTTTTAATTCCCCCTGAGCGGAGAAGGCTGCTTTAGGATCGGGGGGGGGGGTGTATCAAAGAGTGATGCCCATCTGCTGCGATCGGAATCGGTCGCAACGGAACGGCTCTGACAAAGCTTTGCCTGCAAGTGGGGGTCGGGGAAGGGAGAGGGGAGAGCTTGTCTGAGGAAAACTGCTATTGTGGGTTGGAACTGGGGTGTCTCGGGAGGAAGAAACAAGTGGAGAAAACTAAGAGGTCCTCTGGTTTCCCTCCTCCCTGCTCAGCAGTCAAGTTCATCTTAAGGGAGAACGAGAGCTAGCAAGGGCTTCCCTCCCTCTCTGGATCAGATATGTGGACTTCAATTCCTAGAATTTCCTAGGCAGAGCATGTGCTACCTGAAGAATTGTGGGAATTGACATCCATTCATCTTGAACCTTCCAAAGTTGAGAAGAAGTTCTGCTTTAGACTCTTGACAAATCACTTTCTAATGACAAATTGCAATTGTCCCTTTGCAATGCAGAACCAAATTTGGTGTGATTATACCAAGCATTTTCTCTCTCTCAAGGTAAATCGAAGACTACCTGTTTTGAGACATTCAACCACAGCCTAGTTTACAAAACAAAAAGGCTGTGTTCACTGCACATATTAAATCATGAAGAAGTAGATTATATAGAAAGAATCAGTGATACAGAAGAAACTCCACATTGTGAGTTATAAATGTAAGCAATCTTGCCATTCTGCTTTGGTATAAAAGTTGTCTTCTTAAATGGAAAACTAAGTCCAAAGCTAGCATTTTACAAGTCTAAGATGACTGTCACACTCTTGCTTAGATTATTGGTCTAGCTTATTCATTGTTGTAACATTTTATATGAAATTCCTGAAATCTTAATAAAGAATCATGACATCCGAGACTTCTGGCTATTGTGAGTTCCTTAAATTTCTGAGCCAGATAATTAGCTAAGTGAAAACCTTGATCTCTTAAGCTTGGTTGCTTGCAGCCATTACATTACCCAGTGCTCACTGATGATGTTAACCTAGTTGGCTAATGAAACATCTTCCTAGTGACCATCAAGGATTCCACAGTTCAACCCTGAGCACATATATTCTCTTCTATTGGAATTTGCTAAGTAATTACAAAAATGTCTTCATTGAAATAATTGCTTGGAACTATGGCAATTGGAAAATGTCTTACAAGTCATCTGATTCAAATTCTGAAAATAGAGGGGCCTGACAACTGGATTTTTGATAGATCAATCTTTAAAAAAACTTCTAACTAAAGAAAGAAAATAGCATAAATTACAGTCAGAAAGTAAAAGATGCACTGAGAGGCATCTGGGACTGACTTTGTTTCCAATTATATCACTAAGAAAGCAAGCAGCAAGACCTTAGAGCAATGTTTCTCAACCTTGGAAAAAAGCTGGCAGGGGAATTCTGGACATTGAAGGCCACACATCTTAAAAGTTGCCAAGGCTGAGAAACACTGCCTTCAAATTTCAAGTGGTCCAACTCCAATCAGAGGAAAGTGGAAAAAGTAATGCTTCTGGATGCATACACAAATTTCAGCCTGGAGAAAAAACGTCTAATGACTTTACAATGAGAAAGTTCTCCCTATTCTTTATAATTTTGCTATGCAGTTTAGTTGTTTACACTTTTTAAAAGCTGTGAACAGTAATTGTACTTACATATTTTCATATTTTAATGTCATTGTGATTTAACAAATAATATGTTAATCTTACCCATCACATTAACACTGGTAACTATTTAAAAAAATACACTCAATGTGATCATACCATAGGACATTCCTCGGTATAAAATTCACATTGAAAAGCATATTGATAAGAGACCATGTGTTCCCATCACTTACAAATACAGTATATGTCTTTGTGCAGAAATGTTTGACATTACTAATGGGGAAAAAAGGAAATTGAGGGAAATAATCCAAATTAGTTGACAGGTATATGGGTACTAAATTATAAATAAGGAAGTAGAATTGTCTAGGCTCCAGTTCAACCCATCACTTAAGCATGAATTTAAATTTAAAAATATAAATAATCCCCCTTTTACTTCCCTCAAAGCATATGTAGCATAAACACAATGGAATTTGGCATGAGTGTAAGTGACCTGCTGGTTTATGCATACAGCATGAAGTTTCCTTAATCCTCAGTCCATCAGCACTCATGTTTCTAATAGAGTGTGCAATATATTCAACCATGACAGAATAAGATATTACAAGGAAGTCTTGTCATATTATCAATACATCTATTTCAAAAGCAACCTTGTAATTTAAAACCTGTTAGCCCAACATTGATTTTCAGTACAATTATAGAAACGTTAATGTAGAACTCAATTAATGCAGCTATCTTAAAGACAAAATATAGTTACACTCAATCAGCATGGACTTTTTTAGATGTGATGAGATCTGTACTATATAGGCCAATTAACTTTATTTTGACACAGTGCTGATATGAGGAAAAAATATTAGCATATTCAATGTCCTTAAGTACTTATAGCGGTGTGAATAGATTTTGTTGAAGAAAACATTTGTGCAAGCTGCCTCAAGTCACCCAATATTGTATCACATTCATTCATGTTGACTCTTGGTATTAATTATTCCAGATTTAAATAGATGTTATATTAGCAGAAGAAGAAAAAACTCTGAAGATGCAGGAAGGTTTTATGCCCGTCTGTAAAAAAATATTTGATAGAAAGTAAATGCTTCTCACGTTGTTAGATGAATGCGAGATACAATGAGTCTGTCAAAAAATTTTGGGCTTCAGTTTACATTCACATAAAATAATACTAACAACAACAATAAACCCATTCCTGGTAGAGCAAAGCAAGGAGGAAGAGCAATAAAGGTCTAAATTTAATATCGGTAGTACCTCAGTTTGAAACCCAGCAAGGCTCCACACTGAGGCAGCACCTCAGGATAAAACTTTGCTCAGGCGGCCAATTTGTTTCTGACTGGTGCTGTCTAAATGTGTCAGGGCACAGTATGTCTCAGTCATACCAGTGAATGACATGACCTGTATATCACATCTTTTTAAATTACGAAGACATGTACAATATTTCAGACAAAAACAATAATGCTAAAGCTACTAGACAATCTTTTTTAAAAAAAAAATCTCTTAATTTTAAAAATAAATTATGTACTTTGTACCAATGGAATGGAACCAGTCTGTAGGAAAACCAAAACTCTGTGCAAATCCTTCTGTTTATCTGCAACCATTTACATGAGTGAATTGTTTGGGGAGGATTGTGTTTGAATGTGATGAATACTGCATTATAAACCTGCAAATATTTCTACAAGAACCCATTACAATAATAATTATGTAGTTTTATGATATACACATATGAACTAAGCCTGCTCAAATGCATTCCTGATTTTCATTTACAAGATGCAAAAATGACAAATTATTTCCAAGAACTACAACACAAATATTTATACCGTTGTTACATAAACAGCAAGTTCTAATTGATGAAAGCAAAAATACTTTCAAGCACAATATAACATTATGAAACACACCTTTCATTTCTATAACAATTGAAAAGAGGGAGATTCATAAGAAAAAAAAATATCAGGGAAAACTTCACTGCATGAAATATACATATTGTTGTTATTGTTGCTATGTTGCTATAGGACTGCAGAAAAAACAATTACTACCAACCTGCCTTCCATGGAGGATCTGTATATTGCATGAGTCAAAAAGAGGGCTGTAGAAATATTTACAGACCCCTCACACCCTGGACATAAACTGTTTCAACTCCTACCCTCAAAACACCGATATAGAGCACTGCACACCAGAACAACTAGACATAAGAAGAGTTTTTCCCAAATGCCATCACTCTGCTAAATAAATAATTCCCTCAACACTGTCCAACTATTTACAAAGTATTACTATTACTATTAATCTCAACACTCCTTATCACTCATCCCCTCCCACTTGTGACTGTATGACTGTACCTTTGTCTCTTGTAACCTTACAATTTAGATCGATGGTTTCCTAGTATGATTTGATTGCTTATTGTGTCCTATGACTATTAAGTGTTGTACCTGATGATTCTTGATGAATGTATCTTTATGTACACTGAGAGCATTTGCACCAAGATAAATTCCTTATGTGTCCAATCACACTTGGCCAATAAAGAATTCTATTATATGTGTTTGAAACTATGTTTATACACAGGTACTGCTTTCTCTGCGCTTAGGTCCCTTCCAACTCTGTTATTCTGTATTCTATCCAATCTGATCAATTTTGATCAGATACCATGAGAGCAGATACCAGTTTACAACCCTGGTATCAAGAATGAAGAACAAGAAGAAATAACCACATTAGGTTTGTTCATCAGTTCCTCAAAAACCAGTAAGAGTCTTATAGTGGAGCCACTATATATAAATGCCATGTCAGAATCAACTTAGACCAACCAAAGGAATGGGAATTTTGCTTTCTTCAAAAGTGGTACTTTTTGAGTATCACAAACTACATTGTATTACAATTAACTGGGTAGAAGAGGCAGAGCCCCAGTGAAAGAAGATATCCCATCGATCATTGCTTCTCAAAAGACTATGTTCATACAACACATTGAAATCAGTTGTAAATCTAGCAAGCCCATTTGCACATGCTAAGATTGCTAGTTCTAAACTTGCTTACATGGTTTTTCATCTTATTTTGATGTTGACTTTCTGTGAGGGTTTTTTTTTTAAAGGGGGAGTTGTATGCTATATAAACTGGATAATTAAATTTTGTGTATATGGTGCAAAACCATGAATGCATTAATTCAGTAATCATGTTAAGCATGGTATGGGAACATAGCCAGAGAATTAATGCAACGGTTGAATAGGGAGCTAGACAGGTTTCCATAAAAATGTTTTTTACTATGGAGCCAGCTCCATTTTTTTGGTTTCTTGCCTGGGCATGATAAAGTATTTTTTCAGAGGTCATTCCAGAAATTATAAATTCACGTAACATAGGACTGGTAGCCAAATTGAGGGAAACCCAAAGATTTCTCCCTGTAAGGCATGTCTGATTCTAACATTTGGCAATGATGATGGCTAAGCTGGAATGAGAAAGATCTTTAACAAATGCACAGACTGTCTGAGAAATTAAAAAAGATGACTGAGTCCAACTTGTTGAGGATTTAATGTTGGCAAGAAGACACGGGTGTACAAATACATATCAGAATATGCACTATATATTCACAATAGAAGTCTAAGCAAATTTAAGCATGAATGGCATATATATATATATATATATATATATATATATATATATATATATAGATCTTTGGTTCTTCGCGTAGAGTTGGAAATATCTAGGCGACGTTTCGATGAAGTCTCATTCATCATCTTCAGGCTTGTGTCTTCGGCCTTGTGCTTCTCAGAGTGATGTGAGCTTGCAGCTGCTTCTTCCTTTTAACTACTAGTGGGGGTGTGACTTGATTGGGTGGGGGCTTGGCTGTGTTCTGATTGGGTGGGGGTGTGTTCTGTTCCGGTGGGGCTTGTGCGAGCACAAAGCTGAAAACACCAGCCTGAAGATGGCGAGTGAGATCTCGTCAAAATGTTGCCAAGACAGTCTCAATCCTACACAGGAAAAGACCCGAACACGCCAAGACCTGCATATATATATATATATATGTGTGTGTAAGGTTTTTAAGCTGATAATTTTAAATAATAATTGGGGCTTAACAGGGTGTTGTAACACAAAGTATATATATATATATATATATATATATATATATATATATATATATATATATATATATATATATATATATATATATATATATACTTTGTATTACAACACCCTGTTAAGCCCCAATTAAGGGAGAAAGCATACTGCTTTCTTTTCTGTCTTTCGGCTCATCACCAGAGACCATACCGACAGAAAGCTATTTGTTTCGTTGCCTTTTGTTTACATGTGTGTAAGGTTTTTTAAGCTGATAATTTTTTTAAATAATAAATAAGGGAGACTAGTATAGATCTATTTCGAGCTAGTTAGCTCTCTTCAGCTAGCCATACCCTTACTGGGATTCGAACCAGGGAAGTATTACATGTGAGGCAGTTGTAATTGCCTCTACACCACTGGCTCTCTCCTTATCAGCTCAGGCAGGGGAATAAGTATATACTTTGTATTACAACACCCTGTTAAGCCCCAATTAAGGGAGAAAGCATACTGCTTTCTTTTCTGTCTTTCGGCTCATCACCAGAGACCATACCGACAGAAAGCTATTTGTTTCGTTGCCTTTTGTTTACATGTGTGTAAGGTTTTTTAAGCTGATAATTTTTTTAAATAATAAATAAGGGAGACTAGTATAGATCTATTTCGAGCTAGTTAGCTCTCTTCAGCTAGCCATACCCTTACTGGGATTCGAACCAGGGAAGTATTACATGTGAGGCAGTTGTAATTGCCTCTACACCACTGGCTCTCTCCTTATCAGCTCAGGCAGGGGAATAAGTATATACTTTGTATTACAACACCCTGTTAAGCCCCAATTAAGGGAGAAAGCATACTGCTTTCTTTTCTGTCTTTCGGCTCATCACCAGAGACCATACCGACAGAAAGCTATTTGTTTCGTTGTCTTTTCTTTCTTTCTTTGTTTCGTTGTCTTTTCTCGTTGTCTCAGCTTAAAAACCTTATATATATATATATATAAAGGAGACTATTTGAAGCTTGGGGTTGAAAGGACTAGCATTGATGATGTTACCTAGTTTGAGTAATAAAACATCTGCAGAAAACAACCAAGCTGAAATCCCTCATAATACCATATACCCGAGATGGTGAACCTATGGCACGCATGCCACAGATGGCATGCAGAGCCTCTCTGTGGGCACGCGAGCCATTGCCCCAGCTCAGCTCCACCACGCATGCACACATGTGCCTCCCACCGGCCAGCTGGTCTTCAGGTCTCTGCCATGCATGCACGGGGATGGTGCATATGCATGCACAGGGGCAGGACATGTGTGCAGGGGACATGCATGCATGCAAAGGGGATGCACGCACATTGTATTTTGAGGATGTGATTGCGCACTTTGGGCACTCTGTGCTAAAAAGGTTAGCCATCACTGCATACTATACAGCAAGGCAAATGTAAGTATGTATGGGTTTTAAATCAAATAATTGAAATCAGAGATGCTAAAACTTTGAAATTTTTACAACTATTTAGCATTATAGTATGAGAAAGAGGAAGGAAATACTATTTATAAAGTTTTTGGTTTTTTAGTTTTTGTATTTTTAAACAACAAACAGTGGACATTTTAGCCGAAAAATTTACATTCTTATTTACATTGTTCAAATAATATAATTTACTGTTTTCCATAATTAATTTCTAATCAAGAATACACTGTACAATCTTGGTACCTCTTGTTCCCTTATAGATGTTTTATTTATGTATCAATTAATTATACATACATACATATTGTGAGATGGGCAGCTATATAAATTTAACAATTGCATACATACATTTGGAGACATAGGGCAACACTGTTGTTTCACTGTGATAGAATGATAAATTGATGTTTTGCAGTATGTTGAAAAAGCAATGAAAATAAGATGCATAGTGCTATCTCTCCTTCTCCCCCCCTCTTCTTCCTTTATCATTTCCACCCAAAAAATGAGTGAGTGGGTAAGTGAATGAATGAATGAATATATGTGTGTGTGTGAAATAGAAGGACGCAGCAACAAGTGTTTTCCAATTGTTAAACTAAAGTGTGCTTTAACTAGCACTGAGCATCCGTGAATTCAAAGAGTACTGGCAAATCTCTGAACATTTATCTGTTTTTCATTAAATATTAAAATTACATTGTTACAACTTCAAAGAAAAGTCACAAGTTTCTAGTCACTTATCAATGTCGCATAGATGCTGATAATAGCAGCTACTTGGCTCAGGGTCATTTCTGGCTGATCATAGTGTGCCTTTTATTTTAAAAAATATTGCTTCCCTGGTAAGGAAGTCCATATAGCTATTTCCTCTTGGGTTTTCTAAGTTAAAGCACATCTCAAATATATCAGCATGAAAGACTATAACAGCATGACATTTGCTGTCCCCATTCCAGGTCTCTCTCCTGCCTCTGTTACTTCTCTTTCAAGTCACTGCAGTCTTTTCCCATGGGGAAAGTATAAATGCAGAAGGCTCTTGGCAACAAATTCAAGAAGCAGAACTCTTTGCTGGCAATCAATGTGCCTTTTCAGTGAGCACTACGTACCTGATGATCAACAGAATTAGATCTACAACATTTTCAAAGATTTAATAGCCAGGGAACAATTTAATGATGTTTTCATAAATCTTAACCAAAGTGCTCAGAAATCAAAAAGATAAAACATGTATGATAAAGGATATATTCCGATTTTTTTGTCTGACAAATAACAGCATTTGTTAAAGGTTGAATTTAGTTTCATGAGAGAGAGAGAGAATAGTCAGCACAACTACAATTGACTGTGTTTGTATCCGCAAAATGAAATCCACTCTTCTCCTACCTCCTGCCTTTCTTCTTGCTACCTAAAGATAGGCCAAGTATCAAAATTATTATCTTCTGATTTCAAAAATTTTCAGTGATAAGGATTTTGTGAAACAATCTGTGCTGTTGCACCTCAAAGCCACTCAGTAATTCAATTTATCATATATCTGTGGATCAACAGATTTTAACAACATGTTGTACGGTGCATACTTTTTAACATCACTTTTAAGAAACTCTGTAATATTTTCAAAGCATACACAATCTATAAAAAGCAAGTAACATTTTCTATTTTCAGGTGTTTTGTAATTTTGAAAATACTTGATCCTTTTCTTTATAAACTTGTTAAAGAATATATGTTTAGAGCTTCGCACAATCATTGTACAGTGTTAAACTATGAATACATTTGCAATTTGTTTGCTTTGCTGGTTTAAATCCTGAATGTTCACGTTTCCTTTTTTTCAAATTGTATTTTCACACGTGCAGTGATATAGTTGTATATAACTGCTGTGCTCACTGCCCTTCATCTGAACCATGGATTACAGTTCAAGAGCACCAGACAATAACCATCTGCCTTACACAGATGGGATCAGGCAAAATCAAAGATGGACTTTTTCTAATCCTTAATAACTTTTCAAGCTGAGTGCATCTGAATATAAAGAGTTCATTTCTTAGAATGAAAGTAATAAAAATGAAGCGGGCTCCGTAAAATCATATGTTTAATGTTTAATGAGAAAATACAGCACAAAGTTAGTTGAAAAATGAGCAGCTATATAAATGTTTAAATAAATGCATACATACGTATGTACATACATTCATACATACATACACATATAACCTAGAAATATTGTGCTATGTTTATATATTTTAACTTTAAAACATATGTGTATTTGAAAAGTAATCTGATTCTGGTGAATTGTGTAAGTTAGAAGAGTTAATATTTGTAATAGATTCTGCTCCTATCACAGTGATTTTCTTGAAAATCCTCTGATAAACCTACAGTATTACTAGCCTACCAATGGCAATATCCCTATCTAGTAGGTGCTAAAAGGGTTTTTTGCAAACCATGAAGTAGGTATAGCTGGAAATTGTGGGGATGGCAGGGGATTCTGACATCTCCACAATTATAGCAGACCAATTCTTCCCTCCTTCCTACCCCATTAGCTTAAGTGGGGGCCAGTCATGTAAAACTATAGAATTGAAAGCCCCATTAAAGCCCCTGCCTTCTTTTCATAAATAAATTGCATAAGCTTTTGAAAATGGTGGACGATCCATCGTATCATATTCCACCGACCCTAGCTTGAATCAAAATCAAGAAGTTTTTGCAAAGAGTTGTTACATCTTCTTTCTATAATTCTCTGTAAAATTATATGAGACATGAACCACTGATGTTAATAATGTATCAGGTCACCCAGCAGATTAAAAATCAATTCCTATGTAATCCACATTCAGTCAAACATCCTGGTTGCTTCATTTCCAGTCTCAGGTGTAACAGCCATATTTAATATTTTAATATTATAATTGCCAAATACATTGCTGTGCAGTATCTAGGAAAAGGAGGCAAAAGTCTGGATCATGAATATCATACAGTGGCCAAAGCCTAGCATAGAACATTATATTTAGTATCCCTTCCCCCGCCCTTTTATTCCCAGGCTTGCATAAGCTAACTCTTGAACTGCAATCCTATCCCTGACTATTCTGAAGGAAGTCGCACCATTAAGATTATTTTGCCCTGTAGCTTTATTTGATTATCTCTTGGCTAATTAGAGTGAAGAAAAAGAGTTATAAAGTATGCAATGAAACCAATTTTGGGGGCAAAAGAGCAGAGGAATTATAGAATATGCATTTTCATTCAGCATTTGAGAAACCTGTTGTCAGAGGAATGTGTTAGCATTCCGAATAGTGCCTCCTCAAACCTTTGAAGCAATAGCACTTGAGATGTCTTTCCTTCTCACAGCGTTTTGACACGGTGGTATGAAATGTGCTCTTTGAGAAAGTGAGGTCTGATCCGCACAAGTGGTTTGCCCCAGCATGAGTCCGGTCTGCTGATAATTTCTTGAGGCAAGGAATGTGTGATCTTTTCCATAGCCCACCAGGAAGGCAACATCTGCCTGCCTTTTCCTGGGACTCATTATGTCGTGTTTTCTGATTTGTCCTGGCACAATCTCTGCTGTCCACAATTGTCTGCTGTGCTCTTTTCATTGTATGCAAACACCTACACAAGCAAACCACCTGCAGGACGGAGATGCCTCTACCCTCTGAACAGTTTATTCTTGAAACAAGGTCATCAGCTGAAATCCCAGCTTTCTTTCTGTTTAATCTTACTGATATAATAGAAAATTTGTGGGTCTTAAAAACAAAAAAGCAGATGAAATTGACAAGCTTCCTCCCTCCCTTCGTAAGTCCACTGATGCTGTCCCCATTGGGAAGCCTGGGCACTCTCTCTAGTGCTCCAATTAATGTCTTAAGTGGCCACTTAACAACCGCAACTGGAAGAGACGGGATTACGGTTGTTGAGCGAAGTGGTCATGTTATTTAACGGCCATTCTGCTTAACCAAGATTGTGGGCCCAATTTTGCATAAGTGGGAGACCACTTGTACTGCAGAAAATGTTTGTGTTGTGTTTTTAATATTTTGGCTCCCCCCCACACATGTAGGTCATTCTGAGCCATTGAAAGTTGAACGACATAAAAATGTTAACAAATAAAAAATAAGTAACATCATTGAACTTTTATTGTTTGGTCTTTGGACAGTCAGAGAGAGTCCTACCTCATTCCCTTATCTGGATTGAGTGAAGAAAAGTGGTGGCAGCTGGAATGACTAGCTGGCAATTGCTGTGTATATATGAAGATCCTAAGGAACAGGCTCTCTCTCTTCCTCTCACCCTCCCTCTCTCTCTCCCTCCCTCCCTCCCTCTCTAAGAAAAATACTTACAATTTTAAATGCTAATTTGCTGAATTAGAAATGGAGGTCTATATTTTAAATTAGGTTGGAAAGTCTCCCTATATATTGCTCCACTAGAGCTGCCTACAATTTCAGCTGTGAACCACAGAAACTTCTGGAGAATCACAGCCTCCTGAATCTTGATTAAAGTATCTCAGTTGTGTTGTTTTTAATCTTCTAGTTTTTCTCCCCCACATATGCCACTTTGAATCATTGGCAGTAGAGAAGGTAAGGACACTTGGTGTCTGTAAACAAAACTGCAGGTGGGAAGGAAAGAGTTTACCATCTCTTTGCAAAATAATCATTTCTGTCTGAATTGCTGAGGTTCCAGGCTTAATGCGATGGAATTTCCAGAGCCTCAAAAGGAAAATGGACATTTTGAAAATATTGAGGAACAAGAACAATGGAACATTTTTATGGCATCAAATGATTAGCATGCTCCCCATGAAGCCAAGAATCAAATGCAAAGGAAGCACACAGAAACTTTGACACATTTGTTAATGAGAACCAAGTTACATATATTCAGTTACCAAAATTCTGCAGTATAAATCCTTTTTTCCTTGAAATAAATCTGCCTACTCAGAATCTGTGTCATAATCACACGTTTTGTGGTACTGAACTGATTTAAGGGCAGTATTATATCTCCAAATTTTCTAAATCTGAGTTTAAATCTGAGTTTAAAATGTTATTTTAATATCAGCTATATAAAAGCATGGAAGAAGATGCTGAAAGACTCGAAGAACATCCACCTGACTAAGCCTGTATTTCTTTTTTAATTTCTTTCATAGCTCTCCCACCACTGATTTCTACTTAATCTTTCTTAAAGTCTAAGTCACTAGAGTTTAGTTCCTGTCTCTGTCGCTTCAGTATAATCCACCCACTCTCCTCAGCTATGTAAATAAACAGTTCTGATAAATAAATGCAAACTGTTCTATTAATTTACAAGAATCAATTCTATTACAGGAACTGATGGTGTGCTACATGTTTGTAATAAAATAAATGCAAATTAATAATTGATCAATAAGCTTTAAATTTCTTGTTTGATCAAACTTTTCACTAACTATGGAACAAATGTTACTTGTTGCATGATTTTATTTATTTAGTTAAATATTCAGAAACGCTTCCTCTAACTTAGTTTATTACTTTGTATCAGAGATAAAAAAAATTGTCATTGAATATTATTTAGAGAAGTTGAATAGAATTAATATTAGGCTTGACAGGAAAATAATTTCTAATACAGTTAAATTAGCATCAAATTTTCCAAAAGCATGTAAGAAAGAAACAGACATACAGACAAGCTGGAAGTAGATCATATATCAAAATTATCTAAATCTAGGTTTAAAACACTATTTTAATGCTACATTGATAGTATTTTAATATAAAGCATATAAAAAGCAAAGGAAAAGATACTAAAAGTCTTTAAAAGTTGGATTTGAACAGATTGTTTTATCTTCTGCGATAGTAACAAAATACTGAGGTGCAAAATAAATCAGGAATGCAAGTTCTTGATCTATTTTTGCAAAATGTTATGAAACATGAGCTAAGCCTAAGTATTCCCAAGGAAATGAGATAGTAGCAATAAATTTTCATGCTCCAGAACAGATGGCTGTGCCATGTGAAGAAAGCAAAATGTATCAGGCTCTGTGAAATGAGAAAGAGATGAAAACTCCTTGTCCACATGCTCTTGCAAACTGGTCTACGTGTGTTATGATAGGCATTCTCTATAAGCAGCATGACATCACGTTTAGTCTCCTTTCTGTCTCCCTCTCATCTTGGTTGCTATAAATCAGCCTAGACTGTGAGTAATGCTGAAGGAGTTAAATGTTCAAAATTTGTGTCTGTCTCTTTTATTAGCTAGCTAGAGTAAACTGGAGGCTATCCTTCAATGTCAGGTTCAGCATCCAATGACCCAATACATTAAATTGTGGCGACCACAAATCAAAGGCATAATGAAGTCTGAGAAAGTGGTCTATCCTGATTTATTAGGACATCTGTCTGACTATAGACAATCTAGTGTTGCCCTTGGACAGCATCAGTTATTCCCATGGTCTTCTACTTATCAGACTGGCCTTCAAAAAAGGAAGAGGAAGAATGCCTCAGAAACTTGCCAATATCCCAAGGTTTTGCTTCAGTATTTGGAGAGATAACTTTAAAAAAAAAATTAAGTGAGATAGGCAAATATTAACTGGCACATAAATATTAACAACAAAATTCTATTGTTTATATTATTCATACTATCATAGGAATTGAAATTAAAGGCTATTTAAGTTTTGGATGTTGGTAGAAATAGAGAAATAGAAAATGATCTGGAATATAAAGCAACAAATGTATGTGGAAATATGTTTTTTCTTTATATATTTATTTGTATATAAGCAATATAATCTTGACTTTAAGAGTAAAAAAAGTCTATATTATAACTTCTCATTTTTCTTCCTTATATTTTGAACTAATCATAAAATTGTGTAAGTCTAGATTCCACATGTTGATATAAAGCAGGGATCGCCAACCTTTTGGACCTCAGGGACCACCAAACATATAATTTTAGATCCCAGGGACCACTAACTGGTTCTGTGGTTGTGGCCTAATTTGTGGGTGTGGCTTGGTCATGTGACTGGCTGGGTATGGCTTGTATGTAAATATTATAAATATTTATATAAATATTGAATTTTTTATAAAAAAAGAGCAACTTTTACCCAAAATCAGGCAAAGCAGGCAGATTGAGTTGCTCACAGAATCATTCAGTGATCTATCTATCTGCCATCGACTAGCTCAGTCTGTCAAATTTGCTTGCCATGAGTCTGCACTGAATTTTCTTGCAAGCAAACCTTCAATCCTAAGGGAGATTCGGCTATGCTGAGCCGAAGATCTAAAGACTAGCTAGAAAACAAGAAATCCAACCATTTCCTGCTTCCTGGCTAATCTAAATCTCCTGACACAGCAGAACAGATGATGGTCGGAAAAAGGAAAAATAGCAATTTAGCAGGCAAGTTTGCCGGGTAAGGAGTGAGTGCGCGGTGAGGGTTCCCGTGGGCCATGTGGGTGGTGCAGCCTGGATTAATTGCTTTGTGGGGGTGCTCTGGGGGTGAGATTTCTCTGCGGCCCACCAAAATTTTCAGTTGGCGACCGCTGATATAAAGCATTCTTTAGAGTAACAGATATTACCGTTGTATACAACTTTTCCCCACCCATCCTCTCAAGTAGTTTACATCGGTTGGATAGCTATCATAAATGGTGGTGAGCAGAGTGTTTCATTGGAATGCTAGAAACAATGAATGTCTACCTGTGTCCCCTTTCATGCTTAGGACCTAGCAGTGAGTCAGAGCTCTTTTGAAACTGCATGGCTTAGTTCATCTTCTCTCTTAGTTCATCCCTTTCATTTCCTGCATCGGATGAGGAGAGCACATCTTTCTCTTTCTGTCCTGGCCATTTTTTACAGAGGCACGGTTGAGAATGTTTTAACAAAATGCATCACTCTTTGGTTTGCTGTAGCAGTGCCTCAGATAGAAAGTCCATACAGAGAGTGGTAAGGACAACGGGGAAGATTATAGGAAGTTCACTTTCTGTTATTCAAGATACTGCTTATAAGAGCTATGAGCTTAGAGCTCAAAGCATTGTTAGCGACCCCACACACCCACTTCACAGTCTGTTTCTGTTGTTCCCCTCTGGGAGAGGTTTCAAAGTATTTCTAGCAGGACTACAGAATCTGTAACAGCTTTGTTCCCTATGCCATCCATCTGGTAAACTCACAAGATTTATTTTTCTCTCCATGTATATGTATACATCCAAACTAGACTGTGTTGTTTCTCTGTGTCATATATGTGGATATATGCATAATTTTTATTTATTTTGTCCTGTTTATGTAGTATATATTGGAGGTGATGATCTTTTGAGAGTTGTATGCAATGAAATTTCATTTTAATGTATGCCGATTAGTGTACATTTAAAGTGACCATAAAGTCATTTTAAGTCTTCTAAGTTTAAGTCTTGGCAGAGATCTAATAGAACACATTTCAAGATTACAGTGTCCATTGCAAATGAAAGTGTTTGCACTTGATGATCCACTGATAGTTCATAGAGAGAATTACCTTATATATCCCTAGGAGTAGCCAGGATTTCTTCTTCAATTTTTTTGAGATTACTTGCAACATTTAGAGGATTTGGTGTTGAACTACTTGCCTAAATAACAGCCAACCTAGAGATGAGTTCATCTTTTTGCAATTGCATAAGCAATGGTTTTCTTCAGTGGATACTGGACTCAAATTATCTAAATGCAACTTTTATCTGTTTCCGATAAAACAGATTTAAAATAAGTAAAGTTTTCTTTAATTTGAAAATATATGAAAAATAATATTTATCTGACTATCCCAAAGGTGTTTTTTCAAGAGGCAACTGGACTTCTTGGTTTTTTTTTGAAGACATTTCACTTCTTGGATGAGAAATAAAACGTCTTCAAAGAAAAACCGGAAAGTCCAGTTGCCTCTTGAAAAGCACCTTTGGGACAACCAGGACCTGGATGATTTAAAATTTCCATAGACATTTATCTGACTAATATTATTTATCTCTCCCTACCCATTTCTTCATTATCATTCATTAAATCATTCACCGCAACACAAATGTGCGTGTTCTCTTCATTTGTTTGCAGAGTAAGTGCCTAAATGTTTTTCCCCTTTATTTCTTGTAAGTCAGACAGACAGACATATTTGTGTAAAATATGTACCCAATTGTGTGTTTTAATCATAGCAACTAATCTTTCAAGTCACAAGGTGCTGAACCAATGGAATTAATAGTTAAGAAGTACTGGATTAAGGGGCCCTGAAATTAAGATCAAGTCTAGCAAGCAGAAACTTCAAATTAGAGATCATAGTTAGACAAAAACGAGGCTCCATCTGTGAAACTTGTGTCTGTCAGAAGCATCTCATGCAATCAGTGAGACTAGCAACTTAACAGGGTTTGAGAAGGAATGCAGCAAGATTGTCTATAGCAAACAGAGCCTGAGCAGAATAGTCCAAGGCACCTCTTGGAATACTTACTTATTGGATTAAATAATTATCCAAGATTTTGTGAGATCTCTTTAGCTGCTTTTTTTTTTTACATTCCAGTTTTCAGCATCTAAACATATGCAGTGCTCTGCCTATTAATCATCTTCCCTTATTATTTGCTTTGGATTTACTTCATCTCATTCTACAGTCTTTAGACTTGTTTTTATAATTTTGCTAAACCCTTTATATGGGTCATAGTTCTAACATATATTGTTAAGAACAGGGAATGCATCACACTGAACCAGATACAACATTGTTGGTGTTCTCTTCCCCCATTGGAAGCATAAGAAAACATTTTACTTTTGACCTTAAAGTTTAAGAATAGAGAATAAAAAATGTGCGAGAATAGAAAATATAAGATTAAAGCTGCCATATTTAGCTGGGAATAAGAAAACACTGTACTTAATTGGATTAGGTCTGAAAAGATCAGCAGAAGACTGCCCTATAAGGATCCAGTTCTATAATTATATAGCCAACAGTAAGCTTAAATGAATATACAGAGTCTTATAAAGAAATACATTTAATATTGCACTCTAAGGCTGCATGTCTATAATTTTATATTTTATACATAAAATTATACATATATTCTATACATACATGTGTAGAGGTATATAGAAATATATTACTAGTACCCTATGACTATCATTAAGTGTTATAGCTTATGATTCTTGACAAAAGTATCTTTTCTTCTTATGTACATTGAGAGCATATGCACCAAAGACAAATTCCTTGCGTGCCCAATCACACTTGGCCAATAAATAATTCTATTCTATTTCTAACTCTTGAGAAGGCCTACTGAGCTCACAGGACTTACTTTTTGCACAGGAATATACAGATTTACACTGAAAATATTACTTTGCTGATTTAATATTTATGTTTGTAAAGCCTTTGCCCTTAAAAGGATAAATAAAAAATATATGGCCAGAAGCAAATATGGGATTTCTGAGTATTGATATAAGTTATTCATTTCAGATATTACTTTGAGAATGATTTTCATTTCTGCAATGATACAAAGTTGGATAGCTACAGCTCTAAAAGGAAGTAAAGTCAACACGCAATTCAGTACATTAATACATTCAACAGTACACACAATTACAGCATCTAAATTTTAAGTGTTTCAGTCCACATTTCAATCCCTGAGACAAAATAAACTTAGATCCATCTGCCTGAGAAGAATTCATCTGCAGATTGCAGTCTTAGCTAAAACTACACATACACAAAGAGAAAACAATTTAATGCATGTGATTCATGTGTTCCTAACATTTTAGTTGATTTTATACACAACCATCCTAAAAGCTGATAAAATAATAAATAATATAAACATATTCCATTTAATGAACACTTGCAAACCAGAATTTCAAAGGAAAAAAATGTGTATAATATTTTTGGATACCAGTGATTTTTTTCCAAATAAAGTATGGCAGATTTTTTAAATCCTAACATATATAATAGAAACATGAATCCTACCAGTATAATGTACAAAGCAGGAATCTATCTGGTAATGTGTTTATATTATTTTTATAGTATTGTTTTAATGAGTGATAAATTTAGTTTCATTAATTTTTGCTTTATTAATTTTCTATTTTTAATATAATATTTCCATCTTCAGTTGAACAGTGTGTTTTCTGGGTACAAATATCTTTGTTAACAATAATCAAAATTTGCAACATCACTCATTTACATTTATATTAATTCTACAATATTAAAATAGTAATATTCCACATATTAATTCTAATATATTAAAATAGTAATATTCAACATACTAATCATAATATTTACTTATCTTTTCTAACATATCTTCTTTATTTTGTTTCCCTGTTTCTGACTTCCATTTTTGTTATTTAACCATTGATAAAATAGATCGCATATCATATAGTTTTCAGTTTGCTCTTTCTCTTAATTGCCGACGTTAATTTGTTCATTTCTGCACATTCTAATATTTTCCTTATCACATTATCATCTGTAGAAATCTCTTCACTCTTCCAACCTTGGGCAAATACAATTCTAGCAGCAGTTAATATATGAATAACTAAATATGCATTTTCCTTACTATATTTTTCAGGTAGAATCCCCAATAGAAATGTTTCTGGTTTTAAATCAATATGCTTTATCTTTTTTTCCAACCACATATGTATTTTTGACCAATACTTTTTTGCTTTTCGGCAAGTCCACCAAATATGATAATATGATCCAGGTATCTGGTGGCACTTCCAGCATTTAGCCGATTTATCTGTAAATACCTTTGCAAACCTCACTGGTGCAAAATGCCATCTATAAAACAACTTATACAAATTTTCTTTGTATGCAGTTGACATTGTTAATTTATAGTTCCTATGCCACAATTTTTGCCATTTGCCTAATTCAATTGTATAACCATTTTTTTTTGTCCATGCTATCATTTTATTTGTTCGTCCTCCAATTTAATGTATAGTAGGTAACTAACTATACATTTTTTAAAATCAATTTTTCTTCTGCCCTTATTAGTATCTTCTCTAGTTCTGTTAATTCTTTATAAAAACCATATACTTTTGCATTTTTCTCATATCTAGAATGTATCTGCACTTGTGAATACCATGTCATATCAATCCCTTGATCGCTCAATTCTTGTTTATTTTTGAGCTCCCCTTTCTTATTCAAAATGTCTTTGTAGCTAACAATATTTTCTATGTTAATGACATTTGGATGAACCAATGCTTCCATTGTCGAAAGCCAAACTGGTATCCTCAATTAATATTGTTCTCTGATTTTCTCCCATACTAGCAGTAATGCATTCTTAATACAATGCCTTTTAAAGTAACCATATATTTTGTTTTTCCCATACCACAAGAAGGCATGCCAGCCCAATTGCAAATCATGTCCCTCCAAAGTCAATAACCTTTTATTCCTCAGTACAATCCATTCATTCAGCCAAGTGAGTACTGCAGCCTGATAATATAATTCCCAATTTGGTAACTTCCTCTATTTAGTTTCATTAATTTATACTGAAAAGAAAATGTCATTTTTGCAACATCAAACAACAAATATCTGTTGAGGTGTTCATGAAACTATATTCAATATTATGAACATATATAGGAAGGACTTCATTTGTTGACACCAAATTTGACATTAAGAGCAGCAGTAAGATATTCTTGCTACTGCTCTTAATGTCAAATTTGATAAGATATTCTTACTACTGATTAAATAGGAATAAGACATGTTACTGATTTATATTCTAAATCTACCTACTTCCACAACTTCCAGCGCTGTTCTTCCAGTTGATTTAGCAAGTAATCTATGTATTTATTTGAGTCCATGTACTCCTGCGGGAAAGAAAAAAAATCAGTAAATTTTTGAAAGTCAAGAAGTGCTAGTAGATAAAAGTTTTTTAATAATTTTAAAATTGCCATTTTCTCTCTTTGTATGTACCCCTTCAGTTAAAAGGAGCTTTGAAAAAGGGGAAAAGTAGTATTTAAATTGGGAAAATGACATAGGAAAGAAATTGAATGGTCCACTAATTAGAGAGTTTCAATAAAATTTGGAGTCAAATGTCAACTTTAAAACAAAAATTCAAAACTCATGAAAGTCCCTCTGACTTATGCACAATATGATTAAATGGTAAAATTCACATAAATGCTCAGTTTCAATTCTAAAGAGGGCGGGAGAGAGTTATTTTTCCTGTGGTCATATGTCCTGATTTTGGTAACGATCTGAATTCCTTTGTGTTCTTTATGTTAAAAATTAATGCAAAACAGATCAATGGCAATTAGGGTGTTCTCTTATTCTGTTATATAATGATATTTAAAATGCTTCAGCAAGATGACAATGGATATCACTGCTGCTAAGAAAAAAATCTGGGTTATGTGCAGTATATGTAATCAAGATGATAGCACTTTCCCCTTATTTTATTGTCTAAAAACTCAAAATTCACCCCTCCCTTAGGAGAGCATATATTTTTGCATTCATTAATTGTCATGCTTTATTATTCATTGAGAAGGTTTGCAGCTGTTGAATTAATGACAGGCTTTTATTCATCTATTTGTCCTCATAACTGAAGAGTGCAGGAAAGTCCAAGTCCATCAATAATGCAATATTCCCACATATCTTTTTTTTCATGAAGATAATACGTTACAAGATGACAACTGTACCTCTTCTTTTCCTAGTGTTTCTCAGAAGGTTTCTCTAGCTTAGAATAGACTCTGAATTGAGGCTAGGTGTATTAATGCTGACCCACCATCAGAAAGTGTTTTCAGGAGGACCAAAGAATTCTGAGGCATTTCTTATATGGAATAGAATAGAATTCTTTATTGGTCAAGTGTGATTGGACACACAGGGAATTTGTCTTGGTCCATATGCTCTAAGTGTACATTAAAGAAAAAGATACATTCATTAAGAATCAAGAATCATAAGGTAGAACACTTAATAATAGTCATAGGTACAATAAGCAATCAAATCATGCTAAGAAACAGTCAATAAAAATTGTTAGGATACAAGCAACAAATTTTGGTTTTGGATAACAAGATGGGATACATTGGGCCAGATGTTTCAGTCCATGAAAAGGATCTAGTTAGGAAGAACAGAAAAGTTGATTATTGTGGCAGTTCACAACTGTGGCATCCCCACTATCTGTTTTGCTACCCTAATGAAATTAATAAAATGGATTACTATATGACCATATTGGCGAATCTATGGCAAGCATGCCAGAAGTGGCACGCAAAGCCATTTCGGCCGGCATGCAAGAGGTTGCCCGGAAGAACCCCACTGCACATGCACACACACACACCCGCCAGCCAGCTGATTGTCGGGTATCTGCCACGCATGTGCGTGGGGAGATGTGCGCATGCACAGGGGGCAGGGCATGCATGGGGAGGTAAATAAGATAAATAATTTATCTTATTTATCAAAGGAATATGAAATAAATCTGTTGGAAAAGGTACTAGGCATCTCTGATTGCAGACGTTTACATATTGATATTAGATAATCATATAAAAAAAAGAGAGTTCTGGACATTGTTTTCATAAAAGAAGTGGAGGGTGTCGAGGTAGGAGACTATGCTGAGAATTAAGCTTGTGAACATCTGACCTCTCAATTTTGTTAGAGTGTATGCTTCTATTTTATTGAATTACAGGCTCCAACTTCGTTTTGAAGCAACCATCCAAAGAAAGCATACAGGAATAAACCTGTTATTGGAAACCACAAGGGATCCTTGATGCTCTCTGAGCTTGGTTGTTTTCTTGCAGATGCTTTATTACCCAAACTACGGAACATCATCAGTTGTAGCCCCCTCATTTCAAACCTGAACTACCAATATTTTCCTTTATTGGAAACCATTTAGTATCTCCTACTTTGGCCTTTCTTTTGCACCCCTTGTCAAATCATAAGCAGTAAAATATGGGCCTCAGTAAAATAAAAAAAAATACAACTTGGAATGGACAGGAACATTTCTAACTATTCTGTACCTCTCCCAAAAAGCCAGCATCTAAATCAGTGTTGTGGTGTATGGTCATTGTTATTGCCTGTTCTATTTCTATGGATTTAAAAAAAGAAAGAAAGAAAGAAAGAAAGAAAGAAAGAAAGAAAGAAAGAAAGAAAGAAAGAAAGAAAGAAAGAAAGAAAGAAAGAAAGAAAGAAAGAAAGAAAGAAAGAAAGAAAGAAAGAAAAAGTTTTCCTAATGCGAAGAAAAGAAGTAATACATTTCTCAGCCTTGCAAGGTAGCCCATACCAGAAGATTGCAAGGTTGCATTAACAGATTCTGGCAAGTCTAGACTTCCAGTTTGAGATTCCTCGGGGCGACAGATCGAGATCCACGATCATGTGCGGTTTCAATCCGTGCTCGCCGCCGGAGCGCCATGAGCCAGCTGATTCGGGGCTAAGCCATCCTGTAAAGATCGTGAAGAGGGGGGAGACTGCCAGCAGGGTTGAGGAGAGCCACATCTCTCCTCCTCAGCTGGCCATTATTCCCTTTCCCCAAGTTAGTTGCAGTGGTGGTCAGAAATGGCCACCTCAAAGAAGAACTTGACCGGAAAAGAATGTGCAGGAGGAAGATAAGAAGAGAAAGTTTTGGCTGACCGGGTTGAACTGAAAAAGCAACAACATAAGGTACCCTGGAATTTGAACTATAAAAAATAACATTGTTCCCAAAGAAGATTTTGAAGCAGCGAAGGAGAGAGGGAAGGGAAAGGATTTTCCCTTCCTTATACTGACAGCTAAGAGATTTAAGAAAGAAATTGACCAAAATCCACTTTGACATCAGTAGGCATTTAAGCTGAAAATAAAATGTCAAAGGGATAATGAAGACTTTTGGATATTCAAAAACTTTAAAAGAAGGAAAGGAGAAAAAAAGGAAAGAATAAAAGGGCGGGACCTGGAAAAATGGAGGAGACTGCCTGGAACTAAAAGGAACTTATAGTGAAACGTTAACAAGATTCCTAAAAGATTCATTCTAACTGAAACTTCGTAACAAAATAATAGAACCCCAAGAAAAGAAAGTGGAAAAAAGAAGCAAGAAGAAACACCTTTGGATTATTTGGATTACTTGGTGATTTTTGGATTTTTGGCTATTGGATTTAAATGGCTAAAATCAATCGAGTGGTTGTTTAAAAGTGTTTAAAATGGCATCACTTTTGGAAGAACTGAAAATGGAATTTAAAAAACAGAAAGAAGATGCACAAGAAGGAAGAGGTTCTTTTGGCTTCTTATTTCAGTTTTTAGAAATGGAGATCTGAAACTATGAGAAACAACAAGAAACACTTGTAGAACAAGAAGGTTGGGACAAAGAAGCCATCTTTAATCATCAAGTAATGGAGGAAAAAAAGGAAAGGGGGGAAAGAGAGTGGAGAGTTTAAGATTTAAAAAAACAACCAAAAAAAAAGAATAGTTTGAAAAATAATTACAATATTAGGAAGCAACAGAAGAGAGGATTACAGAAGAGAGAATTACAGAAGAGAGACAAGGGGGCAAAAAGGGGAGGGAGAAGAAGAGGGGGGAAAAGGAAAGGAAAAGAAGTTATAAAAGACAGAAACAAGATATAGAAAAACAGGGAAAATGTATAAGGATTGAAAGTATAAGCCTATTTAGAGATAATGGGTAAAAATGTAATTGAAAAAGGGATTCTGCAAAGGTACATAAGATAGTATTGTTATATTAGAAATAGAAATAATTTTAGAAAATATGAGACAATGTATGATTAAAATGATGGATAAAATACTTATTGTAATGCAATGGAATGTTTGTTAGTAAATAAATGAAATAAAGAGAATGAGAGAATGAAATTAGGAAAGGATGGGAACATTTTAATTATTATTAATGACTATGAATTCAATTGGAAGTTATGTACTATATTGAATGTTATAATTCTACAGGCATAAATTGAAGTTTAAATAAGAGTTGAATGGATAAAATTAAAAGATATAAAGGTGTCATACTCCAATTAGTAACTACAGGGGAAAATTTGTTTAATGAGAAAAGATAACATGAAATTGAAACAGAACAGACAAAAGCATAAATATAATGATTAGAAAGACATTGAAACTTAGAAAAAAATATATAATTGAATTTAGATCTGAGATAATTAAAAATAGTTGAGAAAACCAAGGGAGGGGAAAAATTATGGAGAAAATGTTAAAATAGTAATGAGATATGGAATAGAACACAAAGATGAATATGAAATTGAGTTTCTGTCTGTATGGAGAAGTGATAACCCGGGATCATGCTATTTTCAAAAAAAGATGTTTTATTTGTATTATGTTTTTGTGAAAACCCAAATAAAATTTATATTTAAAAAAAAAAACAGATTCTGGCAAGTCTAGAAATTTTTATTTATTTATTTATTTAATTTTATTTTTAGTTTGTCAAGCACGTATGAGAAAAAAAGTATAAGAATGAACATATAAACATATAAACAGGTATAAGTATATACATAATAAATGAGTATGAATAAAAGGGGACAGTAGGTCACGGACGGTAGGCACGCTGGTGTGCTTATGCACACCCCCTTACAAACTTCTTATCTCCCCCACCCCTCATCTTTACAGTCCAAAAAATCAGGGAGGGTGCCTTTTGAGATATTTGCCCTCAGAAACACACAGACATACACACCACCACTACCATTCCTTCTGCAGACTCAGCTGTTGTTCATCTGACTGTTGACTGTGGTCTAGTCTGAGGCTCTTCCTCTTGTCTCCCAAGATCATCCCCACACACCGTTACAAAATGATCTCAAATCCTTCCAAATTTTACATTCTAAACTGCTAGAAAATACTAATATTTTATACATGAAAGGTATTTTTTAAATGTTTACTGAGGTGTGAGCTACACAGCAGCCATGGATGTGGCTGTGAGCTGCATTAGACATTTCAACATCATTGAGACATCCTACCTGTTTGAAGGGAGGATAATAATAGACATTGTAATAATAAAACTCAGTTATTCAGACTGAAACAAAGACTTCTTATACTGTTGTAACCACAGGGAAAAGCTTATATAAAAGGGGCTTTACCTGTCACCCCAAATCCCGCCCTGAAATCTGTTTCCAAGAATATCCCAAGATAAATGATCTGGGATGCAAACCAAACAGAAAATCCAAGCTAAGAAGCATGTTCATTTGGTGTTGGATCAACAGTACAACCTAATCTTCCTTGGCTTACTTATTACTCCCCTCCTTCATTTTGATTTGTGTTACTATCCTTAATTGTATTTACCAAAATTAAATGTCATAGTCAGATGGTTTACTCTGAAAAATTAACAAAAGCCCAAAACCAAGGAATTTTACAAGCAGCTCACACTATGTTCCCGAAATGGAATTCCTTTTAATTTTGAACATAATCTTTTAAAACAAACAGTTGCAGCTGCTTTAAAAATCATTTTACACCGATGCTTAGCCGATCATAATATTTCAACATTAGCATGTCATATTAAATGTCAGCAGAAAAGATTAAACCTGTTTTATAAACTTCCATGTTGCATCCCATTGTTTTGAAAGCTTGATTTGGCTAGGCGTGCTTCTCACAAATCTTTTGAGAGACCATACACAGGAGTGCATTTCGATTTAGGCTGCTTTAAAATATGCATTTTGGCCAAAAAAATGCCTTACATTCATGGTCATGGTGGATTTCCTAGCAAGGCTGAAAAATAATAATAATAATTTTTTAAAAAAACCTTAGAGCTTTTATTATCCCTGTTTTTATAATACAACTTTATACACTTAAAAATATATTGTTTCTGTGGATCTTGGATTGTTCTACATAGTGCTCCAGCCAAATCCTATTTGTTTTGTTTTGTTTAGATCCCAAGGTACATTATAACTTAGAAGAGAAGGCATCAGCTTGCAAATGAAACCTAAAGTCACAAAACAATTCTATGGATTTCAAATGAAAACAAGAACTGAAGGGTTGGGAAACACTGACACCTCACCAAAAGTGGAATATTATAATTGTGATGGAATGTAGTGATGAGATGGATTCCCAGGAGAGACAGGGTGAATTCCACAGGAATAAGAAGCAAGAAGAAGTCCAGATATTACAGTGCATTCAGAAACTATTCAGACCCCCTTTACTTCTGTCAATTTTGTTATGCTGCAGCCTGATTCTATAGTTATTGAAATTCATTATTTTTCTCATTGATCTACATTCAGTACCCATAATGACAAAGTGCAAACAGAATTTTAGAAATGTCTGTAAATTTATTAAAAAGAAAAAAAAAACCTGAAATATTATATTGGCATAAGTCAGAGTTGTCAAACTCACAGCGTCACAGCAGCGTCATGTGATGTAATGGGACTTTTTCCCCCTTCACTAAACCGGGCATGAGTGTGGCCAGCACGCGATGCATCCGGCCCGTGGGCCTGGAGTTTGATAGCCCTGCTCTAGAGCTATGAGCAAACACTTAAAAAAATTAATTATGATTTTACTTTTGCTTCAGTCTTGCATAATTTCTTCAGCAAAATTGATAATTTTTGCCAGATATAGATAGATCCTTACATTTTAATGTTAGTCTTTAGTGCTCTAAGATGGCTTATGTATTTTCCGAGTTCATATTAGCCTAAAATCAGTGCTAATAAAAATGATATAAAAGCTCAGCAGTAACTCTCTCACTATGTAAAAGCACCTTCTTCAAGAAATGAACAAATCTGGCATTATTTTGTTTTCTCTCTCATTTAACTGATTTGTGACAGCTTTTCCTCAGTATAGAAATTCAGCACACAGCTTTTAATAACATGCTCTGCTTGGCTATATTTCTCCCAATAATTGCATTTTACAAGCAATTGCTACTAACAGAAGATTTTGTGTGTGTATGTGTTCACCTAATGCACACATTTGGAATGCATTTTTTTTAAAAAGCATGAATTGCTTTGCATGAAAAAATTCAGGATATCAGTATATGATTCAGCTTCAGTACATATATTGGGGAAATGAATCACAATCCATATGAATTACCCACTTTGCTCTGGCCCATACTTGCCTTTTATGCATGTGCCATCTGAGGTAAGATTTCTGTGCCCATTTTATGCCAGCAAGGTTTCCATGAGGGAAGGAGAAAAGACAAATCAACATATGTGGTTGTTTAAGTAATCTTTTTAAGCTGTCTGTGAGGGGAAAATGTCCTTATCCAGTAAAATTTAGTAGCCATTTTACTGCTTGTCTTTTCCTATGCTCCAATGGATTCCATCTCATGATCCATCTTCTCTTAATACCTTCACTATCATGGTATGGGCAGCTATTGTAGAGTGGAATAATTGTTGAGGTATTGATCTAGGAATGGGTGACATAGGTTCTCTAGTAGTCCATCTTCCTCTATGGAAGCTTACTGAGGGATTTTGGGCTAGGCCATTTTTCTCTACACAACCTATATCACTAGCTTCTTGTAGTGGGAAAAATTAGGAAGCACACACCTTGCTTGCATTTTGTAAAGCTATAGAAACCACCTTACTCTGCAGGGGTTTGGAAAAAGACGGCATTCTGGATCTTATTCGTTAACATGTGTTATTTTGGTTTATTCTATACATTGTCTCAAGCTGTGAGAAGTATCGAGATTAGTGTAAATACATGCACACACAACATACAAAAACATGGGTGGAGAGAAGGTCCTTGGTGTTCTCTGAGCTTGGTTGTTTTATTTCGGATGTTTCATTACCCAAACTAGGCATGTGCAGAAGTTTCAAAAGATCCAAAAAGTCTCCCCCACCTACTCAGGCAAGGATCACCAAGTAATGTTGATTCCTGTAACAAGTATCTGATTTCATTTGAGATGCTCAAACACTACTGACCAAGTCCTATTTTTAGCTACTTACCTTTCTATTCATCATAATTTTCATCAAGCAGATGTGACCACTTGCCAACCACTAACTGTATCTGAAGGAGTTTTCTGAAAGTTGTAATTGCTAGCCCATACAAAACCCATTAAACTTTTGTGCAGAGAGGCAACTTCTGTTTGGCTTATTCCTTTTAAAATTAAGGACACCAAATCACGTACATTTCAGAACAGAGGGCTAGATAAATTCTAGGCAAAATGTTCTCTGTAAGCAGCATCCATTGAGGAGGAAAACTCATCAAAATTCTTCAGCCCAGGGACTCCTGTTTGATGGCTATGACTGTCTTTAGAAAAACATTGCCGACTTAGAAAATCATTCCCCAGAGCTATATACAGTAGCTCCTGTATGTTGTGACCTGTCATGAAAATGCAGACATGAATGATTAGCGATGAGAGGCCAACAGGAGTGCAGAAGCTGAGGCTGCCTTGTCTGTAGACATGCCAACACATTCTTCACTCTTTTAGTAAGACAGCTGAAAGGCAGCTTACTTTCATTGTTTTCTGCAATCCTTTGTCTTTCTTTTCCATGTCTGGCAGGGCACCCAGTTCTAGCCACAATTTCTTTCTTTCTTTTTTTCTCTCTGCAAGAATAGGACTTGTTAAGGCAGGTTGGAAAGCAGCATCTGCTCTGCAATAGCCAGCAGTGCTGATTTCATCACTGCTTCTACCTTGTTTAAAGGACAATTGCTCTGCAACAAATATTAGATTTGACCAGTGCATATGACCTCATACATATACCAAGTTATGCTTATATTTGCATGGATATACATTCATATATATGAAAATATATCTATATCTATATCCATTTCTTATCTATCTATCTATCTATCTATCTATCTATCTATCTATCTATCTATCTATCTATCTATCTATCTTCTATCTCTAGCTAGCTTTATAGCTATATGGCTAGTTAGCTTTAAAGCTATCTATCAATCTATCATCTATATATTTGAACAGGAAAGCTAGGATTCAGAGTCACTTAATGAAATATACTTTCCTCACTGAACATATTAGAATAGGGTTTTTGTAGAAGATTCAGCGATTAGCGAATTATATAGAATTAGTGCTTCTAAAACTGAGTTACTGGTAAACTTGATTGGTTTGGATATCTGGTTCATTGAGAAAAAGGATATTTTCTGACATAGGACCTTTTCTAGGAACAAATAGCAGAACATGCTTCCAATGGAGGACATTTCTATTGTGTGGCTACCTTGTGATTTGTAAAGTTGGTTGGGCTTAGAGGTTTCTAAGAAGAGACTGGACAGGCGTTCGTCCAGAATGGCATAAAATCTCCTGCTTGAACAAGGGGTTGGACAAGAACACCTCCAAGATCCTTATTATTCTGTTAAGACTTCTAGATTTCTGCCCAGTACCGATAGAAGATCATGTTTCCATAGACCAGATGGCCTTACTAGTCCTAAACAACTGGTGAATTTGTTTGGTTTGATGACCTGAGAAATGGGCATTAAGATCAATTTGATCTTATTCTGCATTGTTTTGCATGGTTAAGGAGTTAAGAGAAGTACTGCATTTAATATTGTTGACTATTGCTATACTGTATTTTATCTTTAGGACATTCTATTGTTTATGACATCGCGATTATTTTAAAAGTTCCTCTTTCATTTCGCCTTTTACACTATGTCCTACCTATTGTTGTTTTTGAACTTCCACTGTATATGAATCTGAACTAAAATCTTTTGGCTATTTTCCAGCACATCTATTTATGCATTAATTCTGAAGACTATTTGAATAAGAAAGAAACACACATAACAGAAGGTGAATTTTTCAGGCTGAGGAGTCAAGATAAAACTAGCTCAATCCATCAAAGCAAATATGTCTAATCACACGTGTGCATTTTCCATTTAATACTTTAATGTTATATAATTTTAGTAACAAATAGCCATTAACATTATATATTTAGCAAAACATTTTATGATTTAAATGTTCTTGTAACAACAGGAACCTATTCCAGTAACAAGCTTATAAAGTTCAGGAGGGGGCAATATATCATAAGAATTCAAAAAATGATTATCTAATCCAGGGGTGGGATTCTACCAGTTTGCACCTATTCGCTAGAACTGGTTGTTAACCACCAAGCCACGTCCACCTAGTCACATGACCAAAACACGCCCACCAACTAAGCCACACCCACAGAACTGATTGTTTAAAAATTTGAATCCCACCCCTGATCTAATCCTGACCTTAAACAATTAAATTTAAATCAAAACACAATCAGTTATGGACAAGGTTAAACCAGTCAGTCATTGTTTAGACAATTTTATTGTTCTTTTATTGTTTTTATAAATAACTCAAGGAAGAAAAAATGTTAGATACAAAATATTAGAGAAAGAAGATGAGAATTTATATTTCCAATATGATTTAGTGTTGATTTCTCACTGTGAGCTACTAGTAGTAATGAGAAAGACATTTGACTAGGTTGGTGGCTGATTGTATTAAGTATGTGGTACAGGAGTGGGATTCAAATTTTTTAACAACCAGTTCTGTGGGCATGGCTAAGTTGGTGGGCATGGCTTGGTGGTCATGTTTTTGGCTGGGCGTGGCCAACTCAATATCACTCACACCAAGACATGCATCTCCTCACCTGGCGTCTCATGACTGTGGGGATGCTGCAACAGTCGTAAGTGAAAAATGGTCATAAGTCACTTTTTTTCAGTGCTATTGTAACTTTGAATGGTCACTCCACACAAGCAAAGTACCAGCAAAGGAGGGAAAAAAACTCCAGAGATGTTCCTGAGACAGGAAGTCTAGTCCTGCCAAGAATGTAATAAGGATTAACGGAGAGGCAGTTTCCTGTAAGCAATACCAGAATGTTTCCTTCCTGCCTCCCTTACAGGATTAGGCCAGTAATTTCTTCTAACAACCGGTTCTCCGAACTGCTTAGAATGTTAACAACCTGTTCTAGCGAATAGGTGCAAACTGGTAGAATCCCACCCCTAATGTGGTATTAGAAAGAGCCCAAATTGTACTATATCTGTCTATTAAAAATACTCAGAAAAAAACATCTATCTACAAATATTTCCTACACTGAAATGTTTACAAGAGTCCTAAATACATTTAAGATGGATTTTTGAAGGATATTAATGGCCGATAACAGCAAAGAGATATTTTAATTGTGAAGCCAGTTATCTTTCACTATTAATGCCTGATGATGATTGATAGGAATTATTATTTTTGTATCATATATATGTAACTAATACAAATGAAAAT
Source organism: Bungarus multicinctus (assembly GCA_023653725.1). Taxonomy (NCBI): domain Eukaryota; kingdom Metazoa; phylum Chordata; class Lepidosauria; order Squamata; family Elapidae; genus Bungarus; species Bungarus multicinctus. The sequence goes on along the minus strand of CM042838.1, from coordinate 39,301,541 downwards.
CAGCTTTTGCATTAATGCTAAACAATAGATCAAATACAGATACTGACATGTTGCATTTTTTAAAAAGTTTATTTTCAGCATGAAGCAGTAGGAAAAAAACCCCACATCACTACATTCAGTGTTCACAGAATTATCCACTTCATTTTGCTAAATCTGTCCCAAATGCAATATAGATGAAGTAGATCACGTGACATTGCCAAGAGAAGAAGCATGGGACAGATTTAGCAAGCTGAAGTGGCTGTTTCAAAATAGTAGTTATAATTAGAAAATCCCAGACAATCTTAGCTAGAGAAAGCACATCTAAAATAAGATTTCAAATAACTTTTTAACTGGGTGGAAAGCTAATTTAACTTTACCTTTTTAACAAGTAAAAAGTAATAGCAAAATGCTCTCTTCCTTAGAATAATTTTGAATGAAAATGTAAATCTTAATAACATGTCCTGTAGAGCAGAAATTGGCCTGATAGTTAATTGACTCAGCTTTCCCAATTCAGTGCAGATACCAGGCTATGGAGAGGACAGAGGGAATGAGAATAAAGATGCTCTTGAAGGTGGAAGAAAATGGAGAAAAAAGGGCAATTAAAATATAGTAAAATTGAATGTTGCATGAACTAAAATCCATTCTTGCAATGAGAGAGCTTTTTCCGCTGCCCTCTGCCTTCCTCCTTCTACATCCCGCAGTGTCAAGCTCAATGTAGCTGGTAACACTTAGGAAGAAAGAACAACACAAATTTCTGAAAAGTGCCTTAATTGCAGCTTGAGGTGAAGAACAAATCTTGAAAAATTTAAGAATGCTCTAAATTCCCAGCCTTTGTTATGGTGAGTTGATTAAGGTGGATTCTTCTTTGAAATGCTTTCTTCTTGCAGCTGTTACATGGTCCAGGTTGCCTCTTCTGAAAGAAACTCAGTGCCTTGTCCTTTGCTTTCCTGCAATATTTCACACTCCAGTCCTCCATGGCAAAAATTTGTGGATATAAAATGGCGCAAAGAGAGACCCAGTTTGATATAATGGTAAAGGCACTGGCCTAGAAATCAGGAGAGCGTGAGTTCTAATCCTGCATCAGGGATGACAACCGGCTGGGTAACTTTGGATCAGTTAATCTCTTTCAGCCAAACTCACCTCACATGGTTATTGTTGTGGGGGAAATAGGAGCAGGGAGGAGTATTACATATGTTCACTGCATTGAGTTATTTTATTTATTTTATTTATTTGTCAAGCTTGTATTAGATAACAGATATAAGTATAAACATGATTATTAATTCATGAAATGGATACAAATAAAAAGGAAAAATTAGGACAGAGATGGTAGGCACATTGGTGCGGTTATGCACACCCCTTATAGACCTCTTAGGAATGGGGTGAGGTCAATAGTCGACAGTCTAAGGTTAAAGTTTTTGGGGTTTGAGAAAGAGAAAGTTGTATTTCCTGCAACTGAGTTTGGTGAGGTTTACCTTGACTTTGTATCTATTGTGTGCTCATGTATTGTTGTGGTTGAAGCTGAGGTAGTTGTTGATGGGTAGGACATTGCAATAGATAATTTTATGTATTACGCTTAGGTCGGACCAAAGGCGGCATAGTTCTAAGTTGTCTAAGCCTAAAATTACTTATAAAGTAATAAAGGTAGAATAAAAATCAATCAATCAAATAAACAAACAAATAAATACTTGTTGGATCAGAATGCTATTTGTTTGGTGTTTAATTATATTTTTATGCCACCCATATCACTGTAACAGTGACTCTGAGTGGCATACCATATGTGAAAAGATAAAAAAGTACTACAAGGCCATTAACATTAGAAGAATGATATAAAAAAGCTAAAAACCAAGATGATGGCAATCTATAGAATGGGGATCTTTTCTATCCTGTCAGCCAACCTCCAACATAGCAGGCCTCTGTCTGGGTGCCAGGCCAAACAGCAGAACCAGGTTTTTATGATTTTCCAAAAGTTTAGGAAGGCGAAAGCAGATCTCACCTTCTGGTGTAGACCTCTAGGCAAAATAGTTTTTAGCTGATCATTGTCACAAAGTTCCACACAATGAAACATTCAGATGGCTCTTTCTCTCTCTGACTTTAGAGCAGGGATCTCCAGACATGGTTGGTTGAGGAATTCTGGGAGTTGAAGATCACAAGTCTTAAAGTTGTCAAGTTTGGAGAACATATTGTGCCCACATTTAGTTAAACATAATTACAGTTACTTCCCAAATCATCCTCTTTATCACAAAGATAGAATTATCTCTATTTCAAATCTTCTTTGCAGAACAATCTACCACATACATAGCTCCATTATGTTCCGAGTTAAATGTATTAACTCTACAGTACTTATGTTCAAATGAATCATAATTTAGATTCCTCCCTTCACCCAAATAGATGGTAAGAAAATGTTTTCAGAATATCTACACAATCTTTCCAGATACGAACGTGAGTTTGTTCTCATTTAAGGCTAACAGGAGATCTATCTCATATTTTTGCCGGTGTTATGAAGTTGTTTGGTGTGTTAAAGTTATGTGCATGTATTTTTTGGGGAAAAAAGTTTTTTATTTTCCTGAATTTTGTAATCAAAAGAGTTCTACATGCAAAGGTGCTGACACATGCAAATCCCCTTGAGCCCTCAGGATTATACATGTGAAGGTGGCAATTTAAAAGAAAGAGCTGAACTACTTAATAATTTCCTTTTGAAAACCTTTTACATTAGTATCGGCTTAACAGTAGTTAAGTGAAAGGATCCAGATAAACCAACAATCATTCTTAAACAGGAAATACGTTCAAAGGATATTGCTTAATGGGCAATGGGCAAAGAAAATATTCAGTAATCATATCCAAGAGTAACTCTAGAGAAAATTTGTATCTAAGTGGAAATTTCTAATTTATTTCTTATATGCTAATATGCAGTAACTGTTGTGATCACTTCATTATTATGGAAATTAAATGCAACACAAGTAAATAATATTTGAAGAAAATCCATTAGACTCTTCTTTTTATTATCTATATCAATATAATAAGATCCTTCCTTCCTTCCTTCCTTCCTTCCTTCCTTCCTTCCTTCCTTCCTTCCTTCCTTCCTTCCTTCCTTCCTTCCTTCCTTGAGATGCATATCACATATGTAGGGAAGAAAGCTTTTTAGCTTCCTATGAATTATGTACAAAAGCTTTTGAGAGCAGGTTAGTAGCTCAACACTTCTCATTTTCCTACAAATAGGCATTTTCTACTTCCTTTTCAATTGTCACACATTCCATCCTGTTTCTCCATTAAGTGTTAATTGCACCTGATGTCTAATGACCAGAAAACACAATTCTATTTCATTTTTGTCATTTATTAGCTTTTGCAACAGAATATAAGAGTTGGCCCTCTAAGCAAATCAGCTGTCAATCAAGATATGCCGTTAGTTTTTTGGTATTAAGAAAAATAACAAATAGCAAATAACAACCAAAAAACTGAAGCTAATTTCAGCAGCTTCCTCTGCTTGAACTGTGTATATCTGAGTAAACTCTTATGAACTGAATGGCAATTTCATGAGTAACAGTATGAATTATTGTGATTCTTATTATTGCATATTATTATATTGTAATGTTGTATTATAATACATTATACCATCCATATGAGAGAATGATGTATTTCCCATCTATTTTATTTTTTAAAAAAATAAATATAATATTTCAACAACACTTGTGGAAATGCAATGTGGATTCCGGTTTTGCGGATGGCCTTCTTGTCCTTGTCCTTCCATAAACTGGTGATTAGTATGACTGGAAGGGCATAGGTGCGTGCCTAACCCCAGCTGCTCTTCTAACTTGTTCAATGCCTTGTGCCTTTAAGTTCCTGAATACATGGTCCAAGGTTTCCTATTCTGAAATAATTTCCTGCTTTGGCTGAGCAGAGACAAGCTCTTTGTGACACATTACTTTTTCCTAAATGAGATCTTTCACGGTCTTTATGTAGCACCTCTACACCACAAAGAACCAGCATTTAGCTCATTGACCAAGGAATGCACAGTGGAATATACAAGTTGGTCACTTCACCCTTGTTCTTTCAAACACAGTAGTTCAATTTCATATTCCCACTGAAGAAGCAGCCAGTACTTTCTCTAATATTGCCTGCATACTGCCTTGCCATGCTTGTCTTTTAATTGGTGTTATTCTTTTCCGGTTCCCCACATCTTGTCTTTAATACGCAAGTGTGGAATCTGTCCATTAGATAGATAGGTAGGTAGGTAAGTAGGTAGGTAGGTAGGTAGGTAGGTAGGTAGATGATAGATAGATAGATAGATAGATAGATAGATAGATAGATAGATAGATAGATAGATAGATAGATAGATGGAGAGAGAGAGAGATAGACACACACACACACACATGAAATGCATTTTTTAAATTTTTTGTTTCTATATACACATCATTGTGTGAACAATGTTGTTCCAGGTCATTTTACATTTTAAAACAAACATGACAATGGTTTCACATCGATATTATTAACTTTCTTACATAGTTTGATATTAATACACATTATCAATCTGAATTATTCAATGTTCTCATGTACTCTTTTGTGTCAGTCTCTATGTTCTCAACATCACTTCTTTTATTATAAATTCTATATTAGTAGTCATATTTGCAGAATTTAACAAATTGTATAATTCAAGTTGCCATTCATAGATTCATGTTAATTTGCATTTTCTATTATTTATCCCCTTTTTAGTTCTTGGTTGTGCTACCATTACACTTAAAACAAAAGTTTCTTCCTACTCTCAATTGTGATAAAACAAACAATATTCATCCTGTTATTGTCCATTAAAATATATGAAAGAGCTACAGTAAATGCTTTCCCTCTTGGCTATTGATAAAGAGTCATAACAATGCTGATGCATGGAAATAGGCAAACCATTTTTATATTTTTTTAGAGCTAAGACATATAAGTAAATTTCATAACTGCTCGGTCATCATTGTGTAATGAACAACACATTTTAACCAATTGAAAATGATTGATAAGTGAGTGGTTTATAATGTGTTGTCTTTCTATTCTTGATGTTATAAATAAATGCTACAGGGTTTTTGAGATCACTTATTATTTTAGGGTTGCAGGAAAGAAAGAGACAAATATTTAAAAACATTAAGAAAGTTTTTATAATGTTTTTCATTATATACAAACTAGAAAAAATTTTTAAGTCAGGAGGAGTTTTGTTCTTTCAGTTAACACGCATCAAAATGTTGGTTTTATGGCTGATGTTTCATCATGTCTTGAAACAGTTTTATCTATTAAAGCAGGGCCCCCCAACCCATGGCCCATGGCCCACTACCAGGTGTCGAGCTGTTCAAAACCTTTTGCATGTATGCATTTGCCCGCCACTTGCACAGAATCATCCACTTCCCCTCCCCCACTGGTCTGCAAAGCCAGAAAATTTGGGGAATTCTATATTAAAGCACAAGTGCAGAGAACATCAAGAATTCCCTTGAAGGACAGAAGGAAGAGCTGCTATCAAGGCAACAGTCAAATAACTGGGTCTTGAAAATAACTTGAGAAAATCTCTTGACAAACTCTATCTTAGTTCATGCAAAGATAAACCCAGCTAAGGAGAAGCAGATTTTATAACTGATACATTAAAGTAATCCTGACCTATATGGCATGGTTGTTTGTCTGGTCTATCTTATAAAGCTGACAAAGAGGAAGACAATAAGGGAAGCAGGCCTCCTCTTTCAGCACAATATTCTTCATTTCTGGAATGCATCAAAATATTAACTGAAAGCTAAGCCTTAATTTTAAGAATAGTATCAATAAAAGAGTAGTAGTGAATTGTGGAGTCCTTGGTGCCTCCTTAACACTTATGATGTCATCTAGTTGGGTAATAAAATGTCTGCAAGAAAATAGTTATGCTCAGAGAGCACCAAGAACCCAATAATATAAGAACAGCGCTGTTCTTTTTTGTTATTCCTTTTCTCTTTCAGTAATTCTTCCCTTTACACTTGTGTTTTGTTTATGGAATAGTGTGGTCTGTGAATGCATCCATTGTGATCTCTAAACCATGACTTATAAAACAGACCACTCTGCCTTGTTCAAAAACTATGATTAAAATAAACTATGGCTGAGACATACTAAGAGCATTTTTGATAGGTAGTCGGAATAAAAATATTAAATTAATTAAATAAATAAAAGTAAGAATACAGAGGTTACTTCCTGAATCACAGTTAGAATATTCTTACTGAATATCAGAGTCACTTTATAGATGGGCAGCATACAAATGTGATAAAGAAACAAACAAACAAATAAATAAATACAATTTTAATTTAATTGTGTAGACTGGATGTATACATTCTAACAAGTAATCCTGTATGAATTACTTATCCATTTTTCCTTAAGTGTAATACAACTACATTTTGCAGATATTAGGAAATCAATCTTTTTATATTAATAGCTAATTAATATAATTTCTGTCAGGAGGTTTAAATGTATGCAATTTCTGTCATTTCTGTCAGGAGGTTTAAATGTATGCAAACAGTAGGTATCTAGGGTGGGAAAAATAGTAAAGTATCCATAAGTCATCAAGACATTTTTCTAAATGCAAAGAGGAGAAATGTCTCAATAGTTCTTTTAAGATTCCACAGGACAAGCTTTATCGTAACTTTTTTTGAAATATTTCACATCAAGACCGTTCCTATTTCTACTGCGATATGTGCTCATCTAATCCTCCTCTGACCATAAAATTTACCTTAGCTCTGCTCTGAAATTTGGTCTCTTCAGTGAAGAGAATGCTACACTATCTGTGCTGTAACAAACTAGGAAAAAAGGAGTAAATAATGAAAAGCAATTCAAGAGAGGTCCCTATGGAGACAAGGCTGCAATCCAAAGATTAAAGAGAATTTCAGCTTCTCCAGACTGGAAAAAAAATCTCTAAGACTTCAAAGACAGAAGTAATTGCATTAGGATTTGGAGACCATCATAATTATACTTCTGTAATTTATATAATCTTCCCCATCTTAATATCAAGCCTGAGCCAGTCTGTGATATTTTCAATATTGTTGGATTCAGTATTCCTATCCGTAACCAGTGGCTATATTTATGGGAACTGGAATTCAAACAGCTTTGTGTATAACATGCAATGTGATATTAAAGTGTTGCCATCACACATCAAATTTTGAATGCCTGAATGCATTGGAATTGAAGCTAAATATACACCCAATATTTTTATATATGTGTATGGCAAAACGAAACATGATCCATAGACTTTCAGGCCAAAGTTCAACATCCAGTCTGCATATCTAATTTTTTTACAGTTGATTAGACAAGAAAAGCATCTTCAATTCCAAGACAACTGAAAATGCTGTTCTTGCCCCAGACACATTCTGCTAGATCATAGATGAGTCAGAATACATGGAATCCATGCATGTACAAAAATGCACACAAAGAACCATATATATATTGTGTGTATAAACATATTCAGGGAAGTTGCATATAAAAAAGTGTATGCTAAGAGCATTTGTATTTTTAAAAGTGCACATTTAGGAAATCTATAAAGTCAGAGATAATAATATTTTATAATATCTATAGATATTAGCAGCAATTAAGAGACAGTGGGACTGTTTTGCCAGCTGTTAATAGTCTTCCTCCTATTATTATTGTCAGAATAACGTAATATGGAAACACTTATGAGGCTGACATAGACCAGAGTCATACTGAGCTGCACATTCCTGCAAGGGATATTAATATCAGTAAAAATTCCAAAGCAAAGGTGGGGAAAGCACTTACAAATATATCTGTATTTTTATCCATCAGGGTGAAGAGAAGAATTCTGAGAGTGAATCATTTCCTGGGAGAAAACATAACTAAACCTGTCAGTTAAGGATTTCATTTCATATCTTGCTATGACTCAGCCTGTCTATCAGCAAAAGAATTTCTGATTGACTGCATTCTGACATTTTTGCATGTTGTCAGGCATTTGGCTCCTGTTGCTCCTGCTATGACTGAAAGCAGCAATTGGACATTTTACTCAGGAGGAAGCAAAGCTCCTGTTGTTAAGAGTAATGATTTCCCCTTCACTAAAGTTTGGAGCCATTTGTGCACATTCAACATTTTAAATCTATCATGAATTCTATGCAGATCAGGTAGTTAAATGTGTTAGAATGCCAACTGACAAGCAGGTACGTGTTGCCAGCAGTATCTATTAAGGGCAAAAGCAGTTTATTAATCCCACAGCCCTTTTGCTAAAAAGGGATAAACCAGTCAAAGGAAGCCTGGCTTCATTTTTGGAAGTCTGAATGTGTGTATATTCTACCAAGTCATCTTGTTTCAATAGTCCTTTACTGGCAGAAAGGCAGGATATAACTCCAACTATGATTTCAACCATAAAAGCAAAGATCTTCCTCAAATGGTTAGTCAGTATTAATCGTTTTTCAGGCTTCCAAGAGTTGTTTAAGACATTAATTTTATTGTTCGTGCAATCTCCATGCTGAGCAGATTTTCAGGAATTTGGAGAGCAACTTTAAAAAAAAAAAAATTGAGTGAAGTGTTTACAGAATCCTCCAGCTTCTATATGAATAAGATTTCCTCTGATTCCAGTTAATATCTGAACAATGTCATTCTGTACAGCATCATTAAGAAGTAAGCCTCCAAGAGGTCGAAATAATCATAGCCAGGTTTTTATAAAGTTTTAAACTTCTACTCTTACCAGTCCATTTGTGGCCTGAAAGAAGATTATACAGTATCACCATGATATGATTTTGAATAAATTCTTGCTTTTACCTCCCTAGGGTTTTTTTTTTAATTATGGCAATCTTTAGAAAGGGAATTGCCAACATGTTGTGTTGTTCCAAAAATTGGAATCAGCACAATTTTTCTATAGGGGACACACCTATTTCCTGTATGCATGTTCTCTCTAGTTGTATTTTATTTTTATTTGATTTGCTTTGGAGTCTGTCCAGTAATATTTCTCAGTGGGATCTGCTGTTGTCAAAGAGAACCATTCTTATAATCAAAAATACCACTTGAGCCAATCATTCACATAAGTTTGTGTAAACTATTGACATAAACATGTCATTTATTAGTGGAATAACAAATAGTCTTTGAGTATTACCAAAATGTAGGGATTATTATCTCATTTCCCCAATGTATTTGATTGCTGTATAACGTAGCCATGTTACATTTTAAAAATCAATTTGGAGCTTCCTTTGTCAAATGCCAAGAGATTTTGATAATCAATGAAATTACAAGTTCAGTAACAATGCTAACAAATTGATAAACATCACAGCTGTAATTATCAATCTATTTTACTGGAACCAAGTCAATGTTCCCACATGAGGCTTAACTGCATGCAAACATATTCATGCCTGGATGAGGTTTGCAAGAGCTACAATGCAAATTTCCCCATGCAGATGCAGCTCTATACTCAGCATGAAAGATGACCTGATTTGATGTCACAATGTTCATTAGGTAGAGGACAGGAAAAAAAACCCAGAATTTATGGCACAACACTTCACAATTCTGCTTAACCAATCAAGCAGGGATTGTATTAAAGCAAATTAACTAATGCTAGTTTAAAATACTTTTTTTCAAAATTCTATTTTCTCATTTTTCAGGAAACGAGAAAATGTGTTGCCAACACCTGGGCCAAGGATTTGTCTAGTGCAGGGCTCTCCAACCTTGGCCACTTTAAGACTTGGGGACTTCAACTCCCAGAATTCCTCAGCCAGCAAAGCTCAGCCAACAAATTCTGAGAGTTGAAGTCCCCAAGTCTTAAAGTGGCCAAGATTGGAAACCCCTGCTCTAGAGAATGAACTTTATTAAGCTGAACACAAACCATTTACAAGGAGACATTAGCCAGATCCAATGATCTTCCTTACAATGGACTAATAGAGTTCTGGTGCTCCAAGTATATACACAAAAATGAGTTATATATACACATGTCTACACTGAAGTTTCCAAACTTTAGTGCTTGGTCACTGGAGTCTCTAGAGCAGGGGTGTCAAACTCGAGTCATCATGACAGTGTCACTGACATATTGCAACTTTTCCCCCCTTCCCTAAACCGGGCATGCCCATGACACATCCGGCCCACAAACCACCAGTTTGACAGCCCTGCTCTAGAGCTACATTGCTAGCACTGAGTCTTCCAGGCTAAAACTCTTAAGCCATCCAAGCTATTTTAGTAATATTTACAGCCAAAATATTTATAGCCAAAAAACTTAAAGTCCCAAGGACTAAAACCTTACTTTTTGGAAGGGAGTAGAAAAGTTAAAAATTTCAGGGTACACAAGCAATTTAAAACATTAAGAATTGACTTCTCTGCACTTTGAATATGGTCACTTTAATCTTTTTAGTGAAACCCAAAGCTTATTTTTAATAAATAGCCCCATGTGAAGCAGATAGTGTGACAATTACCTGCATACAAGTTATCCTATGTGTTAATTAATGCTTCCTTCTGTGCTAAAAAAAAAAAAAAAGAACACATATTCATAAACTAGCAGCAATAACCTGGAACACAACATAGAAAATTACATCTATGGCCAGTCTGACAAGCCAGATTATTTTATTATAATACAAGTTCAAATTCAAGTTAATTATAATTCCAAGTTCAGCAGGAGTCCATGACTGAAAAAGTAGTACAAGTCAATTTTTCCCTTAGCCTCATCAATATTTTAACATTTGCTGTTAATGAGATGTTTAAAAAGGTAACCGAACCTGGCAGTTCATCTTGATACTGGTGAAATGGCCTATATTAGAATATTAATGATAGATGAACAAACGTCTCTTAGTAAATTACCCACCATCTACTTAGTATGTTTATATGTGCATACTCCTGCACCATCCTTATTAGAATGTATTACTGGCATGGAAAAATTTCCCTGGACTACCACAGGATTTAAATGGAAGCAAGAAATAAATAAAATACAGGTAGTCCTTGATTTAAGAGTTCATTTAGTGACTATTCAAAATTACAACATTGCTGAAAAAAGTGACTTATGACTGTTTTTCACACTTACAACCATTGCAGCATCTGCATGGTCACATGATCAACATCCGAATGCTTGGCAAGTGATTCATATTTATGACAGCTACAAGGTCATGTGGTCACTTTTTGCAACTCTCTGACAAAGCAAAGTCAACAGGGAATCCAGATTCATTTAGCAACCCATATTACTAATCGCAGTGATTCATTTAACCAATGCGGCAAGAATGGTCGTAAAATAAGGCAAAATTCACTTAACAACTGCATCACTTAGCAAAATACATTTTGGGCTCAATTATGGTCATATGCCGAGGACTACCTGTATTAGAAATCATATTCTTCCTATTTTGTAACTTGCCAAGAGAGTAGAGTAGCATCAAAAAGAGAGATCCGATCCTCTATAGATGCTTCTTAAAGTTGTGTTTGAAAAGTAGCCTCCTGAGCTTTGCAGCAATAAAAATAAATACCTCACTCTCCTTGTGAATCATAAATAATCCTGAACCATAATCATGGGGAGCCTGGGAATTCTGCATTCTGAAGCCACCAAGAAAAATGTCTGCAGTACTTGACATTTGTGAAATTATGTGAGGAGCCTAGGAAGCAGATGAACACATTTCTTTGTGAGCTTTCACAGTCATATAGGAGGGCATTAAAGAGCACGTATGGAAGGGCAGAATGTTTATGTTTTTTTTAAAGGAACATTTATTTATTCCAAGTGGCAGTAAAACCAGACTATTTTTGTTGTGAAGTAACTGGTTTTTATATAGACTGGGAAGTGTTTTCCAGCTCCCTTAGAAACTTAATTGTCCCCCCCTCTTTGTTTCTGGATGACCTACTAGGCATCACTGAAAATTTCGAGTTATGGCGAATTGAATAAAACACTGCAACTGAACAAATGAAGCAATTCTCAAAAATTATTCCTCTTATCTTTAATATTTTTGCAATAACTGTATAAAATAATATTAATAGCACTTTTGGAATTTGTACTGATGTTGATATAGTTAATATTGTATGTATTGGTTTATGTCTTGTGATAGATGTTGATGTGTAGTTACTATTGAATTAGATATCTATGCATTAACTTGTGAATATATTATTGATTCCATTAAGCTTACTCAGTAAGAAAAAAGTCTTCTCCATACTAAATAAAGCTGGCTAGGTTCAGCAAGGTTTTCTTCCCAATAATAAGTATAGGAATGTGTCCTTAAGACAAACTTATGGACTCAGAACTTGTTGACTGAATTGAAATACATGAAATATGTCAGAGAAGTGTTGCTGTTTGCAACAAAAGTATGTAGAACATGATGGACAGGGTGAATGTTCATTTGATTTAGAGAGCGGTAAGAGACTGCTAAAAAAACACACAGGAACAATAAACTACTAGACTTTGGAAAATGATTTGCTGAAACAATAAACAATAAATGTAATGTCTCTCTGAAGATTCTGAAAAGATACCCTAAGCTTGGCTCTATTAGAGGTCCCCCCGACTTTTTTTACTAGCTTATCCTGTTCACTGTGGGAAACATGTGTCCCAATATAATGGATAATGCTTTACTCTTTGTAAAAAGTAAGCTCAGGAGAAGATGTCTAGAAGATGAGACTTGGAGTTCTCAACCTTCAGAAACCAGAACTAGATTGTATGTTCTGTTAGTGATATGAAAGCTCTGGATCCCAATGATTCACATTCCATCTTCAAGTTTTAACCATCACTTGAGGTCAGGGCCATGTCATAATTCACCCACAAGCCTACATCAGACCCCAAGAAATAGAGGTTTACATCTAACAATTGTTGTCAATCACCACCCTTGCTTCTCTCCCTTTCACTTCATACACGTGCTTTCTTCAAATGCTGCTATCTTTAACATTCCCAAAAAACTTCTCTTATTATCTCATCATTAATCCCAACTAAAAAAAATATCCACAACACAATTTGTTCTATACATTAACTATCAGTCTTCATTTTTCCTGTTTTCCCCTTTTCATAAGTTCATTTGAATTTTTTTTATTTTAAACAGTTGAGATATCAATACAAATATTACAGCTGAGAGATTTGTGGTGACTTGCAATAATTTCTCAAGATACTTTTTGTTTTATATATTCAATTAATAATTTAATCAATAAGATCATGAATTCTAAATAGGATGGTGATTGCAAATTCCCTGCTTATTTATTGATAGTTTATTTAACAGCCACTACATCGTTTCCTACTTCTTTTTTTTCTTTTATGTAGTCATTCATTTTAGTCTTCAAATTTTTCAAAATAAATAAGATTTTAAAATGTGGCTGTTATTCTTTCAATTCTCAATGATTACAGAAACGTTTCTTTAGTGTTGCAAAATCTGAAAGCCTGCCAGAGTTTCCTCTGCTCTTAGACCAAACTTCATCAAGATGTGCTTCCTTCGAGTTCCTTTCTTACATTTTTCCCTTTCCCAAGACTAAATTGTCATTTTGCCTCCTTTGCATTTTTGCTCCTGTATCATGGTCATTCCTTCTACTTTGACTGACAAAAATGACCTGGCTGGCCAGAAGCCATAATCTTGTATTTTAGTGGGGAGGATCGGCTAAAAATATTTGTTTTTCTTTAGGCAGACGTCTTTGTGGCATTTGACCCTCAGAGTTGTTACAATGAATTAAAAACAGCTTAAATCATTGTCCTAATCCTAATTAAATCATTGTCCTATTTATAACTCATATAGCCTTTCCTATCTGGGGCATCCTTCAGTGTGTAGTCTGCCACCTGCAGAATTCACCAACCAATATAGATATTGCTCAGAATCCTGGAAGTCTTAGTAACTGGAGAGTAAATAGAGTTGAGAAAAGCTGCTACACAGGCATTCCTTGACTTATTGGCCACAACTGAGTCCGAAATTTCCATGGCTAAGCAAGGCAACTGTTAAGTAAGTTTTGCCTCATTTTATGAACTTTCTTGCCACAGTTGTTAAGTGAATCACTGCAGTTGTTAAGTTAGTAATGCTCATCCAGCATGAGAGACTCCTGGCATAGGCCATTAAAAAAAAATCTATCATGCTGCTCAATTTTTCATTCTCTGGTTTTATAGGGCAGGCATTCTACTCCCCCCCCTCCCGCTACAAATCTCGAATCACATGCATTTTTTAAAAATAAAAGGGATAAAATTTCATTAAAAAAAAGTATTTGCTAAATGCCTAGAAATCACTCTAAACAGCATGTGGTTGCAAAAGAAATTCCATTATTATTCCTACAATAAAATTGTGGGAGACAGTCTTCTGATATGTGACGGGAACTGCTTTTATTATCTTCCCAGGATATTGATAAGTTTCACTTAACAAAAGCACCTTGCTGATTGCAATTGCAAAGCCATTGATTTTCCCCCTTTTCTACTCCTCCATTACATTTGTTGCTTTTATGCTGTAAATAGAAATCCCTGTTGTGAAATAGCATTAGAGGGGACAGTGATGATAAAGTCCATTGTTATTGAATGTCTCCTTTTGAAAACTTCAACTGGAAACCAGTGGCACATGCTTGTTACTAAGTAGACTTCTAATCATCTTGCCCATTGAACAGAATCGATATGCCAGACTTTCGTTGTTGAATAAAGGTAAAGTATACTTCCCGTAGCAAAGAACAGAAAAGGGATGTATAATTGCAGGACCATTAACATCATACAATTTCACCAAGAGAATGATCGATTGTATTATGGCTTTGTGCTTGTTGTTCAGTCATACCAAATGAATATTTATCTTTCTTGGATTTGCCAGATAATTTGTGGAGGGAAAGCCCTCAAAATAATAACATCACATTGGGAAACAAAGCTTCTTATTTTGTTTATTTGTTTACTGATAGAATTGGTATAGCTGCCTATCATGTGGAAGTGACTCTGGGTGATGTACAACCATAATAAAAAAATAACAATATAGAACCAGTAATATAAAAACAGCCATTATAAAATATGGACAATTTATTATTAAAGAAAAAAAATTAGCAGAACGTACAAAACACAGAGAGAGGAACTATAGTAACAACACATCATTCACAATATGGGAGCCATCTTAAAAATCACCCTAAAATGTTGACAAGTATGTTTGTGTGTGTATATTGCTGGGGTCTGCTTTTGGACTCTTTGTGCCTTTTACCCTGTCTGCAATAAAACAAGTAATCTATCTGTGTCATGTGTGTGAGCTTCTTCTGCAAGCAGGTTCTTGAATTCAGGATTAAATATTCAGAGAGTTTGACACACAGCAGGTCAATTTTTTCCTTCGGAAAGACATGAATGTTGTGGTGCAGGCAAGGGACCTTCCATCACTTTAGCAAGGAGAAAATGAGACCATCAACTTCAAACTGCACTCCATTTTATTTATGTATCTGCTTTTAAAAGCCCAATAAACTCTGGAAACTTCATGAATCCTTTTCCAAAAGACCTATTGGTTCCAAATTGTTTAATCAAAAGGAGGTAAGAAAGACTGATCAAGGACAGTCCATCAGCCAATGTCCAGGGATGCTAAAGTGCCTCTGAAACTATTATCTGGGTTTGGAGGTAAAAGTGAGATGCTCTACACCAGGGGTCCCCAAACTTCGCAACTTTAAGACTTATGGACTTCAACTCCCAGAATTCTCCAGCCAGCTGCTAGCTGGAGAATTCTGGGAGTTGAAGTCCACAAGTCTTAAAGTTGCCAAATTTGGAGACCTCTGTCTACACATTGTTTCCTGAAGCAGTTATTTATTAGAGCTGCATTGAAGAAATCTCAAGATCCTTTACCTTCCACCTCTTAGCAAATAAACCCACCAATGCCTCTTAGAGAAAGGCCAAGTCTCTCCTCAATTACTTTGAGATTAACCCAAACGTACAGAGCAAAAACGGTACTTCAAAGTTTTAAAGAGCCATTGGAAACCCTGCCTCAAATCACTGCCACAGGGTAGTTAGGCAATCATAGGTTAGGAAGAGAAGCTTTGCATTTTAAGGAGAGTCTTAAGGGTTGATCCAGATGAGAGTCAACATTCAATGTTTGCTTCAAGAAAGCTGAATGTAAGGGAGCATGTGGAATTGGAAGTAGTATGATTTGGTATGTGTAGTCAACTTCCAAGACTTTGGGTATTTTTAAAACATCATAAAATGATTGAAAAAGTGATTCTAAAAATGTCATATCCTACAAATGCTACAACAACATAGCAACAATCTGGTTTCCCAAAGGTATAGCTTTGATCTCTAAGGGAGGATTAGAATTTGCAGTATCCTAATTTCTAGCTGCAGAGAATAAAGAGGATGACTTTGACAAATCCATTATTCATGCAATGAGCAGATAAAGATTGCAGGGGGAGAGAGAAGCTTGGAAACATCTCAGACACCCCGCTCCTGAATTCACATGAAGATAAAAGAGAGAGGAGGAGAACCATATTCAGACATGCAAAATTCTGTTACCATAGCCAACCTTAATAAAAGTAATTTTGCATACACCTGATATCTGTTTCTTGGTCCCGTTTCCTTTGTAGGACTGATACTAGCACAGCTCCTTGGCCGCTACACCAAACAAGCTCCAAGCTTTGGAAAATAACTTTGGACACCAACAGTAATAGTGTCATCCTGAACTGAAAACCAACAAAACTGAATCCTCCACACAATATGCAATTTCAAATAAAGAAATTCTGCAAAATGTAAAAGTCAATGTGACACTGCTTTTGTTAGTTTGAAGTTTTCAGTACAACTCAAACCCATACGATAGAAACATCCATATACAAGATTTCTCACATTATAATGTCCATTCAATTTAGCTAAGAACATCAATTCTGGTTTCCAGCAATCTACTCCAAGGCAGAACCAGATGTTAAAACAACTAAACAGCATTTGTTATCACCAACAGTTCTTAGTTAACACTGCTGAAAAATTTGGGATCCTTGACACTTCCCCTTTAAATGCCTTTGCTGTTTGTTTGTAAGTTTTATTAACACATAACTACTAATCACCAACACAAAACATGCTATAGTGACATAAACACAAACTTTCCAGTGGACCCAAATGCCATGTTTACTTCCTTAAGTTACTGCCAACACTATTAAAGACCCAAAGATTCTGCCACAGTATGTATCAAAGAATCGTTTATGTAATATTTTCCATCATTTGCAGCAGTAGCCCAATGCATTTTACATTGGACAAATTATAACTCTATTAAACAAGGGGAGAAAGCATAATAATATCTGATTTTGGATATGGTAATATTCAAAAACCTGCATTTCAGTTACCCAGAATACTATGCCCACCTTAATAAGAGGAATTATAAAGATTGGCTTTATTATGAGTCAATTGAGCTGGGTTTTACCTTTTAACATATTTCCCATGAATTACATCAAGATCAAGGTTTCTCAAAGATTAAAGAGAAAAAAAATGGACAGTCTATCTATGCTATACTTAACTATGATTTCACTAGTAATAATTAAAAATAATTAGTAGTTATTTTGCCTCCCACATCCCACAAGTTCCCTTCTCACCTGCTTTTCTTCACATACATATAATACACCTTTTTCAGGAATACATTCAGTGTATTTCTTTAAATGTTGAAATTTAAATATCTTAGCAACCAATCCAAATTTGTTCCAATGAAGTCAATCTACAATTAGATGAACAGTGCTATTCTTCAAACAGTGCTTTCTTCAAACAGTGCTTTCTTATATAAGAAAGCTATCCAAATTATTTGCACTTTATGCTTTCATCTAGAAAAGGAGAAATAATGTACTTTAAGCAATGTAGCTGAAATTGTTCAATTTTTTATGATGCTAGATACAATCTAAGTACCCTCAGTGCTTACTTTTTCCATCCTTGAGGAGTCAATCTTTTCTTTTTTTAATGGCTTATTGTACAAGTTCCTTTTATTTAGTCAGGTCCTTATATTAAGAGAAAAAGTAATTATTGAATGGTCCATAAATTATATGCCTTAAAACCTATCTCAGATATACCTACACAAACCTAAAGACAGAACACTAAACATACAAAGTATGTATATTTAGAGGCTAAATATCCATTTCAAGTAGAAAGTTTGTTGACTGTAACTGATAGGTCAGTTGATAAGAAAGAGATAAATACTGCATTAAAATTGAATCACAGCACTTATTTTTACACCTTTAAATCTGTAGTAGCTTCATATTGTAATGTTCAAGTCATTTACATGAATGATTATGAGTCTCGTCCTTAAACAGTTGCCCATTGCCCTAAAGAAAATGTTTATGACCTGAGTGGAATAATTATATTCTCCTATTAAATATCACTCCTTTAGGCCTAGTTATTGTTGAGTGTAAATATCCCACTTTATATGCAAATAAAAAGCACCAAGAGTCAAATAAAAAGTTCTGCACACATCTACTGACAAATTATCTTATTATATTGTGCATTAACAGACAGAGCATCTTGTGGGACAAAATGTTAATAGAGTTCAACAGGAGACTTCAGACTGCCTCGCTTAAATGAAATCCCCACTTTTATTCAAGTACTATACAAATTGTTGGTATATGAAAGTGGTTTAAACCCCACCAAATCAAATAGTTATCAGCTTCCATTGTTTTCGGTGACTTGTCTGCATCACTAACTACACAATATTTTAGGAAGGGAGTAAACTGGCTCTACTATTATTAAAAAGGGGTTCTGCAAATGTTTTATGTCTTTCTCAGCACATGTTATAGATAAGTAGATAAACAAGGTTGGTTGTTTTCTTTAAATAGTCAGCTCTTCTGGATTTTAAAAAAGTGATTGCTTTGGAAAGGAGACCACAGAAATGTTGCCCCAGGGTTCAGTTCATGTAACAACTAATGAATTCAACTACACTGGAAAGACAGGAGTGATTAGGGAGCTGACTAAGAACTAGTCAGTTTCTCGAGATTCCTTAGAAAAAAAATTTCTTCCCAATTGCAAAACAAAGGAATTCCTTCCAGCTATGTATTATGTTGTGGACTGGTATCCAAAGGGACTTTTCAAATCCTAAAAGTGTAAAATCATCTCCTTAAATTAATATTTCTTTCGGAATCAGAAACTTAAATCTTGTCATTTTATGTAACCATTTTCTATCAATCACCAAAATAGTCTGAAGGCAGGTGCTTTCTTAGTATTATGAGAAAACAAAGTATCAGAGTGAATCGTCATAATTATGAGATTTTCAACATCACTTTTTAAAAAATGACAGTATCCAGTTACTGCTTTCTCATTTGAGGTTTTTATTAGTTTTTTTTAAAGTGCTGTTGGGGAAGTTAAACTACTCTTCTAACTATCTGAGCAGCAAGTGCACCAATTATCTTCAAATGGGTTTAGATAGTTGCAGCAAATTGAGGTTTTATCTAAAGCTGCATTTCTAAGATTGCCAAATCATAGATGAATCCTGTAAGAAAAATGAACAGAGTGCAAGTGCTATTGGAAAGTGTGTCAAATTGAGTTGCTGATTGATTTGCAGCCTAGCTTGCTTTTCTATGACAAAGCAAGAGAGTTCGTCTTCACTAGATCTGGACATTGCTTGTACTATAACAAGCAATTTGGCAATTTGTGTGGGATTAAATAGTGAAGAAAATGATGCAAGGATTTAAACAGTGACAGTTTCCTTACAGTTCTCCACAATACATTTCAAAAACGTCTGACAAATCGTAAATACTATACAGCCATAATGACAGGTTTTCGTTACCACCATCTTTTCTTCATTTTCTGTAAATGTATCCGGGTAGTCCTTACTTAGAAGCCACAACTGAGACTAGTAATTTAGTCATTAAACAAAGCAGTTGCTAAGCGAAATTGTGAATGGGGCTTAGGATCTTACTTCAGTTTTTCGTTGCTTTACAGACCTGTGAAAGTTATAAAAGTGAGGATTTCACAGTGCAAAGAACCAGGACCACCCATTAAGTTGAAGTACAGTAGATTTATTCAAACCTATAAACAAGAATCTGATCAACTACATTTCAACACAAAATTGGTGCCAAATAAGAGTCAAAAAAATTCAGGAGGGGTTGGACTTGGACCATTTGTGGGAACATAAGGACTCTAGGCTAATGATGCATCTAATTCCGCCTCTGAGCTCAGCCTGCTCATCTCCTACAGAACTCGTTGTAAAATTACAATTTCAACACTGTTGTAACTATGTGTCATGCCTCTGGTGGAGACTGACTCTGAGGGAGAGGAGAAACAGCCGACAGGGAGTGGAAGTGTGGCTCCGCAGGTTGTGGAGGAGGCTGGGGAAGGACAGAGGCTGGCTGGGCAGTCAGAGGGGGACCCAGGCCCATCCCTTCTCCATCCTAGGGCACGCAGGGAGGAGAGGATAAGGGAGAGATATGGTTAACTTGGGAGGAGAGGACCTTGATCCTCTTCATGGGCTGCAGCTGTGACAATTGGATAAGAGGACAGACATGCGTACTGGTGAGTGCTGGAAACAAAGTGTGGAAATATCTCTAGTTTATGGTTCCTCTCTGAGTTTTGGCATCCTTCCCAGTGTGTGTTCTGTTATCTGTGGACGTCCTCCAGCCCTTATCTTTCCTAGTTTGTGTTGTTTTTTACTCTTTATAACTTCAACAACATTTTCCTCCTTCTGGTAACTGCTCGTGTGGGAGTTTTTTGTCTCCAATCAAGGATATTTGGAGCTTGGAAGCAAAGTGGAGGAATAAAAGGTGATTCACCTGTTTTTTGGGACTGTTTATTTTGTATCCCACCCTAGGTCATCACACTGTGAAACAAGGCAATTGGTAAATGAGGACTACCTATAAATCAGGCCTGTCAACTGGCAGCCCATGGGCCAGATGCATCACATGCAGGCCAAGCTCATCCCATCTCCACAAAGGCAAAAAACATTACGATGCTATAAACCAATAGGCATGTGACTTAAGAACTAAAGGGTTTAGTTTTGGTTTGCTTTGGTTGTTGTTTTTTGCTGCTACTGTCCATTTTCATCAGAAATCAGCTGGCCTGCTGTTTACCATCTATTAGCTTTAGATGTAGTTTAGCCAGATGAACTAGTGATTATTTGGAAGAAGGAAAACACTTTGAAGATTTCAAAGTTGTGGTGTGGAAAAGGTGTTCATGTGTATTTGAATATATTCACAAAATGGCTCAGATGTACTCAGTAGATGGATAATTGTAAATCTCAATTGTATTCACATGTGTGAGATGTTTACAAGTGCCTTCTCTATCTCTAATAAGACAATTGCATGACCCATCTCTTTTGTGTATCAACACAAATAGTATTTTTTTTCAGAATCTAAGGTTCCGATATGTACAGGGGTCCTATTAATATACGCATTTTTCTCCTTCACAAATTTTATTCAGGCATCCATGGTATAAATGCTTCCCAAGAGATCCTGTTAGGGTAAAAGTGAAGAATTCTGCTCTCAAGTTTCAACTTACTATCTCCAATCTCCACTTACTCCAGTAGTAAAAGTAGGGAAAGGCAAATTAAATGAACAATGAAAACAACCGTCTAGATGATAAAATGCTATTAGATGGTCCCCTTGTGAAATGTGGCATGTGTAGTGGAAAGAAGATCATTTTTTTAAAAAAAAGTTGTCTTTAGCAATCAATTTATCTCTAAGGTCTTTGGGGTGGAAATATCTTTATTCTCTCATTAACAGTCCCTGATAGACAGGGAGCTGACTCTCCACTTTTTGAGATAATGGAAGAATGTGCAGGTGTTATAACCTTAGGCGTTTTGTTTTGTTTTTTTAACTCCCAAACTGACATCCTATTTTCCCTGGAACAGAGAACACTTCAGCAAAAATGATTATATGGAATATTAAAAAGAGCATCTTCCTCATACCTGCCAACTTATACTCTAAAAGAAAAAAGAAAACAGTTTGAGTTAGGAATGGCCCATGGCATGATGATTCAAAACATTCCAGCTATAGCATTCCTTCTCTGAAGAAGCATGATTGGCCCTTAAACTGTCAATCTCTTGATGGTAATTGGTTGACTTATAGCTGTGGAATTCATCCTGGCATTTATCATTTTCGATGCTATGACTGAATATTTCATTTGTTTTGCATTAATCGTTTTAATTGCGTTGTGCATTCTCTTGGCTTCTTTAGGAAGAAAGTATGATCATGAAATAAGCATTATCAGACTGCCCCTCTGCAAAAGATTGTTTTGCAGATTGTACAATTGTTTTCATGTTGTCATTGTGCATATTAACATATCACATAGTTCACTAAGAATATTAGAGTGCACAATCAGCCCTGTACTCCTTATAGTTCTAAATGTTTTTATACCGAATACGTTCACATCCAGTGATTTTGCTTTGGCTGAATAATTGAGAACGTGTATATTCCATGTATCAAATATTTATAATACATAAAACAGATGGGAAATAAAACAGCATTTTTACAATTTATCTATAATTTCTTAATTACTGTATATGCTGCTGCTTCTCCTCCTCCTCCTCCTTTTCCTCCTCCATCTTCATCTTTATCATCTTCTCTTTACATAAGAATCACCTATTTAAGCAGATCCCATGCTATAATTCTTGGTTTCAAGTTGTGCAGACACAACAGAAAATTTCACTCCTAACTTTTGGAGAGCAAAGAGAATTCATATTTCTAATTTCTTCCTAGAATATTTTTCCAGGTGCTGATAAGCTTTATTAAGTTAATTTCAATTTTCACTTAAAAGCAGTAAGCATCTTTTGTCCGGAAAGATCATTTTGTGATATCTTATATTAGTGAAAAAGTGAAAAAGTAAACACCTTTCAACCAACTTCGGAATAGAAGGGTACACATGTGTATTAATCTTATCTGAATATTACCTAGTCTACAACTAACTTTTTAGGCTGACGTCTATGAAGCTATTCTTTCGACTCAGATGAGAAACATAAGAGCATGGTTTCATTGCCTCGTTTCCTTTTGCAACCCAAAACATTTTTAAAATGTGTATATAATCTTGGAAAGGAATGCTTCTAGAATTGTTCAGATCTTCTGTTAAAACACATGTTGGTTTTGCTTTTGCTCTAAATGTAATAGATGTTGGATATGCCATCTTAAAGCGTTTCTTTCATTGTATAGGACAGAGGAAAGATTACCCAGTGTTCTAATTTCAATCTCTATTTTGATGCTGCCATATGCATGACAGGATCAATGCAGAACTAAGTAATGGGCCCTCCCCTTGGAAATGTCCATGTTAATTACCCACAGTATTGCTTCCAGTAGCTCTAAGAAGTTCTGGTCCTTTTTGACATATTGCTAGACATATACAATTAATATAAATTCTTACTTGATGTTAATGACTCTCCCCAGTGGTGGGATTCAATTTTTTTTACTACCAGTTCTGTGGGCATGGCTTGGTGGGCATGGCAGGGGAAGGATACTGTAAAATCTCCAGTCAGAGATGGTATTTGCCGGTTCTCCAAACTACTCAAAATTTCCGCTACCGGTTCTCCAGAACTGGTCAGAACCTGCTGAATACCACCTCTGACTCTCCCTCTGTTTTTTGGCCTGCCTTTCTGTCCTATTTTGCCAGTTCATTATTTTTAATGAAAATAATAAAGATACAACAGGTTCCAATTTTTACTACAGTAGCTGAACTGATTGACATGCGTGCTTGCTATGATTCAGATACAAGGGATTGATTGAAGTCTGTTGGATGCAAAGTCAACTGGAAATTTCCCATAGTATCCAATAATACCTAACCATTGATATCTATGAATTCCATCTGAATAATTACCTAATCCATATAAACCATTCTTCTAGTTCTGCCTTCACCAAACTGACAGTCTTGAATACTGTCATGGGCATAATTTGGGCCCATAAATAAAGTAGAAGCCAAAAACATCCAGATCATGTTCAGATTTCATCCTAACATTTGCCTTGACTTTAGGAGCATACCTCATTATCTTTTTTCAGAGCACTTAAATTTTGCTTGCTCCTATCTATCTATCTATCTATCTATCTATCTATCTATCTATCTATCTATCTATCTATCTATCTATCTTCTAGCTATCATCTAGCTAGCTATCCTCAAGCTAACTATCATCTAATTATCATTTGTCTGTCTGTTTGTATATCATCTATTGGCCTGCTTAGATATCATTATGAATATCCTGAAATGTCAAAGATTTGTTTTAAAAATACATTGAAACAAGGATAGCTGTCATGCCCCTGTCAGAATCTGATTCGGAGGAGGAGGTCGAATAGCTGACAGGGAGTGGGAGTGTGGCTCCATTGGTTGTGGAAGAAACTGGGGAAGGTCAAAGTCCGGCTGGGCAGAGGAGGGAAGAGGTAGAACAAGGGAGAGGGAATTCAGAGGAAGACCCAGGCCCAACCCCTCTTCATCCTAGGACACACAGGGAGGAATGGAGAAGGGAGCAACATGAGTTGTGTGGCTTATGGGGGATGAAAGGGCCCTGATTCCCTTCATTAGCTGCAGCTGGGAAAACAGTGTTTAAAAAGGGAAGCTGTGCACAGTAAACAGTTGGGAGCAAATTGTGAATTTATCTTGTATCTTTGGGCTTATTGTATTTGTTTTCCTGGCATCTTCCCAATTGTGTGAGTTTTGCTGTGCTTTCAAGTCTGCAATTCCTTCTCCTGCCCTGTCAAGTTAATTACTGCACTTGGTTTGTTTGGATTTTTAGTTACAGTTTGTATGTACCTTGTTTTGGACTGAATTTTCTCCAGTTAAAGGCTGTTTCTGGGAGAATTTTTCTCCAGCCAAAGGTAACCTGGACATTGGGGGAAAAGTTGGAGATAACAAAAAGAACTCTTATTGCTTATTTGACTGTGTTGCCTTTGTGCCATGCCCCGAGTCGTCACAGTAGCATGGAGTGAATCATGCCTTTTGGATTCAGAGAAGATATCATAACGGCATCACAAACATGTGTTCATTTGTTACACTAGCTTTATATTTTAAACGTACAGCTTTTAAAAGTACAGTTACAATAAAAGGAGAAAACTTCATAGAAAACTTAAATTAAAACAATATTTACCTTTCATGTCATCATTTTTAATGGATCTAACTTATTCATTTCATCCTTGATATCTATACTTTATGGAAAAACAGATAGCTAGGGGCAAAATATGTAAAGAGAGTGCTCATACAAATTTGCCAGTGTTATGTAGTGGTTCAGATGCTGGCCTAGAAACCAGGACACTGTGAGTTCTAGTCCCGCTTTAGGCATGAAAGTCAGCTGGCTGTCAGTCAGTCATTCTCTCTCAGCCCAACCCACCTCATCACACTATTGTGTGGAAAATAGAAGGAAGGAATATTCGGTATGTTTCCACCTCAAATTATTTATAAAAATAATAAAAGTGTGATAAAAACAATACAATAAATGATTTTTTTAAATCTAGAAACATGACACTCACCTATCACATTGACAAAGCTGATGACAAACAAAAGTAAAATACATGAAAGTAAATTATTCCTAGACCTGATCCTGGGCAGGTAGAGAGGGTTCCCCACCCACCCCGCAAGTAAAATAACATGATATGCAAAATAGATTTTATTGTGACATGACCAAAGAGACTTAATTCAGAAGATCAATAAGTACTCATCTTAGAATGTTTCCACTCTAAAAAAAATTGCATAGAAATTGCATTGTTAGCCAAAATCATATATTTAGAAGTTATGTTAAAGACAGTTGCCTCTTTTCTTTTTTCTTCTTTTTTCTTCCTTCCTTCCACCTTCCCTCCTCTTTCTTTCTTTCTTTCTTTCTTTCTTTCTTTCTTTCTTTCTTTCTTCTTTCTTTCTTTCTTTCTTTCTTTCTTTCTTTCTTTCTTTCTTTCCAAATTGCCTGCAAACGTATGAATATTACACAATGCAATGGGATTCAGATTTGGCGACTCGTGCTGAAAATCTTCCAAGCACAGAGTCTTAGTCAACAGAATGAGTAATCCTGGAACTATACAATCTGGCACTGTGGTGGTAAAACCAGTGCTGAGAAAAGAGGCATATAAACAGACATTTCCTATACATTATTTGATTTATTTAAGTGTTAGTCCTAACGTATGATCACAACAACATGTCCTTCCATAGGACCATTGGGATTCATCTTTTGCAAGGATTACATTAATTGCATTCCTTTGGAACTGCAGTAAAAGAGAAGATACAATTGTGAATGAAAACAGAAAAGAAATGTTAGTCTGGTAGCTGTACTCCTTTTTTAAAACTCAACTGTAGATAATAAATAATATCGATTACAAAAACTATAATAAACTGTAATATCCATTCCTTCTTTCCAAATAGAGGATTAGTGCCATGTCTTTTTCCAAGAGGCTGATTTCATTGCTTTTGATAGAGAAAGAAGCCATCTATACAAATGTATACTTCATGCCTTTTTCTACTCTCCTATCTATAGCCAAGAACAAAATATTGCAATAAAAAGCAGCCCTTAATTATTATTCTGCTTCAAGAGAACACCCATCCATGATTTATTTCAATAATGGTGAAATATTTTGTTCAAAGGAATTTTAATTTGCACTAGATTCTATTAAGTGTAATGAATTTCACCAGTGTATCTTTAGAATAGTGTTTCAAATCTACTATGGGGCTGATGTAAACACATTTAACTGATGAACAGTAATAATGAGATGCCTCCTTATAATGTACAGGACTTGATTAAGCCAACTATAAAACTACTATTGCTGTGTATTTTAATTAGGAAGTCTAAATTGTTTTTTTTTCTTTTTTCTCAAACCTGAATAAATCATCTCACAACTCTTGGAACATTTTTAGCTTAATGGGCTTGAGTAGCATGGCAGAACTTCTCCAGGTTTACTGATTTCTCTTCTACAATATACTTCCCTGGATAGCCAGATGTGTGGATTAACACTATAAGAGGCAAACAAATTGACAGGGAGAAAAAAGGGAGGGGATCCTTCTGATACTATTTGGGGTCCATATTGCTTCAATTTCAATCTTTTTCCTTCTGTCCCAAAGGTTCTTTTTCAAAAGGCAACCAGACTTTCTTTTTTTGCTTGAAGATATTTTACTTCTCATCCTAGAAGCTTCTTCAGTTCTGAATGAATGGTGGAGAATGGAAGGATTTATACTCCTTGCAGTCATCTGGTTGTTAATACTCCTTCTGAGAGTTATTGAGGCCACTTGGAAGTTTATTTGTGCCTCAGAGTCATCTGAATAATGAAAATGGTTGTGGAACCTTATTGGAACTGCTGAAAAGACTGTTGTAAACAGGAAATAGGTGTCGTATTCTTCCCCTGTTGAGAGAGGGCTGTTCAGTTTTAACATAGATGGCCTCTTTCAGCCCTCTTTCAAACTAGCGGTCCCCTCTGTCCAGAATGTGGACTTTGCTGTATTCAAAAGAGTAACCTTTGTCTTTCAAATGCAGATGGACTGCTGAATCTTGTTGTGCCATGCATTGTGAAGTGGTTTTTTTTACCCTTAGGGGTCAACAACACTTCTTGTCAAGTGATTCGCTCACCCTGTTTGAGGATATGAAAGAATGAATGTGCAGATTGCACATACACACATACACATTCTAAAACAGTCTTTTCTGGCATCTTTCTTGATTATATTTTCTCATTTTTATCCTGAAGACATCTGGTAGCATGTATTGAATGTGGCAATGTTATTTTCAGTAGAAAAACAATCTGACAGTTTCTTAGCAGGAGACAGATTTTTTTCCCTTCTTTCAAACATGTTTCTAGAATAACAGCCTTAAGTATTTCCACTGACAGATTACATTTTCTATTTTCTGTACTTGCTAGTAGACTGGAAGCATATTATGATTATGATTGTGTGTGTTTGTGTGGGGAATCCGCTTATCACACATTGGTGTGGTTATTTGGCTGTATTTTTATTTCTTTCAAGGCATGCATACCCCATGATCATTATAAGAAATGCTGATTAGGCAAAAAAAAAGTGTGAAGGGGTTGCAAACTTTTGCTGTCTTTGCTCTATCTATTCCAACAGCTGTCTTAGGCTAGTTTTCCATTTAATTCCTTGTCTTATTTCTTAAACACAAAATCTAATTTTCTGGGAAGTCCTAGATCAGTTTGTCATTGCAACAAGGTCTTGTGGTTCATGCAGTTAAATCTGCTGAGCAGTCACCAGACTCTTTAATGTAAATCTTGAGGATTTTAATCATGCTCATGACTTCATTCTCTTTTAATTTTCTCCACTTTGCAAAATTGCAATGATTTCACATGTAAGACCTCATAAGACCTCATATACATAATCATAAGACTTTCTCATTACCCTTCTCATCTTTCCTATTACCTTCTCCTATTGGTGTCTATGAATATCACTTTGTTGTTTGTATATACACGAGAGCTTAGGCAGTGGAGACAAATTTCTTGTGTGTCCAATCACATTTGGCCAATAAAAAATATTCTATAAGTAGAAATAGAAAATAAAAAAGTGAATTTTAAGCCACTCTAGTGGATAAGTATCAAATAACATCACTTGAGAAGTAGAAGAAGGCAGGCTAGTTGGCTACCTACTCCAACAAAATTCAGTTGTGCAAATGTCTTATAAAACACTCTCTTTGGAAACTCTTTGGTTTAAGAGTTCATGTCAGCAAATCTCTCATTCTCTTATTCCAGACAATAAGAATTACCTCTCACACTAACCTGGATAGCTTCATGGTATGGATTTCTATCTGAAAGGCTAATGCAAAGGCAAAGAAATCAGTCCATTTCTTTCACACAGAAAAAGGCCTGTTTTAAGATTCTTCCAACTTCTTCAAGAGCATATTTCTCCTTTTTCTCCCCACTAGATCAAACTAATTTTTGAAAAGGAAACAAATCAAGCACACAAACAATATTAAGAGAACTGAAATTGTACTTCAGGTTGTTCTTGTCCATAACTTGAACTGCCTTTCTTTTTTCAGACAGTTAAAAAAAATAGCATGGTTCACATGAGAAAAAATAGACTGAACTCTCAAGAATTTACAAGCTTTCCTCTGATGGGGCAATTGTGAGAAATGAAGAGAGCAGTGTGTTCTTATCAAGGAGATGAATAAGTAGGAAATGCATGACACCTTTCAAGAAAACTTTGTTTACTTCACCAGTATACAATGTAATTGGGGAGATCAACCACTATCATCTCTGGATCTAAATGCCAAGGATTTTGAGAGGTCTTTAAAGTGAAAATTGCTCTAAAGAGGACCCCAGTGTCATTCAGAAAGCACTTTGAAATACTTCTCTTTCACTTCAAAAAATTTACCTCCTCTTCTTTTATGCCTCCAGTTAAGAATTACAATTCAGTACATTTCAAATGAAGCTTTAAATAATACTGAACAGTACAAGCAGCTAAGTTATGAATTACTAAATAATCTTTGTTCATAATTACTTCAACTACTTCATAAATTCTGTCAGAGGTTGAGCATTGGAAAAATTCCCAGGTTCACAACACTCCAGTATCAGTATCTGCATAAGATTCACCTGCTCCACTATCTGATTCAGGTCTAAGATTTTCCTGAACACTTTGCACTTTTCAGTTTGCAGCCAGGAGCAGCATTTCTGGAAATTTTTATTTAAGAACTGGAGATTCCATTGAAAATGGCAGCCCTGAAAATTTCATCTCTTTCCTTTTTCCAATTAGGGGCTGGGAAAGATTTTTTTGGGAAATTAAAGGCATAATTAAAATAGGCAGAGGTATAACATTCCTATCGGAAGGAAGGAGTGCCACCATTATTTGTTGGTTTGCTGCCATTTTTTTCTCTCAGCAATTTTGAGGGACTACAAAGTGCAACTATAATTTTGAGTTATGGCTCCTTTCATACCCCAAATCCTATCACTTGACATAAACTGGCAAATAAATGTTCAATATCTGTTTGTTCTCTCATTAAATTTCCTTTATTTGGTATTTCTTTAACTTTCTCATCTTTTATTTTATTTTATTTATTATTTATTTGTCAATTGCTTACAAGATAATAGGTATAAGTAAACATAGTTATGAATACATAAGAAAAATAAAATGTAAAAGAAACAATAGACAGGGACAGTAGGCACATTGGTGCGCTTATGCACGCCCCCTACAGATCTTTTAGGAAAGGGGTGAGGTCAATAGTAGACAGTCTAAAGTTAAAGTTTTTGGGGTTTGGGGAAGAAACCACAGAGTCAGGTAGAGTATTCCAGACATTGACTACTCTGTTGCTGAAGTTATATTTCCTGCAATCAAAGTTTAGTTCTATTAACCTTGAGTTTGTATCTATTGTTTGCTCTTGTGTTGTTCTGGTTGAAGCTGAAGTATTCATTGACAGGTAGGACATTGCAATGTATGATTTTATATACTATACTTAGATCTGATCCAAGGCGGCGTAGTTCTAGGTTTTCTAGGTCTAGAATTTCGAGTCTGGTGACATAAGGTATTCTGCAATGAGTAGAGGAGTGAAGAACTCTTCTTGTAAAATATTTCTGGACTTTCTCAACTGTGTTAATATCAGATACGTAATGTGGGTTCCAAACTGATGAGCTGTATTCGAGTATTGGTCTAGCAAATGTTTTGTATGCTCTAGTTATTAGTGTAATATTACCAGAGAAAAAGCTATGTAAGATTAGGTTAACAACTCTTAACACCTTTTTGGCTACGTAGTTACAGTGGGTTCTAGCTCATAGGTCATTAGAGATGAGTACTCCAAGATCTTTGACAGAATTTGGATCATCAACAAGGTCTTGACTTTTCTTTGACTATTCAGCTTGTATTTTATTTTCTGATTTTTTTGCCAATATGTAAGGCAGAGCATTTATTTGTTGAGATTTGAAGTTGCCATTTGTTTGACCATTCTGATACATAGTCAAGGTCTTTTTGAAGGGTAGCAGTATTGTCTGTGGTGTTGAATAGCTTTACATCATTCAGCGAAGAGAACACAGTTGCTCTTAATATGGTCAGAGAGGTCATTTATGTAGAGTATGAAGAGAGTTGGTTCTAGAACACTGCCTTGTGGGACACCACTATTGACAGGTACAGAATTTGATAGGACACTCCCAATTTTGACCATTTGTTGTCTGTTTGACAGGAATGCTTCTATCCAGTTATGCAGGTATCCAGAGATACCATAAGATTTTAGTTTTAGGAGTAGTTTGTCGTGTACCACTGAATCAAAGGCTTTACAGAAGTCTATGTAGATTGCGTCTATTGCTTTGCCCTGATCGAGTTGTGTAGTCCACATGTTTTTGCAATGTAAGAGTTGCAGATTACATGATAGTTTTTTCCTAAAACCAAATTGTTTATTAGAGAGTAGGTTGTTTGTTTCTAAGTGGAGGATGATGGATTGGTTAATAATTGATTCCATGACTTTACAGGTGACACAGCATAAAGAGATTGATCTGTAATTTTCAACTAGGCTGGAGTCTCCCTTTTTGAAGATGGGGTTGACCGTGGCTTGTGACCATAGTTTTGGCAAGGAGCTGGTCCTGAAAGATTTTTCAAAGATTATGCTTAGAGGTTCTGCTATGGCAGTAGATAGCTTTTTTAAGAAGTATGCACATATTCTGTCCGGTCCAATAGATAGAGATGGTTTTAGATTGCGTAGTCAATCTTGTCAATGTACAATAGATCCTTGAGAAGTGAGTTGGAGTCATCTCACAAGATGTTTTCCACCACTATTGACAAAGTGCCTGTTGTTGAGATGAGGAGCACAACTTACTTTGGGGAGGTGATTTGAATGGCCCCTTAGTCTTTTTATACCTTCTATTGCACAAGAACATCCTCCGGCATTTGCAGTTGTCAGATCAGGGGAGCAAACTAGGAGAAAGAAACTCACATGACTGCTTTCTTCCCTCTTAAAAGGTCTTCGCAAAACGGTTTCCAAACGGTGCTTTGTTCTCAAGCTCTCCAAGACTTGCAAAGCCCAACTATATAAAGTGAACATTTGTTTTTTTCCTCTCTCTCTTTCTTCTTCTTCTTTTACTATAGGATGTTCACTATTTTAACCAGAAAATAGGTGAAAATTTCCATGCTGAGGGCAACACACTGATGCAGTAGCTTAATGATATTGCAAGTGCTGGCTAGAAAAGGTCTGCATTCCAGCAGTTCGAGCCCGGCTCTGTGAGACAGAATGAGCTCCTGCTGTTCGCTCTTCAGCTCCTGCCCACCCAGCAGTTTGAAAGCATGCAATATTGCAAGTAGTTAAATGGGTACCACTTTGGTGGGAATATACCTAACTGCACTTGTGTGTGCAGAGAACAGAACCTGGCTAAATGCAAGGCAATGCAACATGAGATGAGGTGAGACAACCTGGTAGAGGAACCTGGAAGTGCCAGCAACTCGAACACCACTAGTCAATTGGCGTAAGCTATTTTACCCCCTGTGGTATACTAAGGATAGGCACACAAGTAAGCTGTCAGGACTCCATTGTATCTAGCGTTTGTAAATTTCCTTAACATTATACTCCATACACTAAATAAATCCATGCTGATCTACTGGCAAAGGAGGACCTCTTTGTAGCATCTTCTAGTGCTGTCCTTCTTCTATGATGCCATCTAGCATTTAAAAGCATAAAATGCCTCAGCACAAACAAAATAGTTCCTTACTCTCTTGTGTGTTGCTTAAGTGACATCCAGGTCATTTGCTCACTTATACAAGATGTAAAGTGCCACAATTCAGGATGTTATCTGAAAAATGAATCTCAGTTTTTTAGTCAGCAGCCTCGGATACTTCTAGGCACTAAGTTTATTAATGCACACACTGTCCAGTCCTCATCAAAACATTCTCAGATATTACGTTTTAAAAAGCCCTTATCTTGCAATTCTTTTTCATGACAACGATTTTAATATCTGAATGAGTTTAGAGAGGCAATTTGTAAAGCAGATTATTCTGGTAAAGTGGATGAGAGGAAATTGTCTCTAATTATTTCAGTAAATGAGTTTTATGAGAAACTCAGTAATCAAGAAACTGAGCTGTTATGGAAAACAGCTTAGGGGATGATATTTTTAAAAAATGCAGTCCATAATCAAGCCATTAAAAGATGATATCTTGTGAACAGCGTCATATCCTTAGTGTGGAAGACTATATGTCAGATAAAATAAGAGGGAAAAAAGAAATTTAAGTATGAAACAAATATATGTATCATTTAAATTATCAGGCTCATTTTTCTGGGTATTGAAATCAATACGTTTGGAATAAATCAACATGGCTTTTATGCATCTATAATTTTTACACATTTACATTTGCTTTAATTTGTTTTTTAAAACCTAGGCATCTGCTAGGGGGAAGGAATGAGATGTGCATCACGGCACAAAAAAACCCCCATGATTTACATTTTTACAATAGATTTTTGGATGCAAAAATCCAAAAGGATTGGATTTAAGGGTCAATGTCACCACACCTATACTGTCATTTTGGTGTAATCTCAGTCTGCTTGCAGATGCCTATGATTATAAATGTAAATGATACATACAGATAAAATACTGTCTTCCTACACCACAAAATTGCCCATTTTAAGTAAATCAGACACTTTACAACATAAAAAAGAAAAAGCCAAGAATAAAATCTAGTAGTTTTCATTTAAATATGTCCATTGGGTATTGCATTTGTAGCCCATTGATATATAAGTTTAGGAGATGCTTGGCACATGGAAATGCTGAGAACATGTTTGAGCACGTTTGGCTCTTTGCTACATGGTTGCTATAATCGTTGTCAGAGTCCCAGCAGAGTCACTCCCAACCAAAAAAATTACGTTACAGAACCTCAGAAATGGTTCTTTTACCTGGTGCAGACTATAGCTTAGATTATCTGCTACCTGTTTCAAATTTGAATTTTGAAAAACCAAAAATAACATAGCATCCAGAAAATAAGATTTCAACTAAACGTTATATGCAATCAAAGTAAGGAACAGATTTGACTTCATGGCAAAACAACCAGATGAACTGTGGTATTTAAAAAAATATCATGGAAACAGCCCCAAACATGTCCCATACCCTAAAAAGAAAAATAAAAGAACAAATACAAGAGGCAAATATAATTACTGGAATTAGCAAAGAACTGAAAGGAAAAACACACACAATAAAGGCACACTAGAGATCTTATTCCTTAATAAATAAAAATTCAGATACCGTTCACTGCATATAAGGAAAAGGATGGGTAAAAATGGAAAAACTAAATGACCAAAAGCAAATCAAAACTAGTTGGAAGGGTTACTGAAGAGTTGTGTGACTAGGATTGTTCTTCAACTACTTAACTAACAGAAATCTGAAGCAGAAAGATATATTGGAAGAAGAAGTAATATCAAGGGTAGAATAATAAAAGCTATTGTTTTTTTTCTATAATTATCCGTGCCTATGAAAGTTGGACAGTTTAGAAAAGCAAATAAAAGATTACTATTTTATATACCTTGGACATAAAAACCCCCCAAAGCAGTAGTTTTTAGACCACATCAAACCAGAAAAATCACTGGAAGCTAAGATTACCAACTTGAGGCTTATTTTGGTCATGCCATAAGTTTCAATTGCTAGAAATGGATAAAGAAACTAGAAAATGAAATCAGCAAAAAGAAAAAAAAAATTCAGTACTATCCAAGAATCTACATAATGGATATAATTGGAATATAGCATTTACAAAACTCTTTTGCAAATTACTTCTTTTAAATATTTTGTTACATTTGAATAGCTTTGTTGCAAGTCCCAAAGAACTAGTGTACAGATCCCTTGATGTATAAATCTAACTCTGTTGTAGAATTGTTTTATGACGGAAATCATTTGTGTACACACTAGGGTAAAAGAAAAATTCATACTCTCAAGTGCTTATAACCACATCTGGTGAATTTATTCATATAATTCATGCACTAGTAAAAGCAGAAAAGCAAAACAAAGGCACAGTTTAGATAAATATGTCCTTGCAATCCAGTTGGCAGATTTTACAAATTTGAGCTGATGTCCAGTGACAGAAATGTAGAGAGCAATTTTATGGTATTAAACACACATGAAAAAACTGTTAAGCATGCTTTATGCATATGCAATACATTTATAAACAGGATCAGGTAGAAATAATATACATTAAATTACATTGAAATAATAAAAACAACATTATGGATTGGTTTTTCTTTTTTTAAAAAAAACACCTTTTTTGTTTGCAGTTATCGTACAACAGTGGAGAACACTAGTCACAGACAGATTCATACTAACTTGTGCTGAAAACATTTGCTCAGAGCCGTGTAGTCACTCCCTTAGTATTCCATTTTCCCAATAAAAAACAAAAAGTTTATGCCAAAGCAGAAAAGAACTGGTTTTCACCTAGTAATTCTTTTTTATGAAATAGTTAGGGCTGACCTTTAAAAACAAGTTGTTTTTATAGATGGTTCAATATTATCTGTACCTATGTCCCTCTAATAAATATCATCACTGTTTTTCTTTCTTAACCTACTTTTATATTCAAGATCAAAGTCTGCAGTTATTCCTTTTGTGCTAAACATGAGACAACTTCCTTCAACAACACAAAAGCAATTAAACTTTTTTCTTCCTAGGACTTTCCCACAAATGCAGGGTCTCCTTTTCAAGGAGTATTGATCCATTGGTTGTGACAAAAATTGACTGACGGCTTGTCAACCAAGCCGTCTTTTGTGTCCTGAGAGAACGACTGCTCCAAATCAGCTAGCCAGACTGTCATGTCTAAGGCAAGATTAGAACTCTTAAATCTCTTGGTTTCTAGCCTGGTACCTTAACCACTAGACCATAAATGTTTTAAGAAGCAGTTGTTGCAGCTAATTAATTAAGAAATATGATGGATATAACCATGCCATGCTAAAAGAAAGATTGGTAATACATCAAATTCATTTGCTATTTTTTAAGAATCTCAAGCTAGGTGACAGCTGCAAACTAAACTTGATCTTGAAAATATGTTGTGATTTCTCAGGCAGTGGTTGGACTAGAAGACGTCAACCCTATGACTGATCTCATGTGTGCTACCCACATGTTTTTCTCATAGAGTTCCTGCAACTTCATTTTTGACTCTGGTCTGGAATAGAATGGAATGGAATGGAGTAGAGTAGAGTAGAGTAGAGTAGAGTAGAGTAGAGTAGAGTAGAGTAGAGTAGAGTAGATAGAATGGAGTGGAGTAGAGTAGAGTGGAGTGGAGTAGAGTAGAGTAGAGTAGAGTAGGATAGGATAGGATAGGATAGGATAGGATAGGATAGAATAGCTTTACTTAGCTAATAGCTTGTGATTAGACAAACAAGGAATTTGTGTTAGGTACAGAAGGTCTCAATGTGTTCAAAATTCTTTGATCTTCTCCCTACATTATAAATATTATTGTTTTAATTGATCAGAAGTTACTTTAACTTGATAAAACATAAAATGGTGAAATTCAGGAAAAGAAGGTTAGCTAGATATTGTTCGGCATGTGACTAACATCAGTACCACATCCCAATTGGGCATTATACATCGCACAGCTGAATGAACTGAACAGTCAGAACTAAAGAAGCTTCTTGGATGAGAAATGAAATGTCTTCAAGGAAAAACAAAGCCAGTTGTCTTTTAAAAGAAGCACCTATGGGACAACCATGGCCTGGATGACTGAGAATCTCTATAGAGGTACAGCTGAATAAAGTACCATCAACTGTTTGGAAAAATAAATGATTATGTAGCTGTTAATCCTAAAGATTAAAAAAAATGGAACCCATGTGCCCATATATTAAACATGGAAGCAATATGCATGCTCCAACTGCATTCAAATATACACTTCCTGACAAAGGAGCAAATCTAATGAAAGAGAGAAATATATTTATTATTACACATGGATTTTCTATAAACTTGGTTCACAACTTACTGCTTCTGCTTCTGATGCCCCACACACTCTAGTTCAAAGTAATCTGTAATAATGTATTTCTTCTAAAAGTTCATATTTATTTGGGGAGGGGGGCTAGAACACAGCCTCTATTAGAATCTATCATATTTAATGTGATACTTTTTCAAGTTTACATAATTTGATTATAAGCCCAAGAATTTTAAAATGTTTAAGAATTCAAGATATGGAATCTTTGGAAAGAGTGCTTTGATAAATCATTATAGGTGTACAGTGGTTTTGAAAATATGATGTAAGTTTAATTCAGGGAAAAGAATAGCATTCTGTTCTACCTAGCATGCGACAAACATCCCATTCAAGCATGAAACAAAGACCAATGAACTAGCTTTCAGACTTTGTAGATCTAACTGGGCACAACTGTTAATGCATCTGGTGATTCTAGCTAGGCTGCCATTGTGAAACTGAGCCATGTCAGTTTCTTCCATATGCCTGGCAGCCAGCTGGTTGTCCAGATGGAGTTCCAGCAAATGTTGATAGCCAGATGACCATTACTACCCTTGGATGATGCATTGAAAAGGTCAAAGGGGCTTCGGTTGCCATTAATAAAAGGAAGACTTCCGCTACAGGGGGCCTATAGCAAGTTGGCCATAAAACATGCAAATAATTTACAAAGCTATTGTTTGCTTCTTTTGTGAAACATCAACAGTAGAATCTGGAAAGATTTATTTACTGCCATAATCATCTGTTTAAACCATCCATTCATTTTATTGTCCAGAGGTAAATTTTCAGCTTAATCCCTGATGTAATATTCAAAATAACAATTTTTATTAAGAGATTTCATAGTGACATTTTCCCTTTCCTATATTTTCTCTCTTATTTCATAAACTTTTAAAATGTGCAAGTGGCCAAATTGGATTTGTAGGGACGGATGGGTATAGAACATTTGCAGAAAAATCTTGTTACAAATGTAGACTGTAGCAAGATTATCTATAGCCATAGCATCCTATGTGAGGGAGGTTGGTTTTTATTCTAATATCAAAACATTTAGCCTTGGTGATAGAAACAGAATTAGGAAACAAAGGTGTTTGTTCATTTGTGTAGAGGTCAATATGTTGTTATTATTATTTCTTACTATTTTTTACATTTCTCATTTATTTTAAATATTTTCTGATAATATTTTTAAGGAAAGAAAACAGAATACTGCATTACAATATTTCCACAGCCTGCATTACAATATTTCCACAGCCTGCTTTGATAAACAGTCTAACTTTAAATTTGTATCATGACAAGAAATAAATATTCACATATAGGACAATACTTAGAAATACAACAATATAGAATTGGCATTAGGG
This sequence comes from Bungarus multicinctus, assembly GCA_023653725.1. Classification (NCBI taxonomy): domain Eukaryota; kingdom Metazoa; phylum Chordata; class Lepidosauria; order Squamata; family Elapidae; genus Bungarus; species Bungarus multicinctus. Next base: position 39,263,654 of record CM042838.1, on the reverse strand, counting down.
AATAGCTCTTTGTCAGTTCAGATTAGATGAATGTAATTGGAACTTCTCTTCCCAAGCACTACCAGCTGACCAGGGTTTTTCATTTCAGCTAAAGATTCTTACCTTCACTTAATACCTGAGTCCTGGTGGCATGCAGTATTGCAGGCTGACTCTGCCCGCATCCAGGAATTCGATTCTGACTGGCCTCAAGGTTGACTCAACCTTCCATCCTTCTAAGGTCAGTAAAATGAGAGCCCAGATTGTTGGACGCAAAATGCTGACATTGTAAAACCTCTCAGAGAGTGCTGTAAAGCACTGTGGAGCAGCACATAAGTCAAAGTGCTATGCTAACACCATGATATCTATATGCAAAATAGTGTCTTGTTTTTGCTCCATCACAGAGATTTTGGCTCCATCAAAGAGTTTCAGTTCAGATATTAAATAATTGCACCTAAGAATAATTTGGTATAAGGAGGGTTAGAAATCAGTTCAGTCCTATCTAACTGTTTTCCTACTCTAGAATTGTGTAATTGGTTGCAAAATAAACATCTCTAGTTTCAAGTTAATTAATTATAAATATTTGCATGGGATAATGGTTCAACTTCAGCAAATGGCATACCATGGCTACAAAAATAAGAAAAGGAATTTTATGTGATTTTACCTACCAACATGCATATTTATTTAGATTGCAATCATTCCAGAGCAGAGGTAGTATTCAGCAAGTTCTGACCAATTCTGGAGAACTGGTAGCAGAAATTTGGAGTAGTTCAGAGAACCGGCAAATACCACCTCTGACTGGAGATTTTATGGAGTATCCTTCTCCTGCCATGCCCACCAAGCCACACCCACAGAACCGATAGTAAAAAAATTTGAATTCCACCACTGTTCCAGGGGCGTGATAAATACTATTTGATTGCCTTTTCTGTTTAGGAATTACTTCATACTAAAGAAGATTAACTGAGATCCCTAAATGTGCAAAAGGTGGAGCGATTATTTGCCCGTAAACACTGTTCACCAGTTCTGGGTGGATTTTGTAGAAGTTTGTTTTTTTTTCCTTTTTGAAATCTGTCTAGGACATGAAGAAAATGCATTTCAGCACTGGAGTTTGGCTGCCAAATTTAAACAAAGCCAAACATGGACAGCATTATCTTTTAATTGTGAAAAGGCCTTTCTTCTGCCAGTGTTTGGTTTATATTAGTTACATACAATAACTAACAGACGGTGAATATAGTAAGAAGGGGGATGTGATATCTGATGACAAGTAAGACAAGTGTCTGAAAAGCAAATCATTTAAGACTTTCCTGTCAAAAAATATCTTCCCCCTTGAGTCACTAACATTTATTTGTTTGCAGATCAGTATCAAACATTGCCCTTCGTTCACTTAAATTATTTAATGTAATTGTACAGCTAAATATTTGCTGTGCCCAGAATGGAGCAAATTAAACCTGGTATGTTTTGTTTCAGGAGCCAAATTCAATAAAACACGATCTCTTGCACAGTAGCTAGACCAAGGTCACAAAGGACATAAAAGATTTTCCTTTAGTTCCAGATGACTTGGGAAAAGCCAATGCTAATTTCCTGTTAACCTCTGCTTCTTTTAATTTGCATTGTCAAACCCAGTTCCCAAAAGTGTGAATATAAGCTGAGTCTAAAGAAATCTACTGTGAATTAGTCTGATCCCATTAGATGGAACTGAGAATTTAAATAAAATAATCTAAACTTATCATGGTTGTTCCAAAAATTCTTGCTCAATGTAAAATGACTTTTTTTTTCTTAGAAGAAAGCCAAATATTGTCGGTTCACCCTCATGTATACTGAATGTAATTGAGTTGCCTAATGCGGCCGTTATTATTGAAGTCTTCTTCATCATATTGGGTTTGTTTATGTCTTTATTATGTACATTTCTTATAAGTCACTCCAATCAACTGACTCTGAATGTTCTACTACATCCCAAATCTCTAATTTAGAATTAAAAGAAAAATACCTACTAAAATCTGAAAATGAACATTCAAGGTGAAAATAAAACCAACTCCTTTTCCTTTGGGGTAGTCACAGCAGCCTTGTCTCAAGACTTAATGAAATAATCAAGACTACCAATTTTCTGAAATGGAGATTATGAAGACATGTTTTTTGGCTATTGTGATAGCAATTGCTATCTAAGAGGACCCATAGAGGACTTGCCCTACTAGGCTTTATCAAGTAAATATTATAGAGAGCATAGGGAATTGTCAAGCCCTTCTAAGGTAGATTATGCTAGGAAATCAAAATCCTGCAGGCCAATATTACTTTTATTATAAGATTACAGCAACAGAATTTTTCAGTTCTGAATACACTTCCCCTCTTCCTCCTTTTATCTTCGGGAGCACTCAGGAAACCTTTTCTCAGATTACATTTCTGCCCCAGACTCTTTTATCTGACCACTGCCTTAGTGGTCTGCCTTCCTCTTGTTTCTCAAAGGCATCCCTTCTGCCCATTACTGAAATGGCCTTGAAGTGCAGCAGGAAGAGCCATCCACAAGACAACAGTCAGAGAAGTGAAGCTTGGGCCTATGGAAAGAAAATACCTTGAGAAAACCTCTCAGACAGGTTACTCTTCGGCAACATAAAGATAAAGAGATTGAGGGAGAAACACATTCAGACTTCCAAGATGCTATTTCTGCAATATTATAATAGAAATAGTTCTGACATGAAAAAAACAGTTACCAGCCCAACTCTACAGATAGTTCAAGGATCTGCCATACTTTATTGTTCTATGTCTCTTGTGTTTAAGTAAGGAGTTCAGACAAATTCCCTGTCTGATTCCTCCTTCCAACTGGGATGGTTGGTCTCCAACAGACAGAGACCTACAGCTTTAGTCAAAGCCTTTCCCCAAACTTGTGCCCGGCTTTACTGCTCACTTAGGCAGATTTACCCAAATGTTTTGTCTGTAAGTTGCTTTCAACCCTTTAGAGTCAAGAATCCCTATGAAATTTATTTTAAAATAAATATTAATGGAATATGTGAGATGGCAGCAGTAGACAACAATCTTCTGAAACCAGAAAAGAGTTGGAACTATTTGTTTATGGAGATTCTCGATCAGAACTAAATAATATTTTTGGATGAGAAGTGAAATATTTTCAAAGGAAAAAAACCAAAAAATTCCACTTGCCTTTTGTAAAAAGCACCTTTGAGTCAGGGTTGAAACTAGTTCTTGGATGAAAGACTACAAGGAAATCCTAGGGAATTTCGGAAAAATAACAGCAAAAGCAAATTGATTCCATAGTGTCAAGAAAACAAAATGAAAAAAAAATCCATTTTTTTCAGTCATTAGGAGTCAAGCTCGCTATGAAGGGTGCTTTATATACATATAGGAATGCAGTTCCATAACCTCTGAAGCTTAGGAAATCTCTCTCTCTCTCTTTCTCTCCCTCCCTCCCTCCTCTTCTCTCCACATGACTGATACTGAACAGTCAGGCAAAGAGCATCTGTGACTCTCCTGGGCATGTCTAAAACATACATTGATGCTACATTCATCATTACGTTTTCATGTCCTCAGATTCAAAATAATATCAATGAATAAAGTGACTGTATGGACCTGTTACAGAATGCAACAATTCCAAATTGATTTGTTCCAGGAGAAGGAACATGTACGGAAGATGTATTTTTGCAAGCTATTCTGTATGAAACTGTTGATGAAGAGAGAATGACTGGAAAGTTCCTCATAGCGACTCGTGCTGATCAATTTTCTAAAATGCAGATTTGGGAGGTTTCCCCCCCACCGCTATCCCTGATTTATATTGAGGAGCATATGGCCATTATTACTGCGAACACCACCAGTGTAGCAGATGTGTTCCAGCACTGGACATTTGCCATTCAATTACCATGACACCATACTCAGCTCCCTCTTGACCTGTACAGGAGTTAAGATTCAGAGCCTTTCCTCATATGAGCAATGCCCCAGACGAATAGTAAGTCCATATCAGGAAAAAAAAGATGCCTTTTGCATGATGATCTTCAGGAAGGTTAACAGCGTTATCCCAGATGGTGGCTTTGCTGGGCAGGAATTGATATTGTCACTATGCCCTTTTCTAGGCATATGTTCCATGTTGTTATAGTATTTGTCATGTTTAAAGCACCTTTTGGGCTTTCATGCTGCTGCAGTGAAATCTGTCTTATATTCTAACCCTTCAGGGTTAAAATAAGACAGCTTTTTGCTAAACCTGCTGTACTTTGGGGTGGGCCCACTCTCAAAACATATATAGTAGCTGTGCTATTTTATGCAACAAATTTAACTATTTGAAATCCTTTTAGCAGTTATGTAGTCTGAGATGTGCCTTTTAGTCTGTGCTGCCATTCATTCTGAAATCAGTTCACTTTCTTTTCTGTCTTCCATTTAAATCAGATTTAGAATTTGATAGGAGAAACCTGCAATTATCATTTTTATATAATGGTTTATTTCAGGGGTGAGATTCTACCAGTTCGCACCTATTCGCTAGAATCGAATACATTCTAAGCAGTTTGAAGAACCGGTTGTTAGAAGAAATTACTGGCCTAATCCTATTAAGGAAAGCAGGAAGGAAACATTCTGGTGTTGCTTACAGAAACTGCCTCTCCGTTAACCCTTATTGCATTCTTGGCAGGACTAGACTTCCTGTCTCAGGAACTTCTCTGGAGGTTTTTTTTCCTTCCTTTGCTGGTACTTTGCTTGTGTAGAGTGACCATTCAAAGTTACAATGGCACTGAAAAAAAGTGACTTATGACCATTTTTCACACTTATAACTGTTGCAGCATCCCCACAGTCATGAGAGGCCAGGCGAGGAGATGCATGCGTCGATGTGAGTGATATTGAGTTGCCACGCCCAGCCAATAACATGACCACCAAGCCACGTCCACCCAGTCACATGACCACCAAGCCACGTCCACCAACTAAGCCACGCCCACAGAACTGGTTGTTTAAAAATTTGAATCCCAACCCTGGTTTATTTTATATGAAAAGTGGATAATTGTGGCTTATACCACAGATGATGATTAAACACAACATGGCATAATGCGACATGTGGCACTGTAGAGAATAATTTTATAGATGAAGGCATGTGACAAAAGTATGGCTTAATCCAAAATAAATTTTAGAAATACCTTTATATGAAATATACGTTAGTTGTTAGTTAAATATATGTTTCTTGTTGATCTTAAATTAATACTGGCTTCATAAACACCCCAGCCCTTAGCATATAATTTCAGATATCTTATTCCACACCCCCACACCCCAAATGTAGTAAAAAGAAAAAAAGAAAGTTAACAAACAAGAATTGAACAGATATCTCGTTTCACGTTCATAATAAAATAAGAGTAATGTCAAAGCTGCACATAGAACTAAAATTTTAACAAAGATTTGCATTCTTCCTCATTTTCCCATTGGGTTCCCCCATGTTTAACACACAATTGAGTTTTTGTATTTTTTTTCTTTTTTGAAATGAAGCCTTGTATTGAAATTCATTGTTCAGGCTAAATGATTGCTCCATCAGAAACCAAGAGCTGCATTTTAAAAAATGAAACTGCACCACTGAATATACAGTACTTTTCAATGACAGAGGCTACTGTCCAAAGTCTGCTACTGAAGGCTTATAATTCTCCTTCCCCTGTTAGAAGCTGGAATAAGTCACAAAGCAAAGACACATTCTTGGATGATGGGTAAGGTGGCCAGTCACCAAATTCTCTCTCTCTCTCTCTCTCTCTCTCCCTCTCCCCCTCTCTCTTTCATATTAACCCTCCAGATTATGGGAGCTCATGGCAAGCTCTGACAATTGTTCTTATTGACTAAAATCTCTAGAAATACCACAAAGCAATTCAAGATAGCATGTCACAATAACTGTCACAATAAACAGGATGACAAAGTAAGACCCAGTCTGGGATATTACCCAGTGAAGATATTACACAATGGGCATTGATTACATTATACAAAATGGCAATAATATACAGAACCAACTTTATGTAGGATTTATTCAGAAGTTGAAAGGGACTTATTAATATTTGCAAAGCGTTGCAATCTCAAACAGCTATAGATGTTGTAGCAATAACAATGCATTGTTAGAGAGCCAGTTTGGGATAGTGGTTCAAATGCTGGCCTAGAAACCAAGAGCTGGTGAATTCTACTTCTGCCATAGGCAGGAAAGGCTTCTTGGTGCCAATCACTCTTAGCCGTACGTATCCACTTCACAGGGCCGTTGTCATGAAGAAAAATTGGAGGAAGGAGCATTAAATAATATTGTTTGACTTATACAAAATAAAGATGGAATATAGGTCTAACAATTGAATCAAAGGGTTTGGAGCCTACTATTATTTATTTTCATTTGATCAACAGTATCAGTTATTACAAAATCTAATATATCTGTTATGGGATGAACTTCTAGATTTACTTCATTGTATGCAGAAAAAATCCTCTCTTCATTCGTGGAAACAGAAAGTCATGCCATACGAGATCATAGTTCTTGCCACACTGAAATAAAAGATGTCTGTCTGTTTAAATCCCCACTCAGATACTGTTATATCTACAGTCCAGTTTTAGAAGCAATAGTTTATGATATCTATTGTCTCTGTCTCAAGTCTACCTCAAAACTGCTTTAATTCCTCTGGAGTTGATTTGGTGAAATAAATGACTACAAGATTTATTTTATAGATTAATCTTATACTATAAGATTAAACTTATGTTTATTCTTATTTCTATTGAATTGTAAACTTTTGACAAAATAAATAAATAAAATAAAATATGACCAAAAATATCCTTTGACAAAGAAGGAAATCCAGAAACTAACTCTGGTTAGTTTTTAAACCAAATTGAGCCATTTTTTATTACATTGCATGGCTGAAGGTTCTAAATATATTTTCTTAGTGTTACACATTTGTCACATAATTATGGCACTAACATATTTTAAGAGGAAGTGAATAAACTCCAGCCTTTTATTGAGGTAATATCCATTTCATTTCAATTGCATAACAATTTATTTGGCAAATGAGGTGGTAAATTATCATTTCTAACTCTAACCTTGAATTGTTCAGTCATTCAGTCATCTATTATTTCCCAAATTCTTTCCTTCATCATCTAGTATTTGGCATACAAATAAACAACCCTACTTTATATTTTACCCTATAATGCATAATTCATGGAAATATCACATAATATTTTGTCCTTTGGAAAGGCAAAATTGCTTGTGATCAAAATGCAGTGATAGCTTTTAAACACAATCGATATGACATGGAAATGTTCTGTCTTGGGTTTATTTGGTTGGCATGTTGTTAAAATGTGCTATTTTATAGATTCAGGCAACAATGTAGGTTGATAACACAAAATTTTTATTCTCATCTCCTGTGGTTTAAAAGCTGCCATTTTCCCAACTAATGACAATTTGGATTAATGGCAATTGCAATAAGGCATTTCCTCAGAAATGTGTTCAGACTCTTTCTTTCTTTCCCGATAGAAATCACTCTTTTTTAGTATTATTACATTTAGAATCAAAGTATAAGATTGATTTATCCACTACTATGGACTAACATATGCATCACATTAAGCTATGGTTTATGGAATAAATCAGAGTGGAATGATTAAGTTCATATGGTCAAATGCATTATATTCTAAATTAGCATAAAATATGACTTTTATGTAACTTTTATTCCCAAAGGAAATGAGTTAAATAATATCTGGACTTTAAAGAAGTTTACTGCTTGGATGTAGGATTGCATGAACTCTGCGAGTGTAAGATGCAAAGATTCAATCCTAATGCTATAATCCAAAATACTGAGTATATTTTACACAGAGGCCTTAAAAGAGGTTACAGGGAGCTCTAGATCCAAGTTTCCTTTATTACTTCCATAATTCAGGCACCTTATTTATTTTTCTGGTAATTTGGTTGATCCAAGGGAGGACTTGCCCATTGCCTTTTCTCCGAATGGTTTGTCCAATTCCTCCTGCCATACCTTCTCTGGCCCATCATCACTCTCTTTCTTTCTCCTTATGTTCCTCTACCCTGTTCTCCCATCTAGTTTACCACCACATCCGTCATTGTTCTCTCAGCTTTTTATACCTACCATTCTTCAATTGCTACGCATACGCCCTGCTGTAGGGAAAAATCTGATTGAGCTATTTTCACTACCCTCTTATTCTCTCACTCCTTTATACTCCCTAGTGCATCCCTTCTCCTTGCCTCCCTTAGTCCTGATACATAAGGCTAGTTAAGGGAGGTTATCCACCATCACTTCTCATATATCCTTCAGCCAAGAGTGTTAGATTCTGCTCTCTGCTCATCATCTTCCTGGATCGCTCAGCAGCATTTACTCTTCCCTTCCTTGCCTCTGACTTCCTCTCCTCTCCTTTTTCTGTCCGACTCTCAACTTCATGGTCCATCTATTCCTTCCAGTCTTTTATCTGAATCACTTAATCACCATTCTTCTACTGTCTTCTCCAGCCTTCTCTGCTCTGCTTTCCCTCTTCTTCTTCATTCAGCTAAAACTGTCTTGACTGTTCAATTTATTTGAATGACACTATTTTCAGACATTATAGGATTGTTTTAAGATTGTGAAAGTTATGTTTAAGAAACAACATGCAAAGCTGAACTTTTTCAAACTAATTTCAACTGATTTAAATCACCTTTCAAAAACTGCTGGTTTTTTTAAACAAGTGGTGTTGGAAAGTAGAGCCTAGGAAACAAATGTGAACTCTTCCATATAAAAATACCTTCCAGCACACAAACATTTTAAAAACAATATCTACTTTCTATAAGAGGGTATTTATAACTGTGCAACTTGTCATGGAACTGGAAAAAGCTGCCCCAGCCAAATTTTATACTGTATTCCCTATTACTAATAAGGAAGTTCTTTCCTTTAGAGCAACAAGGAACAGTTTATTACTTTCTTCATTTGCCAGAATGTCTTCTGAAGATATCCTGGCATATGAAGGACAAGAAGGAGAAGGAAATTTGTAATTGCAACCTTTGGCTGTCCCTGTATGGAGCTATAATCAGATAATGTCCTTGATGTTGCAGGCTTTTGCATTAGCAAGGAGTCTATTTAAACAGCACAGTAATTCCATCAACTAAATAAATCTTTTGAAATGAATACAAATGGATAATCATGACTCCCAGAGGTCAGCTTGCAGAATGTAAAATGTGCAATAAAAAGGGCTGTGCTGTTCTTCTAGAAGACTTGGCTTGATTTCACTCATTAATATTTGAACAACATAAATTCATGCACAACTACATGATTAACAGTAAGAAGCTGTCTCCAAGGCAATAACATCATTCATTGCTTTGTGACCATCTTAACCATGAAGGATATGTGGCAGGCAGATTAACTGGGCCACAACATTGTAGTTATTTTACTCAGATACAAGTCGTACCGAGAAATACTGCTTTGCCAAGCTCAAGTTAGTGAATTATCAATCTCTGATTGATTTATGGTCATCAAATTATAAAAGAATAGGGTCAAATGAAGTCTTGTCTAGCCAGGAATGAATTTCTCCAGTTACTGAGATACTGTATGTAAGATACAATCTGCGGACCCTAAGGTGGCAGATATAATACTGCTGTTCTGCAAGCTGCATTGGTTATTAGCTTGCTTCTAGGTCCAATTCAAATTATTGCCTTTAAAGCACTATATGGCACGTGTCCAGGGTATCTTACCCCATGCAACTAGCCTGTCTTACTCACTCTAACAAAAGCAGCCTGTGGAAATCCTTTTGGCTAAGGAATTCCGGCTGGTGTGATCAAGAAGAAGAACGTTTTCCACTGTGGCCTCTAGTCCTGTGAAATATTCAACCACCAGAAGTGAGAACTGTTCCCATCTTTCTGGAAGAGTATCAAAACTTGGTTTTGCCAGTTGGCTTGGGGCCCTGAGGTAGGTGGTCACTGCTAGAAGTGGTTGTCTTGAGAAGATCTCATCCATGAATCCTCAGTCTCATTGGTTCTTGGTTTAAAAGTTCAGTTGTTTTACATTTATCTTTTTACTGTCTGTAAGCTACTCAGCATCACTTTTTCAGTGACAGGGGCAACATATAAATTTAATAAATAAAAATAAATCAATAACCGCTAGAGAAGTTTCTCACTTGTAGAAGCTTCTTTATTGAGGTTTCTAGAAAGATATCTCTTTTTTGTCACCTCAAACTGAAATAGAATCAGTTGTATGTATCAGAAATTTAATCAAGATGCATCTTTTGCTTTTTAAGAATGTTTTAGTCAGTTTCCATCTGAAAGCTAGTTTAGTCAGAAGTTTTGCTTTATGGCATGGTCCTTTCTTATTTTATTCCCATTCACTAGTTTGGAATTTCATTGTTCTTAAATCAATTAGGTTTTTTAAATGTATCATTATGTACCATCTTAGCTTTCAGAAGGAACATTTATAAAATATTCTAAATAGAAAAAAATAAATATTTCTGAAGCATAGGTGATTAAAAAAGGGAGAAAGAAATGGGAATCTAATGATGAATTCTGTGGTGAATTATGCACAGAATGCTGGGCCTGTCTACCAGTTACAACAAAATTGTGGGGGAATGCACAAGTCTTCAGTTCCACAGAGTTGGTGAAATTATTGGACTTAGGGGACACAGTGATTGAGTCACTGAAGCAGTAAGCATGAGCTTAAATGGACCCCAGAAGATGGTAAAGGACAGGATGGCCTGTCAGAATGTTGTCCATGGGATCACAATGGGCCGGACATGACTTTGCAACTAACAAGGGGACACCAGAGAAGGAAGAAAAGAAAATTGCAGCTGCACTTTACCTGTACCATAGTTACAGCCCATTATTTCTGGTCTAAAAATGACAGCACCACAGAATTAAACAAGGTAATCTTATTATATAAAACCTTAGAATGCAGCTTCAATTTTGGAACTAAGTGCCTTGCATTCACGTTAAGGGGAACAGTCAGGAAACTTTGCAACTGGGCTAACTGAAACTTAGGTGCACTTCAAAAGGCTGTGCTTTTATGAGGCAGGGTCGTGGGTGCTTCATCACTGGAAGTTTTCAAGAAGAGACTGGATAGCTACTTGTCAGAAATAGTATAAGGTCTCCTGCTTGAGCAGGGGATTGGACTAGATGACCTACAAGGTCCCTTCCAACTCTGTTCTTCTGTACACCTGTTTTGGGCAGGACTGCAAATAGCACGCTGTAAGGAACCATCTGAAGTCATTTGTAAATATGATATCACTTATGACCCAATCCTATGAACAGTTCATAAGAATTTACTAATGATACAGTGAAGTAACTGAAAAACACAATTAAAAACTATTATTTTAATGTGCCTTTGATTCGCTGGGCTACCAGCATCAGAAAGTACACAAGGAGGATTGGGGATGGTTTTTGGCTGGAAAGTTAAGAGTTAATCCTAATCTCCCTGGACACTGCAGTTCTGATAAAAAGGATTTTCATGAAGCAAAGGGAAGGGAAGAGAAGAGAAAAGAAGAGAAGGGAAGGGAACGAGGAGAGGGGGGGGGGGAAGTTAGGAATGGGAAGGGAAGGTTGCCCTAAAACTCCATCAGCTAGGATTATTTTGATAAGAATCTGAAAGGGATTGACAATAACTATAAAATTATATTTACTGTAAATAAATAGAAAAGCCTATGGTTGACTGACATATCAATACCCATTAATGCCAGTGTGGGAATGGCAACATTTTCAGTTTAGAATAGTTAACTATTTCCTGAAAAATATGATATTCTTTCTCCTATCCTTGGTGCCTAAAGATGTGATGTGTATAATATAATATTATAATATAATAATGTAATGTAATATAATAATATAATATAGTACATATAATATATTTGTATAATATAATTACCTAAGCAGCCATTTTATTTTATTAACACTTTTAAACTCCCCTGTAATGGAAACTTTCTGATTCGTTTACAATAAAACACACTACAAATGTAAGTTCAATAAAAATATACTATAAAACACAAAATAAAAACACCATCTAAACTAGGCAGCTGCAAGGCAAAGCATTCAAAGACTAAAACAATATGATTTAAAATACAATTAAGAGCCAAATAAAAACTGTGGTAAAACTACAGCCTGGAACAAAATGTGGTGCCTGTCCAACCTCTCTGGCAGGGAATTCAATAAAGGGGGTGCCACCACAGCAAAAGTCTCCCCCGTATTCAGTTTTCAGCTAGGATCAGAGCTATGGTCCACTGGCCTTGATATAAACTTCCAAATGGTGTTATTTGTGTGAACATGTCAGAAACAACTTATCCGGGACCCCTTAATCTAAAATGAACAAACTCTGGGTAGAAATGTGCTGTCCCACTCTCCTCACACACATGCATGTACAGTTCAAGAGGTGTTTATTCAAATCCCTCAAACAGATCCTCAGAAAGCACCCCTGTTATACAGGTTCTAATTCTGAGCTCAGCATGGCTAGAGTCACTAGGTAGTCTAGTCCAACAAAGTCCAGGACAGCAGTCAAAGAGGCCAGGATACAGGGAACTGGGCACATTGCTCTAGCAAGTTATCAGGACAGGATTAAGTAGCCAGTGCAGCCCTTCATGAGGGGTGAGGTTGCCTCCTCACGAGTAGTCTAGGTGACCAGCATTGTATTTGTCTCCTTTCTGCCATATATATCAGGAGGAGGTGTGAACTCCACCTGCTCCTTGTTGCTAAGGGTGGCAGCTGCTCTTGGTCTTCTTCTGGAGTCTCCTGGCCAGCTCCCTGCAGCTGCTGCTCACCTTGCTCAGCCTCAGCTTGTTGCTCATCTGATCAACTCATCTGATGCTGCTCCATCAGCCTAGCACTCTTCAAGCCCTCATCCGGGCCATTGCTCAGCCTACTTTCTTCTACCCACTCAAACTGATCCTCCTCCTCCAAACTCACATCTGGAGTGAGGTCCTGAAATGAATCCATGAGAAGAAATTAGATTGAGCTTCTCCAACAGGATGCCTTCTTTCCAAGTGTTACGGTTGTGTGGCCAAAAATGAGAATTCTAGCAAATATAGTCACAGCACATCTGATTGGAATCAGGTTAAGGAAGACTGACCTAGACATGTAGCTCTCAGATGAAAAGTGGAAGTCTCAGAAACGGCAGGATCTGTTACTGAAGACCATAGAGAACGTGTAGTTGCCACACTGAGGTCAATGACTCTTATTCTGGAGTTACTATAATGGGATGGCAAAATTTGGCAAAATTTAATAATGGCAAAATTGGCTTGGCTTTTTACATATTTCTAGTCCATGCAAAATAGTCAACAAAATAGGCATGTGATTCAAAAATAGGATCTGTTTTATATTAGAAAGGCTCTTCCCTTAAGAATTCCTGCCCAGAAACTGAATTGGGTAGATTCTTTGCTGTCACTTCAAGAATTATAGCTCAGAGATTTAAAATGCAAGAATAGACTCTAATTTAAACACTGATCACAGCAATGTCCAAAAAGTCTTTAATAGTTTAGATTAAGATCTGTTGAAATAATTAGCTGCCAACATGATGCAATATGGCTGCCTTCTATCTGTTAATATAGAGGAATCCAGATTAATCAAATGTGAATGATTAGACTTCATTTATACGTTACATTGTAGTTTGCCCATTCACATATGTTCCCAATTGGGTAATAGCAATTAGAATAATTCATCCATCTAGCTATGAATTCTAAAATAAAGAGTTCCTGTTCTGAGGCACCCTTAAGCTCTTATATTTAATTTTTGTATTTTTTAAATCAGAACACCTAACACCAGCTCTAATTTTGGAGTCCATTTCAACAAGATGTGCTTAAATTAATTATGAATTATCCTATTAGGTTCACTGTTTGTCTAGTATTGAATTTTGGTTGGCTTCAGTTAGTATAAATTTTCCTTTTTATGCCCATTTGGAAAATTCATAAATAGTGTATTTAGTTGATGGCATGAGAAAAAGGATTAAGATCCAATTTTCCAGGAATAATATAACAGAGTCATACTAAGTAGAATCATACAGAATCTGTATGATATCATAAACCATATTTGTTAGAAAATACATATACTGAGACATTTTATTATTTCCTGTGCTAAAGAATTAAATATCCTTCCTTTGTTGCCAAAAACTGGCAGTATCTACAACTACATTTATTGACTTCTCGATTTGCACCAGTGGCATTTTCACTTTCAGAGACCCACACAGAATTAGAACCAGTAATTAAATCGTATGAGACCAAATAGCCCACAATTACACTTTATAAATGCTTGTTGGCAAAATCAATTTCATATGCAGATTTTAAAGACCGAATAGAGCAGGGAACTGGAAGTCCTAGTTGGTTTAAACAGTGTGAACCCATTTGGACATCTGTATCTGGAAAAATAAATCAATAGATCTTAGACTATGGCTTACTCAACAGAACCTAACATTTTGAATTCACTGAATCTCATTGCATTCGCACAGAAAAACAAAAAGTAAAGCATTGCTTTATAGAAAACAGAATGAGAATAAATGCTTCATTAAACTACATTGTTATGTTCTGGGAAGAAGTAATTAACGAACACATTGACTTTGGAAGAGGTTTAATAATTTGGGCTGTCCATATTCTTTTGAACTGCAGGCCTGTTTCATAGAAATAAACAGATGCGTTTTCTGTGCCATTCTTACTGCTAAGAGGTTAGTCCTGCAGCATAGGGAAGACAGATTTATGTCTCCAATTACTCAGTGAATTGAAGACATGATGATGCTCGTATCTTATGAATGAGTTGGCCACAGACATTGATTAGGTATTAGAAATGAAATCGGACATTCCTTCTTGAAGTTTTAACACTTTACATGCAGATAAATGTATATGAAAAACTCTTATACAGAGAGAGAGAGGGAGAGAGAGAGAAAGGGGGGGGCTTTTCTAATATTTCATTCATTTCTTTTTTTGTATAATTATAGGCATGAAATCCTACTCAAAATATAATAATCTTTACTAGCTAGTTATTCATCCAATTGAATGAACAACTGAACACATGCACACCATAGAACAGGAGTGTCAAACTGACAGCCCGCGGGCTGGATACGTCATGCACAGGCCACACCCACCCCAACTCCGTGAATGGGAAAAACATCACAAAATATTACATGACTGTAATGTGATGCAGTGAGTTTGATGCCCATACCATAGAGGATAGGATGAAAATGATATAGAGACTATTTCTGAAAACTGTAGAAAAATCTGGGCGGGAAAAATCACTACTACCACCATTCCTGAAAATTTTGTGAACTCCCCTAATGTTGAAATGACCAGAGGACTGAGACACATAACAGAGAAGACAGAATGTTCTGGGGCAAAGAAATCTGGAATTTTTCTTAACAGCATTCTGAGAACCAGAATGTGCTGTATCAGTACCAAGAAAAATACATCATCTCAAATAACATAAGGTAAAAGATTGTGATTTACTCAAAAGATTTTATTTCAAAGATTTGAACAACTTGTCTCCAGAAATGGTGGGTTATCTAACACTGGAGGTTTTTAAGAAGAGATTGGAAAACCTTTGTCTGAAATGGTGTAGGGTTTCTTGCTTAAGCAGGACTAAAAAGACCTCCAAGGTCCCTTCTAGTTCTGGTATTCTTGATAGGGTTGTTAGCCATCTCTCAACTGTTTCCTATGCTGGAAATAAATTTAAACAAAGTTATGTGTCAACTCACTGCTTACTGTATATAGGAAACTCTAAAGTCATTTTGTTCCAGAACTGGCAAATTTGCTCATGAATAATGGGACGAAGAAAATATCATTTGAACCCAATCTTAACTACGTATCATTTGGAAAGAAACAGTATCTGCTTGCATTCTCTACCACAAAATATTGTCTCTTCTTGCTTCCAATTAGTTATGCATTTTAACTAGTATTGCCACCTCAGGCAGCATTACCGAGCCATTACTGTTTTAATTGCAATTACTGCTGTGGCTTACTCAATTTTCCCCGTGCCGATTCTGCAGGTTCCAATTAGAGAATTCAAATGTGTATTCTAATTTCTGGCAGGTCTGCAGAAATAAAGTACACAACATTTACTACATAGTTGCAGCAAACTTTTCAATCTTATTTGGCATCCAGGTAGAGTTTCAGCAGATTCTATATGCCCAGATAATCTATGCATCAGTCTGCATTGAGAACAATGGATTCTCCTCCATATGCATTCACTCTCAAACCCATTCATTTTTACCTCTTCTTTTCAGAGGAAGTCATACGTAAGTGCACCAATGAACTCACCAACGAAATGAGAAGCAGGGTCTAAAAGCCTCTCTCTATGAACCATATAGGGATTCTCCCATTCTCATATGAGCAGATTGCCATAGCTCAATCCCTGGAATTGTACGTATTTGTTCCCATTTCCATCCAAGTGGAAGAAGAAACATGGGCAAAAAAATAAATAAAAAAGAGGGTGGGAGAATACTTCAATATTAGCCAAAAAGAAATTATTACATAGAAGTTCTGATATATTTCAGAAAGTTCCTTTACCAAGGTTACTGCAAAACAATCTGTATAAACAGCTTATACAATCTTAATCATGTAAAAACACCACTGTCTAAAGTAGAGATAAGACCAAAACCACAATACACTCTTTGAAATGACAGGAAAAGAAGTGCATTGTAAAATGAACAATATTTTACTTATTTTGTCTCTAATATACTGAAACAAGAAAAGACGTCAGATAACTTGGAACTATAGAAAAACCAACCATTTGCAAAAATGAAAGATGTTAATTCCTTGGGAGATGAAGGCTGGTATAATTAAATCCATGTTTCAAAACATAACTTGTTAGCTCATTTTTAAAATCTCTTTTGACTTTGCCATATTTTAATTTTTCTTAGCAAACAAAATGAACATTTACAACTTAAATAGAGTTTTAACTTTAATATTAATGAAGGAGGGTTTTTTCCTGGTTGTTTGAAGAAGTATTATTTCTTACAAGAAAACCTACTTAATATATCTGGCTGAGCAGAATAATAAATTTGGGGGAAACTTCTTGTAAGGAATACTGCAAGAAAAAGGTAATATGGAGGAAAAAAAAACCTGCAATTGCTATGACTCATATCAATGGTAAATATTTGAGTAACTTCACTGAGTTCCTAGGAATGAAGCGACTTACTAACAACATCGTTTTTGTTTCTAAAGACTTTTATACCTTAAATTTTCTTCACTCTGGATTCTTAGAATTCTAATAATCTTGGCTGTATAAGCTTTGCTTCGTAGAAGAAGCGATTCTAATCCACTGATTCAATGAGACAGAATATGTCAAAATTGCTTGCAATTACAAGACCACTAATATCAAGACTGGAAGATCTGCAAGAATTTGGAAGACTCATAACATGTCACAAGTTACCAGAAGAAAATATCTATTAGCATTCCTCAATCAAATGAACCTTTCAGTAGTTTAACCCAAGAATGGTTGCTATTGCATGAATTGGAGAGATCTTCTCAGAGTCTATAATGTTGAATATTTAGCAAGAATTCATTGGATGTAGACATTAACTGGGATCGTTCTCCTGTTTTACATTTCATTTAGAAGGGACAATGTCTCAGCTGAAATGGAAATTATTGCCTGCTTTCCTCCCAACCCCCCAAATAAATAACACCCTTGCTCCAGGCATAGAATACAAAGAAAAGTCATATTATACTGTAGTGGAAATATCGTGTTCAGTCTCATGGAGTCATCTGGAAAAAAAAAGATATTTTGCTCCATATGGTATATATATATAAAAACTATTCTAAAAGCTTTTAATTATAATGTGATAACGTGATTGCATCTCTCCAGCTTTTCTTGACATCAACAGATTAGCATCTATATAATGTTTTGACAATGAGAACTGGAGCAAAGGGACAATCTCATTTGGGGTGTATGAATGCATCCAAAAGAATCTGTTCAAAAATATACACAGGGACAGAACTATACACCTTTCCTTTCTTCTTGAAATTCTGAATCACAATGACTTCCCATCTGGTACCACCAATCTGGTCATAAATTAATGAGGGCCCTTGGGTACATCAGATGTATCAACCCCCAGGGTCCTCCTCTGAAGCTCAAAGCATGCTAAAGAAATTGGTTAGAGCATAATGCACTTAAGCTTTTCTTTATTTGAGTTCTCCATCAAGCAAAAAGAGAAGCCCTCCACATATCAGCCTATGATGTTTAACGTAATGATGAACATGTCCTTAACCTTTGGGGGCCTTCTCATAATTTGTACATCTCAACAATATATGGAACTGACCTTACAGTTGAGTAGTGCAGATTGTGTCTCTCTCACATACAGATAAGGAGAGTATGTGTGTGTGTAAAATGCCTGGATAATTGCATGAGCGAGAATTATATGGTGAGATTAAAAAATATTTAAAAACAGAGGTTTTTAATGACCAACTGATGATTCACCTCATCATTCTGGCAGTAAACTAATTCTGTTTGAGCTTTCTAATCAGTTGTAATCACGTTATGCTGACGGTGTAGATTCTTGAAGGCGACTTGGTTCATATATTCTCCTTACCCAGTGGAGATTGCTTAGCCATGTCTCGGATGGGAAAAATGTTAAAAATCTATTTGGGGGGTGTGATTTTTATCAAAGAGGCTATAGAGAAAACTTAGCCAGTGAAATATATGTAGGAAACCCTCTAACTTTTCTATTCCACATTACTGTTCATTTGTCTGCCAAAAATATTCTAGAGCAGTGGTTCTCAATGTGGGCTATATGGCCCCTCCAGGGGGCCATTTCTAGGAGGCCACAATCTTTATATGATACAATTTAGATTAATAAACAGTGCAGATGGTAAAATAGCTTTCCCCCCCTCAGCTAACACTATTAGGGACTGCAAAGGGGGGTCACAGAGGTCAATGAGGTTCAGAAAGGGGTCATGAGCGGGAAAAAAAAGGTTGAGAACCTCTGTTCCAGAGTGCACAGATTGGGGGTGGGGGGGACTAAACTGAATAGGACTGAATGGGAAGAAGTTCAAATTTGGCAACAAATCCTCTAAAACAGATTGATGGGTGCAAGATACAGAAGGAAAGATACCAATTGAAATTATATGTTATAACCAGAGATTGAAATGGATACTTAGGCATCAAAGGAGAAGGATCGCTTAGATAGATTTAGTATTGCTATTGTTATTTTGAAAATTAAATATCTACTTTGCAGGACTGAGTGCTAATTGTTCCATTTAGATTTTTTTAAAAAAACGTAATCAAATGCAGAATTATATCCAATTATTGGATTGTTCGTGCATTTGGCATTTCTATGTTATGAAAATCCTATGTATTTATAAAGCTCAGTAAAATAGGTGTCCAGCTTATAATTAAGGTTAAAGCAGCATCTAGACACTGAAAAAAAATAATATACTTTTTTAAAAAAAAAATCAGTTATCAGCACAGTTCTGTGTTGTTATAAAGGTTTTTTTTTTAAATATATAGGGGGAAAAAGTCCCTGAATATATTTACTGCAAAATGAAAGCCCATGGGCAAATGCTCTTAATGCAAGTATTGCATTCTGCTGGCTATGCCAAGGACAGGTATTTCAACAGAAACCATAAGATAGAGCCCTTTTAATCGCAGGAAAAAAAATCTTTCTATAGAAGAGCCTTGGTAATAAAAATGGGGATCACGTACCCAAGGCCTTGAATAGAAGTGGGCTGAACAGAGTTTACAGTTAACTCTGCCACACATTGTCTACTGTGGAGGAATAAAATGTTTGTCTTGCTATCTCCAGAATAAGAGAGTCTACCATTTTCAAAACTGAATTATGGCAGTGTTTCTTAAATGCAGCAATTTTAAGATGCGTGGACTCCAACTCCCGGAATTCCTTAGCCAGAATCTCTCTAGGCCCAAGTCTATCATGTGGTTTTCTTCTTCCTTGTATATGCAGTATAAAAGTGCAACATAACTCTTCACTTCACTTCATATTTTACATATAAAGAAGCATGTCAGAGTTTTCTAGCAGATTGATTTATTAGCACATATGTTTTATTTCATATTTGGTGTGCTTCCCAACAAGGAGACACACTCTTAATGTGTTTGGGTCCATCTTTCCTATGTGGGGTGGAGTTAAGGAGTATCATAGATGAGGTGCTGACATATGAATATCAACAGCATCAGGATTTTCAGAGAGATTCTGGATTTGTGTGTATGTGTGAGTAAGAGAGAAAGACCAAAACACGTGAGATTTCGCTGTTTTAAGATCTATGTTAAGCCTGTTTTATGATTAATAGTACAATTTTTGTATGTATCCTGCTTTGACCAATTAAGCATGACAAAAAGTGGGATTCATTGGCTGTATGTAGATCTAGGGTGTCAGGTTGCATGGCTCATTTTATAATTACACAAATACCATGTTTGATTGCATATTTATTCATATATATGATTAAATGTTTACTCTGCCTTTCTTGTAGATGGCTGCAACATTCTTGCTATGAAGTTTCCTTATATCAATAATACCAGGGAAAATGTGACTGGCCTAAAATCAATCAGTGAATTTCCATACTGAGGGTGAACTTGAATCTGGTTTTTAGGATCGTATTCTAAGACTTTTAACAACTATTCTAATAATAAGTCATATATTGCTGTTGTTGGGGATGGATTTTAGTTTGGGACATTGTGGGAAGTCCAGGAAAATTTAGTTTTGAGATAATGTCAGTGTTCCAGCAAACCTCCATTCCAATCAGTAAATCCGAGACAGGCATAAGTTACGTATAGCCACGGACCTGCGGACCTTCAGGCGTGCCTTGAAAACCTGGCTTTTTGAGCAGGCCAGCTTGGGCTGATTTTAGATTTGGGTGTTTTAATTTTTATATTAAATTTTAGGGTTTTAGGGAGGGGTTTTAATTGTTTTCAGTCAGGGCCTTTAGTTTAATTTAATTTTAAAAGTGAAAAGTTAATTTTAACTTTTCACATATTTATTGTTTTAATTGTATGGCTGTGCACCGCTCCGAGTCCTTCGGTAGAGGAGCAGTATATAAATAAATATTTATTATTATTATTATAATCTCAACAGAACCTTTATTAGAATAGCACCTGGCACACCTGTGAAATCTAAAGAACTAAAAGTTCCTGGCCTTCCCACAATGTCCCAAACTACAGTCCATCCCCTTTTCTCCTGTCTTCACATCACATGGGCCAATCACGATCTGTCTCAGTGTAAGATCCTTTTTCACTGCTGCACCACACTTAATAACCTTGAAGTGACCAACCATCCTCCTTTAGGGAGGACAGTCCTTCTTTTGTAAGTTCTGTCCTCTCTCAAAAAGTGTCCTCCTACATGTCCTCCTTTTTGATATTCGAAGACTAATCTGTAAATCTCCATATTTGATCGATGCCAATCTGATCCGTTGTGTGTGATGTGACATATTTGTATTTGACATGACGATTCATCAAGGCTCGATACCAGGGGTGGGATTCAAATTTTTAACAACCGGTTCTGTGGACATGGCTTAGGTGGTGGGTGTGGCTTGGTGGTCATGTGACTGGGTGGACGTGGCTTGATGGTCATGTTATTGGTTGAGCATGGCCAACTCAACATCACTCACATCAAGGCACGCATCTCTTCACCTGGCCTCTCATGACTGTGGGGATGCTGCAATAGTCATGTGAAAAATAGTCATAAGTCACTTTTTTCAGTGCCATTGTAACTTTGAATGGTCACTCCACACAAGCAAAGTACCAGCAAAGGAGGGGGGAAAACTCCAGAGATGTTCCTGAGACAGGAAGTCTAGTCCTGCCAAGGATGTAATAAGGGTTAATGGAGAAGCAGTTTCTGTAAGCAACACCAGAATGTTTCCTTCCTGCCTTCCTGACAGGATTAGGCCAGTAATTTCTTCTAACAACTGGTTCTCCAAACTGCTTAGAATGTTAACAACCGGTTCTAGTGAATAGGTGCAAACTGGTAGAATCCCACCCCTGCTTGATACAGTGTGGCAAGACACGATTATGAGATGCATGCGCTCCACACAGGACAATTGTTTTGAGAGAGTATGCCACATGCAAGAATGCACCGTGTGCAACAGTGTGCCGCACGCAAGAGTGCACCACGCACAAGTGGCTTTGTTTTTTTTCTTCAATTTATTTGTGTCCTCATTCTCATTGTAAAAAAGTTGGTCACCTTATTGAACTAAGAAAAGATTTTTATTTTGTCTACTTAGAACTACTCAATTGAAATCACCCCCTCCCAACTTCTCAGGCTATGTGGCAGCGTGGAATATGGCTTCCAAAGCTGACACCCCCTTTACAAATACAGGTAATCCTTGACTTACAGTGGTTCATTTAGTGACCATTCGAAGTTACAACAGCACTGAAAAAGTGACTTAAGATCGTTTTTCACATTTCTGACCGCTGAATCATCCCCATGGTCATGTGATCAAAATTCAGATGGTTGGCAAATGATTCATATTTATGAAGGTTGCAGCATCCCGGGGTCAAGTGATCACCTTTTACGAACCTCTGACAAACAAAGTCAATGGGCAAGTCAGATTCACTTAACAACCATTTTACTAACTTAACAGCTGCAGTGATTCACTTAACAAGTGTGGCAAAAAGGCCATAAAATGGGACAAAACCCACTTAAATGTCTCACTTAACAACATGAATTTTGGGCTCAATTGTGGTCATAAGTCGAGGACCACCTATAGACATTTTGATGTTAATTTAAAAGGACCTACCTCATATACATAGCCAATGCACTATAACTCCTGCTTCCATATGATTCCTTGGCAAAATAAAGAGGTAGGCAGAATACATTACATTTTGCCAATCATCTACTATTCAGAGGAATTACTGTTCCCTACCATCGTAAACTGAGTAAATAATGTGCTTCATTCATTAGTATCTGAGTCACTTTATTCAAGGCTCAAAGACAACATATAATATTAGCATAAAGTTATAATAAACAAAGAAAAGGAAAAAAAGAGGTTCCTAACCCATGACATGTAGGAAAGCGCTAAATTAATTGTATCTGCTTCTAAGTAATCTGACAGGTAACCAGAAATAGAAACAGGAGACGGAAATCTAAATGGAAGTGCATGATAGTAGAGTGGTTTATTGATTGCAAATTAATAGAGTGCTAACCTGCTGTTCTTCCGTGAATAGTTTCTCCATTCCTCACTGATGCAATATTTGAGATAAGAAAGAGTATTATCCTGAGAAGACTAGTCTTCTTATTGATTGCTTCTTTCTCCTTCTCTTGACTTCTGTTATAAATATGCATATCTATATGGAGAGCATGCACTTTTCCTAATGGATTCCTTGCCTCCATATCTTTCCAAAATATTATGCTTTATGATACATTGAGGTTCATCATAAGATGTGATCACTTTTTAATGGTATTGGGTTTAGGATGGCAATGATTTCCCTATCCAACTGCCAAGAGTTGACTATGGTTTGATGACATCTGACTAGCTGCATGAATAGTCTGGATATCTTTAGTAAGGTTGAAAGTTAAGCTGTATTCCAGATGTACAGTTATACCAGGATATATGAAATCTTATTCGAAAGATGACACAGCATGTACAAATTAGAGGAGAGGGTTGTTAATTGAGGTTAAAATCATGTTTCAGAAAGATTTCTAAAGTTGAATTAGCTTTTCAAATCTCATTAACAGAGACAGGTACAAAGAGATTTAAAACATCCTTTGATGTGATGATGTGGTCTTCCAGCTGTAGCCACGAAACAAGGGGGACCACAAGAATGAGAATCATGTCTTTATTAAATATTGCAGTCTTTTTTCTGCATGTTCAGACTTACATTTTTAATGCATAGTATTTACCTCTTACTTGTGGAGATAGAAGTAAAATAGAATAAAATATTACAACCAATTATTCTTATTCATCCATGAATTCGATGACACCTGGATAACAAAAACCAACACTTTATATAGTGCCCCTGTGGTGAAATGGACCCCTGAGGTAAATTGGATTCCTCTTTTACCTTGCAAATAACTGCATATTCTCCCCTACCTTAAATCTAGAAGCCTGGACACAGCACTTTGAAGCATCTACAGGAGTGAAGAGCATGGAGGAAATGCCATGCACAAGTGAACATTGGATCACAGATAGTCCTTGATTTACAACAGTTTGTTTAATGACTGTTCAAAGTTACATCGGCACTGAAAAAGTGACTTATGGCCATTTTTCATGCTTATAACAGTTGCAGCATCCCCATGGTCACATGATCAAAATTCAGTCGCTTGGCAACTGGTTCAAATTTATGAGGGTTGCACTGTCTCGGGGACAGAGGTAGTATTCAGCAAGTTTTGACTAGTTCTGGAGAACCGGTAGCGGAAATTTTGAGTACTTTGGAGAACCAGCAAATACCTTCTGATTGGATATTTTACAGTATCCTTCCCCTGCCATGTCTACCAAGCCACACCCACAGAACCGGTAGTAAACAAATTTGAATTCCACCACTGCCTGGGGTCATGTGATCATCTTCTGCAACCTTCTGACAAGCATACTCAATGAGGAAGACAGAGTCACTTAACAACCATGTTACTAACTTCACATTTGCAGTGATTCACTGAACAACTGTGGCAAGGAAAGGGAACAAAACTCACTCAACAAATATATGGCTTAGCAACATTTTGGGGCTCAATTGTGGTCGTAAATCAAGGACTATCTGTATTGGCTGTAACAAATAGTCCCTAACATTTTCCCTGAGGATAGGAATAGTGAGGCATAATTTATAGTTCTTGCTGGTGCAACCTCTATAGCAGACCACATTCACTGCCAATTCCTACTGGGAACGGGTGAGCAAGCCACAAATCTATGCGATGCTTTTATTTCTGTTTTTCAGCACAATCGTGCAGAACCTTGGTGAAAAGAGTTCAAGTGAAGCAGAAGTAGAATTAAAAAGGGGACAGGTTTAAGCATAAGTTGTTGGAATAACAAATACCTATAATGATGTAATTTACATTATTCGTTACTGGAAATTTCTACAGGACGAAGAAATCATATACATTTGTTTAAAAGAGCTTTTCAACTCAGTTCTTTCCAATGCTTCTGACTGCTCTCAGAATGAGAGGGCTTGTTATTAAAACCAGGGGTTGTGCTGCTGAAAACAGTCCCCTGCCTTTTCTGCAATTAAGACAAATTATTCAGCGAAGGCATCTTTTTACGTACAAAATAAGGTGATGGGGCGGAAGGAAAAGGGTGAAGTGGAGAGAGAAAGCTGAAACAAAAATGAGCAATATTGGTTTGCCGTGGCTGTTTTTCATTTTCTCTTTAAGAAACAAACAAAAAACAAAAACAAAAAGTATTGCAGACTCTCTTTCCTCTCTATCATTAAAATGCAGGAAGTTGCTCTATAATGAATCTAGTCCTAGGTTGGTGCTATTGATCAGCAACAGCTTTCTAAGTGTTTAGACAGAATTTGTTAACGGTCTCTCTTGGAAATATGGGAATGTGAACCTTGGATTTCCTGCATGCAAAGCAAATGCATTACCACTGTAATGACATGCTGTCTTCTTGGTAATGCTTACCCTAGGATAGAGTATTTTGGAGGCATTGAATGGAGATTTTGTTTCTGCAAATAATGCTTCAGGGTGAAGGGAGAAACGCTGCCTTGAAAATGCTACAAATAAAAGGAGAATTGTCTGCTAATCAAAAGGAAAGAACTTTGGAAAACCTTAATAGTTCCTGCACATTCTTTCCAAGTCCATTTCTCCCTCTTTAGGTTTTTTTTTCCATGTCTTTTCAGGTGCTACTCTTTTTTTTATTACTTGGGGGGATTTTATCCAGAGATCCTTTCATTCCCAACAGTACAGAACAGAGTGGTTTATGTTAGCTTTATGGCTTGCCACTGCTGTCATTTAGCAGACACAGTAGAACAGGGGTATCAAACTCGAGGTCCGTGGGCCAAATCCGGCCCGTGGGATGTTTAGATCTGGCCTGCAGGGCCACCCTGGAAACGCAAAGGACCGGCCTGCGGTGTCTCTGCCAGCGAAACAGAGCTCAGGAGGGCCATCTGTTTACACTGGCAGAGGGTTGCAGGAGGCTGTCCCAGACAAAAATAGAGCTTGGGAGGTTTCCACATAGCCCTCCCGAGCTCTATTTTTGCTGGCAGAGGGTTTCAGGAGGCCGTCCCTAACCGAAAACGGAGCTCAAGAATCCGTTTCCACTCGCAGAGCTCTCGGGCTGCCACAGATTCTCCCAACACAAGTGATATCAAGTTAGCTATGCCCCCCAGCCCCCCCCCCCAGGTCAAACACAACCCTGATGTGGCCCTCAATGAAATTGAGTTTGACACCCCTGCAGTAGAAGGTTATCATACTACCATCAAGATAGTAAAATTATGGAAGAAAGCAAAAAGGCAGCGGCTTCTTGGCTTCAACCTTCCATAAAATAAGCGTTTGGTGCCAAAAAAAAAGGTTAGCTGGAAAACTTTAAGTCTTCTGAGAATAACACTCAAAGTTTCAATCTTCCAACTAACCTTTATTTTTCAAGCCATGCAGAATTTTAAAGTAAATTTTAACTCAATAGTCAGATCTGGGTTGATTAGAGAACTGACAGCTGAGTTAAATGCCCATCTTTGATAGCAAGATGAGCACATCAGTATCAAAAGAAGCTAAAGTTAAAACTTGAAATGGCCACTTCAAGACATGAAGAAAGAAAATGAATAGAATCCAAAGTGATGTGGGCCTCGCTATCCCCAAAATGCTGGGACAGGCAGAGAGTTAAATGAGACATTAAGCCTAATTGGCTGGTGTCTCATGTTAGTAACAGCAACATCACATCATGGTGCTTAAGCCCCACTGCATTCTGCACTTTCCAAATATGGAACTGAAATTTTAATTTAATTTAATTTTGTTGCATTGAACTGTGTCACCATTTTGATTTGCAAATCTGTTTCGATAGAATGACTTCATTAAAGTTTCATCAGAGCAAGGCACCTTTCAAAACTTTGCATAACCAATCTGTTTTAAGCAATGGATTCATACCATAACAACATGAAGGTTTGCTCTTTAAGCTGTTAAATTACTGTACTATTAAAAAGTAAGCAGTTCTCACGGCCGTTCTTCCCAAACAAGTAAGTATTTTTCCAATGAAATAGGCATATAATAGATAATTTGATATTAATGCTGGTATGCAAGTCCATTGATTTTACTGTGCTGTCTGCTAGCTATTTCCCTGATAATGACCAGACTTTAAGGAAAGTACATAGGGTTTAGGACACAATTTCACACTGGGCTTAATGCATGCCATATGATCTCACTTTATTTTCATTTCTAGATTTTTAACTTTCATTTTTACTGCAGTTTGCTAGACTCTAAGATATCTGCCTTCCTTAAATATGCCTCTTAGATTCTTGCATTGAGGGGAGTTTGGAAAATACAGTCAGCAGTATTTCAATCAAACAGCACATGTATTTTCTGACTATATTTTTTTAAAAAAACCCACCTCCCTTGAAAAGAATATGGGTAAACAGAAGACCCCAAAGATTACTGAAAGGAACATTAATAGGAAAATTCTTTTTTTAAAATGGAGTGGTGTTCCTTCTTGAGATTTATTGGCTCTCTGCAGTCTCAGATAAAGAATTTAGCCAGGAGCCATGCAGGCATTAGGCTTGTACAAATCAGCCATGATTCAGTTCAACCTTCAAAAAGGGTGTTTATGATTTGGTGGCTCACACTATTTCATTTGAACCACTTTGTGTGAAGTATCAGAAGGAGTACTCCTGAATCTTATTGCAGCTGAAGAACTAGAGAAGTGAACTGAATTCAGAGAGGCTTGTTTTATTAATAAGAATTAGCATCACTTCCAAAGAACGGAGCCAATCCACAGACAAAGATAACAGGAATCAAGCATGTACTTAAGCATTGTTAAGGTATAATAAAACCAGTTCTAAAGCATTTTTAAACACTATAAAGATGAAGGATTTCCAGAAAAAAATTGCAAAATACAGGAACCAGGAGCACTACTCAAGTGGCCCTGAGGACACAGATAGACCTCCAAGTGCTTCTCTAACAGGATGCAGATTACCAGCTGTCTGCAAGGAATATAAATCCTTCCATTCCCCACTATCCTGTCAGAGCTGAAGAAGCTTCTTGGATGAGAAGCGAAATGTCTTCAAAAGAAAAAAACAAGAAAGTCCAGTTGCTTCCTGAAAAAGCACCTTTGGGACAACCATGACCTGGATGACTGAGAATCTCTACAGTCTATAAAGGTGAAGGTTTCCACTGTCCACTCGTGTCCAACTCTAAGGGGTAGTGCTCATCTCTGTTTCTTAAGCAAGGGAGCCAGCATTATCTGAAGATATTTTCCATGGTCCCATGGCCAGCATGACTATATGCTAAGGCACAGAAAACACTGGTACCTTCCCACCAATGTGGTACCTATTTATCTACTCACATTTGTATGCTTTTGAATTGTAAGGCGGGCAGGAGCTGGGGCAAGTAATGGGAGCTCACATATCAAGTACAAATTCCAATGTATGTTAGTATAGTATGAGGCAAAAGCAAATAAATTGAGTCATTCCTAAATTAATCAAATAACCAGGGCTGCTGTTTATGTTTAGCCAGATAATCCACATACACACAAGGCTCCAGAATGCATTACTGACCCTGAATTAGAACTTCATCATAAGCATGGTTTATAAACACTGATTATGAGGTTTCTAAATCTACTCCATTCTAAAAATAGTATCCCCCTCTTTTTTTTTTTCTTTTCTTGGCCTGTTTACTGTTTCTTGCTTATCAAATCTCCTGCTGCCTTGGCAGGAGATCTTTTGGCCAGCATTGCCAAAATGTAGCGAAGACTCAGATGAAGAAAGGAGTCCCTTTATGCCGCTGTGTGAAACCTTCAAGAGGACACAGCATTTCAGTGCTTCAAGCAGCTGGCTTGGAGAGACAGTCTGCTCACTTTCCCAAACCTTCTCTCCAAATTATTCACACAGCTCTATAAATTACTATTTCTCCTTTCTTTGGGATATCTTTTTTCAGGCTGCATAACAAATTTGAAAATCTTATGGTTCCATCTAGGCACTCAGACTCTGTGTTGATTTTACCAAAGGCAAGTTAAGCAGAATTCAGACCGTGATTCCTGTGCCAGACTGAGGCAATCAGGAATACGAATGTGATTATTACCTTTATAGGTTAACACTGTCTAAAAAGGCAGACTGTGCTGTTTGTAATAATAGGTATCTTTATACTAAGGAGAGACTAATATTCTCAAGACTCTTTCAAACATAGTTACTTTAGTAGAAACAAGAAACATCAGATTTCAAAAATGACTATATCCCCTTGATCCCAAGAAATCATTCCTCAGGTTCTTCTTAACCTATAATTGTAGCCTTTAAGTTTATAAATACTGTCCCAAAGTGATTCCTAGGAAAATCACGAGCAGGAATTGATGTTTGATATTAAGTAGCCTGCCTACAAAAATCAGCTGTGTCTCACCCCCCAAAAAACTGACTCCATGAGAAGAAGTTAAAGGAGCTAAGAGGCCCCTGGTTTGTTAGTTTTGACACTCTAATTAACATTCACAGCAAAGTTTCAGATGGTATAAGTTGGCACAAGTCCACCAAAGTCATTTGTTCCACCATTTAAAAATTAGCAACCAGCCCTTGAATGGTGCCTTCTGTCTTCTGAATGCAGTCTTGCATCTTTAATACTCTCTAAACCGAAATGTACAGGCTCACTCCATTGCTTCCTTGGCAGAGTTCAGAGACCTTGGTTTAGCCTTCATTGTGGAGAAAGAACGATCTTAATTCAATGCAAAGGCCACAGAGCCCTGAACTGTAGCAATATCATTTAATATTGAAGGCAATAACTGTAATGTTATATACACACGAGGGAGAATTGTAGAGACAACTCATTTCAAGACAGAGGCAGACAAAACACAGTAAGGAATTCTTAAGTCACTGAAATTTATTATGTTAAGAGCCTGAGTTTCAAGCTGACTTATGTTTCCTTAAAAACACTAACATTTATTTTGTTAGTTAAGAGGTTTACTTTTTGTTCCTGAAAAGAGAGAGAGAGAGAGAGAGAGCTGGATATTTGAGTTGCCAAATATCCCCATCTCCACAGTCCTTAAAATGACAGGTATCTATTATTTCCAAAGTTCTTGAATTCTTAAGACATCATGTATAATATAATACACTGTATATGTCTGTTCTGTACTTGAAAATCATCAAGTCTGCACTTGTGATCAAAGGGTATAATCGAAAGTGGCTCCATCGTGTTTTAAAATCTCCCTGTGATTCAGATTGGGTCATCTATTGTTTCAAATCAGTGGTAGGCATGAATTTGAGTTCCTGCCTTTACAAGCTCTGTCAGTGCCCCATCAAGAATTCTTTTCACATTGCCTGAAGTGGGAGCATTTGGGCTGCAAAAGGAATATTGAATGAGATGGCTAAAGGTCAGTGCCACTGTGAGCTATAGGACCTCTGCGATTGTGTGTCCTTCTCAGATGCCAGTTTGATTAGTTCTCAAGTAATGTTTAAACTGCTTTTGCATCAGAGATGCTCGGCCTCACAAAAGCGGCCTTAATGCACTGCGGACAGCCTTGGCTGCTTCATCTCTTTCTCCAGACTGTAATTCCATGCCAGATGTACTGATGGCCAAGGTTTTTACAGTAGGGAATTGTACTGTGAGGAGAAATACAAACTACTCTGCCCTCAAGGTCTATAAAACTGACCCACCCAGTGTGAGTACAACTGCAACTTCAGGGAGGCCCAACATGTCTTCCAAATATCCCCTACTAAAAAATTCTGTGACCATAAATGCATCTGTATCTACGCATACAAACTGGGGATTGCAAATCCTCAGGGTTCAGAACAGGGGCGAGGAAGTCTTTTCATCTCTCTTCTTTTGTTCTTGCTGCTCTGTTTTGTTTTCTTAAGCTGGCTGGCTTGACACAAGTGATTCTTATGTACCCAGATGCTTTGTTCCACTTTTCTTACCAAAGGCACAGGAGTGTGGAGCTGTCTACCTCGCCTTTCAAAACTCAGCCAGTCAGCCATGTGAAGAATTCTCCAAAAGAATTTAACATTTTTATTTTATTGCTTTTTCAAATTGCCCCCTTGCCCAACAGTCCCTTTACTTTGCTATTTTACTAGTCAAATTATCCCTTTATAAGTGTTACAGGCATCCCATAAATTTATATTACTGAGTTTCATTTTAATAGGAATAGAAGACGGACAGATTAGGAACAGAGAAATCTTGTAAATACTATGCAATGGTAATTCTATTGGCTGACAAGGAAGAGGTAAGACTTTCTCTTGAGAGATGTAGAAAGGCCTCTTCTTTCTGCCAATACAATATGTCTAAATCTAATCTAAATCTAAATCTACCTACCTACCTACCTACCTATCTATCTATCATCTATCTATCTAATATAATCTAGAATTCTTCATTCTTGCTGCATTCAATCCTTTCTATGCTACATATCCAGCCATGCCCTTTCTCTTCTTATTATTTGAATTTTGAGAGCTTTCTTTCAAATACTCAGAATATAAACCAAATGAATAAATAAGTCCTGCAGTTAACAATATGGCTGCGTGGGAGACGATCTGTCTTCCTCAGTTCATAATGCTTTTCCAGAAAATATACAAATCATACTACAAACTTTCTAAGATTGAAGTGTTTACCTAGTTTACCTAGGTATCTAGGAGGCCTACTTGGGACATTCAGTTCAAGGGCGATTCTACATTTAAGATGTGATTAGAATGTAGCGAGTTATTGCATCAAATTGTTGATACTGCACTTTATCCATTTGTATGGCATCTAGTTACAGTCACAAGAAAAGTAAGTATACTAATTACTATGATTACCAAATACTCTGTTCCAAAGGTGGTATTCAGTAGGTTCTGACCAGTTCTGGAGAACTGGTAGCGGAAATTTTGAGTAGTTCGGACAACCGGTAAATACCACCTCTGACTGGCACTGTCCCCATCTAAAGGAACATGCAGAAGGGAAACCCACTTCTCTCTTTCATTACATCAGTAAGGCATGGGGCTCATCCAAGGACTTACATAAATGGATATTCTCTCTGGACTGGCATTGTGATAAAATTTGGTTCCATAAATAATTTTTATTCTACGCCTATGGAGAGAATTAGAGTATTTGGGCACAAACAATAGAAAAATGCAACAAAAAATTGTAGTTTGCTTAATACTTTCAAGAAATTATTTTGAAGCAAGCCAAAGTTTTTTCCTTCCTTCTTTTTTATGTATTCAGAATAATGCTAGCTCCTATGAAAATCATTTTATTTCCATGGCAATGCCTATAATTGTACACACTCACACATGGTCACACATTTATTTGACAGAAATAAATCTTTTCACTCCATTGAACTTAAGTACATTCAAGAATAAGCTTTAACAGTCTTTAAAAAAAATCTCAGGAGACAGGAGAATATTGAATTTTCATTCACCGACCTTCTTGTTTATTTTGAATGTATTATATGAATAATATATTCCAATTCTCTAAATAGTGAGAATTGTTAATCTTAAATTACCAAGGTTGTATTGGGCACTAAGGATGTTTCTTACAGCCATAGATTTAGCATCCCAAAGCCAAGATGAATGCTTTCACTTGGCTAACCCTTTAATAAAGCTTTCTTACTCAGAAATGAATCCTACTTTCTGCATTGAGACTTACTTTGTCCCAGCATCTGTATTTTAGAATGGAATCTCCTGTCATACCAATGTTAATCCTATTCTCTTTTACGCTCTGGGGCTTATCCTGCTAATAGAAAGAGGGGTTTCTGATCCCTTTATATAATTTCTTTCTCATATTCCTTTGTGTTGGAAAAAATGAAAAAGAAATATTGTCAGTATTGGACGAGGTTCCTTTAGAAGAGCCCATAATTTGTACCATTCCCTGCTTCAACTCTTGTTCTCTGCTTCACATCCTATCCATTCCAAGGCATCTATGACTCCCCAGAATTATCCTACAGGAACACAATGGAAAGTCAATAAAACCAAACTCTATGTTTTTGTGGCAAACAGCCAGATTTCATGTATCACAGAACAAACTAATGATTGCAGTTATTCAGGGCAAGAAGCACCATATTTTTTGTGTAGCTTCTTGATTATCTCAAAGATGTCCGTTGTTTATGAAAAATGTGTGAATTATGTCAACAACAGGATCTTTCAATAGTGT
This sequence comes from Bungarus multicinctus, assembly GCA_023653725.1. Taxonomy (NCBI): domain Eukaryota; kingdom Metazoa; phylum Chordata; class Lepidosauria; order Squamata; family Elapidae; genus Bungarus; species Bungarus multicinctus. Next base: position 39,230,652 of record CM042838.1, on the reverse strand, counting down.
AGAACCCATTGTGGCACATCTCATTTCACCATTCAGGTAGCACAGAAATAACTTTATAACTTTAACTTTAAAAGTTTCTATTCCTGTTTGGAGCTTCAGTGCCATCTCAGACTGCTCAGTAACAAATAAAGGGACAAACGGTGGCACAGATAACTTGGACACAGCAGTCAGAAAGCAAAGATTCAGTGTCAGATGATTTATTTTAAAATGTAGCTTCAGAACAGTGTATAAGAAAGAATAAAACACTGTGTATGTATTTGGTAACAATTCGCCACCCTTCACCAATTTGATCCCTCTTTTAGGAGCCTACTTTGCCTGTCAGCAGCAGATACAAATGCAACTATAGTTCCACTGTTTCATCTTCTTTTATCATTAAATTACTAATTGTATTAACATAATTGTTGCTACTTTGAATAGATAAGCAACAGAATTAGTTCACTTCCTGCTGGGCTGAACAGCAGAGATAAATAAACCGGTATCTAGGCGTTTGCTAATAAAGCAGTTGTCACTGTGAATGCAATTATGTGTTCATTGCTTTATTTATCATATGTTGTTTCATCTACACAATTGACATTATTGCAAGAATAGAATAGCATAGAATAGAATAGAATAGAATTCTTTATTGGCCAAGTGTGATTGGACACACAAGGAATTTGTCTTTGGTGCATAACCTCTCCATGTACATAAAAATACATTTCATCAAGAATCATAAGACACAACACTTAGTGAAGCATCAGTTTTGGAAGCAGCAGCATGGGAAATTATATCTTTTTTCTTGACCATGTTGGTAAGGTTACAATAACTTATATTTCTCCATAAATTAACTCTAGAAAAAAAATCTGAAATATATCAGTCAATCAAGTAATTCCTTCATTTAACAGATTTGTCTCTTGCTTTTACTCCATACATTACAGTATGTGTATCCAAGGTAGTTTAATTTTTATACCACTACCAGTACCATCCCAATTGGTATAAGATCAGATTCATCTCACCAGTAATGGAACTAGAAGTCATGCAAGCAATGATCAAGAACAAATGTGAGGTGAATATTATACAATGCACAAGGTAGAAGCAAAAATCATTCCTATTTTTATGCCCCCTCTTTAGCCATATATCCCTTTCAAAGGTGTATATGCCTTTTTTCCCTTTATTTTTTGAGGCAGGGCTCAAAAAGCCTCTATATTCTGGAAAGATAGGCTTCAGCTGGAGATGCACTAAAACAAGGGTCGCCAACCTTTTGGACTTCAGGGACCACCAAACTCATAATTTTAAATCCCAAGGACCATTAACCAATTCTGTGGGCGTGGTCTAATTTGTGGGTATGGCTTGGTGGTCATGTGACTGGCTTGGCATGGCTTGTATGTAAATATTTATATATTGAATTTTTTATAAAAAAGGAGCAACTTTTACCCAAAATTAGGCAAAGAAGGCAGGCAGATTGAGTTGCTCACAGATTCATTCAGAAATCTATCTGCCATCGGCTAGCTCAGTCTGTCACATAAAATTTGCTTGCAAGCAAACTCATAAAATTTGCTAGCAAGCAAACTCACAAAATTAACTCACAACACACTATGTATGTAAATATTGAATTTTTTTATAAAAAAGGAGCAACTTTTACCCAAAATCAGGCAAAGAAGGCAGGCAGATTGAGTTGCTCACAGAATCATTCAGTGATCTATCTATCTGCCATCGGCTAGCTCAGTTTGTCACATAAAATTTGCTTACCTTCAGTCTGCACTGAATAATAAAACCTTCAGTCCTAAGGGAGGTTTGGCTGTGCTTAAAAGCAGAACCAAAGATCTAAAGACTAGCTAGAAAGCAAGAAATCCAACCATTTCCTGCTTCTTAGCTAATCTAAATCTCCCAGCACAGTAGAACAGCTGATGGTCGGAAAAAGAAAAAAGCAACTTAGCAGGCAAGTTTGTTGGGTAAGGAGTGAGTGGGCGGGGAGAGTTCCCGCGGGCCACGTGGGTGGCGCAGCCTTGTGTTTCTGCACAGCCTGGATTAATTGTTTTGGGGGGGTGCTCTGGGGGTGAGATTTCTCTGCGGCCCACCAAAATTTTCTCACGGCCCACCAATGGGGAGTTGGCAACCACTGCACTAAAAGACCCAATGACCTGACTAAGAAGAAGATTCGGAAACTGAAATACAAGCAGACATTTTAAAGTGACACAGAGTTCAGGAACAGAAGACTGCTGTCATGGATCCATTTCTACCATGTTATAATAAGTTGACACTGCACAGTAGGAACAGGCTTGCTTTCATTTACAGTTGAAAGTTACTTCATCTTACATTTCCAATACATTTGCTTAAAATGTTCCATCATATGTGACAAAAATTCTAACGTTCTAAATATCTGCAAGAGATCTTCCATGTTATGTGACAAAAATAAGGTTCAGTTATTTTGTGTGAAATGAAATTGTATAAGTATTATACATGCCTATGCGTAACCAAGCAAGCATTTATTTCATTATAACAATCTTATTCTGGACAGCAATGGTGACCCCGTGGTTTGTTTTGCACATTAATAAAATATGTAAATTCATAAGCCGCACAATGACACATTTTCTCTTAATACTATTCTGTTGCCCATACACTGATTCATAAGACCTAGTTGCACTGGGAATACAAAGCTGTTTTCTTTGAAATTCATAATCTACCTTTGCAAATTACTTCGAAGTAATTTTTACTTCATAAAAATTTGTTCAATTTATATTGATTATGTACCTTCAAGTCAGTGTCAACTTTTAGCAACCCCATAGATAGATTTTCTCTAGGAAGAATTGTCCTAACCTGTTTCTTCAGGTCTTCTAGCAATTGCTCTAATTAACTCTTTCTACCTTCTTCTTCTCTTTCCTTCCACCTTTCCTAGCACTACAGCTTTTTCTAGAAAGCTAGGTCTTATCATAATATGTCCAAAGTAGGACAATTTGAACCTGGTCATTTGTGCTAGAAGTTGAATTGATTTGTTCAATAATGGATTTGTTTGTTTTCTTGGTTATCCATGATCTTCTCAGGAGTCTTTGGCAACATCAAAGTTCAAAAGCATCAATGCTTCTTCAAAGCTTGGCTTTCACATCCATTGAATGTTCCAGGGAAACTATTTCTTGCCTAATTCTGATCTTTATATCTTTTTTGAAGTCCTTCATAGTTAATCTACTAAGTGCTAGATATATCTATCTATCTATCAATATAATATAATTCTAAACTATTCAATACTTTAATATGGTCAGTTATAAGGCTGGTTGCTGTGCCTGTTATCATTAGCTCAGCCTTTTTTTATATTTAATCTTAGCCACATTATTTTTCATGGTGCACTATTTCATTATTAGAGCTTGCAGATCATTTGCATGTTCAACTCTCGGAGTAGTGTCATCAGGACAACATAGGTTATTGATAATCCTTCTTCCCATTTTACAACCTAACGTTTCTTCTTTCAATACAACTTTTCCTCAGTGTATATTCTACATGTAGGCTGAATAAATAAAGGGAATATTTGCAGTCTTACTTTACTCATTTGCCAACCTGGAGCCAGTCTTTTTCTATCTATATAATCGCTATCTATATCATGGCATTTCTATCATGGCATTTATAGACACGTGTATAGACACATGTATAGAACAATGAGATGTATTGGGATTCTCATTTTTCTAAGCACATTCCATAGTTTGACATAGTCGACACAATCAAATACAGATTAACGGAGTTGGAAGGAAACTTGTAGGTCATCTAGTCTAACTCCCTGCTTAAGCAGGAAACCCTACATCACTTCTGACAGATGGCAGTCCAGTCTCTTCTTGAAAGCTTCCAGTGATGATGCACCCACAACTTCTGAGGGCAAGCTGTTCCATTGGTTAATTGTTCTTAGTATCAGAAAATTTCTCCTTATTTCCAGGTTGAATCTCTCCTTGATCAATTTCCATCCATTATTCCTTGTCTGGCCTTCAGGTGCTTTGGAAAATAGCTTGACCCCCCTCCTCTCTGTGGCAACCCCTCAAATATTGAAACACTGCTATCATGTCTCCCCTAGTCCTTCTCTTCACAGAATGAATCAAAGTCCTTTCTATAAACAATGAAAAACAACAACAAAGATTTCCACTTTTTTTTGTATTCTTTGGCGTTCTACATTATTGAGTGTGCATCATTAATAATGTCTCTTCTTTCTTTAATAAAAACCATCTTGAATATCTGGTATCTTCCTTTCCATGAAGGGCTTTAGTCTGTATTGTATGATTCTAAGCATTCTTTTACTGCCGTGGGAGCAACCTTGTTTAATTACTACTTTCTTAGAAAATTATGGCAATAACAAGAATTGTCTATATTCCATAACATGCCTAGTATTTCTATGGAGAATCATTTCTGCCATCACTTCTCATGATGGAACAGTAAGTGATAAAGTAGAAGCACATTCCAATGGATGTCATAGGGAGATGAGTTTGTTTGTTTAATGAATAGTTGTAATAATAATGGACTATAAATATTGTCATTGTTTTTTCCTGAGGGAATTCAGAGAACATTTCATGCACCTGTAGAATTTGAAGTTGATTATTCACATATAAATAAGATTGTTAGGAGCAATATGCTGACTCCGTAAACCACTTAGTGGTAAAGCATGGTGAAGCAGCATATAAGTCTAAATGCTATTGCTATTAAGAAAAAAATTGAAAGAGGTAACAAAATGGAATAAAATATGGACCATATGTTTCATGATCTTGCAGTTGCAATCCTAAACCTGGTTTTGTAAGACTGTCTAATGAAATGGAGTTTATCACTAAGCTAACATTCATGATGTTGCACTGTTTTTGTTGTTGCTGTTGTTGTTGTTGCTGCTGCTGTTGTTGTTGTTGTGGACCTCTCTGACAAAAATAGTCCATCTTCTGAAAACACTCTGCATATGTGAATGCCCCATTGCCTGCTGTTAAGCACTGCAGACTTCTGTAAGTCACAGCGAATGAATTTAAATATGCTTCATTAACCCTGAGCTCAGTGTCTCATCCCAGGCCCTTGTGGTGGTCTATTAAGTCAAATGTCAGCAGCTTTGCAGAAATCTCCCTACATCAAGGCAGATGTTTTATAAATATGCTGGCTTGAACACGGCATGACATTTATAAATGGAAACAAGTCATAATCCATCCCTTGTAACCCTGTGCCCTTCCTTCTTCTCTTTCCAAGAATAAATCTGGAATCATCCATGTCTTCCCTCATTTGGGACACACTTGTTCTTGCTGCAGCTTCTGCAGAATTCGGCCACTGAAGACATGCCCAGAGCTCCCTCATGCTGGCCTTGCCCTCTGGTTATTGGTTTCACCTGTAAACAGTCCATTGCCACTGCTGACTCCACTAAACATCACTGTACTTCCGTCTGCATTTTATGTGAACTCTGGAGCTATTAGCCACTAATATCAACAGTGCTGCTCAGCCTAAGATCATTTATGGCTCCCCTGCTTCGCTTAATGCTTCTGCTTCAGAAGCACAATATTATTAATAGTTGCCCAGCTCAAGAAACCCAATTAAGTATTTCATTTGGGTTAAGGCATTATCTGCAGCCCATTTGCATTACATTTGGACAAAACTGAGCAAGCATTTCTGTGGGCTGGGAAGGTGAATTTTTTAAACTTTTCTGATCAGAGTGCACCCTTTCGTATCTTTCTTTGAAACCTTTATTTTCTTACAACTAGCTTTGTTATAATTCATGAATTAAATGAGCTTGCCCCAGTATATACATAATGGCAATATGTCTTAAAATATGTTGTGCTTGCAGCTCCTTTCTTAAGCACTTAAATAGACTCCACTCATCCTCATCTTTGTGCTCTTTGTATATGTATATATCTCCATGGATCTATTTTATGTGGCTGATTAGAGAAGCTGCCATGGCAAGGCAGCATATCTTAAACATCTTCATTAAGATGTGTTTAAGTAAGAGGACAGTTATTTCTGAAAGCAATTGCCAAAATAGATTTGCACACTCAACCAACTTGAAAGGCTATTTGAAAATAAAATCCAGACAGATAGCACTAGCAATAGCATTTAGACTTCATAGTGCTTCACAGCACTCTCTGGGTGGTTTACAGAGTCAGCACATTGCCCCCACCAATCTGGGTTCTCATTTTACTGATCTCAGAAGGCTGGAAGGCTTGAGTCAACCTTGATCCGATCAGGATCGAACTCCTGGCAGTGGACAGAGTCAGCCTGCAATACTGTATTCTAATAGCTGTGCCACCATGTCACCTTATCAGATATATGACACATTTATGCTGTTGAATATCTATCCTCGCAGCAGAAGATCAAATTGTGAATCTGTGATAGAGGAAAGACCACCATTACGACTGATCTATTGTACAGTTGCTCCTCAGGATGCTGATATCTCTCTTGCTCCAGCTTTGTGCTTAGATTATGCCAGTTCTAGAAACCCTGACTTAACAGGGATTGCATTTGAGAGGAAATCCCTTTTCTCTATAACTTTCTGGCCGAAGGAGGCCTGTTCTCTTTCCTTGGCTAATTTTTCTTTCGGATGCCAGTTTCTCAGCCATCTGCAATCCATTGACTTCTTTAAACATCCGAGAACGAGCCGTTTTGCTCTTCCTTTGGGAATGCCCCAAACTCAGGAAAGATTTTGTTTTGAAGAAGCCAATCCAGTGGTCCATCTGGCCTCTCAAACGGCAGACATTATTTAAAGTAATCAAGTTTTCCATGCACTTCCCTGGGACCTTCTGTCTGCAGACTCTTGGTAAGGCTCTTTCCCTGACTTGCATACCAAACTCCGAAGAGCATTCTGAGCATGTTCCACTGTGGGATCCTCGCACCTAAAGCAGAATGCCCTGCTCGACTATACTTTTGTACTTTTGTTATTTATTCCCTCTGTTTCATACAGCCATACACCCGCTCTCCTCCCCCCCACCCTCTAAATCCTGGCAGTTCTATTTTGCCTTCAGTGATTTCTTGGGGGGCGAAGAACGATTGCTGACTGTGAATGCACTGAACCTCTAGGCTCTCATAGAGGAGAGCTTTAATTGAGATTGCACTGAACCAAGGGATATGTCTGGAGACTTCTCCTTTGCAGAAACAAATGGTCGATGCTTCTGATTTAGGCCATACCCTCTTCTCCTTTAGGGTCAGATTTTTAAAAAAATATGTTGTAAATGCTATACTAGAAGTCAACATTGCTATTACAACTGCTGAGACAGTTGAACCAGGAAAATATATCTTTCCATCCTCTTGTTCTTTGCTGATTTTCAAGGGTGCCTACAGCCTCTATATTTCCAGTGACAGGAATGGATGTATGTGGCATGTTGCAATAATGTCCTGATTTTCCATTTACAATGATGAATTCTAGCATGCATTCTGTCCATTTTGGGTATACTTGTGTTGAGGGGTTCTTGCTCTGCCTCAAAGCCTGGCATAGCTAGATAGACAAACTTCTTTTTTGGTGCAATATTTGGGTTGCAGAGTTGAACTCCCAAGTGATGGTCAGGATGTTCTTCCTTCATTAAAACTGTTGCACAGTTCTCTGAGGAGAAAAACTTGGGAAGATTTGCTTTAGAAGTCAACTGTCCTAGATACTGTGATGGGTACAATATTAATTCTGGTTCTGTAATTTTTTTTTTTGGGGGGGGGGGCAGAGAGAAACCCTCACCAGATCATAGGATTAGAGCTTTATTATAACCTTCTGCAAATATATAGCTGACAGTGATTATAACTTTGCTATGTACTTTGTGTCTTTAACTAATGAGTAATGTATATTAACTTGGGTAATCTTATAATAAGCTGGAAGGAAAAGAGACAGGCAGAATGAATTATTAGAATGAGACAGAGCAAACATTTTCTTATACTTTAAGGGGAATCTTGCATTCATTAAAGTCTATTTAATTAATTAACATGGATAGCATTCAAAGATAAGTCCTCATATGTATATAAGAGAAAGATACAGATAGATTTTTAAGTAGCTTAGAAGTAAGTCATCTAGATTACTGTGCTTGCTTATGAAGAGATGGCTTCCATTAAGGTTAATACCATTAATCATACTGGCTTATCAAGTTCACATTCCGGTTATGGATTGGAACTCTATTTTGCCTTCGGAAGTAAAAGTACTGAAAATCTAATGGACCTATTCCTCCACGAAGGGTAGGAGATTACTTTTGACAGTGTCCTTTTCTCCTTGCAATATTAGTGTCAAAATGATCTGAGCAAACTTGCAGGAGGTACATAGAACCCCACAGGAAAGGAAAGACCAATAGGTATCATTTCCTTCTTGAATGTTCCTGCAAGAAGGCACACTTTAGTTTCCTCCTAGAATCAGTATCAGCAAGGTTACTGGGAATGCAACTTAACCAAGAAAAAGTATAATTGAAACTGTATATATTTGAGGTTATTTATCCCATTTTTAATTTTTTTTATAAATAACTCAAGACAATGAACATACTTCCTATTTTCCCCACAATAACAACTCTGTAAGTTAGGTAGTCTGAGAGAGAGTGACTGGCCCAAAGTCAGCCAATCAGCTTTTATGTCTAAGGCAAGATAGAACTTGTTTAGTAGCGGCAATAACGGGGCACACACGATTAGTGATTCAGGTCTTCTTGTTTATTTGCAGGAACACCGACTCAACTCGGCGGCGCGGCAGCCCTTCTTTTAAAGGGCTCCCGCGCCCAAGTCAGCCAATGACGGGGCGAGGATCTCCCGCCGGAATGTAGACCAATAAACAGTAAGTATTTCAAATATATAAAAATAACCAATCCAGAACACCCCTCCCTCCTTGGTCCAGTCTGACCAATCAGGAGCCGCGCCTATGTTACGTAATCACGTAGATAGGCGGGGCTCCTGTGGGCCCGACTGGACTTGCGCGGTTCAGTTGCGTCGTTGCTACTGGCCGGTGCGGAAGGACCTGTTGCTCCTCTCGCCTCCGGCCCTGGAAACTTCGGGCAGGTCGAGCCGGCTGCGTCACTACCAACGGGCCTAGCTAGGCTAGTTGATGTGGCCATGCCGCTCCCTACCCGGCCTGGATCATCGTCGGCCCTGTCAGATGTTTCAACAGGACGTTCTCCAGGATCAGGTGCGTAGCAGCGAAAACCGACCGGAGCTAGATTTGAGGGTGTGTGTGTGTGAGTTAGGGCGTCATTGTTTGTAAGTGGGCTTGCCTTGTCTTGACTGCTTGGTGGTTGCTCCCCTTCCCCCCCAGGAAAATCGCAAGGTCTGGCAAGGGTGCGAGTTCTAAGTTGGTCAATGTGTCGCTTCCAGCTTCTGCCATCAGAAGTGGTAAGCCGGTATGAACGTGGTCCGGTTAGATGTGTGATGGTGGCTGGCACCCATAAGGGGTGCCCTATCAGGTTTTTAGCGTAAACTAAATCCCCAATTCGGAATGTTCGGACTCTGGTTGAAGAATCTAGAGGCTTGTCTGTAGAGTATGTAGGGTGTAGTCTATCTAAAGGGGAACGTAATTTCCTCCCCATAAGTAATTCAGCAGGAGTTTTGTTAGTAGTGCTACTAGGTGTAGTGTGTTGGATAAATAATAATTTGTCGATGCGTGCTTGTATAGGGCCCTGGTCTAACTTAAGAAGTGTCTCCTTGGTAAACCGGACCATGCGTTCGGCTCGTCCATTCGCTGCCGGATGTGCCGGCGCGGTTAGGGCATGGCGTATGCCCAAACTTGCTAAATAACCCTCAAATTCTGTAGCCGTGAATTGAGGGCCGTTGTCTGAGACCAGGACGTCTGGTAATCCGTGGGTGGCAAACCAGTGACTGAGCTGTCGTATGACAGCCTCGCAAGAGGTTGATTTCATTAGGCTTACTTCTAGCCAGTTTGAATAAGCGTCCACCAGAATCAAGAAAGTATGCCCCTTGGTCGGACCCGCAAAATCTATGTGGACCCTAGACCAAGGGCCCCTAGGTAGATCCCACTCAGTGGCTGGCGCCTTTGGGGGTGAGGGCCGGGATGTCTGGCAGGGCTGGCAACCCGTGACCCAGTCGGTAACATCCTTGTCTAACCCAGGCCACCATACATAACTCCTAGCTAAACTTTTCATTTTCACCACCCCGGGGTGTCCCTCATGCAATAGTCTCAATATGGGATTTCGAAGTTTTAGTGGAATGACCACTCGATCCCCCCATAGTACACAACCCTTTAGCACGGAAAGTACCATTTGTCTCTGTTTAAATGGTTTGTAATGTTCTTGTAAATCAGAGTCTGGCCATCCCTTTATGATCCACCTACTCACGGTATGCAGTAGGTGGTCGTTAGCGGTTTCGTGCGCGATGTCTGCTGCTGTCATCGGGAGGTCGGGCAGGGTTTCAATCAAAAATGTTGAGGTGCTGGGGTTTGGTTCAGGATCAGTGTCTGGTAACGGGCAACGACTTAAAGCATCTGCGTGCGTGATGGACGGACCCGGACGGTAAGACAAGGTGTAATTGTAAGCGGCAAGGAACTCTGACCATCTTGTCATTCTGGGTGATAAAATGTGAGGAGTTGGTTTGTCTCCCGCCAGAATACCTAGTAGGGGTTTGTGTTCGGTGATGATAGAAAATGGTCGGCCATAAAGGTATTCATGGAAACATTTAATACCAGAAATTATGGCTAGTGCTTCCTTGTCCAGTTGACTGTAATTTCTTTGGCTTTTAGACAGGGTTTTTGAATAGAAGGCAATCGGAGCCTCTCTGCCGTTAGGTAGAAGGTGGCTCAGAACAGCTCCGATCCCAAAAGGCGATGCATCACAAGTTAATAACAATGGCAAAGTCTCGTTATATTGTATTAGTACCTTTGCTGAAGTGATCATGTCTTTAATTTTGTTAAATGCTGTTTCTTCCCGACTTCCCCACTTCCACAACGTGTCTTTGTCCAAAAGTCTATGCAAGGGTTCCGCCACCGTGGCTTTCTGGGGCAGAAAAACATGATAAAAGTTTATTAACCCTAGGAAGGCTTGTAGGTCAGCTTTGTTAGTTGGGGTGGGGGCATTTTTGATGGCACGGGTTTTTCCTTCTGTTGGGTGGATGCCGTCGCCATCGATTTGGTATCCCAAGAATTCTATTTTGTCTGTGATTAGGGTGCATTTGTCTTTTTTGACTTTTAAACCAGCCTCAGTAAATTTGGTAAGCACTTTTCTTAGGCGGTCTCGCAGTTGCAATTTGTGTTTAGCTGCAATCAGGACGTCATCGAAATATGGGATGACTCCCGGAATTCCTTGAAGGAGGCGTTCCATAAGAGATTGAAAAATGCCAGGTGCCACACTAACGCCAAATTGGAGGCGATTACATTTAAAGGCGCCCCGGTGTGTCACAATAGTTTGGGCTTCAGCTGTTTTTTCGTCAACGGGCAGTTGCTGGTAAGCCTGAGCCAAATCGAGTTTAGCGAAAATTTTGCCGCCTTTGATAGAATGTAACAAGTGTTGTACGACAGGAACGGGGTATGCGCTCTGTTGTAATGCATGGTTAAGGGTCGCCTTATAGTCCCCACAAATACGAACCGACCCGTCCGCTTTTATAGGGGTCACTATAGGGGTCTCCCATTTAGCGTGGTCAATTGGTTCGAGGACCCCTTGCTTGACTAATTTATCCAGTTGTTCCTCTATTTTTGGCTTTAAGGCAAAAGGTACCCGTCTTGCCTTTAGTCTAATTGGGGCTACCTTAGGGTCTATGTTAAAAGATATCGGGTTACCCCGGTACTTGCCTAATTCTTCGCTGAACAGGTCCTGGAATTCTTGAATGAGGTCTGCCTCCCAGTCAGCGTCTGTAATATGGTTGATACCGGTCATCCCTATTCCAAGCGGTTCGAACCATTCCAGTCCTAAAAGGCTTGGTCTGTTCCGGTCAACAATTGTTAGGGGTAGAATCTCGGTGTGGTTTTTGAAGGTTACCTGGAAATGTCCAATTCCTACTACCGGAATTTTGTTTCCCTGGTAGTCTTTAAGCGTTAAGTTCTGTTTGTCTAGTTCGCTTCGCCGTATGTCTGGGATCAAGTCTTTGATAGTGTCCCACGAGACCATGGAAAGGAATGATCCCGAGTCCACTTCCATTTCACAATTTTTTCCTTCAATTCTTACTTGCACGTGGACTTTTTTAACGTTTTTTGTATTTGAGTGTCCAATTATTACTGTTTGGTGAGTTTCTTCTTTCTTGTAAGATGACTCCTTAAATTTTCTATTCCTTCCTTCCTGGCTCCAACGGCTGCTTGTTTTCTTTTCTTTCTCTCTTGGGGGAGGACTTTCTCTCGCCTGGGGCTGTAGCTTGATCTGGCTCTGCATACTCTTGCGATGTGCCCTTTCTTTTCACACTTTCTGCATATTGCGTCTATGAAACGGCACTCTGATCTGGGGTGGTTTCCACCACAACGGTTGCATTCAAAATCAAACCGCCTGTTTGCCCGCTCTTTTTTCCCTCTCCCGGCTTTTAGGTGGCAAACCTCGTCTTCTTCACTACTGGTCTCAGTTTCCAGATCCTCGTAGTGTGTTGAGGTTTTTCCCCGTTCGCCTTCAGCTTTGGTGGCCTCTTTGGGATTGTGGTGTGCAGCTTGATTAATCTGTTTCATTCTTGCCGCCGATTTGTGAGCGGCTTCGGCTGCGGTGGCTTCTTCAATGGCCTCTGTGGCTGTTATCTTGGGTCGGTTTAGCAATTTACTCTGCAATATTGGATCTTTTAAGCCTAATACGATCCGGTCTCTCAGAGCCTCGTTGAAGTCCGAGAATTCGCACTCCCCTCCTATTTCTCTTAAGTCTGCCACGAAGTCAGCGATAGGTTCACCTTCTTTTTGATTCCGGAGGTAAAACTCATGGCGCTTAATCAGGCAGGAGACTGTGGGAGCGTAGTGTTTTCGCAGGATCTTTTCTAGCTCAGGCCAGGTTAGTGTTTTGACATCGATTGGAGACGCTAACGCCTTCGCCATCCGAAAAACGGCTTGGCCGCAGTGGGTCAAGAAAACCGCTCTCTTCCGATGATCCGACACTCCGCTCAGATCACTACTCTCCAAAAACATGAGGAAACGGTCCACATACGTCTGCCATTCCTCCTTTGCCGGATTGAATTTCTCTGGCAGGGCGTTGCTTCCGGACATGATGCCGCTCGCTCTCCACCGCTATTCACTCTCTAAACGTGTTGCCTCGATCCCACCTTCGTCGCCAGTGTTTAGTAGCGGCAATAACGGGGCACACACGATTAGTGATTCAGGTCTTCTTGTTTATTTGCAGGAACACCGACTCAACTCGGCGGCGCGGCAGCCCTTCTTTTAAAGGGCTCCCGCGCCCAAGTCAGCCAATGACGGGGCGAGGATCTCCCGCCGGAATGTAGACCAATAAACAGTAAGTATTTCAAATATATAAAAATAACCAATCCAGAACAGAACTCACAGTTTCCTGGTTTCTAACTGGTGCCTTAATCACTAGACCAAACTGGCTCCCATACCTTCTGAATACTATATTCATTATATGCCACATATAATGCAACTATGCAATACCTATTGAAAGTGTGGTAAAGCGGTAATAGTTGATGTGTAAATTCTAGGCACACTTTGAGCATGCTAGAATGATCTAAACTGAGTGTCTCTCCCACTTGTTTATGTAATCCATTTATTTACCACCTTCTTTTCAGATCACAATGAATTTAGTTGCACTTCTATTAGGCTACCATACCTGGGCTGTAGGACTCTGGATGATCCCTAAATGGCAGTGAAGAAAGGCAGACATTTCTAACAGCTTGCTGCCACCATCTAGCCCAGAGATGGTGGGTTTACTTTACCATTACTGTAAAACTATCTAGAGTCACCTGATAGGAGAAGTGGGAGGCATAAAATTTAATAAATAAAATAAATAAATAAAAATAAAATAAATAAAACAAAGCCATATTGTAACTATCAGTTGCACGCTCTCTCCTTCTCTCACTGCCCCCTCTCTTTGTATACAAATACACATACATTGCATGCTTCTTCTTCTTCTTCTTCTTCTTCTTCTTCTTCTTCTTCTTCTTCTTCTTCTTCTTCTTCTTCTTCTTCTTCTTCTTCTTCTTCTTCTTCTTCTTCTTCTTCTTCTTCTTCTTCTTCTTCTTCTCCTTCTCCTTCTTCTCCTTCTCCTTCTTCTTTTCCTTCTTCTTCTCCTCCTCCTCCTCCACCTCCTCCTTCCCCCTCTCGTTCACTCCCTCCCTCTCTTTCTCTCTCTCTCTCTCTAAACACATACACATACATTGTGTGCTTCTGTTCATCCATTTATTCAGTCTTTTAGTGTCCGCTCTTTGAAGTAGTCCAGACAGGAAACCAAAACCATGAGAACTAATATTACCTTTATTGTAAGGCTATAGTAACATAGTTTTGCAAGTCTGAAAGTGCTTCTCTCTTCCCCTGCCTTTATCTTCAAGAAAAGTAGAGAAGGTCCCTTCTGAGTCACTTTCTCCACCCTCACCCCTTCTTTGGATGTCTCAGATTATTGGCTTGGCTATGGCTCTTTCTTCCATGTCCCAAGGTTATTCTCACATCCCATTATATTTAGCTTTATATAATGAAACAATTACTTGTCTTTTTAATCATTAATACTGAAGTTTATTTTACTATTTGATTGTTAATATACTTTGCAAGTTTCTCCAATGTTTTTTATACCACATGAAACTAGCAATATAAGAATTATAAAATCTGAAATTCAAGATATCTAGAGAGTCTGCCTGAGAAAGCTGATTTACTATAAGACAGAACAAACATGTTAAGATTTATAAGAATTGCTTATTAGAATGATTGCTTGAATCCAGCTAGTTATTTGTCACCTACTGTATTTATCTATATATAATATTTATCAGTATCTTCAGAGTTAATTCCAGTTATATTTTGATGGCCAACTTGAACAAATTGATAGTTTATGTGAGTAATCTACTGCTATGAAGAACAGGTTGATATTAAAATTTATAGAGCTTATTTTCTGAAGTGGAAAATCACAATAAATTGTCATTTACAAAGTAAAAAGGGTGATAGAAGCTCTATATTTCATGCTATTTATTGTTGGAATTACAACTCATGGTACAGAATCCGGCTTTATGAGTTTTGATGGCTTACCTTCCTACTGCTTTCAGAATCTAAGTTTAAGATTTAAAAAAGGCATTTGCCACAGAGCAACTGTCTACTTGAAGCAATACGAAAGAGGGCTGTGATCTCTTGAAATTTTTGTGGTTATTTTAATAAATATCCAAAAATAATTAAATGGAAATCCGGGGAAAATATCCCTTTAATTGCTGACATAGATTCTCCATTTTTAAAAACACTGGCAGAAAAGCTCACAAGATAATTAAATTTCCTTTAAATTCTGTAATATAACTTTTTAACCTTTCAGGTTTTTCATCAATCAAGGTTTGTCAGCTTTAATCAGAATGCACTCATAAGCTACTGCCAAAGTAATTAAAATGCCGATTCTGCTGGCAAAGGTACAGCAGTCGTTATCAAAGTTACGTAAGTTATCTGGCTGCCACATTGATTCTTCAGATCACATTAATAGACTAATTGGCTTTCGTGAGGAATTAATCTTCAGATGTCCCCTCATTCTTTCAAGTTCTAGAATGGACTTCAGTGGTAGCAGTTTATTCACTCCTTTAACATCTATTAACTCCGTAAAATATGAACTCAGATCCTCAAACTATTTATGCTACTGGGTTTCTAATAGAATCACTCTGGAATACGTTGGCTGAGGGATAAAAGTCATATCAGAATCAAACTACTTTAATTAAAGCCAGTGATAACAAAGGCTTTAATATTCCTAGGGTAATTTGTTTGACCCACAAACCATTTTCTTAGTTATGTACCTACTTTTTGCTATGCACTATAGGGAGGATAAAGGAAGAGAAAGGAGTAGTATTAAATATGTTTGGTACCTTAAGTTTTTGATAAAAAAATAAAGGTTGAATATAAATTAAATAAATACCCATGGGATTTGTAAATACTGTATATAGTTGTTCTTAAGGAAAGTAAACAAATCACTCATACTACTTTATATATCATTCATACTACTAATTATTTTTCATTGAGATAAATCAATCAGACTCCCTATGTGTTTTTTTTTTGGGGGGGGGGGGGTTTATTGATAGGAAATATCTATGCACAGGATGTAGACAATACATACATTAAAATAATAATAACAGTTGTTTTCCTATAATACAGCACTAAATCTCTCTCACTAATTCATTTTACTTCATGACTTTTGTGAGAGGTCACTTTGTACTCAAACTTTTTTTCCCCACAACAATACTGTGAGGTATTGGCTTGAGACAGAGAATGACTAACCTGAACTCACCCTGTCGACTTTCATGTCTAAAACTCACAATCTCCTGTTTTCTAGCCTGGTGTCTTAACAAAATCTCTGAAGCACCATGGCCATTAACGCTTTAAATGCTGAAAGATGACTAATATTTTTTTTTCATTAGAATGAATTCATTAGAATTAAATCTTTGTTATGGAATATAGTATGCATTAGTAATAACAAAAATTATCTTTAAAAATACTTGAAAATATAAATATAATTATGCACATTCTTAAATAGTTAGAATTGTGTATGCCTAAACTGTCTAAAAGATGCTAGTACAACATTATTATTCTAGTCCTGTTGTTCTAGTTAACCTTTGATTTTATATAGAAAGCTTGAAGTTTAACTCTTTAAGGCAATATCTCTACGGACAATACAGCCCCTGTCTCCTTTTAGAAGTCTGAAATCACATTATGGCCTCAGACTTTTGGGGAATCACATTTCCCCACTTCAAACTCTCACTTGAAATTTATGAATGGTGGAATGAGGGCAAGGCAAGCAAGGAGGTAATAGGAAAAGTGGCATCTTTCAACATTGTCCTAACATTTCCCCTCTTGTGATGACTGCCTGAAGGACTGTTTGTCACCTGACTCACCAGAGGCCCGAGGCAGAGAATGTTGCAGGTCCCCTAAGAAGGTACATCTGGTGGGATTCAGAAGAAGAACTTTCTCTGTGGTGGCTCCCTCCCTTCCCTGTGTGAAGCTCATCTCCACAGAGATTAGGCTGGTCCCGACTTTGATATTCTTTCGCAAGACCCTGATGACCTGGTTTTGCCAATGGGCCTGAGGAACCCAGACTGGGATGGAATGCATCAAGTGGCTTTTTGACTGATTCTGTTGTGGGTGGAGGGAATAATTGTTTTTATTGTTGTATATTGGATTCATTTTTGGGGGGTAAGCTGCCCAGTCACTGAGAGTAGTCATATAAATTTTCTAGATAGATTAGATGATAGATAATAGCAATAGCACTTAGACTTATATACTGCTTTATAGTGCTTTACAGCCCTCTCAAAGCAGTTTACAAAGTCAGTATATTACCCCAACAATTTGGGTCCCCATTTTACCCACCTCAGAAGGATGGAAGGTTGAATCAACCTTGAGCCTGGTGGGATTCAATCTGCCAAATTGCAGTAGGAGTAGCTTGCAATATTGCACTCTAACCACTGCGCCACCAAGGCTGAGTCAACCTTGAGCCTGGTGGGATTCGATCTGCTAAATTGCAGTAGGAGTAGCTTGCAGTACTGGACTCTAACCACTGTGCCACCAAGGCTCTCTAATGAGGGTAGATGATGGCTAGCTAGATACATAGATTAGATAGATAGATAGATAGATAGATAGATAGATAGATAGATAGATAGATAGATAGATAGATAGATAGATAGATAGATAGATAGATAGATAGATAGATGATAGAGATAGACAGATGATAGATAGATAGATAGATAGATAGATAGATAGATAGATAGATAGATAGATAGATAGATAGATAGATAGATAGATAGATAGATAGATAGATAGATCATAGATACCCTTAACTGACAGCAATACCTAGTGACAAAATCTGTTTCTTTTCCTGTCCCTGTGGGATTGGGTTCTGACTAGGAAGGAGTCTTTTTTCCAACAACATGTTCATTCTTTGGGATTCCTTCCCAGTAGACCTTCATAGCTAGTGCTGCAGTAGAAAGATGTTTGGAAGCCTCAAATTCCACAAATCAGTTTTTGGCCTCATGAGACAGATGCCAGGAGCTCCAAGTCCTGCCAGCACAACTATTGCTATTTCCATGATTCTCAACACTTCAAAATTCTCTCTCTGGCATCTATAAAGAATCTATAAAATATCACCTATAGGTAGTCCTCAGGTTCTGGAGAGTAATCAAGACTGGAGACTGCAGTTGTTAGGCAATGCACTCATAAAATGCAACATCAGATGATAGTATCGCTTAGCAACAGCAATCCTGGTAGTCTGGGTTGCTGTTGTAAATCCAAAACATGCAAGTTGTTAAACAGGAAGCAGGGGGAGCAGGTGGTCCCATAGGATGGTGATGGACACCCAACACAGGCCACATGAGAGTTGAGGAGGGGCTGAGTGTGACTGCAGACAGGCTGATAGAAGAAGGACATGGGTAAATACAAAGGAAGGGAGATGAAAGGAAAGAGGATATGGCTATATGTGGCCCTTCCAATGACTTTACTTGAGGGAAATAGGTAGAGAAGGTCTCAGATAGCAACCATGTGACTATAGGATGATGGAACCATCGTAAGTGTGTGCTGGTTGCCAAGCACCCAAATGGTGATCACGTGACCACAGGCATGCTGGAACATCCAAAACTTTGAGGGCCAGTTATAACTAATACTCATTTAGCACCATCATAAATTTCAACAGTTGCTGAATAAGTGGTCTATAGAAGACTGTCTCTATACCAAAGCCACATGCATACCTCCTTTTGCCTCATATTTCATCCATTTCTTTCATCAGCTATATATCCTATACTTCTTTAATTTATGGAATGAATACAACAGTGGATATAATAGTGAGTACAACATTTTAAAGGCTTCTACCTCATAATATACCATAAAAGGTAGGGTAGAAGCACACATGTTCATATAACAATTATCCTCATGTTATTTATTACAACTCTTGCTGTAATGTATTATTATGGTTTGAGAACATATAACAAACCCAGCTTGTTTATACTGAGCTGGCTGTGAGCTTATCTTTTTCTGGAAAATGCACACATTCTATTTTGCATTCCAAGATGGAAGGCAATGTTTTGGGCTTAATGCAGCCAATTGAATCCAAATAGCTCAATAGGATGGCAAATTAGCCTTTAGTAAGCAAAATGCTGTGAAGGAACAAAACGATGGCAATTGTGTCTATATGCAAAAACACTGGTTTTGAAAGAAGTTTGTATGCATTATTGGCCCCAAAGACTGCAGACTAAATATGGATAAAAGAACATTATATCTGAGCAATCTGGTCTAATGCAAAAGAGCCACTAAAACGCACAGGAGGGGGAAGGGTGAGAAAAAGCAACTCCACCTTATTTATGTTAGGTGTGAGCAAAATGGGAGAACAGCCTTGGCAGGTTTTCAAGTTTCTCCTACATTGCTCTACTAGCAGAAAAGTCTTTCCAGAAATTTAAGTGGTTCTTGACTATTACAAGAAAAGCAGGTAGAGTTAAGAGTCCCACTGCCTTTGATGGCTCAGGATGTGGAGACAGGATGATACTCCTCCTATCTTTGACTGGAACACAGGTAGTCCTTGCTTAGCAGCTTCTCATAAGAACCAGTCCTTGCATTTACAATCTTTGTAGGTCTGCAAAGCAAATGAAAGCTAAAGTAAGATTATAAGGACAGTGGTGAATGTCCATGGAGATTCTCAATCATCCAGGATATGGTTGTCCCAAAGGTGTTTTTTCCAAAAGGCAACTGGACTTCCTTGGGTTTTTTTTTCCCTTTGAAAACATTTTGCTTCTCATCCAAGAAGCTTCTTCAGTTCTAAGTGATTGGTGGGAAATGGGAAACTATTGAATTTCTTTCTTTTGGTGCCATGCATGTATCTCAATCTATCTAGAGCCCAAGAAAAGGAGTGCTTTTGAAGGATCCGTCTCCTGTTCTGGAAATAAAACCACAAATATATTTGTTATGTCCTCAGGGTCGGGAGCATAATAGATGATGATTCCCTAGTTTAGGATATCTTAACTCAAGGGAAACCTTTGGCACACTTTTTCATGCCTAAGCTTGCAGCCCTTGCATCATCTGAAATCTCAGATTCAGACACTCAGATACCATCTGCAATTTATAACCACCCAAGAAGCTCAGGATCCAGTAAGTCATGTGCCTTTCAAATCTAAACATCAGAGACAAACAGGGGTAGAGTTAACGGATCCCCTCCTGGTTCAGTTTTTATGGCCACAGTCAAGTATAAACAAAAGTTGGTATAGCAACAACCTTGCTAGAAGTATCCTAGCTTATCCTGCATTGAACTCTCCAAGGTCCTGATTAGAGCTTTGTTCTATCAGAATTCAGGTGGCCTGGTCCACGTCTTGGTGGCTACCTAGCTACAACTGGCTTCTTCCAACCCTCAGCCAGCCCACAGCACTATTAACTGAATCTAGGCACCACACTGAACTTCCAGACATCACAATATACTAACTAATAAGAATAGAGTAAGATATAGCATCCCAAATGCAGTTGACAACAGCTCCAAACAAATAGGAGTAAGCAAAGAGAAGAAACTATGATCACATACAACAATACCCCAATAGCTTACAGCCAGAAGCCTTAAGGCTCTTTGTGGTCCCCAAAAATCTTGGATGTAGTCCACAGACCCCTTTTCTAATTATGTTAGAAATACATAAAGAAATAATATTAATTATAACAATGAACATATTCCACACATTATTCTTCTCCTATTTCCCCCACAAATTATAACCCACGAGATGGGTTGGGCTGACAGAGGGAATGACTGGCCCAAAGTCATCCAGCTTGCTTTCACAGCTAAGTTGAGACTAGAACTCACAGTCTCCTGGTTTCTGGCCTAATATCACTTTTCTCATTTGACGCCTTTTTCTGGAGAGGTTACTAATTCATTATGTGTATCAATCAAAAGAAGAACACCTATTTTTATTTTACACTTATATTCTGAGATAAATATAAAGGAAAGTGATGTGTTATACTTAGAATTCAAGAAAACATTTGTCACAGGTCATCCAATAAATATCTGAATACTGGTTCCATCAGCAAATTTTTCTTCCAAAGAATAAAAATCTGTTGAAAGCAACAAAATCCCTTTTCATGTGCATCTGCAAATCAGTGTATCACATTAGGCTTCTCAATTATGAAAAAGTTATTTCCTTGTATAAAGAGACTCTTAAAACAGTGAAAGTTTTCCAACTATTGTTTTTTTTGCTTCTGCTTCCTGTTTAACACTCTTAAAATAAGAATTTGGGTGGGTGGGTGGGTGATGCTATTGAACAGCTAGGACTATGGCATGCTTCGAAACTGTATTTATTAATTCAATAAAACATGCATTTCTGCCATGTATACATAATGCAGATGGTTTACAAAATCCCACTTAGCAATGATCCCACTTAGTGATGATCTTAAATATGTAATTCAATGTGGAGCATTGCTTGTTTATTTAAATAAACCAAGGGACTATAAAAAAATAGGATTATCTTTGCACAAGATTGGAAAAATGAAAAAACACCACAAGATGAAGAGATAATTAAGAAGATACTAAATTGTGCTGAAATGGATAGACTTACATTGAAAATTAGACAGAAAGAAGACACAGAATATTATCAAACATGGAACTTATTTTATCAGTGGTTGGAAAAAAGGAGTGGAGTTTAAGAATATAATCTGTATTGCTAAGCAAATTAAATACCCAGACAACACAATGTTTATTAAGCACTAAGAAATATAATTAATAGAAAATTTATAAAATTTATAAAAAATATTTAGATTAAAGTTGCTGTATAAAATTATATGTTGGATACGTAGGTATCCTATGATTTCATAGTTGACAATGAAAATATCAAAGTGGTGGATGGCTTCTGCCTTTTAGGATCTACTATCAACATTAAAGGAGCAAGCAGTCAAGAAATATGCTGCAGATTTGCACTTGGTAGAGCAACCACGAGGTGTTGGAAAAGGTACTGTGATGTGTCTATACCTACAAAAATCAGAAAAATGCAAACCATAGTATTCCCCATCATGCTCAATGGAAGTCAAAGTTGGACTTTAAAGAAGCAGGATAGGAAGATGTCTAGGGAGATTATCAGTCATCCAGGCCATGGTTGTCCCAAAAGTAGTTTTTCAAGAGGCTTCTTGAAGAAGCTTCTTGGATGAGAAGTGAAACATCTTCAAAGAAAAACCAGAAAATCCAGTTGCCTCTTGAAAAAGCACCTTTGGAACAGGATAGGAAGAATATTGTAGAAACAGTATTGAGGCCTTTGAACTCTGATGTTGGAGAAGACTCCTGAGAATACTTTGGGTAGCTAAGAAAGCAGATCCATCATTAAATCAATCAGTCCAGAGTTCTTACTTGAGGGACAAATGATCAGATTCAAATTATCTTACTTCAGATACGTAATATGAAGACCTAGTTCTCTAGTGCTGAAAAACAGAAGAGGATGATCAGCAACAAGGTGGATTGACTTTGTTACAATGGTGATGAGTTAGGAAACTTGAAAAAACTGGGTAAATATGAAGAAAATCTATCTACCTGAAGATTGTCGCAAGGAATCAAAAACAGTTTCTTCTTCTTCTTCTTCTTCTTCTTCTTCTTCTTCTTCTTCTTCTTCTTCTTCTTCTTCTTCTTCTTCTTCTTCTTCTTCTTCTTCTTCTTCTTCTTCTTCTTCTCCTCCTCCTTCTTCTCCTCCTTCTTCTCCTCCTCCTCCTCCTCGTGTATACCTGCTAGTGCAGGGCCTGCTTTTTGGATCATTGAGCAACATTTTCTTCAGTCAGCTGCGTCTGCAGGGTGCAGGCCTGTGGTTTGCATATCTCTGTTGATCGTGTCTTGTCACCTCTGTTTTGGACACCATGAGGTCACCGGCCATTATCTTCTAGTTGGTAAGCAGTCTTGGCAATAGTGGAAGGTGCTGCTCTCAGGACATGTCTATACCAGTGGAGCTGGCCTTCTCTCATCTTCTCTAAATGTTGTCGAATGGTGTCATTTGTGATCAAAAACAGTTGATGGCACATCATCAATCAATCAATGAGTTCAGATGAATGGAACGCATATAGAAAGGCAATACCAGTTCTCCCCCATTCCAGAAGGCAGGATACAGAATATTGGAGAAAGCAGATTCAAAATGCATGGTAGGAAAACACTGGCCATTTATCCAGAAAAGAAGTAGCCTCAGCATTTGACTAGGCTCTTTTAATTTCAATTCCTACATTGAGCAAGGGTTGTACTTAGTGGCCTCTATGCTTCCTTTCAATTCAATTCAGTTGAAAATTATATAAGTTTACAGCAACTCATATTCATCAAAAATCAATAAAACAATTAATATCAACTTAATATTTCACCCTAGCACTGCCATTTTTCAGAGAATACATGCATGTCCATTACTATACTGTATGAGTGTAACAAAGGAAGCATGGACAATGTATAGTATTAAAGTAATATATGTAATACCTCTTTTCTATCTAATCTGTGTGTTATATTCCTTGGCAGCCAAATAACTACTTTGTGCTAACACTGTAATCTCCTGGCTAATGTAACATGTCTAATTTATTTGTTTGTTTGTTTGTTTATGACAATACGCTAAATAAATAAATGTCTATTTTATTCACTTTTATTTTACAATTAGATAGCATTCATGTGTGTATATATATATAAATAATGTATGTGTTTATAAATAAATATATATTTTTTCCTTTGGGAAGGGCTGTCTGAAATTGAAGGTTGTCTTCCTTTTGGATAAATACAATAACTTAGACATTAGAAGCTAAGCATTTTTCTAACATGGCAGTTGAAACTACAGTGTATGTCACAGAACAGTTTTGATAATAACCTTCTTATTTGCAGTGATTACCCATCAAACAATATACAACGGAAGTTTGGAAAAGGATCCGTGAATAGTAATATCAGGGGAAGAATTGAAAATATTTTCTAAGAAAGCGTGTAGCATTTTGTGTTTCAAAATGGTATGGAGTGCTCTTTCGTTCCAGATAAATTGTTTGTGCACATTATTTCTGTCACTCTTACCTACAGAATGCTTTGTTATTTGCAATGATATTTTCTGTATAGCTCAGATTGCAGTACAAACATTTATTGATTTGCCTGATTATTGATTTCCTTCCTTTTCTGGACCTCAAGGCAGCCTACATTATGGTTTCTCTCCATTTTCTTCCTAACAAACAACCTTCTGAGATAGGTGGTAGATTAAACTGATCCAAAGTGAACATTGTAGTGGACAGGGGTGGGCTGCTGTGGGTTCGCAGGAGTTCGGGAGAGCCCCTAGCTAAGATTCTGTGAAGCTCTGAGAACCCCAAAATTCCACTTCTGGCTGGCCCTGCCCCTTCGAGGAATCCCCACACGGCCCATTTTGGATGCAGGTAAGTGCAGGGCATGCACGGAGATTCAGGGAGGGCAAAAATGGGCCTCCTGGAAATTTGGGAAGGCCAGAAATGGGTCCGTTTTCAGCTTCCAGAGAGTCTCTGAAGGCCATTTTTGCCCTCCCGGAGGCTCAAAAAAGGCCTCTGGAGCCCGGTGAGGGCAAAACACACACACCTGCCATGGTGCAGGAACAGACTAGGCCACTCCCACCTAGCAACTAGGCCATTGCTAAAATTTTTGAAGCCTACCCCTGGTGGTGGACGTAGACACTGAATTTAGATTTTCTTTGATGTACCTCAATATTGTTACCAATAAACTGCTCTGGTATCAAACATGCTTGAGTATTAATGGGAAAAACAAATGACAAAATTGCACATTGCTACAGTCCTTTTATAAACTCTGCATAGGAACTGGTTTATCCAGATTGTGAAAGTTGAATCATGACATTAAAAATAGCAAGAATGAAAGCAAAGGCCCCATAAAGTTCTCTCATCTGCAAAGGAATTTAAAGTGCTCATCGTTCTTTCGAAGTTATACAGTTTTCTCAAATCATTAAGAATGGAATTAAACCTGGGAACTACATCTGAACACATAAATGATCCTTTGGGAAATGGTATATTCCTCTATTTTCCACTCTAGAAGAATTTGATTTTTACAATTTTTATCATAAAACCATGGGTGGAGCAAGAGGAGCTAGGTTTTATGTAATCATACATCTAATGGGTATAAATTCTAACAAACCATATGTCACCATGCAAAAGCAAATAAAACATCCATTCCCCAAAGCCGCACTGCTAAATGTGCCACTGTCTGTAAGATGTATCCTTCTAAATTATCTTTTGGCATTTCAACATCTGAACGTCATTTGATATCCCAAAGAATGCATTATATGGAGCTGCTAAGAGATTATATTATACATTCTAATACTTTTTCCAAGTGACCTTTCACTTTTCAAATATTTGGATCCAAATATGTATTATCTAATGTTAAATGGCATATCTATTGTATATGCTCATGCATGTT
Organism: Bungarus multicinctus; assembly: GCA_023653725.1. NCBI lineage: Eukaryota > Metazoa > Chordata > Lepidosauria > Squamata > Elapidae > Bungarus > Bungarus multicinctus. The sequence continues at coordinate 39,205,309 of CM042838.1, read as the reverse complement.
ATCTCACTTGGATTAAGTGTTCTCCATTTATGCAACCAGCCAGATTTCTGCTAGCCATATGTTTCTGCAACTCCCACGTTAAAAATAAGGAAATGGCACTGTAATTCTGTTTAAAACTATATAAGTTCTGTACTTTCTCCACTTCAAAAACAAGACCTGGTAAGTTAGAACTGTTCAATGCAAGCACTGAGTTTGGATGAATTAATAAAACCTAGCTTTGCCTTGAATCTTTAGATACATAGGAATCTTAATTCCAATGTTTATCTGCAAATCAGAGAACAAAGTAATACAGGAACAGATTTGACAGGATGGGGAATTAGAATAGAATAGAATACTTTATTGGCCAAGTGTGATTGGACACACAAGGAATTTGTCTTGGTGTAAATACTCTCAGTATACATAAAGAAAAGATACATTTGTTAAGAATCAAGAATCATAACGTACAACACTTAATGACAGTCATAGGATACAATCAACAATCAAATCATACTAGGAAACAGTCAATATAAATCGCAAGGATACAAGGGACAAAGTTACAGTCCTACAATCACAAGTGGGAGGGGATGGGTGATAAGGAGTGATGAGAAGATTAGCAGTAATAGTAGTGCAGACTTTGTAATAGTTGAACAGTGTTGAGAGAATTATTTGTTTAGCAGAGTGATGGCTTTCGGGAAAAACTGTTCTTGTGTCTAGTTGTTCTGGTGTGCAGTGCTCTATAGCGTGATTTTGAGGGAAGGAGTTGAAACAGTTTATGTCCGGGATGTGAGGGGTCTGTAAATATTTTCACAGCCCTCTTTTTGACTTGTGTAGTATATAGGTGCTTGATTGAAGGCAGGTGGGTAGTAATTGTTTTTTCTGCAGTCCTTATTATCCTCTGAAGTCTGTGTCTGTCCTGTTGGGTTGCAGAACCAAACCAGACAGTTATAGAGGTGCAGACTCTCATAATAGGAGAATCACTCCCTTCGTTCCCACAGCTAAAGGGAAAGATTAATCATAATTCTATGTTCCAATAGTAGTTAGGGCAAATCTGCAATGTATAAAAAGAGAGACTGAGATGGCTGTAAATATTTAAGTCCCACCTGACATCAATAAAAGCCGTAAAAATGATCACATAGCTTTTTAGGGAATATCTTGCACTCTTTTCCATCTGTTTTTCTACTGTTGTCTTAACAATTGTAACTCTTTAGGGAGGGGAGGCAATTATATATAGGAGTTCTGGTGGCACAGTGGTTAGAATGCAGTACTGTGGGCTGATTCTGCCCACAGCCAGGAGTTTGATCCTGACTGACTCAAGGTTGACTCAGCTTTCCATCCTTCCAAGGTTAGGAAAACAAGGACCAGATTGTTGGGGGCAATATGCTGACTCTGTAAAACTGCTTAGAGAGGGCTGTAAAGCATTATGAAGCAGTATATAATTCTAACTGCTATTCCTAATGCTATGCATACAGCATATGTACACCCTAGGAAGATTAACAGTAGGCAGATTCAGTGCTTTATTGTTCAAGAAAAGGCATCTATGAACTCAAAGTATACTATTTATGCATGGGTGGCCAATCATTAGTTGCCATCTGAACCCCACCCTTCTATCTAGAACGCCTTCTGCTTGTGCTTCCAACATTTAATTATCTTCCTCTAGACATGAAACATGCCAACATGCTAATATATGTCTAACGTCATTCAGAAAGCAATGATGCCCACCCAATAACCAAGAAACTAAATGACAAAGAGAAAATACTGGGCCTTTTCAAATATATGACTTACTGCATGTTTATCATCATCATCATCATCATCATCATCATCATCATCATCATCATCATCTTCCTGCATGCTGTGACTCTTCCTTCTCCAAAATCATTAAATGCAACTCTTGGTTACCATGTGTGTTAGCCACTATGGTCATAATAATATTTGGCTGCTCATGATTTTAATTATTTTCCAACCAAGTGAATTCAGTTTCCCACGCTTGTCATTTTATCCATCATAAAATGGATGTGTTTTGCTTAAAGACTGTATTGCATCCCCACCCCATGCAAAGGGAGTGGAATATTAGGCAAGTAGCAGCAAGCAACGTAAAAAAATCATCTGGGTGGCATCAATAACACCCAGCCCAAATCAGACAAAAGGTTTTCTGCAGGAAAATTTCTAGATCTTCTTTCTTTCTATTCCTTCCAACCCAGAAGAATGTGAGAAAAATTATATAAAGTGTCTTGGGGGTTTGCCTGTTTGCCAGCAGGATATCTCACTGAAAATGGAACAGAATGGGACCATTTTGGTGTAGGGAGAGAAGCTACAAAAACAGAAATACAGATAGTTATTGTGGCCCACCAGCTGCCAGCAGAGTTGGTGGCAGATTTGGACGAGGTTGGGGAGGAACTTGGATCAGTTCTGGAGTCTGGGAAAGGCTCTGATGGATGCTCTGTGTCGGATGCTGAGATAGAGCCAGGGCCGCCCAACATTTCCCAGCCACCAGAGAGGCAGCTGCCTTTGGAGACTGATATGAATGAGGAGGAAGAATAGCTGGGGCCTGTTCCAGATACACGCATGCGCAGAGCTATTAGGAGAGGGGAACAACAGAGGTCAAGGAATTGACTTGGGAAGCAAAGCACACGTGGATGCTGAATGGCCCCTCCCTGGCTGGGGAATAAATAGAAGGAAAGGGGAGTTCTTGTCATAGGAGACTACAATTTGTCTTTCTGGAGATTTTGCTCATTGTGTTTCCTGCCACAGAGAGACTGCTTACCAGAGCTTAATTTGCAGCCTTTCGGCTGGGAGCTCACGGCCTTGCAATTATCTCAAGGGACTGATAAGGTCTGTTGCTGCCATTAACTCTTTGAATTGCCTGGACTTTTGGGTGGATAAATGCAATTAATTCACAAAAGGTAAATAAAGAGGGGGTTTTCGTGACAAGGAGTCTGTTTCTTGCTTCTGCTAAGTCTGGATCAGAACAGTAGTCCTCAAATTACAACCATTCATTTAGTGACCAAAGTTACAACGGCACTGAAGGAAAGTGACCGATGATTGTTTTTCACACTTGCGATCATTGCAAGTGGTCAAACGATCAAAATTTGGATGGTTGGCAACTGACTCATAATCAATGATGGTTGCAGCATCTCAGGATCATGCGATTGCTTTTTGGGAAATTCTGATCAGCAGAGTCAATGGGGAAGCCACATTCACTTAACAACCACATTAGCAACTTCACAACTGCAGCGATTCACCTTACAACTGCGGCAAGAAAGGTTGTAAAATGGGGCAAAACTCACTTCACAACTGTCTTGCTTAGCAAGGGAAAATTTGGGCTCTGTTGCAATCGTCCGTCGAGGACTCCCTATATGCTGCTTTGCAACGGGCTTGATATGAACAGGGGCTGCAGGAAAAAAAAATCCCCCCAGTGCATCCTTATAGAATCGGGAGTTGTATAGCAGCTCTACATGTTGCCAGCTGCTTTGTTCTGCCTCTGGTAATGTTACTCAGAATGGAGCGTATGCCATCTGCCATGTACTTCCACACATGCATACAAAACAAGGAGCAAAATTATAGGCAAGATCAGGTGATATTCAATACATACATGAAAAAAGAGAGAATAGAATAGAGCTGGAAGGGACCTTGGAGGTCTTCTAGTCAAGCAGAAGAATCTATATCCGTGATGGCGAACCTATGCCACGCGTGTTGGAAGTGGCATGCAGAGCCATTTCCCCCGGCACATGAGAGCTCACCCAGAAGAGCCCCACTGCACATGCATCCATGCCTCTGCCGCCTGACAGCTGATTGTCGGGTATCTGGCGCACATGCATGGGGGAGGGCGGGGGCGCACAGGAGACATGCATGCATGCACAGAGACACGCAGCATGCTCTGGGGGTCGTGGGCGCATGCACAGAGACACTTTGTGTGTGGATCGATCACGCACGGATGTGCAAATGGATGGCATGCGGGAGTGATCGTGTACATATGCGCAGAGATGCACAGCACATGTGAGTGATTGCATGTGCATGTGCAGAGACACACGGCACACAGTGGGGTGATCATGCATGCATGTGCAGGCATGTGGCACATGCCAAGGGGAATCATGCACACATGCACAGGGAGTGTGGGGCCCCCCAGCACGCATTGCCTTCTGACATGCGAGCGTGTGTGCACAAGCACGCACGCAATTATCAGCACAGGAGCCAAAAAAGGTTTGCCACCACTGATCTATACCATTTCAGACAAGTGGCTATCCAGTCTCTTCTTAAAATCCCCCAGTGATGAAGCACCCACAGGTTCTGAAGGCAAGCTGTTCCAGTAGTTAATTGTCCTCACTGTTAGGAAGTTTCTCCTTCATTCCAGGTTGCTTGTCTCCTTGATTAGTTTCCAACTATTGTTTTTTGTCCTGCCCTCTGCTGCTTTGGAGAATAATCTGACCCCCTCTACTTTGTGGCAGCCCTTTGAATACTGCTATCATTCTACTTTTGTTTAGACTAGCCAGACCCAAAAACCTGCAGCTGTTCTTCGTATGGTTTAGTATCCAGGCCTTTGATCATCTTAGTTGCTCTTCTCTGAACTTTTTCCAAAATCTCAACATCTTTTTTGTAGTATGGTGACCAAAACTGGTTGCAGTATAATACAGAGCAACATATATATTATATAATAACATACATATAATCTTTACAAGTGGATTACTGCCTTCCTGTCAAAAAGGCAACCAATAGTATAAATAGGAAATGCCTTATCAAACCCTGCACCAATTATCAGCGGTGTCCCCCAAGGGAGCGTTCTAGGACCCACACTCTTTACACTCTATATAAATGATCTTTGTGATCACCTTATTAGCAACTGTGTCCTCTTCGCTGATGATGTAAAACTATTCAACACCACTATCAATGCTACTATCCTCCAAAAAGACCTTGATTATATGTCTGAATGGTCTAAACAATTGGCAACTCCAAATCTTGACCAACAAATGCTCTGTCCTAAACATTGGTAAAAAAAAAAATCTATATACCAAATACAAGCTAGGTGGATATGACCTTGTTGATGACCCTCACTCTGTCAAGGACCTTGGAGTTCTCATATTGAATGACCTAAGTGCCAAAGCTCACTGCAAAAATATTGCCAAAAAGGCTATAAGAGTTGTAAATTTAATCTTACAAAGCTTCTCCTTTGGTAATTCTGATTTGCAAACTAGGGCATTCAAAACCTTTGCTAGACCAATACTTGAATTCAGCTCTGCTGGCTGGAATCCACACTGTATATCTGACATAAATACAATTGAACGAGTCCAGAAGTATTTTACCAGAAGTGTACTATCTTCCTCTGTCTGCAACAGAATACCCTACACCACCAGATTTGAGATTCTAGGCTTAGACAATCTTGAACTACACCGGCTAAGCATAGTACACAAAATTAAGCATAGTACACAAAATTATGTTACAATGTCTTACTAGTTAATGAATATTTCAGCTTTAACCACAGCAACACAAGAGCACACAACAGATATAAACTTAATGTAAACCACTCCAAACTTGATTGCAGGAAGTACTATTTCAGCAAGAGTGGTCAATGTCTGGAACTCACTACCTGATTCTGTTGTCACCTGCTCAAACTCCCACTCCTTTAACCTTAAACTAACCTCTATTGACCTCATCCCATTCCTAAGAGGTCTGTAAGGGGCGTGCATTAGCGCATAATCATGTCTACCATCTCTGTCCTATTGTCCCCAATTGTTAGTTCCTATTTCATGTATTTAAACTTATGTTTATTCTTATTTCTATTGTATTGTAAGTTTTTGACAAAATAAATAAAATAAATAAATAAATAAATATATTCACCCTGATTAGAAACTTATTTATACAGATAGTCCTCAACTTACAACAGTTTATTTAGTGACCATTCAAAGTTACAACAGCACTGGAAAAAATGACTCATGACCGTTTTTCACATTGACGACCACTGCACCTCCATGATCACGGAATCAAAATTCAGAGTCTTGGCAACTGATTTGCATTTATGATGGTTGCAGTGTCTTGGGGTCATGTGATCATTTTTTGGGACCTTCTGACAAGCAGAATTAATGGGGAAGCCAGATTCACTTAACAATGGTGTTGCTAACTTAACATTGCAGTCATTCACTTCACAAATGTGACAAGAAAGATGGTAAAATGGGGCAAAACTCACTTCACAATTGTCTCGCTTAGCAACTTCTTGAACATGCTATCGATGAGGGAGGAAATCTTATTTACTCATGCATTAGACCAGGGGTCTTCAAACTTGACAGCTTTAAGACTTGTGGACTTCAGCTCCCAGAATTCCTCCTCCAGTCATGTTATCTCGGGAATTCTGGGAGTTGAGGTCCACAAGCCTTAAAGCTGTCAAGTTTGAAGACTTTTGCATTAGACTGATATCTCAGCCTTCATTCAGGAACTTCAGGCAGATTACAGCTCACTTCCTTCTATTTTTTTTTCCATCCAGCATTTCTATGGGCTGAAAAAGAGTGAATGGAGCAAAATCACCCTGTGAGCTGAGGCGCCTGAGGGTAAACTAGAAACGGAGTTTCCCTCATGTTTGCAACATTAATTATCTTTCAACAGAAGTTTTCTCTCACTGAAAAAGACCTGACTTTGTGTTTAATCTTTCTTGATTACTGTTTGGGAACTAAAATGAAGACAGATGCCACATAAGCTCCCAGAGAAAAAAGCAGGATATAAATCTAATAAACAAAGAAATAAATATCCTTTTGACTGAGGGATGCACTTCCCCAGTGATTACCTGATAGCTTCTGGACATTACACAACAGCTGTTAACAGAAACTCTTCGTCTATAATTGAGCTGGCAGTGTCAATGATGGATCTATTTTCAAAAAGTCAATTTGATTCTTCAGTATTATATCATTATGTGGTGCATAGGAGTGCAACTGACCTTGAACAACTCAAGACTGATTCATTAGTTCATGCAATCACTTTAGGAACACGATGCCCTGGAAAAATGAATGAAGAAAGGAAACTGGCAAATTCCTGCAGTGAGCTTATCTCATGAACTTATTTCAGGTGTTCCCCCGTAAATCAATTTGTCAGGGTTCCTTTTGTCTTTTAAAAATAATATTAAGTTACTTTAAGATTTATATTACAGTATGCTTCTTTTTTTTTCTCCTCTGCCTCAAAATAGCTTATCAGCTCATTTTGGGGTCATTGTGATCAATTTCCAGGGTTATAAAAAAGAAAATATATGGTCCTAAGCCCAGGCTGTCCACCCTGATTTTCCATTAAAAAAAAAAAAGATAAACAAGGCTTTTTAAAGCTGAGAACATGCAAACATTCTACACTCACCCATTATTTTGCATGTCCTCATGATTACATTAAATTCCTCATTATTAAGTTCGTCTAAAGGAATTGTTCTTTTATACAAATCACACCAACAGACTCCCCAAAAAATGGTGAGGAAGTTCAGTTTCCCTTAAGTAGAATTTTTTTTTTAAAAAAGATTTCTTAAGTAAGTTTTGAATAAACAGAATAAACAATTTCTAATATACATACCAATTTTTCACAAACACCTGTTTTATCTTTCTTTTTAAATATATCTGTTCATATCCATATAATACAGATACTTCTGTAATATAGAGATTTAAAAGTTAGATTTGTTTCCCTTGGGAAAACAGAAGAAAATGGCATAATGAAAGCAATTTCATATTGTGAAAAGAAGTGAATTTTCGGGTTCTTTCTACAGGCCATACCAGACATTAGTAGCTGTATTATTTACTGGAATGAATAGCTCCAAAAGAAATTTAAAAAACACAAGGCAATGTGAAAGGATTAAAAATATTCTTGAGCTACCTGCCTGCACATCCATTTTAAGGCTTCAACTTTATATGTGTTAATTAAATGGATGTGGGTGTGTCCGCACATATATATACACACAAGCATAAACAAATATACATGCAATCACACTGCACATTTAATAAGATGTTAATCCATACAGATCTACTGATGTGAAGAGAAATGACTATTCACTCTTTTTCTAGTACAGAAAGATAGGGTGTCCTACAGCAAAAAAAACTGTTCAAGGGGATGATACAATACTCTGCTATTCAGCCTGAGAACCATAGGCAGGGGTGTCGAACTGGGGCCCACAGGCCAGATACATCATGCGCAAGCCACGACCACAGTGGTGGGATTCAAATCTTTTTACTACTGGTTCTGTGGGCATGGCTTGGTGGATGTGGCAGGGGAAGGATACTGTAAAATTTCCAGTCAGAAGTGGTATTTGCTGGTTCTCCGAATTACTCAAAATTTCCGCTATCAGTTCTCCAGAACTGGTCAGAATCTGCTGAATACCACCTCTGCACGCTCACCCCAGCTCCACGAATGGGAAAAAAAGTCATGAAACATCACATGACAACAATATGATACGGCGAGTTTGATACCTACGACATAGATGTTCTCACCAAACTATCTCAGGTGGGATTTTCTGAAGCTGGTTCAGAGTCAAGCCAATATAGGCACAGAGATTGTGAGTATTCTTCCAGTTTTCTTAGATATCAAGATTAGACTAGAAATCATATATATTGTCCTCTACAATATTTTCTAACTGAAAGTCAGTTATGCTTGTCTACCTACTCATCATTGTAAAACCACAATTAGAAAGTCAGAGCCTTTGCATCTGCTTTGGTTCAGAATTGACTAAAATTACATTCTGATGCTAGCTGATCAGTTGTGCCTCATGAAAGACATGGTATTGCTGAGCAGGTCAAGGCCAGTAAGGTTTATCTTGCTCCTCTGTAGAAAATCAATTCTCTAAAAACTGCAAAAGAAGGAACTGCAGGGATGGAGAAAGGGTGGCTTGGGGACAGATAATGGAGCCTCAAAAAATTCCGACACTGCTAAATGAGATGCTGAGGAGGAACAGAATGGAAATTCACTAAGGAAAATATTAGCTTTTCACTAGATTCTTCAGCTTGGAAGAAAATACAGTTTTGGTTTGGCTTTAAAGATATACCCTAAAATATGTAGAGTTAATTCTTCTTATTCATGGATTCCATAATTACAGATTCCATATTTGCTAATTCAGTTTCTCGCTGATTAATTAATTAATTGTGTCCATTTTGGGGTCATTCGCTGACATGTAGAGCAGCAAAAATAATAATAACAATAATAATCAAGTTGTTTAATGCACACATTCCCAGCTGAAATTCTAGTCTTTAATTCAGTGTTCACAGCAGTATTTCAGAACAAAACTACTTGAAACACCAAAAATTGACTAAATACACAGGATGTGTTTAACTATGAAGAGAAAGTTGGCCTTTGAGTACTATAATAATGGCACAGGAGAACTCTACAGTATGCTACACAATTTAGTATAAGCTGACAACTCTGATGCAGACAAAAAACACAATGCAGCAAGCGAAGAAAAACTTGAAATCAAAATTGTTATTTGCGAGTGGTCCAGCTGAAATTAATGAAACAGATCGTGCCGCTTCCCTTTTTTTTTTTTTAGAGAAATATCATGGAATCAATTATTTATCAATCCATCATCCTCCACTTAGAAACAAACAACCTACTCTCTAATAAACAATTTGGTTTCAGGAAAAAACTATCCTGTAATCTGCAACTCTTACACACTGCAAAAACATATGGACAAAATTCTGTACCTGTCAACAGTGGTGTCCCCCAAGGCAGTGTTCTAGGACCAACTCTTTTCATACTCTATATAAATGACCTCTGTGATCATATTAAGAGCAACTGAGTTCTCTTCGCTGATGATATAAAGCTATTCAACACCACAGACAATACTGCTACCCTTCAAAAAGACCTTGACTATGTATCAGAATGGTCAAACAAATGGCAACTTCAAATCTCAACAAATAAATGCTCTGTCCTATATATTGGCAAAAAACAAACAAACCAGAAAATAAAATACAGGCTGAATAATCAAGACCTTGTTGATGATCCAATCTGTCAAGGATCTTGGAGTAGTCATCTCTAATGATCTAAGTGCTAGAGCCCACTGTAACTATATAGCTAAAAAGGCGTTAAGAGTTGTTAACCTAATCTTACGTAGCTTTTTCTCTGATAATATTACACTAATAACTAGAGCATACAAAACATTTGCTAGACCAATACTCGAATACAACTCATCAGTCTGGAACCCACATTACGTAGCTGATATTAACACAATTGAGAAAGTCCAGAAATATTTCACAAGAGTTCTCCACTCCTCTACTCGTTGCAGAATATCTTATGCCACCAGACTTGAAATTATAGACCTAGAAAACCTAGAACTATGCTACCTTCAGTTCCATCTAAGTATAGTATATAAAATCATACATTGCAATGTCCTACCTGTCAATGAATACTTCAGCTTCAACCACAACAACACAAGAGCAAACAATAGATACAAACTCAAGGTTAATCGCACCAAACTTGATTGCAGGAAATACGACTTCAGCAACAGAGTGGTCAATGTCTGGAATACTCTACCTGACTCTGTGGTTTCTTCCCCAAACCCCAAAAACTTTAATCTTAGACTGTCTACTATTGATCTCACCCCTTTCCTAAGAGGTCTGTAGGGGACGTGCATAAGTGCACCAACGTGCCTACCGTCCCTGTGCTATTGTTTCTTTTTTATTTTTCTTATATGTATCCATGTATTCATAACTATGTTTTTACTTATACCTATTATCTTGTAAGCAATTGACAAAATAAATAAATAAATAAAAATAAAATAGGACTGTCTAACTAGGTGTTATTTATACTTTCTCAGATAAGTCTCAGTTTCAAATTAGTTTTTAAATTTGGGTATACTCTCCCATATCCATCCATTAAGTCATAGCTTCTATATTGGGCATATTTCTATTTAAAGTAATGGAATACACTCCCTTCTCCTATTTCTCACATGTCGTTTCCACAATGTCAGTGAGAGAAGACAAGCTCAAGGTAATTGGTCTATTGGAAATAATGTTTAAGCCCTCTCTCCAGCTGTTGCTCGTAAATACTGCTAGGCTCGCAATGGAAAAGATGTGGTTCTCACCAGCTTCTCACTACCTGAAGGTTGATCTAAGATAAAATAATAATGCCTGAGCTGTGCCAGGTATCTTTGCTCATGCATGTAAGTTGAAAGTAAATCACATAGCATCTATTCAACATCTCCTTTACAAAAGCAAATGGCAAAATGAGGAAGGAGATTATCCAAATAGCTGCAGAGCCCATAAAACACATGTATCAGTCATATTTCTTAAGGAACCATGATTATACTAATTATCCACAAATAAGCAGTTTGGTCTAGTGATTAAGGCACCAGAGTAGAAGCCAGGAGACTGTAAGTTCTAGTCCCACATAAGACATGAAAGCAGGCTGGATGGCTCTGGGCCAGTCATTTTCTCAATGTAGGAGAAGAGATAGCAGAAATTGGGGTTAAAGTGAAAAGGGGAATGAACCTAGAATCCCTACATAGCCATAACAGAACTAAGTCCAATCCCCCCTAATAAATGCCATTGACCGTTATCTAACTAAGTCTTAGCAGGTGCTGACTGTTAGTTGAGAGGATTTAGGCTTAGAAATAAATCAGTTTAATTGAACCTTTCTATGTGGGCCAGATAGAAATGTGGTGGCTCAGTGGCTCAGAGCTTGTCGATCAGAAAGGTCGGCAGTTCGGCAGTTCAAATCCCTAGCACCATGTAATGGATTGAGCTACTGTTACTTGTCCTAGCTTCTGCCAACATAGCAGTTCAAAAGCAGGTAAAAATGCAAGTAGAAAAATAGGGACCACTTTGGTGGGAAGGTAACAGCATTCCGTGCGCCTTCGGCATTTAGTCATGCCAGACACATGACCATGGATACATCTTCGAACGTAGATGAGAGATGAGCACCACCCCCTATAGCCAGAAATGACTAGCACGTATGTGTGAGCGGAACCTTTACCTTATGTGGACCAGGTCTTTCACACCTGACACTGACACCAGCTCATCTCACAGGATTGTCGTGGTAAGGAAAATAGGACAAGAAAGAAGTATTAGGTATGTTCTCTGACTTGACCTATTTATAAAAAATAATAATGTTAGGATAAAAATCTTTAAAATAATGCCTACCTCTACTGAGATTCTGATGAAATACCCTGATTGAAAAATCTCTCTGGTTAAAATAAAAGCACCTCACTTGGCTAGATTCTAACTCAGGCTAAACTAGTCCATGAAAAGGCTGTTTAAAAAAGTAAAAAGCTATAAATTCTATAAGAATCACTGTTGCAGGGTATTTCAAAATGTTCAGTGCAGAGTAGTACCATTTCAGAGAAGTGGCTGTCTAGATAGATATTGGATCAGATAGACCTTTCTCAGTGGTCCTTAAAATTAGAGGGAAGAAGAACTGCTCTTTTACATGTACAGTCCTGTACAGTGGTGCGTTTCAAAAATTGTTACCACTGGTTTGGTGGGTGTGGTTTGTTGGCGCGCTTTGCATGCTCACACTGCACAGGCGCAGAGGCATTTTGACTCACCTCCTGCAATCCTGCACTCTCCCTGTCGCTTCAGCATCTGCTGCATGGCAATTGCTGGGCCACGCAAAGCAGTTGCACTTCAAAAGCAGGACATCAAGGTTAGTTTGGGGGCCTGGGTGGGTGGGCCCAACACAAAGTGTCGAAGAGAACTGGTTCGGTCTCTGCTGCTCATCGCTGCTATCAGCTCGGCAGAACCGGGCAGAACCAGTAAAATACCACCACTGGTCCTGTAGTATGAATGGGTTGAAAGTAGAATTTGAATTGGAAAATCGTGTAAACATTTTCCCCATTTTATATTTGCAGAAAGTTTTGCCTTGAGAATCAGTCCTAGATATCTTCATGGTTCTGAAGTCCCAACAGAGAATATTCCCTGTAATCAATGGATTTGTTTCATTCATGAAGTACAGTTATAGCACTGTAAGCTCTGTATACATTGAAAACAATCTTTCAGAATATCTTTCAGGCTTTCAGCCAGCTTGTATGATACTCCTGCCCAACGTTATCAGCAACTATCCAGGGAGCTACTTGTTTGGCTTGACTGGGCCTACTTTGTCATTTGCTTAGTTTTTGTTTGCCAGATTTGAAATCTATGCTGACTGTTTGAGCAAAACCACATCCAGCTATGCTTAAGCCTCAGAGATGATGTCATTCAATTGTGCCTAGAATTTTCAGCATGTATGGATTCTTGGAGGAAACAATGAAAAGCTGAGGAATTTGGAGGAATTCATCTTCATTTTCTAAATGAAGCTGCAGATTAGAGCTGATCTATCGGAAACTGCTTTGTCCCTGAACTGTATGAAGACATATGAGAAATGATACTCTCTTCCCCTTCCCCAATTTATTTTTAAAGTCCCTACTAGCTTTTAAGATCATATTAGTGCATTTCCTACATAATTGTATTTTTGGATGCTGTTATATATTTAAGGGCTTGAGTATTCCTGATATTCTCCAAAACCCTTTTCTAGTGTACATCATATTGAAGAATTCTTGTTGCTTTGATATGCAAAATACATGAAATCTATCAAATATTAAACCAGCACTGTAAATTTGATTATACTAAAACTTTTCAAGTATATGCATTAACGTACATTCTTGAGAAAAGCAAGGGAAAGGGAAATATTAAAGCTGTTAACATCAACTGCAGCCAATTCGTTCAAAAAGAAAAAGTCACTCATTTTACACACAATATCTGGGGAAGTATGATGAAAGTATATCAAGAGCAGTAATCTTAGAAGGAGAACTATGAATAAAATATCACATCTTCTATATGGTGTGATTCAAATCTGAAGAAATCCACGTGGGAACAATGCATTTAGAATCATTGTTCTTTTGCCTATATTTGGTTCAATAAAACCATTCCTTTTTCAGATATGAGCACTGAACTATGTAAGGGTGTGCAAAACATTCCCAAGACACTTCCCTTTCTGATCAAGTCACCCTCCACTTGAAATTTGCTTGTTTTTATTCATTTATAGGGTTTGTCTTTTTTTTAAACAAATATTCTTCCTTTACAGTACATCTCCAATATGACTTTTTAATCTAAAGTTCAGTCACCATCTGTCCGTATGACTAATGCTTAATATTTAGAGAAAGATTTTTCATTTTAAAAAAATTGTGCTGAATATGAAAAACTTAAAAATCCCACTTTACACAAGGCTCTTGGTTCCTTTGGGTCCCGATAGGAAGACCTAACAGCAATACAGATTTATGAGTAAGAGAACTCAGGCAAGGACAATTCAATAGTTCAAACTGACATAGGATAATGAGAAGTAACAGTATTTGGCTTGTGAGAGGTGCTTGTCAGAAAGATTTTGTAAGGGGAAAGGGACTGTTGTGGCTGTTGTTAGAAACTTGTAACAGCCTGCCATTATTTTCCTCTTCAACACAAATTGAATATTTAAGTTACATCATACTTGTGAAACAAGTTCATGATAATGCAGAAAGTCCTAGCCTATAATTAATATCTGTGATGTTAGATTCCTTTTGGGCCGACAATAGAGGAAATTTAAGTCAGAGACTTTGTTCTCCTCCTTGGAGAAGCAACAACAACAATAGCTACAGCCACTGGTCCTCCCACTGACACCTTGTGGAGCATGGCAACAATTTATCTACCTTCAGAAGAAACAGGGCAGGGTTTCTTGTAGACAGGCCTTGTAGACAGATTATTGGTAGGCTTTTTGCTACTTTCAAAACCACAGATGACATGTCTTCAACTCTATCTGTTAGGATGAACTTGGCTAAAGTGTTACACAAAGTGCGGGTTCAGGCAGCTACTTTTTTATGAATTTCTTTTGGCTTCCTTCAACTGTGCAAGTTCTTACTCCAAATTATTCTTTGAATGATGTGGAGATGAGGTGGAGAGACAGTTTGGAGGAAGGGCCTTCAAACTTGGCAAGTTTAAGACTTGTGGACTTCAACTCCCAGAATTCCTGAGCTAACATGACTGGAGGAGGAATTCTTGGAGTTGAAGTCCACAAGTCTTAAAGCTATCAAGTTTGAAGACCCCTTGGTTTGGAGAGTGGTGTAGATACCAATTATTTATTTATTTATTTGTTTGTTTATTTATTTATTTATTTGTTTGTTTGTTTTCAAATTTTATATACCGCTCCCATCTCCCAACGGGACTCGGGGTGGTTTACAGCCAAATAAAACACAATCCAATACAATATTTAAAATACAATTAAAAAGATTAAATGAGTGGCTGAGGCTAAAACAAACTATGACATTAAAAGGTTAAAAAGTTAAAAACCAGTTAAAATCAATTAAAAACCCTACCCATAACTCTAGGTCAGACCGGCTTGATGAAATAGGTGGGTTTTCAGCACGCGCCGGAAGGCTAGTAGGTCAGGGATGGTCCTCATCTCCGGGGTAATTCGTTCCAAAGGGAGGCTGCACCCACAGAGAAGGCCCGCACCCTCAGGGTCACCAGCCGGCACCATCCAGCCGGTGGTACCCCGAGGAGGCCCGCTCTATGGGAGTGCACTGGTCGACGGGAGGTTGATGGTGGCAGTAGGCGGTCCTGTAAGTACCCAGGTCCCAAGCCATGGAGCACTTTAAAGATGATCACTAGCACCTTGAATCGCACCCAGAAGGCCACCAGGAGCCAACGCAGTTCGCGCAAAAGTGGTGTAACATGGGAGCTCTGCGCAGCCCCCAAAACCATCTGCACAGCCGCATTCTGCACCAGCTGGAGCCTCCAGATGCTCTTCAAGGGGAGCCCCATGTAGAGAGCATTGCAATAGTTTAGACGGGAGATGACAAGCAGTCTTATATCATGGTCTAACCAGCTCACCACATTTAAGTACTTGTTTTGTAGTCTAACACATTCAAACAGGCTCAGGCTGAGAAGAAAGGAATATGAAACTCTTGCAGTGAAGTGCATTTTCTTGTCTTGAGAACAGAACCAACATCCTTCCCTCCTTCCGTTCTTCCTTCCTTCCTTCTTTCCTTCCCCTGTTTATATCAGCAAAGTCAGAAAATGTGTTGTTCTTGAAGACAACAAAGTATTATAACATAAAAAGTCTTGACTTTAAGTCAATGTTATTTATAAACACATACTCAACATTAATTGCTCTTTCTGTGATTAGAAACAGAACAAAGACAGAACAAGAGAAGAGGCATAAATTTAATCCCTATACATAGCTATACTGTGTTATTGTCATCCAATTCCAGTTAATTTTGTTTAATTCCTAAGCAGACAGGCACAAAATCAAAATGGGCAAGACAACACACCATTTCTCATACATCTGATATTGGATGGTCAACCATTATGCTTTAAAAGAAGATTGTTTCTGTGGAGTTTTGCTTTATGGCGTTTGTTGTTGCCCTATGTATTCATTAAAATTATAAGTACAAGTTCAATGCTAGGTTGATCATACTCCAGTGACACAGAATCTTGTAGCTGAACACAGCCTGTTTATGAGTATGAGTGAACAAATCTGGAAGAATGAGAAGGAAGATACTAAAAACTAAATTAAGTGAGATAACACTAAATCAGAGCCATTCTTTCTCTTCCATTATTTTCAGTACAAATGAAGTTACCTCTGCTATAGTGGGCAGAAATAACAGGCCCCACAGATAGGCATATGCGATCTAAAGGAAAACACAACATTATTGTTAGCTTTACTATTTTATTTATTTATTAAATGTATAAGCTGTTCATCTCACTATTCAAAGCAACTCTGGCCAGCTAATTACTTATTATACAGAGGACAACATTTATGGAAATAGGCCTTTCCTTGTTACTCCCATAAAACAAATTATGGTAGGTGGAAAGTCTACCAGACATAGAGTACATAAAGAATAGTAGTAGGTGACCTTGTTCAGAGGTTCTCAAAAACATCCAATGTGTATATTTTCCTTGAGGGTAAATAGTCTCAGAATTAGTGTCTCTCAAAGCAAATGTGCCAATTCCATTTCTGTTTGGAATTATTCATGTTTGGTGAAACTAAAATACAAAAGTTAGCCACTGCATATATTATGGAAAGCTCCTGTTTATGCTATTGAGTATTATCCATGTGGCAAGGAGACAAATGTTTCAGGGAGGTGGTAGAATTTTTCATCCTAACAGCAATAAATGGCCTATTGCATTTGAGTGGCTAGCCAGAGGGAAAACGTCCAAACTTACAAACATACTCTGAGGTCATAAATCAAATTTTATTCCAAAAGTGTTCTTAAGGTTTTACAGATTTTATGGAATGACAAATAGATGCTTCAAGTCCAAGGCCCAAGGGCTGATTTGTAGGAATGATAACATCAACAAGGCAATTCATGCAAAAGGTTAAGCATTTCTACTTTGCATACACAGGTCTCCCTTTTCTTTCTTCCCAATACATAAGAGATCTAATGAGCTTGATGGGAGAACCATCCCTTCCAATCCTGAGAGAGAAAAAAGCATACTTGCTTTCCTCTTCAAATTTCATGATATAATGCCAATTAAGGAGAAAGAGTACATTCTATGGAATGGATTATTTTACAAGCTTGGGAACAAGACTTAATTGTTTTCATCATTATCTTGACTTGCAAAATTGCCAGCAATAAGAAGGGGTCATAAAACTAACTGCACACAAAACTACTTATTTAAAAGTCTCTCATTATCCAAGACCATACATTTTATCCCATGTGTCTTTCTTCTGCAGGAGTTCTTATTATTAGAACCTCTAAAGATAAATGCTTAGGTCTCGAACAGGGCTTTGTCCATTTTGGGTACCGCTTAGTCCCATACAAAGTAGAAGGAAAGCTGTAAAAACCCAAGCTGCTACTATTGTCCTACCCTTTGCTATCTCTTGATACTCACCTATCCATCTTAAGCAGGCAAGAAGTGGCAGAAAGTACATTTTCCTTATACTTGGAATCAACTCTGGATATTGGGAAATCAATTTACATTTGACCCACAAACCCTTTTATATTGGAATATATGGATTTCTATAAGGACCAGAAAGACTTTTAATATTATATTTTCAACTACTGCCTTTCCATGCTATATTAGATTCCTTCAAAGTCACACAAATGATGGATTATTCAAGTTTTAAAAGCCAACAGAGATATACACTTAAAAAAATAAATTGAAAAAAGATATTTAGGTAATGTCTAGAAACATATATCAAGAATGGGCAGCATGTTGTTCTCCAGATGTGGCTAATGCAATATGTATTAGCTTTCACAACCTAAGGCAATGGGATGAGAGATGAGAGTAATTGAAATCAGAAAGTTTCAATCTCCAACTAAAGAGCTACATGTTGTACTTCACACACACATAGACAATGGTAATGTTTTTAAAAAATAAATACAGGCAGTCCTTGACTTGTAACCATTCATTTAGTGACTGGCACTGAAAAAAAAGTGACACATGAACAGTTTTCACACTTACAATCTTTGCAGCATCCCCATGGTAATATGATCAAAATTTAAATGGTTGGCAACTGGCATGTATTTAGGACATGACCCGGGGTCATGTGATCACCTTTTGTGACAAGCAAATCAATGGGAAATCCAAATTCACTTAACAGCCATGTTACTAGCTTAGTAACTGCAGTAATTCACTTAACAACTGTGGCAAGAAAGGGCATAAAATGGGGCAAAACTCAATAATTGTCTTGCTTAGCAATGAAAAGTTTGGGCTCAATTGTGGTTGTAAGTCAGGGGCTACCTGTACTTTACTCTGTGTCCAGATTATAGCTTAGTGTAACTTGTTGTCAAGCACTGTGGAATTCAGGAGATTCAAGCAGTTCAAATAAGTGTAAAGAGTTATTGCAAGATTAATCTGACCTGTAAAGAATCTGAACTATTAACTGTCAAGGAAAATTAGCGGGAGATAAGAAACCCATTCAAAGTCAGCTGGACTTAGATCTATTGTTGGCACACAGAAACTCACTATTGATATGTTTGACCACTCCCTCAGGCTCAGCCTGATCATTTCTTACACGTGTGTGTGTATATAGCAATTCTGTGGCATCTAGCCATACCAGACACAGAACTCCAGTAAATTTAAATACTGATTTTGTTTTGTCAACTGGAAAGAAATGTCTTCCTCTACTTCTTTGGACTTCTGTCCAAGCACAGATACCATACTGTTTACCTGGCAGGATTCAACCTTTTTTTTGTCAAAGAAGTTCATAGAAATAATGAAAATTGCCTACTGGGCAATGCAGTTCATTAAGAGGATTCTAGTCCACAAAACTCAAGTCATATTAAACCTTCTATTGCTTGTATGAAAAGTGTCCTGATGTGGACTAATCATTTGAGGATGAAGAAGAGCTGGGAAAGCATTGAATGTTGATGAGGGCTAGAGAATAAGCAAGGAGGATCTGGCATTTCCTAGCAGGAAATCTGTAGCCTCATTCAGTATTTTATCAGGACTTTCCCAAACACCACCTAGTCCATGAGAGCAAGGTAACTAATGATCTGAAAGTCAAAGAACGGTAATACACAGAAACATGAGACTGCTGTGAAAGCAGTTTAGGCATCAATGTTGTGCCCAAGGAGGCTGAAGTGAACCAAATCAATGCAGCTGGCTGAAAGGCTTGAAGACAGAGGTATCAAATTGAAAGTTGGAGGTGATCGGATCTTGGAAACACCAGTTTCAAACTGTGTTCTGATAACAAGCTGCCCAAACTCTTGCCCTGATTGATACCAAACAGAACTAGCCAAATCTTTCTACATACTGTCTAATATTGTGTGATGAACTGTGCACCTCTGGTCCTGAGGAGCTAATTTAATGAGGACTGAAAAAGAAATGGCTTAGGGAGAATGTAAGGTATCAAGATGTCCTTCCCCAGCTTTTTGCTGTGAATAAGAAATTTCACAGGTACTTTGCTTAAATTAAATCTGATTGCAAGTTGCAGCTGGCATGAGACTCAGATCTGGAAAGGTGAAAGCCTGGGCCACCAACCTCCTAAGAAACAATTCACTGCTCTTGGCTTTTGAAAATTAAAAGCCTCCTATTAAAAAAAATCTATTTTATAAAGTCAGTTGGTCAGCTACTTGTAAAGATGAAACATTCTGAAGAAGGCTGCTCAATTAAATGATATCACAGTTGTAAGTGTCAATCTAAAGCAGTTTCTCAAACCAGCCTGGGAATTATTCTGGCAAAAAAAGCACAGTTTGAAGAATTGACTTCTTCTGATCAAAAAGATGTCCTGGAGACAATGCCACAGTTTTAGGTCACTCAAAGGACTCTGTTACTGGTGAGTCTTTCATTATTTTCATAACCTTAGAATGTATGAAAAGTTGCATTTCCTCACATCGGTTGTGATATTATCGAGTACTTTTTTCTGCTTTACACATGGTGGCAAAGGGGCTTTTCATATTTGAAAAAGCTTAAAATCTTTTCAGATGGTATTTTGAACAGCATCCATCCATTCCTTACATCCTTCAAATATGAAACGGAAATTGACATTTAAACAGCCTTGAGCATTTTAGACTGAAACCTTCTTATGAAATGGCATTTTAAGCTATTAAAATGCAAACAATTAAAACAGGTCTTGATGATTATCCACTGCTTAGAACTTCTGAAGTGAAGGTGCTTTATTCAAGGTAACAGAAAAGGCAGTATCTAAGCTAATTATCTAACAAACCCAGTTTGCATCCAAGTCCTAATTCACAGGGCTGCCATACTTTTCATGTGAATGTAAAAGCAGAAGTTGAAAAAGTTTATGCACACATATGGAGGCTATTTTTAAAACCGCATTCTGATGGGGAGTGAGAGCCTTTTTCTAAAATAATATGTGGAGCCAGACTTTATGAAGTCATGCTTTTTACTACAACTTTAGAACTAGAAATGCACTTTGTTACCCTCCTGCTAATTTCAATGAATGCCTCATATCAGACACATTGAACAGAAAGCCTTTATAAATGCAGAAGAGACGTGAGAACGGTTCCAAAAATAAGTTGACCCACAACTTCCATTATATTTGACTTAAATTCCTGAGGACAGTGACAGAGGTTACAAAGGTCCCACCCATGCTAGATCTCAAGACTAATAATCACTAGGAAAAAATTAATGGATGGATTCAGGATGGTTTTACATTGATATGTTCTGTTCAAGGACAAAAACATGCACTGTTCAGGTTGAGAGCAGAAAAAGGCAGTTGAATATGCCTGCAATGGCATTTTTCCCTACTTACTAAATTCCAATAGGGATATAAAAATGTGTCAGGGGTTTCTTTTATCCTGGAATACTGTAATTCACTGAAGTATCACAACACAGATAACACAAGCAAAGAAATCAGCTGCCACCTGTTCTTCTCAGCTAGAAAAATTTGTTTTCAAATACTGTATTCTAGATGCAATTGTGTTAAACACCCAATGGGAATAAATTGTATTTAAACAAAATGTATAATAGGAAAGAGAGGAGGAGGAGAAGGGGTAGAATATGGATGGCGAGTGGAAAAAATTATGTCTGCAAGACAGTGATGGGATTCAAATTTTTTTACTACTGGTTCTGTGGGCGTGGCTTGGTGGGCGTGGCGGGGGAAGGATACTGTAAAATCTCCAGTCAGAGGTGGAATTTCCCGGTTCTCAGAACTATTCAAAATTTCCACTACCGGTTCTCCAGAACTGGTCAGAACCTGCTGAATACCACCTCTGCTGCAAGTGTAGCATAAATTGTCTGTATGGGGGGAGGGAGGTGAAAGAGAGAGAAAGAGGGAAATAATAGAAAAGAAATTTGTCCAGTCTCTAAATATCCTTTTTTTTTAAAGAGTAGATAGTTGAGAATATGATTGAACTACAAGTAATCCTTGAGGAAATGGATTATCTACAACTTTCAGTCAGGTTTCAGACCAGGGCACAACATGGAGCTAGCACTGATTTGTCTTATGAATGGCTTTTTGTGGAATTAAGATGGAGTGGTGAATCTATCTTGATTCTCCTTGGTCTCTTGGAAGCTTTTGATCATAGTGTTTTTCTGACCAATGATTTTGGTGATTGAGAGTGGAAGAATTCATGTAACAATGATTCTGTGGTTGGTTCCAGTTGGTGTTCACAGGGAGAAAGAGACTGAGCCTGCAACACTTCAATTGTGCAGCGCCTAAGTTGTGCAGAGCTTGGTGGTCTTACCCTTCCATTTATAATCTACATGAAACCAGTGGTGGAGGTCATCTATCAGTTCAGGTCCCAGTATTCTGATGATATTCAGTCACATATCCTGATTCTCAACTGCACAAAGCATGCTATTAATACCTTGTCCCAGTATCTGAAAGCTATCAGATATCGGGTGGGGTAGAATAGATTCAAATCAATCCTGATAAGAGCAAATGGCTCTTTTCAACTCTGGGAACTTTCTACAGTGTCTGTAGTCTTGGAGGGGATAGCATTTCCCCATTGAAAATCAGTGCACCATCTAAGAGAGTTTTGAAGTCCTGCTGAAATGCAATTGA
Source organism: Bungarus multicinctus (assembly GCA_023653725.1). Taxonomy (NCBI): domain Eukaryota; kingdom Metazoa; phylum Chordata; class Lepidosauria; order Squamata; family Elapidae; genus Bungarus; species Bungarus multicinctus. Next base: position 39,182,971 of record CM042838.1, on the reverse strand, counting down.
CAGTAGTGGCCAAGAAGACCTTTACACAGATTCATCTAGTGTCATGAGGTCCTTGATGTTCTGTGAGCTTGGTAGAGGTTTTTTTGGCAGTCATTTGATTATCCCCTGCTGGGACTTCCCAGATTCCCTAATTCCCACCAGCATCCAGGAGGGCATCACTCTGGAGTAAGGGCATAGAGTTGCATTCTGGCCTTTCTAAGGCATGCCAAGCCCTAGGAACCACCATCAGTGCCTCTAGTGCACCGCTTGTGCCTACTATTGGACTAAGAGACCCTCTAGATCAGGAGTCACCAACCTCTTGGACCTCAGGGACCACCAAACTCATAGTTTTAAATCCCGTGGACCAGAGAGAGAGAGAGGGAGAGAGGGAGAGAGACTTTTGGCTTCATGCAAGGAAAGCAGCAGAAGCAGCAGAAGTCTTTCTTTCTCTCCCCCAAACACCACCAGAAATGAGTCTTTGTGAGATTTGTCGCACCAGCACAGCCTCTTGGAGCAGGATGCCTTGCAGCCTTGTGTTCCCACAGGCCATGTGGGTGATGCAGCCTTGTGTCCCTGCGCAGCCTGGATTAATTGCTTTGGGGGGTGCTTTGGGGATGACATTTCTCTGCGGACCACCAAAATTTTCTCACGGACTACCAGTGACCCCCGACCCACTGGTTGGTGACCACTGGTCTAGGTAGTCATGTATGCTTGGTTATCTTTAGAGAGGACTATTACAATGTGGTCTCTATAAGCCTGACCTTGAAGAACAGTTGGAAGCTATTGAATGTGGCAGTGTAGATAGGACAGTAATGGGCTGCCATGCCTAAATATGCCCACATGACACCATTGTTCTAGAAGATTTATTGCTTGCCAGTTCGCTTCTGGGTACAATTAAAGATGCTGATTACATCCTATAAAGCCTTTCATGTCATGGGATCTGACTATTGATGAAACACCTATCTTCTCTATGATTAGGCAGAGGAAAAGCACATCAGGTCTATTAATCCTTCTCATTAAACAATTCCATCAGTTGGGACTTAAGAAGTACACTTTCTTTCGTTTTGTTTTTACTGCTCTGTTATTTATTTATGCTCATGCTGTAAGTCAGAAAAGTCTCAGGAAGTCTGGTAGCATTGGAACATATAAACAATGTCTTAATAATATTAATATTATTATAGTATTAATATGACTATACACATTTCTCTCAAATTCTACAATACACATATACATAGATAGCCAATGCTAGGTAGAAAGCTGACTGAGTAATCATCCTTCATGCGCCCAACAAAATCAGCATGCCATCTTGTTGCGTTCTTAACTTTTCTGTTCTGAATTTCTCTGCTTTTGAAAGCATGTATCCGCTTATTAAAATATGTCAGTAGAAAGAAGCCCCGAGGAATGGGTGGAGAAAAACAATCCCTATTCACTCTCCTATGATGTTGTTTATGTTTATGTTAAATAAACATAAACATGTTGTTGCTGCTGTTAATTCCACAGATCTTCCTTTAAGTCAAGGCTGCAACTACTTACGATGCTGGTGCTGACCAACTTTTTTTCTGTGGGACCAAAATCAATCTTGGTCTTGGGGAAAATAATATGTTTATGTGTTTGTGTGGGTAGATTGTGTTGACTGAGGCAGAAAGGCAGAAACTTCATCCTTTCATCATCTCTCCTGCAAGAACTGCTCTATTATGGATCCAGAATGGAAACACTTTCAACTGTCACCTCTCCTTTCCCTACTGTGTAGGACCATCTGATTTCAACACCAGCAAAAAAATTTCACATGACCTTCCCACATCTGTGCTTTGAAGATTCACTCCATGTGCCAGCTACGATATGAAACATTGATCCTGAGAGGCTGACTTGTTTTTTTTTTTTTTTTAAAGGAGAAGACTCTACTGTTGCTTTTTGGAAGCCAACCAATTCCCAGTCCAAGCAGAACTGGGCTGCAATTCCCCAAATATGAGTGAAACCGACTGGTGTTGCTGGGGATTTTGAAGTTGCCTTATTGTCTCACTCCTCTTTCTTTAAATTCAGGTGCATCCCACTAACTTAGCTGAAGCTTGATCTGCTGACAATGCATTCAACAGTGTTAATCCATATTCCAGCCATTACATCGAGTGAGAAAAATGTCAGAATGTGCTGCAATTCTCAGGAGCATTCTGATAACATCCAGCTCCACCTTGAATGCTCTTCCAAAGAACACTCACATGACATGACTTAAAAGGAATTTTGCACATATTTTTCCTCCAGTCTGTTAAGGAACCCATTAATTTAAAAATGTGTCTCAAAGCCCTGGGCTCTCCCACTCCCATTCCACCCCCCCCCCCACAATTTTGTGAATTTTTTTTGGAAAACCCCTTGAGATCGGATGTGCTGACAACTCAAAGGGACATTTTTCTGTTTGCTTCAGAGTTTGACAATGATTATGTGCAAATGGATGTTTCTTTTAAGCGGCAATGTAGAAACATGTATATGCTTGCAGAATGAGGCATAGCTTAAATATATTTCATTTAGATAATGAGTGAGGGAGTTTCGGCATTCAGCAGAACTACAGTACTGACATAATTTATTTATTTATTTATTTCATAATTTTATATACCACCCTTCTCCCAAAGGACTCAGGGCGGTGAACAGCCAACTAAAATGCATACAAACACAGAGATAAATATGATTTAAAAAGAATTAAATTATAGGCTGCCCCAATAAAAATCTAAAACCCCCGATTAAAATAAATTAAAACTTTCGTACCCCACCCCAACTAATCTAAAACCCCTTATTTAAAAATCCCATTTGAGTCAGCTCAGGCCGGCCTGCTCAAAGAGCCAGGTCTTCAGATCACGTCTGAATGCCCTCAGATCAGTGGTTGTTCGTAGCCCCGGGGGCATCCCGTTCCAAAGGGCGGGTGCTCCCATTCCTCGGGGTCACCAGGTGGCACATAGAAGGCATCGGGACCCGGAGGAGACCCTCTCTGTGGGAGCGCACCGGTCGGTGGGAGACTACTGGCAGAATGCGGTCTTGTAAGTATCCTGGTCCGATGCCATGGAGCGCTTTAAAGACCAAAACCAATACTTTAAAGCGAACCCGGAAGGCCACCGGCAACCAATGCAGCTCGCGCAGGAGGGGCATCACATGGGAGTATTTCGACGCCCCCATAACCACCCGCGCGGCCGCATTTTGTACCAGTTGAAGCCTCTGGGTGCTCCCCGCAGGGAGCCCCATGTAGAGGGCATTACAGTAGTCCAGACGGGAGGTGACCAGGGCATGGGTGACCGTGCGTAAGGCGTCCCAATCAAGAAAGGGCTGCATCTGGCGTATCAGGCGGACCTGATAAAAAGCCCCCCTGGAGACGGCCGTGATATGATCTTCCAAAGACAGCCGTATATCCAGGAGGACACCAAGATTGTGAGCCCCCTCTGTGGGGTCAAGATCTCATCCCCAATAGCCAGCGACGGAGTCAGCTGACTATATCGGGCCGCCGGAAACCACAGCCACCCAGTCTTGGAAGGGTTGAGTCGAAGCCTGTTCCCGTCCATCCAGTTCCGCACAAAGACCAGTCAGACTAACCTCCATGTAGTCACTGAACACAAACAGAATTAATAACAAAGAATATTTGTATCTCAGGGTTGAGCTATGGGGTCCCAGGTGTGCCCTCTACGTTTGGTTGTTTTCTTTGCAGAAGTCTTATTACCCAACTAGGTAACATCATCAACGCTAACACAGAGAGCACCACAAATAGAATGGTTGTTAAGCAGATATACAGTAGAAAGCAGCAAGCCACTGCACATGCCTTACAGGTTCAAATATCATGTGTGTAGCAGACCAAGAATTCACACTAAAATCACTAAATAAGATTTTAGATTCCACCTTTGCCCTCCACTATCAAAATCATTACTGACCTATATAGACTGATTCTCCCAGGGGGAAAAACTACCCAGCCCAGGTTTGCCAGCAAAAGGCAGCCAATAGCAAAGATTATCCATAGCTTTCTTTAGGAATAAAAAAGGCACAATTCATTTCTTTATTGCAGGTTGATGCAATGTCATTGAGCAAAACATTATTCAATGTTTTGAAATTCTGGTATTGGAGCATCGTGTTTAGCACGATTCACAGCTGGATTGCTTGCTAGGGCATTCATATCTACTTAAATGTAGGTCAGCAAACATCTCTTGCCATTTGTTTGGTGGGATGGATCATAGTCATGAACTGGGAATGAGCCACTTTTCAAGTGGGAGATGCTATCTAAGAACTTTGCACAATATATGAAAACAAAACGAAGTAAACAATTAGCTAATTCACTGAAATGTTGTGAAATCTCAATGTCTTAGCATGGGTTTAGCAGTCTTAGTGTGGCTTATTGGCATACCATGAGATCTCATGAGATTAAGTGATCTTCTGATATCTCATCTATCAACTGTTTTAATTTGTTTTTTTATTTGCTGTGGAGAATAGCATTTAAGGGCTTCAGAGGCACCAAGGGGAACACATTGCTGAGTTTAGGATTAGATTCCCTAAAATCAGTATGGGACTTAAGATGTCAATATGTATTGAATTTATTAACGCAATGTAAATTTCAAAAAAGCTGGACCATCAGCACACACATGCATACACGCAGACAAATCTAGAAGCACAGAAATGTTTTTATGCTCACCATGAGTCTGCTATCCAGAGAGAATCTCTTCCCAAACTCCTTTTTTACTAGTTGCTGCTTTTTATCCATAATATTCTTTGTTGGAAACGCCAAGTATTTGCAATTTTCACTGGGAAGAAAATAAAAATACATTTATTTTATAAGAAAATAAACTTGTCAAAATAATATTACACTCTCCATGTCTGTATATCTATCTCTCTACCTGAAATAAGTCTACATATTCCACTCTTCTTAATCAACTTGGGAGAGAGTGAAAGAGAAAGAGAGAGGGAGAGAGGGAGGGAGAGGGAGAGAGAGAATAACATCCAAACCTCAGGATGTGCAGATCAACAACTACTGAGGGTTCTCAGTTCTAAAGGGTTACTTGCCTGGTAGTGATTAGGCAAAATGAAATTCCTCTCCTTCTCTACTGTGGAGAAGGAACATCTCAGAACACCCAGAAGCAGTTGGCATCTTTTGCAGACCACCTGCTCTAGCTTATTTGCTTAAGAGGTCCACCGTCACGAATAGTGCAACTTCAGAGAATGAAGATTATGGACAGATGCATGTGAACTTTAATGAGCAGATGCTTTAATTAGTAATTCATTGGGTTTCAGCAAACAATGACCAAGACTTTAGGCAAGTTAGTGGTCACTGAGTTATTGAATAAAATTTCTCAAACAAATCAAGTTAGGCATTGGAGACATCTAACATTGTTTCATATTCTCTTCAATGAATGTACTATTGAATGTGACTTTGAACCTGAGGCTCCTTGCTTATGGAAGCTACTCTAGGATTTTCTTGAGTCCCTTTTCTGATATTAGAGGAGAGCATATACAGTGAGTTACAATTCACTTTGCAGAAAATTTTTTCATTAATAGTTTCTTATTTTTCATAAATCTAATTATGTAATGAACATATCGCTTGTTTGCATTTATTTGTTTGTTTGCAATGTTTATGATGATATACCTCAATTCTACAGAACTCTAAGCATACAGCAATACATAAAATTAAAAAGGATATAAGCATAAAACCCCAAACTTAATGGTAGGGATGAATGCCCCACTCAGGACATCTAGAAGTCAAAACTTGCTGAAATAATATAAGCTTACAGAATATTAGCAATATTGGACAATGTGCACCTTTGAAGGAAAGGGTGCTGCTACAGAGGTGGATCTCATTTAGTTAGTGTTTTTTCAATTTCAGCAACTTTAAGATGTGTGGACTGGAGAATGCTGGCTGGAGAATTCTGGGAGTTGTGATTGAAAAACACTAATCTAGCCTGTACGTTGTAAATCTCATAAGGGGTAAATCTCAACAGGATTTCTTTATCAGGTGTCAAACCTGATTTCACTGAGGGCTGCATCAGGGTGTGTTTGATCTTGGGGGGCAGGGGTATGTTGCCAGCTCGATGTCACCTGTGTCAGGGATGCCTATGGTGGCCCAAGTGCTTTGCCAGAGAAAATGGGCTCCTGAGCTCCGTTTTCAGCTGCAAAGGCCTCCTGCAAAGGTCCTCATCATGGAATTATAAAATGCAGTGTCATATTTATTTATTTATTTATTAATCGCACTTTTATACCTCTCCTATGCCACAGGGATACACGGAAGAATTTTTATATTAAAGATGCAGAGTCTAAAGTACTGTAAAATATACTAGAGGGAGCACTTATCAAAGGCAGCAATAGAAAACTGGATTCTCTTTTCCCTTGGTCTCTTCCAGTTCTTCTTTTTCAGCAACTGATGGGTCTGGCTCAAACAGTATAAATATTAGGTTGAGAGGTTTGTTTTTAATGTACATATAAAATAAGAGCAAATCTTCCTTTCCCAAAGGCAGTCAGCTGCTAGCAGGAAGCGGTTTATTTTCCTCCCTTTGAAGAGATACTCATAGTTGCAGATGACTTGCTACCATCTGCTAAAGAAATGAATTAAAATGTAAACTTAAAAAAAATGCTCACAGTCCATAATTCTCCTACACTTTGTGTCATCAAGACATTTTGATTGCCTTGTCTGCATTTGCAAAAGAATTATTTCAAAAGAAGAGGCAGAGAGGAAGAAAGTAAGAACAGTAACTTTAGGAAGTATTTCTGGTGACAGGAAATGTGGATAAACTCTATAATTTCTCTTCAGGAAAAATTTGTAAGTCTGGTTGATCCATGTCATCCAGTAGAAACTCAATAGAGAATAATTTTTAGTTTATATATCAACATGCAAACAAGACATAAATGGTTCGCTTGGTTGACTAGGTTTGCAGATCGCATTCAGTCACAGTGTGGTTTGTTTGGTATTGATAGTGTGTTTTGTATGGCTTATTCGATAAGCTAGAGTTAATCAAACCATGGCTGAACACATAGAATAATCCAAGGTATTTTCTCACTTTGCTGCTCCTTTAGTGCTTTCCATGCTGTATGGCAATGGCAGTAGAGATTTTTACTTAGTTTGATATTGCAACTACAACCTAAAGAGAAATATGCAAGAGTATTGGGTTATATCATTCTTTTCTTCAAGTGGTAGAATCATGAAGCAATAGAGGTGGCATTTTGAGGCCATAATTTATATGATTGTATGTGTCCTGAAAACATTTAGAAGATTAAGATTTGCTTTAAGGCAGGTATGGGCATGCTGGTTCAGGAATTCTAGGTGTTGAAGCCCACAGGTTATAAAGCAATAGCAATAGCATTTAGACTTATAGACCACTTGATATTGCTTTACAGCCCTCTTTAAGTGGTTTACAATGTCAACATCTTGTCCCCAACAAATTACTGACCTTGGAAGGATGGAAAGCTGAGTCAACCTTGAGCCGGTCAGGATCGAACTGCTGGCAATTCTGCAGGCCGAATTAGCCTGCAATACTGCATTGTACCACTGTGCCACCATACTTGTCCATCCCTGATTTAAAGTGAAGGTAAAACCTTCAAATTGAGCTTGACTTTGGTGATTTCACATCCTTCTCCACATTTAGTTTTCTCAGGGACTATATAGAAATAACTTTCCACTACATTTATTCTAAGGTTTTTCAGCTTTCTAAGTGTCACCTAAAGACCTGTGTTTTTCAGGTGAGTTCCCATTCAAGGAGTAGCCAGGTAATCAGTAGCCTGATTCATTTTTCAAGATAAGCAAAGTTCTTCTTGATGCTGCCACCAGCTAAACTAGGCTTGCTTTATTAATAATGGAGATGCAGGATGTTAAATAGCTCATACTTCTGCCAGCTAGGATATTAGCCTGTAACCCAAAGAACAGCACTTTAAATTCAGACCACATGAGCAATGGTATAAGCTACTCCTACAAGATTGCTGTTCAATGACCAAAATCAAATATGAAAAAAGTTGATGATGAACAAATGTTTGTATTAATAAAGTGTAACACATATCACTGTTAATTTCCCAGAATCTCATTCTTAACTCCCCTTCCCTCCCTACCATATATTTCAAGGGCATTCAGAAGAATCTTGATTTCAGTTATAAAGAGGTAGAAGGTCACCCAGCTTTAAAAGCCAAATACTGTACATAAGGCTGTCCATTGCATAAACTGAAAAGGCCACCATTAATTTTATTTTGTGTCTAATGTACAAAATAGCATCCTGAAATGTTGCTAAAAGGTAAATTTCTGAATTGAGTAAAGAAAATGTAATTTTATTGATGAAACTATCCTATTCTGATGCTTATAATAACAAAAGTAGGAAATCTCAAGCTATATTCCAAGGACTTATATGGCTCCATTGATTCATAGTTATCCCCAAAAAAGTTGGATATATAATAATAATGTGTTATAGAACACAATTTGGCCCACTGTCAGATCTTGTTTCAGGTATATGATATGCTCATTTATAGTTTTCCTTCACTGAGAATCACAAGAGTTTTCTCTACAACATATATGTCAATATTTTTATAAATTCTCAATGATCATTGCTAAGACGTTCCCAATCACACTCAGTATGCAGCCTTATCCTATATATTGCCACACCATCCTTGTCTAACTATTGATGTTGATCGTAGTTTCAGTTCTCCTGAAGTTTGCACAACATTGATGAATGCTATCAAAGTCATAAGGAAAATCTATGTGGGTAACCAATCAAACTTTATTATAGGTTGAATTCTAATTAACAGTTTGCTGGACAACATAGCAACATAATATTCAACTACAATCATAGATCTGTATGATTAAAGTTCACTGCAGAAGATAAAAAAGAATCTGGAATTGTGATCATTGTGTTGATTCTTGATGGAAACATACCCTTGGGATGTTTTTTTTATACCAAAGGAATTGGTTTTTTCTCCCTAAAAAGCTAGAATTGAAAGGAGAAATAAGGCAAGCTATAATATTCCTCTGCATGTATTCAGAAGTGAATACCACTGATTCAAAGAAAGGGGATACAGTATATAGTTGCAAACTTAGAATAGGTTAGCTATAGACTCAATGAAATTTATCTCTGGATTCTGCAGAGGGCTGAAATTTAATATTCAGACTGAAAATGATCCAGGTTATTTATTCATTTCTACACCAGACTGAATGTTGCCCACTCCAGAGACTCCCAAGGATTTTTGAATATTCAAATGACATCAGTTTGTATTATAACAGAAAAAGAGTTCAAAGATTTTGATCAGTACAGCTCTGAAAAATGTCATGTCAGAATGCCTCTGGTTGAAGAACATTAGACTATGAAAGCAGCTTTGTCAGATCAGGCCTAGGGGTGAGTACATCGCCATTCCATTTTATAGCAGTCATTAAATTGCATCTAGATCAGAGGTAGTCAATCTTTTTATACCTACCGCCCACTTTTGTATCTCTGTTAGTAGTAAAAAAATTATCTAACCACCCACCGGTTTCACAGTAATGGTAATTTATAAAGTAGGGGACAAAACCCCTACCGCCCACCACGAAAACTGGAACGCCCACTAGATTCTAGAAAGCCCTCAAACAAGAAATCAAAGTAGCCGTCTTTTTCCATTTTTGTCTCCATGTATCTTAGTTTGTATAACATAACTAATATGCCTACCTGTTCCTATTTTCTATTTCTAATCCCTATTTTCCCCACAACAGCAACAACACTGTGAGATGAGCTGAAAGAGACTGACTGACCCAAGAGTCACATGGCTTGATTTCATAGCTAAGGCAGAACTAGAATTCACTGTCTCCCACTCTCTAGACTGATGCCTTAACCACTATATCAAACTAGATCAAATTTAAACTATCCTTAACTGTGCTGAGTTAATATTATGTTTCTCCATTATTCCCACAGTCTTCAAGCAGAGTAACAAGAAGTATATTATTAATTAGCTTTTTTCATCCATTACAAGGAGTGGGATGGGACTGGGACTGAGACTGAGACTGGGACTGAGACCAAAAGTGGGAATGATGACAGCAATCCTCATGCTGATATGAGTCCCTGGCAGCTCAAGGATGAGTGGAAAGCATTTCAGTTCAGCAGTGTGGACAAGTTCTTGGATGCTGTTAATAGCAGGGGTCCAGTTTGGGAGATAGGAAAGGCAGAAGAGAAAATGCTTGAAGGATCAGAAGGAATGTCTTTCTGATATCTTCTGCTTTCCAACATCTATCACATATCATTGATGTTTTATCTGTCTAATAAGAGGCCATATCTGGCTAGGTAACTAATAGATGGATGTTGTCTGTTTCCTACTATAAAATTGAACTCCTGTATTACTTTTTCCTTGGTTCACACTTGATTTGCAGTCTATGCAAATAGTTTTACAAGTACTAAGTCCCTCTCTTCTGCAACTACATCAGAAGCAATAATGTCTTAAGTGCAGAGGGGAGAAAGCTAAGTAGGCAATTATATGTGCACTTTATAGCCATTATGCTTGCAAATACATAAACTATGCTAACACTTAGCAAATACAATGAGAAGGAAATTGTGAATCCGATAACAATAGCTGTAAACAAATTGAAGTGCCATGTTCATTATCCATGTAGCCGTCCATGCCAGGAACAGTGTTGCCAGGTGAAAGAGTGGAAACCAAATCATGCAGAAAACCGTTTCATCAGAACATAAAGACAATTATAACATCTGTTAATCTTTTGTGCCAGATGTAATTAGGTTCTATGGAGAAGTCACCCTTAAGGATGATTCTTTTAGCATCTGTTCAAAGGACAAACAATTGTGGGTGGGTAATAAATGACCCTTTACAAGCAAGCAGTAAAATGTGCATAGCATGAAGTATAAACAGATCACTTTCAGAAAAAGCCAGAGTTTTGGGTTAACTTTTTACTGAAAAATCCTGGAGTACCAACAGAATCACTATGTACATGGTTCACATTTGTTAAAAGAACATGAATTATAAAAGCTAATGCTTTCTTTGTCCTTCATTGTTTACTGTCAACACAGGTTTCTAGTCTAAAAAGTTCAGTGAATCATTTTATCACTTTTCTTCCCAAACATGCCTGCAGGTAGTCCTCGACTTATGACCACAATTGAGCCCAAATTTTTTGTTGCCAAGCAAGACTGCTGTTAAGTGAATTTTGCCCCATTTTCTAACCTTTCTTGCCATACTCGTTAAGTGAATCTGGCTTCCCCATTGACTTTGCTTCTCAGAAGGTCACAAAAGGTGTCACGTGACCCTGGGACACTGCAACCAACATAAATATGAACCCATTACCAAGTATCTGAATTTTGATCCCATGACATGTGGATGCTACAATGATTGTAAATATGAAACCCAGTCATAAGTCACTTTTTTAGAGTCATTGTCACTAAACGAATGGTTTTAAATTGAGGAATTACCTGTATAGTATTTACTGACTGACTGTTGAAGCAGTTACTCACAGATAGATTATACCTGGGAATTCCTTTGCTGGTTTTTTTTTTTTAATCCCTGATATTACAATTTTTATTCTAATTCAGTTCAGTCAGAAATGAAAACATTTCCACATTAAGTACAAATAATACCAGTTTCCTATTTTTTTAAAAAAAAAATCAAAGCCATCAAATAACCTGTATAAATCCTATCCTTTAAAATGCGTTAAAAGGTAAATATTTATTTAAATTACCTATTGCCACATTATTCAGCTTAACATGGCCCTCTACTGGCAATAGTCACCTCCAAATTTTACCAGCAACAGTGTATTTTGAAAGACTTAGTGTGAACGGATTTAGTCTAGGACAAGAAGCAAACTTGTTTTAAAAAATGAATTATTTTTCAAAAAACAAAACAAAACCCCACCAATCTTGTGATGAATATGGCAAGTTGCCTGCTTATCATGAAACAAATGTTGAATGGCCAAACTGCAATCTACAATGTACAATTTAGAGATCCTGTCTTTGAAAAGACGCACTTGTTTTTCATGCATGTGATGGCATGGGCATGGGGTAGGTAGCAGGAAGTCTATTAAAAAACAGTTCAACTATCTTATAGAATAACAAAATTGGTCTTCTAATCCAACCCCTTGCTCTAGCCAGAGACCCTATACCATTTCACATAGATGGCTGTCCAATCTCTTCTTAAAAACCTCCAGTGATAAAGCACCCACAACTTCTAGAGATAAGCCATTCCACTGGTTAATTGTTCTCACTGTCAGGAAATTTCTCCCTAGTTCCAGGATGCTTCTCTCCTTGATTAGTTTCCATCCATTCCTTCTTGTCCTGCTTTCAAGTGTTTTGGAGAATAGCTTGCCTCCCTCTTCTTTGGGGCAGTCCTTCAGATATTGTAACACTGCTATCATGTCACCCATAGTCCTTCTTTTCATTAAACTAGACATACCTAATTCCTATTCTTATATATATTAGGGCATCAAATCCAAAAGACCAAATACCTTCATTTGAAAAGAACCAGCAGTTGTCTATTTGTAGCATTTTCAAGGTGCAACCTTTAAATACACATAAGGATTTTCCATGGCATGGAAACCCCTTTTGATTCTCTTTAGAAGCAAAGGAGCTCTTGTAGACCATTTGGCTGAAGCCAACCACCTCCAGCAGATCTCCAATCACCTTCAGCCTCTGCTTGGAAAGCTCAAGCATTGGAGGAAACCACTGTCCATCAGGAAACCACATCCCTTATCAAAATGTCTTAAATCTCTCCAGGCTCCTCCCAAACAAGTTAAAGCTGTATTCTGAAGACTGAATTTAGGGGTGGGAAGCAAAGGATTTAAATGACCCAGTTATGATTCCTTCTCCCTTTCTTTTAGGGTCCCTTCAAATACTAAAAATGGACCAAAATTGGCCTGAGGAAGGAAAGAAGGTGGAAATGTGAGTGGAAGGACTACAGAAGCCTTTCAATCCAAATTGAAACAAAAAAAAATAAGTGCCACCAAAGTTTTGCCCTTTTACTGAACGCCTTTTTAATGGCTTAGTCTCAAAATACCAAATGGCTATTGTGGCTTGGACACAACTTGCCATCTCTGAGCTATGTTACTGTTAAGGAAGGACCAGGAGTATTTTTGTATCATAGTTTCAAGTACTAAATTAAGCCAAATTTTCCCTTTTGAATATAGTGATTAAGATTAAATCATGTTCCGGTAAATTAAGTTCCAGTAAATCCTATTAAATCACAATTATGACATCCGAACCAGTTCCACAGGAAGAAAAATATGATACAATGGTAGCATAACTGTAGCCAACACAATAGTTATGCAAAGCTCGTGAAAGATGCCCATGAATATGTGACTGTGTGAAATACATACACACTTTCTTTAAAATATACAAAACCAAAAGTTCCTTAATAAAGGAGAGTTTATTATTCTGATTTATTTCCACCTTATTCAGAGCAGCTAGTCCTAATTGTGCCTTATTTTCCATTTGTGATTATTATTATTTTTCTGTTTAAAGATAGGTAGATTGTCTGACCATGGTCCCATTTTGCATTTTCAAAGGAAAAGAAAAAAGAAAGGCAGAGAAAGAGGCAAGAAAAAGGAGGAGGAGGAGGAGGGAGAACTGTTGAATATAACAATTGAGATAAGGCTGGAGCCTTATAAACAATTAGCACTGTCAAAGAAAATAATTTGCGACACAAATTTCCAGCTGCACAGATCTATTATGCATTCAGGCCTTCCAGACCTCATCTGAGTCTGAGAAAACAAACTGGATCTTTCAGTGGCTATCCTATCAAAACACGGGGCTCAACAAAAACATTGGTTCTATAAACGTCCATCTTTCCACAGCATAATATTTACCGGCTGTTTTATTAACCAGGCTGCCTTGGCATTGAATTTGCATTGTTCACAGTGCAATAAGCAATTCCCACCACAGCGTTCAGCACCGTCTGTCACACTACATGTCTTACTGGAGTTTGATACCTTAGTGTCAGTCAAAAGTAATCACCATGGCAAGAGGTTTCAAAGAACAGTCATATGCGTCAGCTTCTTCATCATTGAAACCCTCCCAAAATTGGCCACTGAAAGTGTTTATTTTTATTTATTTACATGTAAAATTTATACAGCTGCTTCAGAGTGACTCTGGATGGCTTACAGATAGATAGATAGATAGATAGATAGATAGATAGATAGATAGATAGATAGATAGATAGATAGATAGATAGATAGATAGATAGATAGATAGATAGATAGATAGATAGACAGGCAGACAGACATATATATATTTAAAAACTCATTATTAATTTTTTTAAAAAAGCCATAAAGGAGACATTAACAGCAACAATGGAGCCACCTCACGATCTCATAGGTCCCTTGGGATCTAATGACATAGACAGGTTTTGAGGAACTTCTGGACAACAAAGAGGGACAGTGCTAACCTTACTTCACTGGGAGCACCATGGTAGAAAAGATTCACCTCCTGGGACCTGCCAAGTATAGTTCTCTAACATATAGGACTTGCAGATGCAAGACCTGTTGGATCTAGTGGGATAGGCAGATGTAATTGAAGGGAGGTGGCCCCTCAGGGAAACCGTCCCAATGCCAGGAAAGACTTTAAAGGTCAAAAACAACACCTAGAATTGGATTTGGAAGCAAGCTTGGCTACCAGTGCACCTCAGAGAGCAGAAATGTAACATGTGCTGTTCTAGAAGTAAACGGAACTGCCCAGACTACTGCATTTTGCACCAGCTGAAGCTTCCCAATACTCTTCATGGGCACTCCCCTATAAAGTACATTACAGTATTCCAATCAGGAGGTGACTGGGACATGATTGACTGTGGGCAGAACTCCCCCGATCTGGGAATGGGCACAAGTGGACATGACACAGAATTGTGTAAAGGCCCTCCTAGCCACCTGCTCTTTGAGCTGGAGTCATGAGCTCAGGAAGACCTCCAGATTTTGCATGGAAACTGTCTGGGTCATCTAGCATCAACGATAACACAGTCCTAGAACTAGCACTTCCCAACACATAAAACTTTTCAGTTCAGCTGAGGCCTGTTGTTTCCCACTCAGATCCTCAAAGGAACAAGATGTTCATGGCATTGCTTAATTCAGAGATACAGTATGTAGTTAGTATGCTGATGATATCGTGACAGATGAGCTCGCCCAGAGGCCTCTTGCAGTTGTTGAATAGGAACAAAGAGAACACCAAACCCTGTAGTATACCTCATTTCTACCATAGTTGATTTTTAATTCAGAGATACTTTCTTAGATGTAATATTAATTTATCACACTCTGTTGGCT
Organism: Bungarus multicinctus; assembly: GCA_023653725.1. Classification (NCBI taxonomy): domain Eukaryota; kingdom Metazoa; phylum Chordata; class Lepidosauria; order Squamata; family Elapidae; genus Bungarus; species Bungarus multicinctus. The sequence goes on along the minus strand of CM042838.1, from coordinate 39,167,796 downwards.
CTAATTTATATAATGGACCATTCTGTTTTAAACCCAGTGATTTTCAAATCGGGAGCCATGGTGGCACAGTGGTTAGAATGCAAACTTGCAGTCCCACAGTCTGGAGTTTGATCTTGACAGGACTCCAGGTTGACTCAGCCTTTCATCCTTCTGAGGTCGGTAAAATGAGAACCCAGGTTGTTGAGGGCAATATGCTGACATTGTAAACCACTGAGAGAGGGCTGTAAATCACTATGAAGCAGTATATAAATCCAAGTGATATTGCTATTGCTATTATGAACTGAACATGGCTTTGTTCATTTCAAAATGGTTAACTATTGCCAGGAGAATGAAGATCATCCACTAATTGATTTGTTAGCCAAGTAGAGTATTTGGCAATAGAAAGTAAATTAAAGCTGAGGTTTTCCCCTTATTCACATTGATAAGAAAATAATCTCAATCAATAGTCAAATAGGATGAGGCCTCTTAACATTGCCATACACCACTATGCTATCAGTTGAATTAAGCTTTAGAAAGAAATGAGGTATAAGTACTACAAATCCAATAACTAAAGAGTCTTTTTGACCTCAATCTATACCTGTCGTGACAATGTACAACCCATACAGTTGCAATTTCTTCCTCTGCTTTTCAAGAATTTGTCTTTGTCATTCTCCAAACAGGCCCTTTATCTCCTCCTTGGCTGTGTCAGTTTCCAACCAGGTATCTGTCTTGCATCCTTAAATCATAATTCCTTTTCTCATTTCTCTCAGAGAATAAGAACCAGCAAGATTTCTTCCCCTCTTTTCTTACAGTCTGCTTCACATATTACACTGTCTGGTTTATATATTACATTGATCTATGGTTTGCTTAACCGTTGAGTAAGTCACAAATGACTTATTTGTGGCTTCACTAAGCCACAAACCATGCTTTACAAACTTACTTCATACACTGAAGTAAGCCACAAACAAGCAACTCCCATTATAGCTTAATTCTATCTCCTTGGCTCTGTTTTTGTTACAGGTTAAGACACTTGCATGCAAATACTGTGGGCCACTTCAAAGAAGTTTTGGATTTTGGTGTTCTTATAACCTCAGGAGCGTTGTTGAAGAGCTGATTAATTTCTAGCTCAAGCGTAGTGCAGTTGAAAGTGTTTCAAAGGTAGGGTATTTTTGTCTTGTTTTGTTAGTTTCTTTTGTTTTGGGCAACTATGGGTCCCTTTCAACATTGGAAAAGACTTTTTTAACCTCTCTCCTTCCAGTTCTGGAACTCCAGGCCTTTTCAAAAGAATGCATATTTTTGAAGGCTTTATAGTTCTGTCTTACAGCCAACAAAACAAATAGGGATCACACTGAGATGTAGTGTGTCAATATCATGCTTTATTTCATCACTGGAAAAGAAGACCAAAATGCTAAGCTCTTGAGGTTTTTTTTTTCCTCTTCTTTTTATGTGGAGGTGGAAGTAAAGGTTGGGAGATGTGTTGGTGCAGATTCTGTTGGAGCTCAGTGCAACAATAATCTTTATTCTCTCTTCTCAGAATATTTAAATCAGCAGAAGTGAAGACTATCAAAGACTGCCTTCAGACTGATTCTGAAGGTTTAAGAAATTCAGATAGTAGCAGCACGGAAGTGTACTTAGTATAATTTTACCTCTCTGTTTTAATTTGATTTATTCAATTTAGACATTGCCCAGCTTCAATTGACTTTGGCCAGTGTACAACAAATACATATAACATAAAAACAAATAACATCAAAACAAAATACAATAATTATAAGAGAATAATAAGACGCCAAAAAATGGCAATTTCACCAACACACAATGCAGCAAAGAACCTAACCTAAGGCTTGGAAAAACATCTAGGTTTTTAAGACTTTCCAGAATGTCAGCAGGGTGGGCTCACTTGGTATCAGGGGAAATCTCATTACAGAGACCAGATGCTGTGAGAGAGAAAGATGATTCTAGGGTCTTGAAGATAATATTCTTTAACTGAAAGGACCCCAAGCTTGTCAACTCTATTGGATTGAATCAATCCATGGACGATAGGTGCCTCAAGTAATTAGGATCTATCCTTGTAGGGCTATATAGGTCATAACCAGCACCTTGAATCATAACAGGAATCATAACAGGAACCAGTGCAGATTGTAAAACAAGGTATCACATGTGCATACTGATGCATGCCCAGCCCTGCCCAACCTGCTGCATTCTGGACCAGTTGAAGCTTCTTATTCGATTTCTTTTTTATATTCGCTTCTAATGGGGAATAGTCTACGCGGAGAAAAGCCGAGCCGAGTCTTGGAGAGCCACCCGGCTTCGTTTCAATGGGGATTGAGAGCGGACCCCTTGCACCCCTTTTGAAAGAGAGCTGACAAATGCCCCCCCCCCAGTTTCAATATGGGATCGATATTATTAGGGTCGTTATTCTATCCATTTAATCTATCCACGCTAATCCCAGCAGCTCCTATCAGCAGTAACTTTAGCAGCAACTCTGGTCCACATATTCATTTTACAACACCGACAGATCTTAATTAACTCAGCCTTCCCCAATTTGTTGTTCCCCATATTGAACGTTTCATCTCCAATATTCATAGCGATGCTGGGTGGGGGTTAATGGCCGTGAAAGTCAATGTGAGGCATTAGAAAACAGTCCCATAGGGTACTGGACTTTATTTCCTATTGTTGCATCCATGCCTTCAAAGTGTACCACTTCATCTGTACAATTGTAAAGCTTTTCCTACTATAAATAGAGCCATCTAGTTCCGAATTGAAAACTTTCAGTGACAGTTCTCCTTATTTAATAGCTATTAATTTTCTATCCAGAAGGTCCTTGTCCTTTTCTGTTTTAACAAGAGCTTCCGGGGAAGATGGCGGACGGCTGCTTTCGCTGGAGTTCTCTTCGGCCCGGGTGCTCTTCGGTGCGGGTCCCCATGCCCCCTGGCCCCCCTCGCCGGTGGCAGAGGTGGGGGAGGGCCCGGGGAGACCAGCGGTTTCCAACGAGAGCTGGTTGGGGGCTCGCCGGAGCTAAGGGAGCCGATGGGAGCGACGGCGTTGGCGCGGCGGCCCTGGCGGCCCCGGAGTGGCCTCGGGATGGTCTTGCTGGCCTTGGCGGCCTCGGAGCGGCCTCGGAGGGGCTTCGGAGGCCCCGTTCTGGATGCAGCAGCCCCGGAGCGGTTTTCCAGCTCGCCGGAGCCGCGGCGCCGAGAGGAGAGACAGCGTTGCCGCGGCAGTCCTGGCGGCCTCGGAGCGGCCTCGGGGTGGCCTCGTTGGCCTCGGAGTGGCCTCGGAGTGGCGTCGGAGGCCGCGCTCCAGGTGCGGCGGCCCCGGAGCGGTTTCTGAGCGGCCTCGGAGGCCTTGGGAGTGGTGTGGAGCGGCCCCGGTGGATTTGTGGCGATGGATCCGGTGCGTGCGACGCGGAGCTCCGCCGCGGCCCTCTCCGGCCTGGACGGCCTCAGCGGTGGCCCCCCCTGTCCCCTGGGCCCCCCCGCCGGTGGCAGAGGCGGGGGAGGATCGAGGGAGACCAGCCGGGACACCTGGAAGCTGGTCGGGGGTCGGCTGGAGCCGCGGGACCGATGTGGAGGGCGGCGTGGTCACGGCGGCCCCGGCGGCCTTGGGTCGATTGCGGAGGCCTCCTCCAGCGGTCGGCGGAGCGGGGCGGCTGCGGACGGGCAGCGAGCGGACCTGGGGCATTTTCGATAGCCCCGAAGACGACGCGGCGGCTGGGAGATCCACGGAGGGGCTCGGCTGGGGAGCGATGGTGCCGATGCCCCCGTGGGCCGCTTAGGTGGAGCTGTGGTGTCCCTTCCTTCCCTGGGGCCCCCACCGGTGGCAGAGGTAGTGGGCCTGGGGGGGGGACTGGCTCTGCCTGTGACTCTTTCCCCCCCGGGGGTCTCACCGGTGGCAGAGGTGGGACGACCGGGGGGAGGCAGAATATACCCCAGCTGGACTGGATTCCATTTTCCATGGCCGGAGGACGGCAGACGCTGCGGACACTCCGGGACTGCCGAGATGGGGCGGCCGGGTCCACGGAAGTACCCAAGGACAGAGCTTTGGGCCTTGAGGGATGCCCCCCTCTCCCTTAGGTGGCCTTCGAAGCTCTCTAAGACCTTCCGCAATGAGGGATCCTGGGATCCGGAGCGATGGTGGGGTCGGGGAAACCGGGGAGGGCGTGGTAAATTCGGGCTTGAAAAATTTTTAAGGGGATTTTTTAAGGGGGAAAAGTCCAGTGCGGGCGGGGGAGACAGCCCGCATGGAATTGGGGGCAGCCGGGCCGGCGAGCGCGCCTGTGGGGCCTCGGGGGTCCCCGTGTCGGGGTGGCAGACAGGGGGTGGGCAGCCGGGGGCTAGTTTTATCGGCACGGTAACTGGGAGAGGTAGGTATGCTAGGGGTGGAGGGCCATATCCGGTTAGGGGATCGCGCTCCCGATGTTTACAAGCGGTAGCGCGCTCCGACCCTCCCTACCCATCCTGCAGCCCTGGTTGTCCGGAATCTCAGGCCCTGAATACCCGGCTGCTGTTGTGCAATGCCAGGTCCGTGGTTAATAAGGCTCCCCTGATCGGGGAGTTGGCTCAGGAGGAGGCCGCGGACCTGGTAGGTGTCACCGAAACCTGGTTGGGCCCAGAGGGAGGTGTCCCTCTGGTTGAGATGTGCCCACCAGGTTTCCTTGCATTTCACCAGCCTAGGGCTCAGGGAAGGGGCGGTGGGGTGGCGGTGCTTATAAAGGAAGTCCTTTGTCCTAGGGAGGCCACTGTCCCTCAGACGGCTGGCTGTGAATCTCTTTTTGTGAAGTGGGGGCAAGGGGTTCAGATGGGTCTTTTGTTGACGTACCTGGCTCCCTGCCACGTCTCATCGGCCCTACCCGGACTCCTAGAGGTAATAGCCGGGCTGGCGGTTGAGACCCCAAGGCTCTTAGTCATGGGGGATTTCAACCTGCCATCGCTCGGTGAAACCTCGGGGTTGGTCCGGGAGTTCTTGGCTTCCATGACGGCCATGGACCTGACCCAGTTAGTTTCTGCCCCCACTCACATGGGAGGTCACATGCTGGACCTGATTTTTGTCTCTGGGCAGTGGTTGAATGACTGTAATTGGGGGGATTTAGTTATTACACCCTTGTCATGGACAGATCATTCCCTCCTTAGGCTGGATTTCTGTTCCGCTACCCCCCACCGCAGGGAGGCGGAGCCACTTAGATGGTTCCGCCCCAGGCGCCTAATGGATCTGGATCGGTTCCAGAGGGAGCTTGGGCCATTTCCTGAATCTCTGGCTCTCAGCTCGCCTGGAGACCTGGTGGCCACCTGGGAGGGGTCGGCCGCCGGGGCCCTAGAGCGAGTTGTGCCTATGCGACCTCTGACTCGGCACAGATCCCATTTGGCTCCGTGGTATACGGAGGAGCTACGGGAGATGAAGTGCCGAAAAAGACGTCTTGAGGGCATTTGGAGGGCGAGCCGTTCCGAGTCTGACCGAACACAGGTGAGATCTCATATTAAGACTTACCTTGTGGCGATAGGGGCGGCGAAATCTTCGTATTTCTCCGCCCTTATTGCATCAGCAGAAAATCGGCCTGCCGCCCTGTTTAGAGTGACCCGCTCTCTACTTGAACCGAGAGCGCGGGATGACCTCTTGCAGGGTAGAGCGGAGGAGTTTTCCCGATTTCTGCATGATAAAATCGCTCAGATTCGGGAAGGGCTCGACTCCAATTGGGTGGTCCCGGGGGAGGTGTCCGGGGCAGGTCTTGAGAGTGTTATCTGGGGGGAGTTCGATCCTGTGACCGCTGAGGGTGTGGACAGGTTGCTGGGGGGTCTGAATGCCACCACCTGTTTATTGGACCCGTGTCCTTCCTGGTTGGTTTCGGCCGCCAGGGAGACGACACGAGGCTGGCTCCAGGGGATTGTCAACGCTTCTTTGAGAGAGGGGGTGCTCCCTACCGCCCTGAAGGCGGCGGTGGTGCGCCCCCTCCTCAAGAAGCCTTCCCTGGACCCAGCTATTTTAAACAACTATCGTCCAGTCTCCAACCTTCCCTTCGTGGCGAAGGTTGTTGAGAGTGTGGTGGCACGTCAGCTCCCCCAGTACCTGGAGGAAGCAACTTACCTCGATCCGTTCCAATCGGGCTTCAGGCCTGGACACAGCACTGAGACAGCATTGGTCGCGTTGGTTGATGATCTCTGGAGGGCTCGTGACAGAGGGTTCTCCTCTGTCCTGGTCCTATTAGATCTCTCGGCGGCTTTTGATACTATCGACCATAGTATCTTATTGCGACGGTTGGAGGGGTTGGGGATTGGTGGAACCGTCCTCCGATGGTTCTCCTCCTTCCTCTCTGACCGTTCGCAATTCGTGTTGACGGGGGGGGAGAGGTCCACCTCTAGGCCCCTGGTTTGTGGGGTGCCTCAGGGGTCGGTCCTTTCTCCCCTCCTGTTCAACATTTACATGAAGCCGCTGGGCGAGATCATCCGTGGTCTTGGAGTGAGGTGTCATCTGTATGCAGATGACACCCAGCTGTATATCTCCACTCCGGACCACCCCAACGATGCTGTGGGGACTATGTCTAGGTGCCTGGAGGCCGTGCGGGACTGGATGGGCGGGAACAGGCTTCGGCTCAACCCATCCAAGACCGAGTGGCTGTGGTTTCCGGCGCCCCGATATAGCCAGCTGACACCTTCGCTGGCTATTGGGGGGGAGGTTCTGCCCCCCACAGAGAGGGCTCGCAACCTGGGAGTCCTCCTGGATGTACGGCTGTCGCTTGAACATCACATCGCGGCCGTCTCCAGGGGGGCGTTTCATCAGATCCGTCGGATCTACCGGTTGCGGCCCTTCCTGGATCGGGACGCCCTGCGCACGGTCACTCAGGCCCTTGTCACCTCTCGCCTGGACTATTGTAATGCCCTCTACATGGGGCTCCCTGCGGGGAGCATCCGGAGACTCCAGTTGGTGCAAAATGCAGCCGCGAGGGTGATTATGGGGGCGTCGCGTAGCGCCCATGTGACGCCTCTCCTGCGCGAGCTGCATTGGTTGCCGATGGCTCTCCGGGTTCGCTTTAAGGTTCTAGTTTTGACCTTTAGGGCGACCCATGGCATGGGACCAGGTTACCTTCAGGACCGCATTCTACCAACGTTCTCCAACAGGCCGGTGCGTTCCCACAGGGAGGGTCTGCTCCGGGTGCCGTCGGCCGCTATGTGTCGTCTGGCGGCGCCAAGGGGTAGGGCCTTCTCTGTGGGTGCCCCCGCCCTCTGGAATACTCTGCCACCGGAACTTCGTACCGGCACGGACCTGAGGGCCTTCAGGCGCGCGTTAAAGACCTGGCTCTTTGAGCAGGCCGGCCTGGGCTGAGATAATGATTTTAAATTTGATCTCCATTTTTAACTTTAAATTGGGTTTTAAGGGTGGGGGGGGGGTTTTTTAATTTTAGTCTGCAGCTGATTCTAATATTTAATTACTTTTTAACTTTTGTATTTGTGGGGTTTTTAGACGAGCTGTTCACCGCCCTGAGTCCCTTGGGAGAAGGGCGGTATATAAATGTAATTAATAAATAAATAAATAAATAATTATTCCTAATAAAAACATTTCCGGTTTGAGTTCTATTTTTTAATTTGTTATTTTTTGTAGCCAGATTCTAATTTTATTCCAATTTTTTTTTTTAATTTGGAGGCACAACCACCACATATGAAAGAAGATACCAGTTGTTGATTTACACTTCCAATATGTTGGACTTAAATTTGGATATATCTTGGACAATCTTGATGGTGCTTGATGCCAATGATAAAACATTTTATAAAGATTTTCCCTATATGAAGCTGCCATTGTTAGTTTATAATGTTTCTTCCAAAGTCTTTCCCAATCTTCCAATTGAATGTTATATCCAAAATTTTTCATCCATGCAATCATTGTCTGTTTTACTACCTCTTCTTCTGTATCAAATTTTAGGAAATAGTTGTAAATTTTGGATATACATTTTTCTTCTGGTCCTAATAAAATTTTATCGAGCTGTTGGGGACTTAACTCTATACCAAATTCTTCCATATCTTTTTTGTATTTTGTTTGCACCTGCAAGTAGGGCCACCAGTCTAACTTAATTCCTTCTTCCTTCCATTTTTGATTTGTTTTTAGGTTTCCCTGTTTATCCAATAGTTGGTTGAAGCTTCTTAATGGTCTTCAAGGTCAGCCCTTATGCACAGCAGATTGCAATAACTGAGTGATAAGGTGACAAAGGCATAAATGACTGTCTGAAGGGTCTCCCAATCTAGGAAAGGGTGCAACCAGTGGACCAGATAAAGTCACACAAAGGCCTTCTTGGCCACAGCTGCCTTCCTGCTCACCTAGGAGATGTGAGTCAGGAATACCACAGATTGTCCACCATTCTTTAATGGAGAAGTATGAACCTCCATCCAAGATCAGGTATGGAATATTCCTGAATCTAAATAGCTGCAACAACCACAGCCACTCAGTCTTGATGAGATTGAGTCAAAGATTGTTCCTCTTCATTCAAACCTACATAGCCTTTACAGACTAGGATAGAACCTCAAGATCAAGGTCAAAAATTAGACACCACTTTGGGAACCCTACTAACTCTTCCTTGGGTCCAAAATCAGATTTCTTTACTCATCTTGTGAACCATATTAATGTTTGCTTCTGTCTAATTTTGTTCCCAGACGATTCTAACAAGAAGCATGCTGTATATTTTTCAGAATCACCAAATTTATATTCAAATTTATATACAATATATCTGGACTGATACATTGGATGGACTTAACACTCTTTACATTTGCACACACAGTCAATGAGGAATATTCTCAGGATAAAGATACATAGTATGATTTATTTTATAAACATTAGAATAAAATTGTGAAATGTGTAGAGAAGATTTTCATTTAAGATAAATTCATGCTTACATTAAATATATGCTGAAGTGATTCAATATATATGTATGTGTGTGTGTATGTATGTATGTATGTATGTATGTATATGTATATGTGTCACTACGTTTGTTTTGAGTTTGTCTGATGAACTGCCACAGAAGTTTACAGAATAAGCCGGACTGGTTATCAAGTTTCCATACTAACAAGATATGAGTGTCTTGTGATGTTTGCTTTACTGCACATGTGTGCAGGGGAGGAGTTTTACTTCCACTTCATCTTTTCATTATAGCTTTTCTTTCGCTTGCTTCTTAGAATGGTACTGCTGTTTCTTTTGTTTCTTAGTTATTTTGTAAATAAAGTATGCTGGCAACAGAAAAACATGATTCATTTCCTCTAATTTATAAAGCTGAATGTTTTCGCTTTGACACATGGTAGCAGAGGATGGTTTATTATAGTTTAATTATGTTTTTTGTTTGCCGGCTAAATTTGTTTTGATAGTTACTCACAAACATTCTGAGGAATTTGTGAGTAACTTTAATTAACTCTACAATGCCACGAAAGAAAGGAAAAGGAAAGTGGAGAGATCGGTCGGAAGAAGATTTATTATCATTTTCTGAATACCTGAGTGAGAAGATGTGCCTTACCTGATGTCCGCTCATCAGACAAAGAAGGGGGTGTCACTGCATTTGTTTTGGGTTTCTCTGATGAACTGCCACAGATGTTTACAGAATAAGCCGGACTGGTTATCAAGTTTGCATAGTAACGAGATATGAGTGTTTTGTGATGTTTGGTTTACTGTGCATGTGTGCAGGGGAGGAGTTTTACTTCCACTTCATCTTTTCATTATAGCTTTTCTTTCGCTTGCTTCTTAGAATGGTACTGCTGTTTCTTTTGTTTCTTAGTTATTTTGTAAATAAAGTATGCTGGCAACAGAAAAACACGATTCATTTTGTCTAATTTATAAAGCTGAATGTTTTCGCTTTGACAATATGTATTATATATGTAATGTAATAAAATAATCTTGAGATTGTTGTAATCCATAATAAACCAAGAAAGAATATTTAAAAATCTGGGGGGGGTGGAAGGGGGGGAATCTAATATTCTGGGCAGTTTACAAGGAAGAGATGAACAAGTGGCTAAAAAAACAGCCATAAATATTTTTTAAAAGTGTTACTATATGCAAAAGACTACTCTCTTGATTGGTAAAGATCTTTATCATAATTATGATTAAGGACACCTTAATTATACATTAATAATTGCATTAATATATTTGTTTAAATATACTGCTCGTTGTGATCTAAAATTCACCACAGCAATATCCACAGGGCTTTTACATCCTAACAAATGACTTGGATAATGTTTTTTTTGCAACCAAGAGCTACATTTCCCATTCATTAACTCTTCTTCCCAAGGGAAATCTAGGGATTTAAACTGGGTATACTAAGCCTTACATAGATCTAATAGAAATATTTGGTGTAGTGAGTTTTGTTTTGTTTTTGTTTTTTTTCATTAAAATCAGATCACACTAGTGAAAAATGGTGGGTTTGATGCTGAATTCCAGTGGTGTCATCTGAGAGAGCTTTGCAGGAAAGTACAAATGGGAATGGTTCCCAGATTATCTAACTTTGCCTTCAATCTTACAAAGCCCCTAATTTTCTTCCTTACTTGGTTTGGGATTGTTTCCAATGAAATGAAAGAAACAGATAGAAATATTATTAAATAAATAAGGTGATGAGAACATTCTGAATAAATGTACAGGCATAGAATTTGTGGGTTGGAGAACCAAAAAAAAAAAAAAGTAATGATCAAAGGAAACCCAAGGTGGAAATAAAATAAGAAGAAATGCAAAAATAATTCAACTTATCCCATTACAAAAGACTTGGATGATGTGAGTTGAATAAACCTATTCTATATTGAAGATGTAGGCTTTCATGGTTTTCATGCGTACTTGTACTTTACCTACCCCTTCAGATCTGTGGAGTCAGTGTCCTTAGAGTGAAAAGTGAATCATGGAATGGAAAACATGCAAACAGTTTGTTCCCAAAGATTCATTAGAATTCTGAAAATAAAATGGTCAGGCAAAGCTAAAAGTATGAAAATGTTATGAAGAGAGAGTACAGAAAGAAGGTCAGGGGACACAAGAAGATATCTTGGTCAACTTCTCTGCCTCTATGAAGTGGTAGTAGCAACTATCTCTTCTTGCAATAGGAAGAAGGAATGAAAAAGCATTGTCAACTATATTATTCCACAAAATATCTGTGGGGACTTTGATGATTAAAAATAAAATCCTATGAACGATCGTTCAGAAGTATACCCATTTGGAATAAAGCGGGTTTATCTCCAGGAAAGTACATAGGGGATTGTATCCAAAAGCTCAAATTCTAGACAGATTTACAAAGGATTAAGTCCCATTAAATCCTATTATGTTCTTTTCCATGTCAACATGAGTAAGTAAGATTGCCCAGAGGGTGAGAAGGGACAGCATGGCAAATTCACATCATCTCTTTTTCTGCTTTCTGCTCTTTAGTTAATATTTCGTGCAGCTTTATTTGTAATTTTGGATTAATGTACTCCAAGCTTTCTGAAAATTTATGTTGCAGTAGCATGCAGCAATTGTGATTTGAAGTTGTTCCTTCTACTATTAGATTCTTCAGTCATGTTCCATCCTATGCACTATTGATAACACCATCCAAACTTTCATGTTCAGTTGTTAATATAGGACTTTAGTTTCACATATTTTGATGCCCTGAATTTTTTCAAAACTTGTGTGCAGATCTGTATTTTTTCTAAATCTAACAAAATAAATAATCCAATTTTGAAGCACTCAACTAATATAATTTGAGCAATAACCCAAAAGTATAAAAAGTAGATGAATATTTTCAAATTCAACATTTAACTAGTGACAAAATATTCATTATAGCATTAGCCTTAAAACTGTAGGCAGATGAATCAATTACCCCCCAAAGAGGTAGAGCCTAACATATTCATAAAATTTGAAGTCAAAATCCAATTCATGCTCAGCTCTGACATTCCAGTTTTATGTGAAAATGCATAAAGCATATTGAACCACCTAACTATAATTCTGTCTAACAGTTGCCAGTTTGATAATTAACAGTAACCCCCCAGCTGCAAGACTGAAGCATAGTAAATAGAGTGACAAGAAAAGAATCAGAAATGTGAAAATAACAATAACAACAACAACAATAAATCCCTTACTTGCTGTTGCTCCATTAAAACTTGCTCCAGTACTAGAGAAATGAAAAACCTGTGGAAGTCTCAGGCAGTCCAGATTCCTCTTGAGTGAATGCTGTGTTTATTTACCAAGCCTTAAAAATTTCTGGTGTGGAGTATTCAATGAGCTCTCAAGTTCATCATGAGCACAGTTGAAAGTCCTACTGTAACTGCAGACATAAAAGTTTGCTGCCAGTTAGTTTTTCTGCGGCTCCGTACTTGTAAATACAAGCTCTGTGGACAAAGTCCCAAATGACATCACAAGCAGCTGCTTATTGTTGAGTCTTTATTAACTGGCTGTCAAAAAAAAGAAAGAAGGAACTGCGAGGGGTGGGGAGTAACCACTGTCTCTCTCCTGAAGTGCAAGCTGGGAGCGTAGTAAGAATTTTGCTTATACATATGTAAATACTTGTGATTATCTCAACTATGCTTTCTTTAGGAGCATGAAGCCAAGTTTCCGTAGGAATCCTATCCTTGCCAGACCCCAAAGGAAAGGAATAAAAAAGACACGCAGCCAAATAAATAGATGCTTAGTAAATTAAATGCTGCACTTTTTTTTAGACCCTGCATGCTTTAAGCATGACTATGTCTATAAATATTATATAGAAGCATTATGGACTTAGCGCAGATTTAAAAATTATTTACTAAATCAAAATTTGATAGAGTACGTTGGATCTTCCAGTAAAAGGGCAGGGTAAACATTAGGGCCATGTACCATGTATATTGCAAAGATTTCAGTTCTTACATTATACAAATATTTGTAAATAGTTCGTAGGATTAATAGTTTCTCTCTAAACAGCATTGTCCGTGAGGTATTTTGTAGCACAATAAGCTGTAGCAAATATGTAAAAGAAGAGAAGAAATGAGGGTCTGTAATCCTTCATTCACAATGTAAATTGGAGTGGCATTACTACTAGGTTTTTTTTTTTCCCTAGAGTAAAAAGGGAGGAGAATCCTTTTTTTTCCCTAGAGTAAAAAGGGAGGAGAATCCTTTGGAAATGACAAAGGCAGCTATTCAGCTTGTGGTAGCTGATAAAACAAAAGAAAATATTGACCTTTCACTCCTCCTGGGTCTTCAGACTGGCTGGCTGCTTTTGTGTAAAACAAGGACAACATCTTCTAGTCTTCAAGAACTTGATGTTTGCAGCCGTGCTCCACATTCTTGTCCCTAGGAATGTCTCCTCAAAGAAAGGCCTTAAGCTAAAGTCACACTAGAGCTGCGCTTATTTCCCAGAAGCTGGCCTTTTCAAGTGAAGTCTTAGATCACTGGAAGAGGAACATGACAGAAGCGCTACTGTGTACACTAATATATTTTCTGTGCTGAGAATATAAACATGGAGAAACTTCAGAGTACGGAAAACTCCAAGCGGGCTTATGAAGGGAAAAAAATGAAGAACTAGAGGTTCAACAAGCAAAGCGATAAAGAGGGCTTAAATATGAATTTAGATATTGATGCTTCTGGAGAACTGGTTTCAAAATTCTGACTTGGGTTCTTGGGGTTCTCTGAGTTTGGTTGTCCCTGCAGGGGTTTCTTTCTCAAACCCCAAGACCCCAACAGTTTAATTCTGAACTACATATATTTTATACTATTGAAATCCTAGTTTCCATACATCTCCAAATTATACTTTCTAAATTCCAACTATGCTTTAAGAAACAAGACATTTTGCTTTGCAGTAGATACACAAGAGAACAAACACAAGAGAATTTCAGCCTCTAAGTCAGGATTGTCCAGTCTTGATAATTTTAAGATCTATGGACTTCAAGTCCTAGAATTCACCAGCCAGACATGTCTGGTTGGGGAATGTTGGCAGTTGAAGTTCTCAAGTCTTTTAGCTTTCATGTTTAGTCAAATATGATTCGTTGAAGCAGCCCTGATACATCTGCAATATCTTTGGATTATGAACTGTAAAAGTGTACCAGGTAGAGGGTAACGTAGATGCATCCAGTGACTTAGTATGCCTGATCATACTATCCATTGTAGTCCAGTTCTCCCATACATTATTTATTTAATATATCAAATCAATAAAATGATCATCTCACTAACAGTAACACCTGTAGTAATGGTTTTCTTTGGTTATTTGTAAACAGAATGAGAGGGCATTTGCAAGGAAATTAGTTTTATCAAGACATCAAATGCTTCAGAAATCAGTGAAAGCGTTTTCAAGTTATGCTTGAACATAAAATTTGATTTTAAAAATCATTGGTTATTTTAAGAAACAAGAAGATATTTCACATTGATGGCAGATCTCACCAACATTACTTAAGTTTGGTTTCAGGGAAACATGAAAGGAAATTGAAGAGGAATTATTCATCTTTGTGAAAGTGTTTGGGTTAAGAAACTGATTGTGCCTCATGGAGCAAATAGAAAATTAAACAACATTCTTCTCATGCAAGTTGCATTGGGGGTGTATTCAAAAGATTCCCTTCAATTTGGCCTTCTTCCATTTTTTCCCCTTATTAAAGGAAAATGCTTTGACAGGTGGAAACAGCCAGGAGCAGCTATTAAAGCAGCTGCACGAACTGGAAAAAAGACATGGCTACTTTAATCATCCAAAGAGACCTGTGCCCTTACATGTTCCCATGCATTGTGAAGTACCTCATCTGAAGAATATGTACAGCCTCTACATATATATTAAAGATCTTTTCCAAGTGTATAAATTATTTGTAGTAAAATTATGAATTGTACATAATTTTAAAACTCTTTTTATGACCCTGTAATCCTTTTTTATCGAGGTGGAGTTGGGGCACTGAATGTAGCTGAGCGTCTACTGGCTGGATTCCCTTCCTGATGTCTATGCAGAGTTCACAGCAAATATTTTCTCTTTGCACCCTGACAGAGAAACATCTGTCACTGCCTAGGATTGAACTCTCAACCTCTTGAGTGTAAGGTGAGCATGTTCACCTCTAGGTCATATCGCTCGATAAACTGTATATAAATGTCCTTTTAAAATTCATTAGGTTTGCTCAATGTGTGACTAAGGATCTATGTCTTGGTTCTTGGTAATGTGTAATAAAAGATTTTCAAAATCAAATCTGCCATAAAAGCGATAAGTAATCCTAAAGGTATAAATAGATTTCCAATTATCCCACTACTTTAGCTCTCAATCCAGTCATCAGAGTTATGAACTCCACTGAACTGAAGCATTATTGCTCTGTGCACATTTAGGCTCCTTTGCTTGTAAAATAAGATTTTTTTGATTCTTCTAATAAAAACTCATCTCTAATCAGTTGACTACAAGTATAAGGAGTAGATTTCCAGATTTGAAGGAAATGTAAGAACGTCTTCACAAGAATGTATTACTATGAACTTTTGTTCTGGGTTTATCCTGGTACAGAATTTCACATTACTCTTCTAGTATCTCGCTGCAGGTTGGTTTCCATATAACAATATTTACTATGCTGAACCAACAAAAGAGAAACAAGACAAACTACATGTCTATAGCACACATGCATTTTTGTCTAACGAATCTATTTGAAATAGCCAAAATAAATAAAATTGGTATCACATGTCTAGGTAGTAGTAGAAACCCAGAGGAGTATGATCACTGTGAAATATTCCTCTCTGATAGATTACTCTTATTTATTTACTAAGCTATGATTGCAAATTGTGCCCCAACCAATAGCATCATAAGAGATGTGTGTATCTCGGGAGGTGGGGGGGAGAGAATTTCAAACAAAACCATTTAGGATCCTATTTAAAAATGTTAGGGTCATCATGGCAGTGATGCTTATTTTCTCACTGAACACCTTATGTGACACCTCATGTTGATACTTAGAGAGAGACAATTTTGCCTTTAGCGGAGAGAACCAGCCAGAGTCACTCTTATCTCTTGAGAGCCTTGCCAAAATTTCCTGAACCACTGTCAAATTAGTGGTCCACAGAATTTAAAATTATGAGTTTAGTGGTCCCTGAGGTCCAAAAGTTTGATGGCCCCTGATTTAGCAGACATCACAATCTATGCGGGAAAAAAAACCTTTACACAATCATTTAAATTAGGGTTGTCTGCTCTCATAATTGTGAGGAGAGGACCTGAGGACTGCTAAGAGATGGAACAGATTTTGTGATATTTTCTGTTTTGCCTTTTAACAGTGATGTGTGTTTTAGGGCTTCCTCTACAGCTTTTAATACTTCTCATCACAAAATATCTATGCAGTCTGTTTTCAACAGTCCTAGTCAGAAGGGTCTCTCATGGCCACAAAAAGACTTGGGGTGTGCGTGTGTGTGTGTGTGTGTGTAAGTGTGTGTGTGTGTGTGTGTGTGTGTGTGTGTGAGAGAGAGAGAGAGAGAGAGAGAGAGAGAGAGAGAGAGAGATTATAAAGTCTTGTACATCATGAGAAGATATTTGCCCTGTATTGTTCATATTGCATGGGTCAATCTCTTTGGCTTCTTTTACATTATGGGGAAATGTAGGGATGTTCATCAATGTTCCCTGAAGCCAATAGATCAATAAACTATATACTGGCAGGGTGTTCTGTCTCAACCAGACACAACCATAACACCCCATTTCCTCTTCTTCTGTAGAAGCTTTGGGCATAGCCTCTAACAACATAAATCTTCTGGTCGGCATCAGTTGCTGCTACAACAACACAAAAAAATCATATTTTTCTTGAAAAGAGAATGGTAATAACTGCAAAAAGGGATGAGTTAGTGTCAAGCAATAGAAGAAAGGATGGCTATATCTGTCCTACTCATTAAGTGAATATGTGAAGATGTCCGTACTTCAGCCTTTATCTCCTGCCAGTTTGTAAAAGAAAAATGAAGTTGGTTGATATACTTTAGGTTCCGTCTTTGAGTTCTTATATTTTAAAATCCAAAGACTAAACTTACCTTTTTCGCATAAATAGCTGGATAATACAGAATCATGACCAATGACTCTAAAAGCGCTAGCTAAGGCATACAGGATGAGGCTGAAATTGTGCTGTTTTGTGTATCTTAATGTTGTATTCCCAGCTAAATTCTAATTACAATCCGCACTTTGGACGGGAGCCGGAGCTGTTCGTTATTGGCTGGCTGTCTGATACCTGGCATATAGAAGGGAACTGTCAGATTGCATCAGCTGTTGCCCGCCATGAGCCGCTCTTGTTAGCTTGGGGCTGCTGCGGGTAAGCTGTTCTGGTTAGAATAAACTCTCTTAGCCTTTCAAAGTGCCTCACCTCCATTCCTTGCACCGCCAATATAACACTTAAAGCAGGGATGGGATTCTACCAGTTCGCAGCTATTCACTAGAACCAGTTGTTACCATTCTAAGTAGTTCGGAGAACCAGTTGTTAGAAGAAATTACTGGCCCAATCCTGTAAGGAAGGCAGGAAGGAAACATTCTGGTGTTGCTTACAGAAACTGCCTCTCTGTTAACCCTTATTATGTTCTTGGCAGAACTAGACTTCTTGTCTCAGGAACTTCTCTGGAGTTTTTTTCCCTTTCTTTGCTGGTACTTTACTTGTGTGGAGGGATCATTCAAAGTTACAATGGCATTGAAAAAAGTGACTTATGACCATTTTTCACACTGTTGCAGCATCCCCACAGTCATGAGAGGCCAGGCGAAGAGATGCGTGCCTCGATGTGAGTGATATTGAGTTGGCCATGCCCAGCCAATAACATGACCACCAAGCCACATCCACTAACTAAGCCACACCCACAGAACCGGTTGTTAAAAAATTTGTATCCCACCCCTGACTTAAAGGTAACAAATCAAAACTCAGAAGCCAGTTTGGTGTGGTGGTGACCTAATACTGGGGCTGATATAGAAAATAGGAGATGGTGAGTTCTAGTCTCCCACTTTAAGCATGAAAGCTGGCTGGCTGACTTAAGGCTAGTCACTCTCTTTCTCAACCCAACCCATCTCACAGGATTGTTGTTGTGGGGACAAATAGGAAGAGGTAGGAGTATTAGGTACATTTGCCATCTAGAATTACCTATAAAGTAATAAGGATGGGATTAAAATTCAGTACATAAAAACATAAAAACAAATCATCATACAGTAATGCAGCAGAATGTCTGTAACATTCATGGGATGGTTTTGGACTAGTGATGGTCTTTCATCTTAGTCTATTTTACAGGGTTGTTGCTGCAAGCATAAAATCACTCTCTCACATACACACACGCACACAGAGAGAGAGAGATAGACAGAGACAGAGAGAGAGAGAGAAAGAGAGAGAGAAAGAGAGAGACAGAGAGAACAGAAACAGAGATATACAGACACACTTGTTTTCTGATAAATTTCCTTAAACTCTTAAAGAAAAGATGGGGTAAAAAAATGCAATAAATACATACATGAATGACCTTGCAATATAAAGAAAAAATATTGTAGAAAACAGTCTAGAGAAACTACTCCTCACAAATGCCATTAATGTCAAACAAGTATGTCGGATATATAATAGCCTAAATAGCTCCATCTAACACTATAGTTCTGTGAACTGATACCACAAAGAGTGGCAGACTGCCTTACATGTGCTGTACAGCTTCCACTTCATTAAATTTCCAACAACTAAGTTATTTTCCCTTGTAAACAAGTAGTGGCCTGTCACAGAGCATATAAAACCAGTTTGCATTTACATCCATTTTCATTCAGCAAAAGCTTGTGCAGGTAAAGCAATTCCCATTGTTTTCATCTGCATATGGTTATTTAGACAATTGCTTAGTTCAATGCAAGGGAAAGGATTTTTTAAGCATTAAATGAACAAATTGTCAGGTTACTGACAGTTGTCAGGTTGTCAAATTGCTGGGTAACATGGAAAGTATCCAAAGAGTACCAAGCTAGACTGGGGGAGAGTTGAGAGTATAAATGTGTGTGACTGTGGACTTTGAGGATGAAATATCATAGAAGTAAACAGCATACTTGTTGGCATAGCCTGATCAGATACAAACATGGAAGTCAATGTGAAGAAGAGTCCTTAGCTAATTAGTAAGCACTAATCAATAAGATTGGTAGCAAAAAAAATGGGTGGTATTAGTCTATTTCTTGCTGCCTAAAATATAGGCAATATATATCTTTGGGAGATTTGGAATGGGTCATCCCTTGAAGAATAGCAGAATAAAAATGTTGGAAGGGGCCTTGGAGATCTTCTAGTCCAACCAGTGGTGAAATGCTACCAGTTCGGCCTGGTTCAGCTGAACTGGTAGCAAAAATAGCTAGTAGTAGTAAAAAAAATTCCAGTAATTAAAAAAAAAAAAGCTCCGACAATCAGAAAAGAGAAGGAAGAACAGAAAAGTGCAGGATAGGCCCTCCCACTTCCCCTGAGCTTTTCTGTTCTTTATCCTCTCAGCTAATTGGTGAGGCAGAGCCTCAGGTGGTTTTGGATAGGTACGCACATATGCGCATGCACATGGACGCACGCACAAAGTGCACACTCACTGAACCAGTAGGGAAACCGATAGAATCCCACCACTAAGTCCAACCCCCTGCTCAAGCAAAAACCCTATACCATTTCAGACAAATGGTTGTCCAACCTATTCTTTAAAATCTCCAATATTGGAGGCAACTCGTTTTACAGATTAATGGTTGTAGCTGACAGGAAATTTATCCTTTGTTCTAGGTTAGATCTCTCCTTGATTAGTTTCCATCCATTACTTCTTGTCCTGCCTTCAGGTGTTTTGCAGAACAGATTGACCCCTCTTCTTTGTTAACCCCTTAGATATTGGAATATTGCAGGGGTGGGATCCGACAGGGTTAACTACTGGTTCGGTGATTTATGAGGTTTGGTGCTTTACGATGTGTTTTCCTGCACGCTGCGTGCGCGCCTGTAAATCATCATCAGCTTGCTGCCTGGACAGCTGAGCAGTGCTGAATGCAGAGAAACAGCATTTGAAAAAGTACTTTTTTCCTGCTTTTTCAACTTTGGTTGAAAAAGTAGGAAATAAAGGTCAGGTAAGAACCCGGGCAGGTGGGTAGGAAATAAAGGTCAGGTAAGAACCCGGGCAGGTGGGTAGGCCAAAACACCAGCAGACATAGAATGGGTTCTATGTCTGCTGCTCTTCAGAGCTACTGGTTCTACAGAGCCGGACAGAACTGGTAGAATCCCACCCCTGGAATACTGCTATCATGTCACTCCTAGTCCTTGTTGTCACTAGACAACACATATCTAATTTCTGAAACCATTCTTTATATGTTTTAGCTTCCAGTCCTCTAATCATTTTTGTTTTTCTTCTCTTCACTCTTTGGGGTCTCAATATCCTTTTATATCACTGTGACCAAAACTGGATACAATATTCCAATCTGGCTTACCAAAGCATTATACAATGGTACTAACACTTCACATGGTCTTGATTTTATCCCTCTGTTAATGCAGCCTAGGACTGCATTGGCTTTTTTGGCAGCTGCAACACACTGCTGGTTCATATTTAAGTTATTGTCCATTAGGACTCCAAAATATCTCTCACAGTTAGTTACTATTGAGCCAAGTACCACTTATTCTATTCCTGTATTTGTTTTCTCTTGTAGAAACTTAGTTTTCCCACCACTGAATTTCATTTTGTTAGATAGCACCCAATGTTCAAGTCTGTCAAGGAAGGTCCTTCTATATCTTGAGCCTATCTTCTGGAGTGTTGGCTACTTCTGCCAATTTGATGTCATCTGAAAATTTGAAGATGTTTAGGTAGCTAATAATGACCAAGCTATTTCCTCAGGTTTTGGAGACAGGATGACAATTGAGCCTCTGGATGATTGTTGTTTTGTTTTATTTATATATTTTAAATGTTTTTATATTTGTCTTTAGGCCATACACAATTTCTATTTATTATTATTATTTTTCTTACATTTTAATTGTAAGCTTTCCAGGGTTGGGAGTCCAGGTTATCCAAATTGTACGTATGTATACATAAATAAAGGCTTCAATAAATCAGAACATTTATCCTTGTTGCTAAATCTCCTGCCATCCTAAGATTCCCTACATATTTATGTTCCTACTGTAAATCCTCATATCAGCAAAGTGGGAAGCAGATGCTAGGTAAGGCTTTCTAAGCCGAGAGAACTGTTGGGAGCTTTGACTGTCTTAATTACAGTATTATCCATATATCTCCACTATATCACTCATAAAATATGAGTGGATGTTGGACAGAGACTACAAAATATTCAAAGTTAGCTGACTGCCCTTAGGTTATTTTAAATGTAATGCGTATAGCATAAATTTAGCTGATATACCATAGATACAGCACAGTCCCAAATGTATTCACTTGTAAACCAAATGTATTGGTTTACAAGTGAATATCCACAAAATTCTAACAACCGGCATGGCTAATGCTGGGTATCCAATCCAATTTATTCATATGCCATAGTACAAACTTTCCTAATGATGCTGCTTACCAAATGAGTTAGTCAACAGGTTTTTACAACTTATTATGTTGAAAACAATAGTCTCAGTACAACTGAAAATAACCAAAAATACATAAAAATGACTTTACCATTCAAGCAATGTTCATGCTGGTCCAGTGTCCATTACATCTCTTTTTCTTAAGTACTTCCAACATTATCCTCACTCCCAAAGTAATGAGTAGTGAGCTCAACATGGGCAGCATTCAAAGATTAGATAGGACTGCTGGCTGAATTGATGAAACCAGTATAAATTCTAATGTACCTCTGTGAGGTACAATGTAGCTCAGTTCAAAGGTATCGCCATCAAAACTGACATCAGCCGGACAGCATCAAAGAAGTCAAAGAAGTATTGCAAGATTGGAAGTAGAGAAGAGACTTGGCCCATAGAATCTTCAAGAGTCAGACATGATTGAATAGGTACCATCATCATCATCATTAACATCATCATCATCATAGGATTACTCAAATATAGTCCTGGTTGATATTATTTGAGAATTCCATTGACTTTCACTAATGTGAAAATAAAATGGAAAAGGAAAAACTCCCTTGAGTAAGCTCAGATCCTGGTGACCATGTTTATGCAGGTTGTTGGCAGCATGACAGGAATAATTCTGGGATTTCTCAAAACTTTCTAGTCTAAACAGAACTCCGGGAATTCTCAGATGGTGCCCAGTTCTGTCCTAAACAGGACTGATTCCAGCTTAGCTTTCAAAATCCACAGACCATCACCTGTTCTGATGAACTGAAAATAGATGGTGAACTGATGCCGCCAGGGAGAAGATCCAGTATGACAGCTAAATGTTAAGCTCATGACCAGAGGGAACTAATCTCATAAATAACCCGACTCTTGATAACACTTGCGTTACAGTCGCAAGGAATGAAAGCCAATGTAAGCTGAGAACATGGACATTCTATTTGGTATGTGCTTGTGGCATCCATCTAGCAGAATAACTGAATTGGAAGGGACCTTGGAGGTCTTCTAATCTCTGTTCAAGCAGGAGCTCCTATACTGTTTCAAACAATTGGCTATCCAGTCTCTTTTTAAAAGATCTAGTGATGGAGCACCCACAACTTCAGAGAGCAAGCCATTTCATTGGTTTATTGTTCTCACTGTCAGAAAATGTCTTCTTAGTTCTAGGCTGCTTCTCTTCTTGGTCAGTTTCCACCCATTGCTTTTTGTCTTGCCTAATGGTGCTTTTTGGGGGTTTTTGCACTCATGTCAGAAGCATGGATTAGCTGGTGACATTACCATTGCCCCAGTGGTGGGTTTTGTTATGATATGTACAGAATAACCCTTGAGTAACAAGGATATGCACATGGAAACGTTTATGAGAGTAGTTATGAATAATTATTCAGCCACACTCAGATACACTAAACTAAGTTAAAGTTTACTTTAAGAAATAGCACAGTCCAATAAACAGTCCAGGTCATATATGTTTTACAATCCAAATAATATCCAATTACAAAGTCTTCTTACCGGTTGCCTTTGTCATTTACAGTAAACAAAGATATCAAAGTATAAGCACAGCTTAGATAGCAACAGAATGTCAGAGATACAGAATGTCAGAGAGAGCAAGCCATGATCTCTAGCTCCCTCTTATGGCAATTTGCAATATAATCAGCCAATCAGAATCAATACAGTAATTTTGTCTTAAAGCTACAAACATACATTGTTGGTTTATATATTGCCAACCCAACTAATTGATTTACAGATTCCTAACAGGTTTCAATTTTTTTTACCACTGGTTCTGTGGGTGTGGTTTCAGAGGTGGTATTCAGCAGGTTCTGACCAGTTCTGGAGAACCAGTAGCAGAAATTTTGAGTAGTTCGGAGAACCAGCAAATACTACCTCTGACTGGCCCCACCCCCATCTTTTCTCTGCCTCCCGAATCTCCTTCCCCTGCCACACCCATAAAGCCAAGCCATGCCCACAAGCCACACCCACAGAACTGGTAGTAAAAATTTTTGAATCCCACTACTGCCTGGCTTGGTGGGTGTGCTTTGCACATGCGCAGGGGGTTTGCTACTAACCTTCTCCTGCAATCTTGCACTCGCCCTGTGTCTTCAACAGCTGACGTGCAGCAATCCGCTGTGCTGCGAGAAGCAGCTGAGCTTCAAAACCAGGAAATAAAGGTTAGTATAGAGTCAGGGTGGGCATTGGAATGAACCGGTTTGCTCACAGATGATCCTCAGAGCTATTGGTTTGACCAAACTGGGCCAAACCGGTAGAATACCACCACTGCATTGCCCTGGGGAAGCTCAGTTGGGGGTCCTGTTATGTCCCCAGCAGGAGCTGGAATGAGGGACGAGAGATCCACTCTGCCCCATGGCAGCACTCAGGCTTCGATCATGGGTTTGCTAAAGTCCTTCTCAGCATTCCAACCACTTGAGCCACCACGCTCCTGGAAAATAGGTTGACCCCTCTTCTTTGTACATCATGATGGGTAAATTGCTGCATTTTTGTGATCTATGGTGCCATGTATATAATGTGGCACTTGAAAGGAAAAAAGCTTTTCCTCAAATAAAAACACTTTAAGTGTCCCTTTTGTCCATCACAAAGATACTTCATTGTGCTTCTCCGATCAAACATCGAGAGCAATCAAGATAGCTTATAGAAAATAAAGATTTCACTTTATCCTGACAAATTAATGCTTGATATCCTTCTGACTCTATAAAATACATGGGGATTATATGATTTGAAGCTGGAAGCTACCTGACATATTCTAGAGAAATAATTTTATAGTGACAAAGAGAAAAGGGGAAGGTTTTGCCTCTGTTCGGTCTAAACTGATCCAATGGGAGCTCTGTTTAAAAAAAAACATAAAGTTCATGAAATTATCATTTTCTGTCTTAGCCATCTTTGGGAAGGAAGATTAATTTCCCAAATTGCATTTTTTTAAAAAAACATTCAAAAAAGAGCAACCAAAAATAGAATCAGTCAGCTCTGTTTTAGGAAGAAGGAAGCTTGTTTCTGCTGTGTTTCAGTATTGTTGAATGTTTGTTAAATAATAGCTACAAAATATTGAAATGGGGCAAAAAGATGAGAAAAAGATGGGTATGAAGATAAATCCCTTCCCTGTAAAAAAAAAGAAAAGAAAGGCTGGAATGCTTCTCAGTCCACTGTAAAGATAAGGGAATTTTATATTTTAGCATGGGAAAACCTGTCTTCTAAGAAGCTATGATTCATTTTGCTATTCACTCCTTAATTCAAAAATTGAACTGATATGCATAGTAACCCTGCAACCTATTCCAAGATGTACATTATGTGAGATTTTGGTATTAATGTAGTCATGATGACAGAAATATTTGTTCAAATTAATTCAATATCTTTTCACTTCCAATGATTTTGGGAAAGAGTTCCTCACTTATTATCATCCTATATCACATGGGTGGGGTTGTTATAGTGTGTAAATAAAAAAAGATTTGAGTGTTATAATACTGAAGATTTATTTATTTATTTATTTATTTAATTGCACTTTTATACCGCTCCCTCTCCCAAAAAGGGACTCGGGGCGGTGTACAGCCTACTAAAAGCATACAATAAATACACAATAAATACAATTAAAAATGAATTAAATAATTAAATCTGGCTGTCTATTCAAAATTTAAGTTAAAAATTAAAACTAATAAAACCCCAATTTAGAATTAATTAAAACCAGAAAACATAGTTACTGGGCCAGGCCGGCCTGTTCGAAAAGCAGGGTTTTCACTGCGCGCCGGAAGGTCAGAATATCCGTCATAGCCCGTATCTCCGGGGGAGATCATTCCATAGGGAGGGAGCTCCCACAGAGAAAGCCCGAACTCTCGGGGCCGCCAGCCGACAACAGTCAGGCGGCGGCACCCCAAGTAGGGCCACCCTGTGGGAGCGTACTGGGCGGCGGGAGATTGTTGATGGCAGCAGGCGGTCCCGTAAGTACCCAGGTCCCGAGCCATGGAGCACTTTAAATACCATCAGTACCACCTTGAATCGAATCCGGTAGGCCACAGGAAGCCAGTGCAGCCTGCGGAGAAGTGGT
This sequence comes from Bungarus multicinctus, assembly GCA_023653725.1. Taxonomy (NCBI): domain Eukaryota; kingdom Metazoa; phylum Chordata; class Lepidosauria; order Squamata; family Elapidae; genus Bungarus; species Bungarus multicinctus. The sequence continues at coordinate 39,142,422 of CM042838.1, read as the reverse complement.
GTTACGTGAGCGCCTCGAGGGGCGCCCACGATCACCCGCGCGGCTGCATTCTGAACTAACTGCAACCTCCGGAGACTCTTCAAGGGGAGCCCCATGTAGAGAGCGTTGCAATAATCCAAGCGGGAGATAACGAGGGCGGAAGTGACTGTGCGAAGTGCGAATTTACCCAAGAAATCCTCCTTAGTTCAATGATACTCATTTTATTGTGTTTAAGATCGCAACTTAGGTTACTCGAGTTTGTTGCAGAAATTGTTTATGCTGTTTTCTTTCATTTTTCTAGTCCCCTTGGGTAGCCTGAAAACACATAATAGGCACTAGTGACTGAATTTAAGAATTATTTTTCTCCGAAGATTTTACCAAATAAGGAAAATTAATCTGTGTCTCTATGAAATAGAAAATGGGTGTTGTAGTTTGGATAAATGTAGTGTGGTGTAAGAAATATTATCTTCATTTTTTTTATTTGTATATTTACAGTACATTGTGTCATTCCTTTTTTTTTTAACCAATGGGTGCTGAAAAATGGATGTAAGCTGCAGAGTTATTGTCTAGATGTTTTCTCTACTGCAGACCTTGAACATTTTCCCCTGAACTGTAAATATATATATGTACACACACACACACACACACACACACACACACTTGACACAACTAAAGTGCACTGCATATTTTACCAGTTATCTGAGCTTAGAAAGGTAACTTCATACCGTGTAATAAACTCCTCAGCAAGATTAGGAGCATCAAAAGAAAGCTGCAATTCAAAGCAAGAAACATAGGGCTTATTATATTAGTTGTAATAAAGTTTCCAGATTTGCAACATTCTTAACTATTTTTATCTCTTTTGCAGTAAACAGAGTTTAGAAGCTAAAGCTGGATAGAATAGTTTATCACCTAGTTTTACAAAAGATATGCTTTGAATGTCCGGAAGAAGAGGAATGATTGTCATTAGCTGGGCTGAAAACATTCAGGTGATCATCAGATGGTGGACATTAAGGTAGAATGTTCTGCCTTTTTTGTGTTGGAGGAATTAGAGGGTAAAAGGGCCCTCTTAAAATTCACAGAACTTTCAACCCCTTCCCCCCATGGAGTCTGGCCCTGTCCACTTGTTGTGCCTCTCCCCAAGCTTGATGTAGCCCTAGTTGTGTACCTGTGCATCACATCCTTTCATAATTCCTTTCCTTGCAGTAGATAGAACCAACATATGCAGGTAAACTATCATGCTTTTCCCTTTCAGAGGGTGGGCAATCTTAAGAAGAATAAAGAAAAGTCAGAGAAAGTGATTTATTTACCTATTTATATATTTAACACATGTATATCTCTCCCGATTCTTGGAAGTTTTGCTAGAATTTAAACGGGAGAACAACAAAAGCAACTATCAGCCAAACCCACTATCAATAAAATGAAGAATGGCATTGCAACCTAAAGTTATCTAAACCTAAAGTGCAACCTAAAGAAATCCCCTCTGAAACAATTCTGTTTTCAACAATTTACAGAAAACCATCAAGGAGGGGCTAGCCTGATTTCCATGGGAGTCCCTGAACGAACAAATTGCTTGCTGTGCATACACTCATCTTGTTCCAATTGATTCACTGAATAGGGTTTTGTCTGCTTGTTTGTTTTTATCTTGGATTACATTTAGGGTTGTGCAATTTTCCCCCTAAACTTATCTTGATTCTTCTGTCATCACTGCTCATTGCAATAAAACATGTAATTATCTCCATCCTATGGATTCTTATTTTCAGCATAACCTAAATTCCCTGACCTAGATGACTCCGCCACTCTCTCCTGACAGGAGAGAGCCTAATCTTTTTTGGAGTAATTAATATGTTCCTAAATTAGATTATATACAGATGTACCACCTACTTGAAATTACTCTGCAGAGACTTCATCATCTGTTTATTGAAGATGTGGGAATATGCCTGGGAGAAAATAGCAACCCAATAGCTGGCCAGGTTCAATCTGGTGGTACTGTATCTCCAACTAACCATTGCGTTATTGACTTTTCTCCCTTCTGCTCAGACTGCAAATTATTGAAGAAGTAAAAGGACAACAGCAATGGATCATATAATCCTAAAGTCCTCTTTTAATCCCAGATCATTCCTTAATAAAGCATCTACTATCCAAGATTTAATCCTGGATAAAAGTACTGCCAATTGTCAGCAGTTCGATCCTGACCAGCTCAAGGTTGACTCAGCTTTCCATCCTTCGGAGGTCAGTAAAGTGAGGACCCAGATTATTGGGGCCAATATGCTGACTCTGTAAATTGCTTAGAGAGGGCTGCAAAGCAATATGAAGTGGTATATGTCTAAGTGCTACTATTATTGCTCTTGGTAGATATGTATTACTGAGAAAGTTATTCATCCCTAGCTATTTCCATTTAGTTACTTTCTGATGCGATAAGCTCAATATGCCCAATTCCAGGAATTCCATCCCGTTTATCAGAAGCTTCATCCAATAGTCTGCCAATTGGATGTCCTTGCTGATATGACTGATTGAGTAGGAGAAGGTAAAGATACTATTGATGTACCCTTTACCCCAGTAAGTATCTGGGATGACCTACACAGATAGTTCTCAACTTATGACCACAATTGAGCGCAAAATTTCTTTTGCTAAGCGAAACATTTGTTAAGTGAATTTACCCCCTTTTACAACCTTTCTTGCCAAAGTTGTAACCATCATAAATATGAACCAGTTGCCAAGCATCCAATTTTTGTTCATGTGACCAGGGGGATGCTGCAACAGTTGTTAAGTGTGAAAAACGGTCATAGGTCACTTTTTTCAAAGCCATTGTAACTTCAAATGGTCACTATGTGAAGTGTTGTAAGTCAAGGACTACTTGTAGTGTGGCAATGATCTGTCCTAGACTTCTTGTCTTAGATAGAAATAGCACGTAGACTTATATACCACTTCACGGTGCTTTTACAGCCCTCTCTAAGTGTTTTACAGAGGCAGCATATTGCTCCCAACAATCTGGGTCCTCATTTTACCAACATCGGAAGAATGGACGGCTGAGTCAACCTTGAGCCTGGTGGGATTTGAACTGTCAAATTGCAGAGAGCCGGCAGGCAGCAGAAGCAGTCTGCAGTACTGCATTCTAACCACTGCACTATCACAGCTCTTATAGTGTCCATATTGAGGTTCTCCAGATAGACATGGTTCAGGATTTCACATCTCCCATGACAACCATGAACTTTCCCAGTGAATATCTCAGACTTACAGCAAAGTTCAGGTTGGAAATTGGTTCAATGGGAGTCAGTGATCTGAAAGTGGAGCTGCTCTCTATAATGCCCTTAATATAGACAGTCACTTTCTGTTCAATGTTACACTAATGGCTGTTTAAAAAAGGAAAAAGTTCCATTAACTTGCAGAGGATGAATTAAAACATCTGATCCAAGTACTTAATACAGCCAGATGGTTTCTTCAATGGACTTGGGGGATTTTCTGCCTCATTTGTCAGTGAAACTGTTGAAGCTTTGGCCAATCTGTGGATGAGGGTGGCCTGGGCAGGTGATGTAATTGCTCTTGAGCATTTCCTTCCCTCTAACAAAGCCAAATTAGCATCTTGGTTAAGGGAGTGATTAATGCCTCCTTCGTATTGTGCAATGTGTTCCCATCCACTTCTTTTACATGCATCATTTTGTTTGTTTTTGTTTGTTTGTTCATTCAACTAATCATTTGGAACTGGAAGTTTGCTTCTGTTCTTGAAATAAAAATTTTCACATACTTAATTTATTTACCATCATTATAAAGCTTAGGGGAAATAAATGGAACAATTCTTCTTTAAGGATGTTACAGATGTTGACTTTGACAATATAAGTTTACAAAAATATTTAAATAACATTTCTCAATATTTATCAAAGATTAATGTTGCTTTTGTGGCTAGTCATGATCTCCAATGAAGCACTTAGTCATAATCTTCCTGACTAGAGGAGAAGTTTCCATCTCAATCTTTAATATGTCAAAGTATTAATATGTCAAAGTATGTCTGCTCCAAAATTCTGGAGAGTTGCTGCAAATCAAAATCAAAAACTAAATTAAAGGGTCCAATGATCTGACTTGAATCCAGAGCACTTGTCTGTGTGTAGTTAAATTTTCAAAAGAAATTTCTGATCCATGTCATAGTATTTATGCACTTTATTTCAACCTTTTGTTCCAAGTATCCCTATAAATATTTTTATAGGTGTAACTTTCATAAATATAATGAAATCTTAATTTAAGAGATTGTTGGAAAGGAAGGATATCCATTAAACTGAATGTCTGGATTTAAAAAGTACTTTCTGCATCTGGTTGCCATGGAGACAGCCAGAAAGAGCAGATCATTGGGTCTGAAAGAATAGGCAAGACCTGGACAAGTTTTAAGTAGATAGCAAATGTTGGTACTACTGATGATGATAATAATTTGTCTGTTCAGCTGAGTCTTGGAGTTCCAAAGCATTGCTTTGTTGTTACAGATATAAATCCCATGAAGGATCTTGCTCAGAGGCTCTATGTAGATATTACACCAGAGATGTATTCAGCAGGTTCTGACCCAGTTCTAGAGAACCAGTATCGGAAATTTTGAGTATTGGAGAACCAGCAAATGCCACCTCTGACTGGCCCCGCCCCCATCTATTCACTGCCTCCCGAATCCCAGATGATTGGCTGAGTCTTCTTTTGTTGCCCTGCACAGGAGAACAGAGCTAAAAAGCAGATTAGTGGGGTGGGGAAGGAATGGGATTTTGCAATAACCTTCCCTCAGGAGTGAGGGGAGGGAATGGAGATTTTGCAGTATCCTTCCCCTGCCACGCCCACCAAGCCACGCCAACAGAACAGGTAGTAAAAATTTTGAATCCCACCACTGTATTACACAGCAATGGGGAGAACATTGAGGAAACCCATCAAACAAGAACTACAAGACAGACTTCTCTCCCTCCAGCACTGCCAACACTCACCGGAATCAGTCCCAAAGGAAGAAGACAGAACTAGCCCAGCACAGCTCTGCCCATTCCTAACACTCAGATCAAATCCAGAAAGACACCATGATTGAAGGCAAGGAGGCCACTGAGAGATCAGAAAAAGCAAGACTAAACACATTATTCTTAGCCCACTCCTGAGATAAGAGGATCCCAGAGGTCACCCACAAGCACAATCATTGCTATTTCAATCCCGAATCCCAACTAAAAGGGATCCAGATAATTTATTTCCTCCAGCATTCTCTGGAGCTGCCATCTTCTCAATAATCATCAAGATTGGACAAAAAAACTGTACAACCATTATCCAGCATGATTGGACTTTTAAGCCAAGAATGGCAGACAATACAGGAATGTGTGCTACAAGCACTACCATTGCTTGTACACATTCCTAAGTGATAGATCCCCGTTTTTAAAAGAAAAACTATAGCAGGTTGCTTTTACATCCCTGGGTGTCATTCTTAAAGCAACTGATCCACAGAAGGAGAATGGTATTTTTGTGTCCAGTTTCACGATACAAAAACAGCCAAAATGAGCCTTTCTCTTCGAAGGTTTTAATATTGTATATCTATTGTCAATATATGCTCACAGATAATGCTTCCAGTGCAAATATTTTTGTTCATAACTTTCTGTGAAAACCACTTGCGGGAATCCATTTAGGTTTGCTTTCATTTCATTTCCTCAGTTTACTGTCTAATCAGCAGAGTTTATTTTGAGGTAAATGTTTAACAAATTGAATCCAATTCTCAGAAAACCAAATCTGGATTTATCAATTTCTGTATAATCCAGCCTTAATCTCTGCTATAGAGACACACTTGAAACATCCAGAGGTCATATCATCATCTCAAGTGGCATTTTATTAGATCAGTGCCTAAAATTGGTAAGATTTTTCCCTCCTTAAATAGTGTCATGGAATGAACATAAAGGAGAAGGAACACATTATCTTATACAGGCAGTCCTCACCAGGGGTGGGTTTCTACCGGTTCTGTCCACCTCTGTAGAACCGGTAGCTCTGAAGAGCAGCAGACATAGAACCGGTTCTATGTCTGCTGATGTTTTTGCTCACCTGCCAACCTGGGTCTTACGAGGCACAGCTGCAGTTAAAAAAGCAGGAAAAGAGGGCTTTTTGAAAGGCTGCTTCTCTGCACGCAGCATGCTGATGACGATTTACAGACGCGTGCTGGCAGCATGCAGGGAAGCACATTGTAAATCACCGAACCTCGTAAATGACTGAACTGGTAGTTAACCCTCTGGGATCCCACCCCTGATCCTCACTTAACGATGGTAGTCCTGTCACTAAGCATCACGGCTGTAAATGTAATGTGATGTGATCACAATGACTTAACGATGGCAGCTGTGTCAGTCCCAGATGCCATTCTTAGGCAGTCCTAGGAGGTTGCAGCATTCCACAGTCATATCATCACTATTTGCCAACATCCTATCATTGACTTTGTGCGAAGAAGCTAGCAACAAAAGTTGCAAATGGCAATCACTTAACCATATCATGCTGTAACATTGCAATTACAAGCTGTTGGCACGAATCAAATCATATGTTGTGATGGTTGCAATCACAAGGATATATCTTAATCCACTCCTACAGCACGATCATAATCTCAAGCAATTGTTCAATGAGAATTATTTGAACCAAACAAACACGAACAAACTCCAAATTATTAAAATTTATTTAATGATACAATAAATAAAAAATAAAGAGCCCAAATATCCCAAGGAAAGTCAAAACCATAGATTCTGGACATCTCCAGAAACGCAGTTTTAAAGATACTTGATTTTGGAGTTTAAATTTAAATAGCAGGCATGGTAATTTTATTCTGCCTCTGCACAGCAGGAGAATTTATGTTAATGATTTGAGGGACTACAGACACAGAAATGAGTTAAAACCTGAACCTTGAAATTAATGTTCTTCCACAGAAGTAATTAGAGCTTCCTGTAATTGGACCATACTTTTCACCATGAATGTTTTCTGTTATTGTATTATGTATTATTGTACAGTGTATTCATTTTATGTATCTTATAAATCAGTATATATTATTTCTATTCTACCATTTCATCCAGAGGAAATTCATAAGGGATAACAATTTCAGAAAAGCATAAATTGTTACAACTGATTAAAACAGTTAAAATCAATTATACACAAACTTAAACAGGAAAGCCCTGGTTGAAGAGGTCCTGCAACATAATAATGATGTGCTTCTTACACCATGCACCAATTTCCAGTATTTTGTACCAACTACCCACAGTTTCACTACATGCAAAACACACTGCAGAAGTCTGGATGGTAAAAAACCAATTGCCAAGTCCAATACTATCTGACTGGCTTAGGAATGGTCCTGGTTAGTGCATTACACTATTGCGGTCCTATATTAGGACCTATTTAGTGGCGATAGGGGCGGCAAAGCGTTCTTACTTTTCCACCCTTATCGCGTGCGCAGGAAATCGCCCAGCCGCCCTTTTTAGGTTGACCCTCTTCCTTTTAGAAGTGGGAGCACGGGAGGATCCTCTGCAGGGACGGGCTGAGGATTTTTCGAATTTCCTGCTGACAAAATCACTCAAATCCGGGATGGGTTGAACTCTGACTGGGCAACTCTGGACGGGGAGTCAGGGGCGGAATTGGGGGAGGTCACCTGGGGAGAGTTTGACCCTGTGATCCCCGAGGACGTGGACAGGATGCTGGGTGGGCTTAATGCTACCACATGTTTACTGGATCCATGTCCCTCCTGGCTGGTATTGGCCACTCGGGAGGTAACACGAGGTTGGTTCCAGGGTATTATTAATGCTTCCTTGAGTGAGGGGTTTCTGCCTGCTGCCTTGAAAGAGGCGGTAGTGAGACCCCTCCTCAAGAAACCATCCCTGGACCCAACTTTGTTATCTAATTATCGTCCGGTCTCCAACCTTTGCTTTGTGGCGAAGGCTGTTGAGAGTGTGATGGTACGACAGCTTCCCCAGCACCTGGATGAAGCTGTCTATTTAGATCCATGCCAATCAGGCTTCAGGCCCGGATACGGCACGGACATGGCGTTGGTCGTGTTGGTGGATGATCTCTGGAGGGCCCATGACAGAGATTATTCCTCTGTCCTGGTCCTGTTAGATCTCTCGATAGCTTTTGATACTGTCGACCACAGTATCTTACTGCAATGGCTGGGGAGGTTGGGAGTGGGGGGCACTGTTTTACGATGGTTCTCCTCCTTCCTCTCCTACCGTTCGCAATTTGTGTTGGCAGGGGGGCAGAGATCGACCCCGAGGCCCCTGATCTGTGGGGTTCCTCAGGGGTCAGTGCTCTCACCCCTGCTGTTCAACGTTTATATGAAGCCGCTGGATGAGATCATCCGTGGCTTTGGGGTAGAGTTTCATCACTACGCTGATGATACTCAGCTGTACATTTCTACCCCAGGCCACCCCAACGAAGCCGTTGAAGTGATGACCCGATGCCTGGAGGCTGTGCGGGGTTGGATGGGGCAGAACAGGCTTCAGCTCAACCCAGCTAAGACCGAATGGCTGTGCTTTCTGGCACCCCGATACAGCCAGCTAGTTCCATCACTGGTTGTGGGGGGGGGGGAATTTCTTGCCCCCACAGACAGGGCGCACAATCTGGGTGTCCTCCTGGACATACGGCTGTTGTTAGAAGAACATATAGCGGCCGTCGCCAGGGGAGCTTTTTATCAGGTCCATAGGATCTACCAGTTGCGGCCCTTTCTGGATCGGGATGCGCTTTGCACAGTCACATCCGCCCTCATTATCTCCCGCTAGACTATGCTAATGCTCTCTACATGGGGCTCCCCTTGAGGAGCACCTGAGGGCTCCAACTGGTGCAGAATGCGGCTGTGCGGGTGGTTTTCGGGGCTTCTCGGAGCTCTTATGTTATGCCACTCTTGCGCGAGCTGCATTAGCTCCTGGTGGTCTTTCGGATGCGTTTCAAGGTGTTATTTATTTATTTATTTTAGTTACCATCTTTAAAGTGCTCCATGGCTTGGGACCTGGGTATTTACGGGACTACCTACTGCCACCATCGATCTCCCGTCGGCCAGTGCGCTCCCATAGAGTGGGTCTCCTCGGGGTGCTGCCGCCTGGACGGCTGGCGACCCAGAGGGTGCGGGCCTTCTCGTTGGGGGCACCCTCCCTCTGGAATAAATTACCCCCAGAGATAAGGATCATCCCTGACCTTTTGACCTTCCAACATGCATTGAAAACTCATTTATTTTATCAAGCCGGTCTGGCCTAGGGTTTTATAGGGTTTTAAATTTGGTTTTAATTGGTTTTAGTCCTTATTTTTAAACCTTGTCTCGTTTTTATTATTCAGCCACGATATTTAATCTTTTTAATTGTTTTAATTATTGTGTTATTATTGTATTTTTAATGGCTGTACACCCCCCGACTCCCGCAGGGAGAAGGGGGCGGTATATAAATCTTGTAAATAAATAAATAAATAAATAAATTGTGCAAATGCATACCTTGCTCTCATATAGGAATCTAAAAAAACCTAAAGAGTTTAATGAGTACTTTACAACTGCAGGCCTACACTTTCAGGAAGTAGGCCACTCCCTTTAAAATAAGCTGAACCCTAATCCCATAGCCTATTTTTCTACTGATTATTAGCATTTCTCCATTTTTGTTTGAGATTTTATTTGATCTTGTTGATCTTGATACAGCCCATTTTTGAACTTAAATATCAATCCTCAAACTCCCTTGCTTTCAAATTAGAAGGTAAGGAAGAGTTGAATTGGATGTCATTAGCATGCTGGTATAACCACAACACTCCACAATATGGAAAGATTTTGCTCATAGTTTCAAGGATGAAATTGTTTAGGGCAGTGGTTGCCAACCAGTGGGCCAGAGACCACTGGTGGTCTACAAGAAAATTTTGGTGGTCCACAGAGAAATGTCGCCCTCAAAGCAGGCTGCACAGGAACACAAGGCTTGCATCGCTTGCATTGTGAACAACACAAGGTACTGAGGGGAGGGAGGAAAGGGCAGTGGGGGAACTTGCCCCACTCACCCCACGTACCTTGCCTGGCCACCAGGCTGCTTCTTTCCACTTCTTTCTTCTTCTGCTTTTGGCTGCGCATAAGGAAAGCAGCAAAAGCCTTTCTTTCTCTCCCCCAAACTCTGCCAGAAATGAGTCTTTGGGATCCTGCAAGGCATCCTGCTCCAAGAGGCTGTGCCAGCAAAGACTCGTTTCTGGCCGAGTTTGGGAGAGAAAAGAAAGACTTCTGCTGCTTCTGCTGTTTTCCTTGCATGAAGCCAAAAGTCTCTCTCTCTCTCTCTCTCTTTCCCCTCCTCCCTCCCTCCCTCTCTCTCTTTCTCTCTCTCCCCCTGAGAACAGAGCTGGAGACAGTATCCTGTGATCCCAAATAAAGAATGATCGATCAGTAGGAAAACAAGATGGGGAATTTTCCTGCAGACTTTTTTCTTGCAGCCATAGTCAGTCAAAATTCATATTAGTGGTCTGCAGGATTTAAAAGTATAAGTTTGGTGGTCCCTGAGGTCTAAAAGGTTGGCAACCCCTGCTTTAGGGAACCATCTGGAGTCATGGAATGCACAAGTACAAAGGCCTAGGAATTATATAGCAATCCCTAATCCCTTTCATGACATGGGTCAACAAACAGACCAGAACTATTGTAAAATAGTGTCCTTGAGGCTTAGACCCACTAGATAATATAAGTAGAATTGAAATCTAAGAAAAAAATCCAAGAAAACTAGGCCTGCTTCCCCTTAGGGCACAGTACCATGAGAATGGCCAGAAGTTTCCAATCACAGTTGAAAGCCCAATTGAAATGGGTTCAAATAAGCAGTGTTCATAGCTGTGCCTGGAAGTACCAAGCCCACAAGCTCCTTGTCAATATAACCAATGACCAGTTGATCACTTGAGGTCAACTAACAGTTTTTCTCAGTGAAGGCTTTTTAACAGTGATCTCATTATACTCTCCCTTATTTAAGGACATGTCCTTCATGCAAGGAACAATTGCATACCTCTCTTAATCATAAGGCCATTCTTCCTTTGGCCAATTTAATGAGCAAAGAGGAGCAAAGACTAAACCAGCAAGTTCTTGCCTTCATTTTACCCAACTCATTTGCCATACATTTGAGGTCCACAAGCTAAAATAAATAAATAAACAACCAAAAAACCAGCAGGGCAACTGATTGCCACAATTACATCACCATAATCTTTCCTGCCATTGCAGAAGTGGTATTCAGTAGGTTCTGACCATTTCTGGAGAACCATTAACAGAAATTTTGAGTAGTTCGGAGAATTGGCAAATACCACCTCTGACTGGAGATTTTACAGTATCCTTCCCCTGCCACACCCACCAAGCCATGCCCACAGAACCGGTAGTAAAAAAAATTGAATCCCACCACTGTGCCATTGGTGTCTAAGTCAAATTAGATCAAGTTCACCCATATAGTCTGTTCACAGCAAGGCATCGATTCATGATCCCCATCCAGGCCAAGAATTAGGAGGACAAAACTGAACTGAGAGGTAGGAAGAAAGGATCAAGAACAGCTTGAGGTTATTTAAAAGAACTTTCCATGTTTTTCTATGAGCACAAGTCCTCCAGGACATTCAATCAGTAACCCTCATATCTCCACCAGACTTATTTTCATGATCAATAAATTGCTTATCAACAGTTGCGGACCATATAGCTGAGTATCAGAGGTGTGATATTTTCCTTTAAAAAACAAACAAACTACAATAATTAAACCTCAAACATAGATAGCCCTCGACTTACAATCACAGTTGGCCCTAAATTTTTCATTGGTAAGCAAGACAGTTGTGAAATGAGTTTTGCCCCATTCTACAACCTTTATTGCCACAGTTGTTAAATGGATCACTGCATTTGTTAAGTTAGTAACACAGTGGGTAAGTGAATTTGGCTTCTCCATTGACTTTGCTCGTTGGAAGGTTGCAAAAAGTGATCACATGACCCGGGACATTGCAACCGCTATAAATGCATGCCAGTTGACAAGCATTCAAATTTTGATCACATGACCATGCTGCAAAGATTGTGTGAAAAACAGTCATAAGTCACTTTTTTCAATGCTGTTGTAACTTCAAATGGACACTAAATGAATGGTTATAAGTTGAGGACTACTTATACAGATATTAAGCGTAGTACAGGCATAACCAGTCTATTTTTAACCAAAAAGAAACATACGAACAGCAACCCTAAACTCTTCAAAGAACAAAATCAACCCTATATTCTCCACCCTCCTGTAATCTCAGCCAACCTGCCAACCACCTCTAGAAACCCACCTAGGCCAAGTTATTTTTAAAGGACAAATTACAGCTTGGAGACAAAAAAATATGTGCCAACTCAGCATGGGTTTATTATACTAAATTATGAAAGAATGCCTCTAGCATCTTGGCCAAAGCTCTAATTTGAGCTCTGGCCTAAAAAGTCCCATTTTGGGGTTTCTATGCATTATGCAGCCTTTCCACTAGGTTATAGTACATGCTGTGATAATTATAGGAATAGTTAATGGAGAAATGGTAGAATTTCCGGACACCAATGATATGAATTATTAATTTCCAGTATATTTCTGGACTATAAGTGAATTAGCTCCATCTGGAGAGCAAGAAACCTACTAAGCCTTCTATCTATATCCTTGGAATATTTTTTTAAAATCAACTTGCCAAGAGATACGTTTTGATATATAAAAAGTATATACTATGTGGTGCAAACAATAAACACTGACATGCAATATCAGCAAATATACATTCACAAATATTTATCATTGCTTTTGAAAGATGAAACCGTCACTCAAGGATTTTTTCAAATATCAAGGCTGTAGCCAGGAAAAGTCATGGCAATTAGTTCACTTAATGACCTAATATGAATATAAATGTCTTTTCAAAATGTAGCTCCATATGAATAAAATATTCAGCGGATGACTCAAATCCTGTAAGAAGCAAATGCCTCTATTTTTGGTTGCACAATTTGTGCACACACAAAAAGTCTGATCAGTCTTTGGGATGTCCCACACCTATAAGAGGAGCTTTTTCTGAAATGAAGATTCAAGTGGTTTTGGCTTTTACAAATGGTTCAGGTGGGACTAGAACTCATTGTCTCCTGGCATCTAGCCCGGTGCCTGAACCCCCTAGACCAAATATTCACCAATATACTGATATATGTGAAATGCCGACAATGATTTTTAAACAGATGGCTGCATTAAACCATGTGAAAATCATTCTCCATATATTATAGGAAAGGGAAAGATAACGAGTAAATAAACTTGCACACTAAAATATATTTGAGTGTTCTCTATCATGCCATAAATTGGATAGCATAGAAGATATTTAATATGAATTTTTATATACACATACACACCCACATAAATGACCCTTAGTTCTTGTCATGACAATTAAATCATAATTCTATGAAAGGCAATTTAGATCAGTTTTCAAATGATGGATGATTTCAAGGATATATTTGGTTACTCGGAACTATTTGTTTTAATTTCATTCTTCCAGCTGAGCATATATAAAGGAACACAACACCAGAAACTGACAATATAGATCAAGCCATCAAGTTACTTGGCATGTACATGCTTGTGCCCTATAAACATTTGGCAATTTATCTCTGCCAAAATTCAGAGTCTTCTTATTCAGCAATTAGTAAAAATGTTCTCGTGCGCCCAAAATTTCCCCTGTGGCTCTTAACAACCTTATTTTAGGTACAGGCATCCTTGTTTAGCTTTTATCTGTCAAGAAGGTTAAACCTAAAAACAGCACTTACTGGTTGGAGGGTATGTGTGTGTACATGAATTATATACACAGGTCTAAACATTAAACAAATATACAATAGACACCAAAACATCTAGTAAACTGAACTGTTTATCAAATGAACCAAACTCTAAAGATAGGATGCAGTGACAGATCTTCTTGAGCCAACCCAATAGTCAAAAATTAGAAACAGCCGGAAATTGGTTTTGTTTTAAAAAGGAAGCTTTGAGAAAGACAAGGAAAACAAGTTAATGATGTGCATGCATATATCAATCAATATGTGGGAATATTTGCCAAAAAATGCATAGTCAAGGTTAAATGATATATATTCAAATTCCAGTCTAAAGAATTTCAGAAAATGGGTTGGATCCACAGATGGTGATTTTGTCATGATTTTGTCCTATAAGTTCTTCTTGAAATTCTATTGGAAAACATCATAAAGTTTTGTTTGATGAGATGTTAGGGTTGATTTTTGCATAATGCTTCCTGCAAACATACATCAATGACTTTCTTAAACAGGTTTCCCAAATGGCTGCAGTAAGTGATGTATATTAGCAGATTTCATTTCTCTTTTGTATGCAAATCTCTTGTGTTAAATCTGATTTAAAACTCTTCCCCTAACAGGAAATTTCTGCTATAGAATGATACTAATATGATATTCATTCTGATATGGACTTCATTTGCATGTACAATATATGCTTATTGTATGCATGTTTCCTTAATTTATAACCTGATTTTTCAAGAAATTCTACTTATTTCTCCCCACAACTATCACTTTATGAGCTGAGAATATTAGCTTTGTGAAGCAGTCTAAACTCAGGAAGCACACTTAGGAATACTAGCTCTATTTTCATTGCAAGATTATATTAACTGAATCTGGCAAGTCTGAAACCAACCCTTCTGTTATTTATTATCCACCAAAATTAGGGAGGGTCCTTTCTCAGATTCAAGTAATCCTTGACATACAACCACAACTGAGCCCAAAATGTCTGATGCTAAGCAAGACAATGGTTAAATGAGTTTTGCTGCATTTTACAACCTTTTCTGCCATAGTTTTTAAGTGAATCAATGCAGTTGTCACATTTGGGAGAATTGCCAGCATAAGTTTGTACTGGAAGAAATGCTTAGATTGAACAAGAAAGAGATAAAGATAGAGATAAAGATGAGGAGTGTGGGAGGAGAGTAAAAAATGGATAGAAATTGAAGCACTAAAAAGAACAAGAGATGATGGATAGAAAGAATTGCCTTTTAAACATTAAGGTAGCTTGTTGTAAGCTGATAGAGGCAGAAATAAAATTAGATAGGGAAAATATTAGAACACATATTTTTATAGAATAAACAAAAATAATAGAAAGATTAGAGGTTTACAGATGTTAGGTATTTTTTTTGTTTAAATGACATTATGAGGATCACTTGTTCAATAAATGATAAAGATTACCAATATTATTATTGTAATTTGGATTAATATGAATGATATCCAGAATCAACACTTTCCACACACAATATGGATGTATATTTTAAAAATATATAATTAAAAATGCAGCTTTTACATTAGTAGCAGGGTTACTTATGCCTACATAAGGAAAGAAATTTATCTAGGTGATGCAGTAAAAATGTGCAAATCTGTAAAATCAGATCTGAATCATCAATCTGATTCAGATTTGTAATCTGATCTAGACCTCTGAACTCATCTTGAAAGTCAGATTATTGAATTAGTATCATTTAGACTGGATTAAAAAAATATGGAAAAAACAGTGCATGTACAGAGGTGTCCCAGACCATTTAATATAAGTCAATGGTTTAAATTCATCTGCTGATTTGATTTAGAGATTATATGACTCTCTGAATTAAATATTCATATATCCCTATACAACAGGGGTGTCAAACTCAAGGTCCACTGGCCAGATCCAGCCTGTGGGGTGTTTAGATTTGGTCCACGGAATCACCCTGGAAATAGCAAAGGGCCAGCTCATGGTGCCTCTACCAGCAAAAATGGAGTTTGGGGGTGCTGCACATGAGCTATGTTTTCACTGGTAGAGAGCTGCAGGAGGCCGTCATGGCTGAAAACTGGGTACAGGGACCTGCACACAGGCTCCCTGTGCCCAGTTTTTGCTGGCAGAGGGCTACCAAAACAAACTAAAAGCAAAACAAAATGTTTCTCCTTTTATATTTCTGCATGCAAGAAGAGACAGGAAAAGAGAAAAGGAAAGAGGAAAGAAAAAGAAGGAAAGAGGGGAAGAGAGCAAGGAAGGAAAAATAAGGAAAGGGAAGGAAGAATAAAGGAAAATGCAGAGGGAAGGAAAAAGAAGAGAAGGAAGGAAGGAAGGAAGGAAGGAAGGAAGGAAGGAAGGAAGGAAGGAAGGAAGGAAGGAAGGAAGGAAAGGAAGGAAGGAAGGAAAGGAAGGAAGGAAAGATTATAATGAGAGGGAGGGAGGGTCTCAAGGAAGTCCTCCCTTAGGATTTGGCCATCAGAGATGCCCTCAACACGAATGACATTGAGCTGGCCATTCCCCCTGCCATGCACATTCGCCCCTTGAGGTCAAACACAACCCTGATGCAGCCCTCAATTAAATCGAGTTTGACATCCCTACTATACAATATTCCATCTTTTTCTGATCAAAAAAGACTGAGAGAAAGACTGAGATAAATTGCTGGTCCTTATCCTTATATGTCTTTCCTGCTTCATCAGTATTATTCTGCCTTGGGTTCTTCTCAATTCAAACAGGTACAGCTTGTGAGTAATGACAATGAAATGAAAATGCTTTAGTAATAATGTTCATGATTAAATGGTTTTTTTTATTGAAATATAAATACAACCAACCTCTTTAAATCCAACTGCCAAGAATGTATAACAGATATGGTGATTAAAACCTGCTCCATATTCCCAAGCAGATTGCAGAAAGTTACATCAACACATTTAGTGTACCGAAGAGGAAGCTTCTCTCTCTCTTTTTCTTTTAGTCATGAATCTATTTCTTCCAATTTATTGGAATTTATTGACATAAAACTACTAATTTCTTAATTTTCAAGGTTTCTGCCATCTGATTAGAAAGCAGTTTTCTTGCCATGAGGATCAGGGATTTTCCTATCATAAAATAATCTTTTGTCCCTAGACTTGGAGAAATATCTCCCTCCCCTTCCCTCTGGTCCTAAGGGATTAGAAGAGTTGTGGCCAATTTTATATTTTCGGTAGATCCATCAACTGGAATTGACAAAGTGTCTTACATTTCAACGTACAGTACTTCAGCCCCTCTTTCCTTCTGGCTGGAAATCTCAGGAGGAAGTAGCTTTTTATTGAAGTTTTTCAGCCATAGTTTGAAATAATTCTCCCACTTCTCCTCCTTTTCAGCTCTTTTAATTTTTCCCTTCTCTTAGCTAGAAACCTTAAGTGAGAAGAGAATATTGATTTCTTAACTGCTGGCGATTAAAACAATTTTCCCAGAACTGTCTCTTATTCCCGCAAATCGGTGTCTAGAATCTTCCTCCTTTACTCTCTGTCACTTTTCCTATACCCAAATCAGACCTCTTCACCTTCAAAATTTGTACAGCTGAGAACAGGTACAGTCAGTCAGGCTATTTTAGCTTGTGGGAATTTTGCAAATGGAACTGCCAAAAAAAAGGTAAAGCAGAGTGCGTAGGACTATACAAGCTCTGTTACTTCTCATCTTCAACCTCTGGGTAGCCCTTTCAAAGTTCTCCTTGTTATGTTGGTGGGAACCCAACCTAAGTTCTACCTCAAAGTCTCTACCTGTAGTTGGAAGGGCTGCAGGACCAGGAAGGAAGGATGAAAAACACAATGAGATACATTCTCAATGGCCAGTTTTTCTAAGGCAGGAAGCAGAGCTTAACTCACAGGTATCAAACTAGTGGCATCACGTTGCCATCACGTGATGTTTCATGACGTCTTCCCCATTCACGGAACTGGGGTGGGTATGGCCTGCTTATGATGCATCCAGCCTATAGGCCGCCAGTTTGACACCCCTAGTAATGACCAGATGCATTGGTTCATCTTCTGAAGACTCTGAAGCAAAAATGGAGGAGGGGGAAAAGAGAGAATAATGGGTGTAATCCTCTTCTGTCCAACTTCTGTCCAATTCCAGGCTTTCATCACAGTCTAAATGTATCTTGATTAAAGCAAAATCTCTTGGGTGCCTATCAAATGAATATTTGGGCAATATTGGCCAGTATTTCTT
The DNA here is from genome assembly GCA_023653725.1 of Bungarus multicinctus. Classification (NCBI taxonomy): domain Eukaryota; kingdom Metazoa; phylum Chordata; class Lepidosauria; order Squamata; family Elapidae; genus Bungarus; species Bungarus multicinctus. The sequence continues at coordinate 39,124,546 of CM042838.1, read as the reverse complement.
CTGATAGTCCCTATATATACTATCCATTTAATTTATTCTATTCTTTCTCACCTGCTAAGCTAACAACTGAAAACCATCTTATTTTCTCTCACAGCCTATCATAGCCAAGGGATTTCATAGTCAGTGATTATCTGTTTGATGGTTTTGTTGAACATAGTTCTCAAGATTTTTCCTTTTAGATTTGATGGACAAAGAGCTTAAAAGAAAATTTGAAACTCTAATACGTTAACAGTGGCAAGAATCTTATATATACAAAGATGGAAGGACACACAATTCCTACAATGCAAAAATGGATGGGAAAGGTGATAAAGTTGGCAGAGATGGCAAAATTGACTATTCTGATTAAAGAGAAGAATCTATCTACTGTAATTCTGTTTACATTTGGAAAGTATTTCTGGATTTTGTACTTGAAACAGAAAAAAGCCTTTTAATCTTAGGTTTTGAAGATTGGAATGGTTTTGTTGTAATAGAAATGCTTGAAATCTTTAGAAATGCAAAGCAAATGGTTGAAGCTGCAATTCTTTTTCTATTCTGCTGCACTGAAAAAACTTGGAAGTCACTACTATGTTTTTTATGTTTTTAAAATATCTCTTTGCACCTTTCTGTCTCTCTTTTAACTTTCCAAAGTTTTATTTGTATTTTATTCTGCAACATATTGTAATAAAATATTTTAAGTAAACCTGGCTTTTTACAATATTAGTTATTATAATAATTTTGTTGTCTAAGAGGAAGCAGTTTTGTATTAAAAATGGGGTTGTTCAGTTCCTTCATTCATCAGGCTGATTATAAACCATACATTAGATTGATTTTTTAAAAGAAAATTTATATGCCATCCAACTCACTCTCGGTGACTCTGCAATGGCTTACAAAAATAAAAATCTGATATAAAATAATAGCAAGCAGTAACATCCACCACACTCCCCTGGTGATAGCAATCAATCAATTAACCAAATAATGGGCTCCATCTTCCTCTGGGGCTCTCCAGTCCAACTGGCAAAACCAGGTCTTCAGGGCCTTGTGGAAGATTGCCAAAGCAGTGGTATGGAAAATACGCAGATTGTAAGGAGATTCCTCAATTCACAATGAAGGATACAATAAATGTATCAAGATCCTGTTCTGTTAAGAAACCCTTTGTCTTTTGATTATTCATGTCTACTCTCCCCAGAGATGGTATTCAGCAGGTTCTGACCAGTTCTGGAGAACCGGTAGCAGAAATTTTGAATTTGCAGGAACCGGCAAATACCACTTCTGATTGGAGATTTCACAATATCCTTCCCCTGCCACGCCCACCAAGCCACACCCACAGAACTGGTAGTAAAAAAAAATTGAATCCCAACACTGAGTCTCCCTTCCATTATTTTCCCAATTTCCCACAATCTCTCATACTTACTCCAGTAAAAACATAATTGCAAATAAATGGCAACTATCAAAGCAGGCTAATGTCTCCTCACATTTATCCCTTCTTTTCCTTCATACATAATATAAACTAAAGCAATGTATGCTTTTTCTGGATCTATTTTCATTATCAATATTCATGGGGTATAGGAATATGTTTAATGTCAATTCATTCAGGTATATCAAGAAATTTTAATATCACACCAAGAAAATAAGTAGATTCTCTCTTATCTATGCAAATTGGAAGATTGCTACTTCTTCTAGAACATTCTAGACCAATCGAGCTATGCAAACTGCAATTCTCCAAATGTCCCAGTTTCCCCTGCCTTCTTCAAAAGACATGGCTATTGCTTAGTCAGCTATTAGAAAAACTGTGTTATTTCTGAAAAACACAAAACACATTTCTCAATGAATGCTTAAGGAAAAATTTACCTGCCCTGTGTAAAAATTCCTGTCAATAGTTGTAATCTGCAGAATTACCTCTTGTTTATGATTCCAAGATTCTTTCTCCTTTGGAATGTACATATATGATCGCCCAACCTTGTGGATTTAAATTTACCTCAGGTTTCCAGAGTTCTTCATTATTTGGGAATGCAATGTAATCATTACAATACACAAAGATCTGGGGCAAGGATTCCACATCTTAACAAATAAAGTCCTACTGTTTAAAATATTTGTAGAAGGGGACGTAAAATGCTAAGTGTGCCAAAATAAGATCAGAGATTACAATCACAAGCTGGGTCTTGTTTAGGACTAATCCATATCATGCCTCTATGCCTCAGATTGAAAAGCTCTCCACCTCCAGGAAAAAAAGAGGCAAATATTTTAATCATAACACATTGACGAATACACAAAGAATGCTGGTATTTTGCCCCCACTCAAGGTGAATTCATAAACTGCATTTTGGTATTTAGCACTGAATTAAAATGAGTAATCTACCAATATGTGAAGATGCCTAGATAATAAGCCTGTAACAGTAAATATATTTACTAGAGAATAAGTTCCACTGAATCTGGCAGGACATGACTGCTGTATATACACCTTTGTACAATTTTGTTTGAAGCCAACATCCACCATGCATGGATGCAAACATTTAAAATTATTTTTCTGTGTGTGTGTGTGTGTGTGTGTGTGTGTGTACCAGAATATGCAGCTCTTTGAACAAATGTTGGTGAATATTAGTACTCCTCTATATTTGATGGTATATTCATGACCCCTTACCTATTTGCTGTTCTACTCTAAATACTGGATATCTACAATGGCATGTTGCAACATCCTTCTCTTTATCCTGCTTTAAGATAATATCACACAACTCCTCTAACCTGCTATTTGTGCCCTTATAATGTAGAAGAAATTGAAACAAATACAATATAGATTTTTATATTGTCCATATTGAGTTTCCATCAAAATTACTTTTCTAGTAACAATGCCAGGACAGTCAGATGATTAGCATGCAGTCTTCCTATTAACCAACAAGTACTTTTACTGTAGGTCACTTAAAACATGACCAAGTTCTATAATTTATCATTAACAATGTGGTAGATGTTGCCGATGTAAACTAAGTTTGTCCTGTATTAGCTATTCGTCTGACTTTTGTGTTGGTTTTCCCTTTTCTTGACCTTTGGCTATAATAAAGTTTTTATATTTGACTGGACATTCGAATTCATTGCCCCTTCGCTAACACATTCATGGAATCTTATAAAACCTATGGTTTGGAATATATCTACTACTATATAAAGTATTATTTTTTGTACTAGGTCAATCAATGGTGTCATTAATTCCAATGTGTCTTTAGAATTAGAATTAAAATTAGAATTCTTTTATTGTCCAAGTGTGATTGGACACACAAGGAATTTGTCTTGGTGCAAATGCCCTCTTTTTGACTCGTGCAGTATACAGGTCCTCGATGGAAGGCAGGTTGGTAGTCATTGTTTTTTTAATATGTCTAAACAGACCCAACTCGGTACATAATTGGAGAGTGAAACAGGTATGATCTCCTTTGGAGCCTTTTTATGTAAAGCCAGTATAGTTTCTGACAATGGGGAAAGGTCTCTGATGGATACATAAAAGGAGGGGATGTTGCAGACCACATCAGCTAAAGAACCATCAGTCCGAATGATGGGGTCCCAGGAAGAGACCCTTCTCTATTGTTGCCTCTGCCCTGTGGAATATTCTCCTCCTGGAGATGAGGTGGGCCCCCATTCTAATAACATGGCTCTGAGGCTTTGTGTGGGGAACCCAAAGGAACATGCAGTCTTGGGATTAGTTGGTGCCATGAGCCTTCGCCATCCCTCTGCCTTTGTCAACTCATTTTTAACAGGATTTTTGCCTCCTTAAAAGTTTTTTTTTTAATTGTAACTTTTTTGAATTTTTAATTCTTAAATTTTAACTCTTAAGATTTAAAATTATATATACTGTTTTATATTGTGCTGTTTTACTGTAGACTGCCCAGGGTCCCTCTTTGGACGGAATGGGTGGTTTAGAAATGGGAAGTTATAAATAAATAAATAAACTAGAGCATACAAAACATTTTCTAGACCAATACTTGAATACAGTTCATCAGTCTGGAACCCACATTACGTATCTGATATTAGCACAGTTGAGAAAGTCCAGAAATATTTCACAAGAAGAGTTCTCCACTCTTCTATTCATTATAGAATACCTTATGCTACCAGACTTGAAATTCTAGACCTAGAAAACCTTGAATTGTGCCATCTTCAGTCTGATCTAAGTATGGTATATAAAATCATACATTGCAATGACTTACCTGTCAATGAATACTTCAGCTTTAACATAACAACACAAGAGCGCACAATAGATACAAACTCAAGGTTAACCGCACCAAACATGATCGAAGGAAATACAACTTTAACAACAGAGTGCTCAATGTCTGGAATACTCTACCTGACTCTGTGGTTTCTTCCCCAAACCCCAAAAACTTTAACCTTAGACTGTCTACTATTGACCTCACCCCTTTCCTAAGAGGTCTGTAGGGGGAGTGCATAAGCGCACCAACGTGCCTACCATCCCTGTCCTATTGTTTCTTTTTATTTTTCTTATATGTACCATTTCATGTATTCTTAACTATGTATATACTTATACCTATTATCCTGTAAGCGATTGACAAATCAAAATAAATAAATAAATAAAATAAAAAATAAATACAAGTAGTCTTTGACTTACAACAGTTCATTTAGTGACTGTTCAAATTTATAGTGGCACTGAAAAAAGTGACTTATGACCATTTTTCACACTTATGACCATTGCAACGTCCCCACTGTCACATGATCAAAATTCTGATGCTTGGCAACTGAGCCATATTTTTAATGATTGCAGTACCTTGGGGTCATGTGATCACCTCTGCAACATTCTGATGAGCAATTCAGTTAACAACTGTGTTACTAACTTAATAACTTCAGTGATTCACTTAACACCTGTTGCAAGAAAGGTTGTAAAGTGGGGGAAAAATTAACATAACAAATGTCTCACGTAGCAAAATAAATTTTAGACTCAGTTGTGGTTGTAAGTCAAGGACTACCTGAAAATAAAGGAACTGTTTGAGAAGGATAAAATCTACAACAGGTATGGAGTTTAATATGGAAGGAAGGAATGAAGGGAAGAAGAAAGGGAGGGGGAGCGGGGGTGGAAGGGAGGGAGGGAGGGGGAGGGAGGGAGGATGGAAGGGAAGGAGGGAGGAAGAAAGGAAGGAAGGGGGGGGGAGAGAGAAACAATGCTCATTAGAGAATAGGTTGCCATGGCAGGTCTTTACTAAATGATTTATATTCATAAACAAATTAATCAGGCTTGATACTAAAAGAAATAAATATTTATAGAATCATTGAAATGTGTGTTTCCATACTGTGCCCTGGTAAATGCAAATGTCTCATGGGATTGAAGACTCAATAAACTATAGAAAGCACACCATTAAATAAAGCACAATCTGTCACTTACATATTGAAATAACTGGTATAAATGCATACATTTCTACCCAGATTCCACTAGAGAGTACTAAAAAAGACAAATATAATTTCTGTTGTACTGATTCCATTGCACATTCTCATTTCAGAGGTTTCAATGTCCTTGCTGGTCGCCAGTTGAAGAAATGCCTGATGATTTCCTGTTTTGTAGATCTGCAAATCACCCAATGCTCATTTTCTTGTCCAATACTCTTTTGATGTGCCTCAACAGATCACAGATCACAGAATAACTAGTCAAATGATAGATCATTAATAATGCTTTCCATAGGATAGTAAACATTAATTTGAGAGGAATAAAAAAATGAACTTTTTACTGTACAAATCTTTTTCCATTGTCTGAATGTAATCTTACCTAAAGTATGAGTGTGTATGTACGTATGTATGTACACTGTCTGTCTGAATGTCTGTCTGTCTGTCTCTCTCTCTCTCTCTCACACACACACACACACACACACACACACACCATACATCTTTCTATGATACGCTTGCACATTTAATAATTTGAAGATGGTTATAAAGGCAGTTTATTATTAATGGTGAGGTGAAAGAAAGAAGTTAACTTGCACATTTTTTCCCTCACTAATATAGCCAACTTCTCTCCATAAGTTGAATACACAAATTTTGTAATGGAAATCACAATAAAGGTCTAACCAGACTTATAATGATCTAAAAGGACCTTCCCTGGTAATTCTCCCTGTTTCCCAAAATATTATCTGGGTTTTTAAGACACATAGAGATAGCCATGGGTATGCAGAAATGTGATGAGCTTTTACAAATTATCACAGCAACCATATTGGACAAGACATTAATTGTTCATTAGCTGTTGTTTTTATCTGCAATTCAACAATACTTACTATGCATATATAGCAATACCAGTCTAGCTAGTAGCTCAAAAAGTAAAATAATCAAAAGAAAGGTGTCTATTCTGAGAGATTTAAAATAGCAAAGAAAACAAAGCAAATGGAAGGAGGAGCTAAAAGGGCAACAAGGAACAAACATGAACAACACAGCTAATGGGGCGGGATGAATATGAAAAGAGAAATTAAACTACTTGGAGTGCTAAATCAGTCTAGAAAAATATGGTTACTTTATGAAAATATGATTCCAAATATGGGGTTTTGTGAACAAGCCAATCTTCTCATCTTGCTAAGTTCAACTAATGGCAAATTTCCCCAAAAGTATTTCTAAATTCCAGCTGAAGCATAATTCTCTAATTACAATTATGCCTAAAGATTAGATGTGATTATTTTACCAATATCCTAGATCAGAGGTTCCAAGCTCAGCAACTTTAATATGCATGGACTTCAACTCCCAAGATTCCAAACATGCTGGCTGGGGAATTCTGGGAGTTGTGCATTGTTTTATCAAAGCTCTCCAAACATGGAGGTTTGGATAGAGACCATTGAAATAAAGATAACACTGGTAATCAGTTAATCTTTTTTTCATTCTTTCTCCTGGAATGTTTTGGTGGCACCTGGGGGATGACTCGAAGAAGGTGGTTTCAGGGGGTGTTTGTCTAGAAATCACTGGATATTCAAGTCCTCCTGCCTTTGCTAATAGATCCATCAATTACCCTTGTCCTACCACATTTTTTGTGAATTGAATAGCAACAGAAGTCATAAACTGAAATCTAGCAGGGAACGTTACGTTTCACAAATCCTAAAATGCTGACCTGCCCAGAAAGCTATCATAAACATAGGCAGCAGGGCTATGAAAAGCAGAAAAATACTTGAATCATGTGAAAATTTCTTGAGATTTAAGAAGCCTGCTTTAGAAATGTTCTTGTTTTTATGACTATGAAGATTCGCAATCTCCTAAGTCGTGGGTGCTTCAAGTTTCTCTCCTTCTTCCTCCCTCCCTCCTCCTCTCTCCCCACCCTCTCCCCAACTGGACTTTCTAGGGTTTTTTCCTTTGAAAACGTTTTGTTCTCATTCAAAAAGCTGCCACATGGCTGCAAACAATATAAATATTTCCATTCCCACCAGTTAGTTAGAACTGCAGAAGCTTCTTGGATGAGAAGCAAAACAATTTAAAAAGGGAAAAATCAAGAAAGTCATGTTGTCTTTTGAGGGAGGGAAAAAGCACCTTTGAGATGTCCTTGCTTTTAGGTAAGCTTGTAAATCAAGGTAATCTAAAAGTCTTCATTACAGACCACACTGATACTTAAAACTATTGTTTTATCAGACTGGGAAGCCCATTCCTAACCATTTCCTATCTTCTACTCTTGGTTTTCCATGTAACTCTCATTTCAACTTCTAGACTATTATCTCTACTGACCGAATGTTTCACAAGAAACTAGTTTTTCTGGTAATAAATTCTCAGCTGAGTTTCACTACTGTTTTCACAGGTTAGCCCTATGAATTGTGTGTTGCAAAAGCTTTGCTTGTTATTGCTTGGTGCTTTGCATGCCTGAAACAAGAAAAGAGAATAGCCTTAACATGCTTTTCATGCATCACAATTTCCTAAAAAACTTTTTTTTTATTTTGGAAGACCATCTTTATGCCACATGTTATTTTCATAATGTATATATTAAGTTTGCCTGCCACCAAATATCTTCATATGAAACTTAATGGACTTATTCCATTCAAAATGTTTCTATTTATTTATTAATTTTGTTTGTCACCCATCTCACCGCACTATGACTCTGGGCAGCTTATAATGTTAAAAGGGGTACTTTGGTCCTCAATTGCTTTGAAACTCATTGAATTTGGTACTTAACACATTTTGACATTAACATTTTGTCCTGGTACTCATTGTTGAGTTGGTACTCAATGTACAAGCTAGAACTTGTCGATGTTGGCTGCCTTGTTGATTGTCCTACATTATTCCATGTGGGAAAACATTGTTTAGTACTCATCATTTTTGATACTCATTTCACCTTCCGGAACCAATTAGGGATGAGTACTGAGGTACCAGTGGGTGGGATTCAATTTTTTTTTCTACTGGTTCTATGGGCGTGGCTTGGTGGGCATGGCAGGAGAAGGATACTATAAAATCTCCAGTCAGAGGTGATATTTGCCAGTTCTCTGAACTACTCAAAATTTACTCTATCGGTTCTCCAGAACTAGTCCGAACCTGCTGAATACCACCTCTGTGAGGTACCACTGTAATGTAAAGATATACAGTAACAGCAATACATCAACATGAATACAGTAAAACACTATAAAATACAAGTACATGTTCAGCTTCATCCACAAATCTGATCAATTTTGCCCCAAAATATATTTATATAGCTATTCAATAGCAATTTGGTTATTTATATAGCTATTGGATATTTTATTTATTTATTTATTTTGATTTGTCACTTACAAGATAATAGGTATAAGTATATACATAGTTATGAATACATGAAATGGGTACATATAAGAAAAATAAAGAAACAATAGGACAGGGACGGTAGGCACGTTGGTACACTTATTCACGCCCCCATATAAATATAGCTATTTATTTTTAATTTAGGACTATATAATCAAGATATTAGCAGACCTGTTTATTTGTCCAGGTTCAGAATGTTTTCCAAATTGGGGACTGAATCAAAATTGGACGTACTCTTAGTCTAAACCACGATTAGTTTTGACTAAGAAGGAATTATAAGTGCCAAAGTGACTTGCAATCTTAATAATAATCCTAGATATACAAGAGTCAAATGCAAGAGTTCTTAGAAATCAGTAGATATATACCAAACACCAATAATCTCATATTTCTTAATTCCTGGCAACCTTTATATCTTCGTCCCTATGGTCCAATAACTGAGTCTGCCAACATATTTCCTATTTCAAGCATCTCTGATTTAACTTCTTATAATTTTTTTTAGATTGACATACTAAGTTTATCTTCCTCTTAAGATAAATGTTTGCACTGAAGAAGCCCCAAAATATTCAGCTAAATCATTTGGGACAGTATATAAACTTTATGAAAGTTTAGATGGAAAAGAGCAACTAAATTGTTTTTTTAATGTTGTTATGTTTTAGGAATGCATTTCTGGCAAAGAAAGCAAAAACTTGCACACAGTGTCTTTTTATAGCCTAGTTTATGCAATAAATGGTTGTATTGATGTAGTTTTAATTGTAACCATTTTCCCTGCAAGAGTATGAGAATGACATCAATTTTCACATCATGGGAGAATAGCCTTGTGGTGGTGGTTGAAAGCATTTCTGTTCATCACACTCTAGCAAGTTTTTGCTGCTGAAACAAACTTTTCCTTTGATTATTGTTCCCCAAATTTGATAGGTAGCCAATTTATTGTTGCAGTGGAGGCTTTTGTAATGGCATGCTTTAGATTCTTTTAAACATTTCATTATTCCAAATGGCATTTTCAAAAATGGCATTTTTGGAACAATATGGAATGGCTGTTTCCTTTGTAGAAAACTTACTGTCCTGCTGAAATATCTTTTCCGGCATGCATTTTTACTGATATACTGTTGAAGAATTCAGTTAAATTTGTGGTAAATTGTCAGCTTGCAAAAGACCACATAGGAGTGACTTTACTCTTCCACTAAAAGTACTATCAATTCTCAGATGTCACAGAGGAAAGCAATAGTAATTTTTAGGTCTTTACTCTCAGGCCATAATAAAATTCATATCACAATGAAAATAATGATGCAACTGAAAATGATAACTAACATTCAGATAGATGATAGAGCCGGAGAGAGACGGGGGGGGGGATGGAGGGAGGGAGGGAGGGAAAGAGAGAGAGAGAATATAAAGATGATGAAATAATCACAAATTTTCCCAGCTCTATAAAATATAGAATTTTTTGTATTCACCAACATGGTGGCACAGAATTAAGTTACTGCCTGAGGAAAATCTTTCTTTACAAACATCCCATTATTAGAGTCAAGCAGCAAGGAAAACCTGAAGCCAGATTAGCCCTTTTGCCTTTCCAGGAGACAATAAAAAACCAAAGGGAACATTAGAACTTGTGTGGCATTTTTAAAGCAATTTTTCTCTAAGCCAAAACCAAGAAATACATCTAAATAATGAGTGAGAGCTAACTGAGTCTGAGGTAGAACTTGTCACTGATTAATCCATCAGTTAAAATCGGCTGTCTCTCTTTCACATGTCACAGTTGGGTGACATGTAAACTTAATAAATTGCAATTATTATTGTTGGCTACATAAAACAATTGACAATAAGATTTAACAATTGTTGATAAGAAAGGCAAAAAAAAAGTCTGGAGAGTGGGCATTGCAATGCCTGGAGATAGCAGAACAGAAGAGAAAGAACTGGAGAATATCACACAATACAGAGACCTGCAAATAGAAGTAGAACAACCATGCAAAAGAAAGCCAAGATAAAATTAATAGTAATAGGTGCCTTGGGTGCAATTCCAAAACATCTGGAGCACTACTGGAACACCATTGGAATTGAGAAAATCACCATCAGTCAGTTGCAAAAGGCAGTCTTGCTTGGAACAGCTTACATCTTGCAACAATACCTTTAATACTATCAAACAACATCTGCTATTCCCTGTCCTTGGCAAAAACTCAATAGGTAGATAAAAATGCCAAATCCAGTCTAAACATCTGGCTGACTATTCAGTGAATCACAGTCACAAAATATAAAAACCTGCAAATAGAGGTAGAATGACTGTCAAAAAAGAAAGCCGAGATAATGCTCATAGGCATTTTGGGTACAATCCCAACATATCTGGAAAACTTGACAATGACACCTTTAATACTGTCAAATAATAAAATCTGCCTATCTCAGCTCCTTGAGAAAGACTAAATGGATAGATAAAAATGCCAAATCCAGTCTAAACATCCAATTGTGCGACCAACCATAGTAACAATAAATGAGTTCTACTTATTTGACTCTTTTTCTTTGCATGCATGGCTTCTTCCTGGTCCATCAGATATTTCTAATGGACATCTATCACAGGAGAAAAGATTTCCTGTCATCAGCATGATGCCGGAAGCAACTTTTTGCTTGTGATCATGGGACCTTAGAGATTTTACAGATGGGCACATTCTATTTTTGATTGAGGAAAAGGAGACATATATAATCTCAAGAAAGGCATTCAATAAACATTAAGAGTTCCAAAGGAATCCAATTAAGTACTAGGGCTAGTTAGAGACACTACCCTACACCACATATATCCAACTATTATTTATTTTTTCCACATTTTCTTGGGAAGGAAGAAATCCCAGGGATTGTTTTACATATCTCTGCCTAATAGGTACTATTTTAAATACCATTTATCCGCATATGCACAGTTTTATATATTAGGACTGAACTGAAATTGATGGATTCTGACAGATCTGGGCATTATTGCTGTGCTGCTTATGATGGCATCCACAATGTTGACCCACCCTGTCATTCTAAAAGAATAATTTAGCAACAGAGGTAGATAGTTTTGCAAGAGTGATGTGCAGTAAAATGGTTATCAGAATGGTGAATGCTTCCTTGCTGTGCCATTCCTCTTATAAAGTACTTTGGAATGAACTAGCTATCTTCTCCTGTGCCATACTTTTATCCAGGGATTGTCTCTTTTATCATTTTTATCTTGATAGTTACAGTCTGGTTTGCACAGCAGTGTCCACCGTGCAACTGAAATTCCTTTGCTAAAGTCCTTATGTAGGTCATCAAATGAAATGCTTTTTATAGATTCCTATCTAAATAAGGGGCAGATAATAGATGGTAGTATCTTCAAATGTGAGAACACACACACACACCTCTCTCTAGGGAACCAACAGCCCAATAATGGTAATCTGTTTTAGATGGAAGGAGAACATATAGATATACCATAGATGAAGAAGGAAAAACAACTCTTCTGTATATTTATAGATTATAGATCCCAACACAAACTACTGTGTGATATGAATTCATCACTTTATCCAAACACGATATGAGAAAATAAATGATATATAAACTGTATCATTGTATTTTCAGCACAATTCAAAAGTCCCATTAGGGAGATTCACTAATTTCATGATCTCCTTCTTGAAGCTCTGTTTCAGCTATTGAAGAATAAGTAGCCCTAGGAACTTTAGAAAATGTATTTCAAGAGTAATCTTCATTCATTGCAATGAATAAAAATCCAACATAAAAGGAATGCTTTTAAAGAGTAACACCAAATATCATAACCCTAAACCAGAGGACAGTCTACTCTTTTCCTGTGGATTCCCCATAGAAAGCCCTGGCAATACTGGCTAGTAATACTTAGTAATTAAGTAGATGAGTATGTACGTAAAGGGATTTTTAAATCATTGTTTGTTGAGCTCATATATGTAAGTGACATTTGGAGAATGTCTAATATTTGTGACCTTTCTCACTGTGACAATGTTTGGGAAACCTACTTCAGACTACAGGGCAACTCCTGAAAATCAATATTACCCCCAAATAGTTGAAAGAAAAAATGTGTAATGCTACCCTTATGGAAAAATTACCATACATAAAGGATTTGTCAGTCCCTTGGTTAATAAATATGCATTGTTGCCAGCTATTATTTTCTTAATTTTCTTCAATAGAATCAAAAATCCATATGAAGTTTCATTTATTTCAAAATTACAAATATTTGGCTCATATAATTACTTTGTTGGGAGAGCTAACTATTGCCTATAGGGACTATGTAATTGGCGTGAAAGTGGTGGTGGAGTATCATTGTTTCTATTTTAAGTATTATTTTAGTAACAGTAATTTCTCATATACTGCAAAGATCTTTCCCCAAAATTAACACATTTCTAAAATTACTTTGTATAAAAATATTCGTCATTATCTTACTAAAGCATTTAAAGATACTGTAATATTGAATCAGCATTAATAACATGCTATAATAAACAATCCAATGAACTTTTTATTGTTGAAGTGACCAGGCAATTGTTCACTTATTTTTGAGAAGAGACAAGAAGACCATGAAAAATATCAACTTGCTGTTTCTATAGACTTCAAAAGCACTGGAAACCAGATTTAGAATGAATTTAGTTCCCCCCTCCCCCCAATATCTATGTTATTTTGATACTTACTACAGTATGATTTTATTACAAATATTACACCTAAAGAGAGATACAGATTCTAGAGATTAAGAGACTAAACCTGAAATTTAGTTAAAAAAAAAAAAGAGCAGTATGATGATATCAAATAATTGGAATTCTATGCAAGAAGGACGGCTTGGATGTTAAAATGGATTTCAAAGGAATTCTAAAAACTCCTGGCTATAAACTGGGACAAAATAATAGAAATCAGAAAAGACGCTATGTTTTATACATTTAAACATTCTTCTGATTTGGTGAGGAAGGTTTTCAGAATGTCTGTGAGAAACAGATAAACATAGAGAAGGCAAACTGAGATACGACTGTATACACAGGGCCAGGCAAGTACATGAAGGTTGTACAATGTGGTTGCCTGGCCATGTGTTCACACTCACCCATTTAGACCTACAGTTCTATTCACTTAAATCTGTAGTCCCACTTGTTGGGCTCCCTGATATACTTGTCTAAAGTCAACTCAGTCCTCAAGCTAAAAATTGTTTCCTACTGTTGACTTGTGTGGTCAATATTACAACAATCTATGATTATTCTCTTGGGCCTTTTAATGTTAGCTCTGTTATAATACAAAGAGACCACCTAATTATTTCTTTTCCTTGTGAGTAAGTTCTGGTGCCTACTAGTTAATTAAATTCTTATTAGTTTGCCTGGCATGTTTTCACTTTAACTTTCTGGTTTTAGTTGGAATTTTAGACAGTTTTCTTTTTATTAAAAAAAAAATGTTGAACTATCATGGGAAAGAATGCTACATATAAACAGTTAAATGACAGATAAGTCAATGAATGGACTGTTTGCCTTCCGGTCACATATAACAAGCCTTCTGTAGAGTTCAGTCTTAGTAGATCTTATGGCCTTTTCAGACCTGCCCCGCTCCTCTTGAGCAGAGGCAGAAACAGAAGCTGAGTATAGATCCTACTTGAGTCTTATTAGTGGATTAAGGCCCAGCACTGGTTTCTCATTCTGAAATACATTTTTCAAGCCCATCAACAAGGACAGAGAAAAAGTAGTGTAACAGTGCTTGGAAAAGTATCATTAAAGTGTCATGTCTACTCAGCATTTACAATAAGTTCAGTGGTGGATGTTATAGGATCCAATCTGTGTTGGTCACTAGGACTAAAGGTTTGGGGTTTGGGGGCTCCAAGCTTTTGGGCTTTTGCTGGAGCCCATTCTCAGGGAACATCTCAGGAAATTTCTCTCTTTCCAAAATGTGGTGGATGTACTCAGGCAGGTTCTGCTATGCCTATGTCTATCAGGTATGAGAATCACTTCTGTGAAGTCATTGGCCAAAATTGTCTTGAATTGACCATGATTCTAACTTAGGCTGTCTTGAATTTCTTAGTCTTTGAGAAAATGTCTTTAGATTTAATCTTATTGGGGAATGACTATAGATTAAATCAGGGATTCAGGGATGACAAACTGGCAGCCTACAGGCCGGATATATCATGCGCAGGCCACGCCCACCCCGACTCTGCAAAGGCAAAAATCATCACGATACATCACGTGACGGCAGGGACATGATTAAATGAATGTCATAGTAATGACATAACGATGGTAAGATATTAAAAAAGGAGACCAGAACCTAGGGAAAATTTATAGCAAAACCCTTTTGCAATAGGAATTTAAAATAAAAAATGCAATAATTGAAAATTAGGCACTAGGAACTGGATTCCTCTCTCTCTTAAGATGATTTATAAGTACTAGTTTGGGGTCATCTACCTGGTTCTGCTATGAGTTAGAACTGCTTAGCCTGTGAGGACTTAGAAGAGTCTGACTCAGGATGGATTTCAATTTTTTTACTAGCGGTTTTGTGGGAATGGCTTGGTGGGCATGGCAGGGGAAGGATACTGTAAAATCTCCAGTCAGAGGTGGTATTTTCAGGTTCTCTGAATTACTCAAAATTTCCACTACCGGTTCTCCAGAACTGGTCAGAACCTGCTGAATGCTACCTCTGGTCTGACTCAAATATTTAACAAAGAACATAATTTATGTAGCTTTAAACAACTGCCATGTTGAAAGGATTACATAGGATTACATAGGTCTGAGGTCTAAGGCCTTACATAGAATCTACCTTCAGAGCTTATCCTGCTTCTGCTTCACTATATCCAATAAAAGGTATCTCTGATTTCTTTTATCATCTGTAGCTACTTATATTAGGCTTTGCTTATCTGTAATGTATGCACAAATATCAGTGGCTGGTTCGCACTGTCCAGAGATTTCAGGCATAGAAAGCAAAACCCAAGCAGGTGATAAACAAACTACTAAAAGAAATAGACCTCTTTTCTCTTCTCCCTCCTATTCCTCTTCCTCCTCAGCAATCCTTTACAGGTAATCCTCAACTTCAAACACAATTGAGCCCAAAATTTCTGTTGCTAAGTGACGCAGTTGCTAAGTGAGTTTTGTCCCTTTTTACGACCTTTCCTGCCACACTGGTTAAGTTAGTAACTCGGCTGTGAAGTGAATTAGTTTTGCAGAAATACATGGCAGCTGCCAAGTGCCCAAATTTTGATTATGTGACCATGGGGAGGTTGTAAGTCATAAATGCCAAAAAAAAAAAAAACCCAACCAACCAATTATAAGTCACTTTTTACAGTGCCATTGTAACTTCAAACAGTCACTAAATGAATGGTTGTAAATTGAGGAGTACATTTATTTATTTATTTATTTTATTTATTTAATTCATATGTCTAGACAGCCCATCTCCCTCCAGGGTTATTCAGCTTGTTTTTCTCTTTATCTTACCAAATCTTAGAAAACATTCTCGATCTATAATGCCTAATTGGTGCTGAAGAAACTGAGTAAGCAGAAGGCAGGGAAGATGTTTATGTCCTGCTCCATCTCTGGATAATTTAATACTTTAAAGCAAACCTTCCTTAAGCTTACAACAGCTGTTTCTTGCTTTCTCCCATCCTACATAGAGCCAACACATAAATTCAGAGCCTTTTTTTTATTAGAGTGGAACAGATGAAAATAGATAACAGGTTGTAATGGACTTCCGGTAACTCAGATGCCACTAGTGTTGGCAACAATCTTTATGATTACTACTACTATTCTTCTTTTTCCTGTTGGCTGTTGCTGCCAAATCTATTGACATAAATAGGAAGCAATCTTTCTCTGCACTTTGGCCTCATTTGCAGAAACATATTGGAAAGTTCATGAATCATTTGGCCCACTTACAAAGGGAGAGAGGAAATAATATGCTAATGTCAGAGAAAAGGCTTTTTCCCTGTTAACTCCTGTATGCCCATTCCAATCTTCTTCCCCACCCCCAAAGTATCCATTGGAAAAAAAAATTAATATAGCAACTAATGAGGTTTAATAAAAAAGAAGGACTAGGGATGGCATGAAAGCAATGTTTCAATATCTCCTACAAAGATGAGGGGGTCAACTTTTTTTCCCCAAAGTACCTATAGGCAAGACAAGAAACAATGGATAGAAACTAACCATAGACAGAAATAACTTAGAATTAAGGAGAAAATTCCTAATACCATGTTTCCCCGAAAATAAGACCCTGTCTTATAATTCTTTTTTGACACCAAAAAAGGCATCAGGTCTTATTTTGGGGGGATATCATCCACTGACTAACCTCACTTGTGCACATCGCACCTGGTCTTCTTTTCACTGTCAGAGGCCTTCAGGAACTTTGTCTTCTGCAGCCAGCAAGGTTTTCCTGAAGGCCTCTGCAGCCGATAACAGAGCTCCAGATCGATCTGGGGCTCTGTTATCAGCTACAGAGGCCTTTAGGAAAGCCTTGATGGCTGAAGAAGAAATGAGCTGGCAAGGTAGGTGTTGGGGTGTGCGAGGCCTGGCTACAACTGTTCAAAGGTAAGTAGTAAAGTAGCTTCACCGCCACCCATCCCCACCCTAGCTTAATTTTTACCCATGCACTCTGGAGTGGGCAGGATCTTAATTAGGGCTTATTTTGGGGGTAGGGCTTATATTGGATGCATGTGTAAAAATCAAGCTAGGACTTACCTTCAGGGTAGGTCATATTTTTGGGGAAACAGGGCAGTGAGATCAAACAACCAAAGGAATAACTTGCCTTCAGAAGTTGTGGGTGCTCCATCACTGGAGGCTTTCAAAAAGAAACCGGACAATCATTTGTTTGAAATGATAGAGTTTGCTGCTTGAGCATAGGACTAGAAGACCTCCAAGGTTCCTTCCAACTCTATTGCAGTATTCTATGTTCTAATTGTTCTGGAACTCTAATAAAGCAAATATTCTTTGTTTAAGGTACTGGGGTTGGCTAAAAAGACTGCACATCAATCTAGATCGAAATACATGAATGGATGCAAATATGCATGTGCTAGACAGTTTGTTCTAGTGGTTAAGGCACCAGGCTAGAAAGCAGGAGATCATGAGTTCAAGTCCCGCCTTGAAAGTCATCTGGATGATTTGGGGCAGTCGCTCTCTCTCAGTCCAACTCACCTCACAGGGTTCTTGTTATGGGGACAGTAGGACTATGGAAGTGTGTTAGATATGTTTGCCACCTTGAGTTATTTGTCAGAATAATAATAGGATATAAATAAATAAATAATAAAATCAAAAATAAATTTAAACCATAGAGACATACATAGGTTCTCATCACACTATTCTCTTTGGGGATAAGCAGTGGTATAGAATAGTTATAGGTACAGAAATTAAGTAGGGAATAACAACCTAAGGAAATTAAAGGAAGAGATAGGGGCATGCATATGCGCACCATTGTGCCTACCGTCCCTGTCCTATTGACCCCATTTATTCATATCTATTTCCTGTATTCTTACTCATGTTTATACTTATATCTATTACCTTGTAAGGGATTGACAAATCAAATAAATAAATAAACAAAAATAAATAAAAATAAAATAAAAGGGAAAGCTTAGCTAAAACTAATTATGCCAAACTTACTCACTATCACTCTTCGTAGTTTTTCATCCTTGCAAACTGCTCTTGATCCCATCACATCCACAGCCTGCTTCATACTTGCATCATTATAGTTTTCACCTCAGCCTACATATACACACAGGAGCAATTGGCAGGTGAAAATGAATTATTCATAACTTCAAGCCATAACACATGTCTGAGATGAAATAAGATTTACTTACAGCTCTTAAGATTTAATCCCTTACTAACAGACCACTAATTTTCATGTATTCAACTTCAATTGGAATAAATTGGAATCTAAAATCAATTATTATAACCCTCCAGATGTTTTGGATTTTATTTTTCAACAACATCACCCATTCCAAAGAGTTTCAGGAGTTTAAAATATCTCTGGGCATCCGTTTTCATTCTCCTGTTTTCAATTCAAGGAACTTGTAACATTAACATTAATAGGAATTTTAATAGACAGAATTGTCAATATCATATGGAGCTGGGATGCAAAATGTACACTGCGGATTTTGACTTTATCCATTTTTAGTTTGTGGCTCTTAACATGCTGAGCAAAGCCCATTTCAGTCCTAAAGTTGATGAAAGTTTTATATCCCTGATATAAAATATACTGTAGTACAGTAATCCTTGCTTAACTACCACAGATGAGACTGGCAACTTGTGTCATAAGCAATGTGGTCATTAAGGAAGATATCACATGACCACAACAGACTTACACCCTCACTTTGGTGGTCATTAAGTGAATCATCCATGTCATTAAGTGAGACAATATGTGACTGAGACTTGTAATTTTACTGCCAGGTTCCCCAATGATTCTGATTGTCAGAAACCAGCAGTGAAGCATATAAATGATGTTCACATGATTGTGGGATTAAGTGAAAGCTACCCACAGAGCATTTTTCAATATCATATAGCCTCTAGGATATTTATATTTATAATGACTAGATAAAATAATTTATAATTGCAAGATTAATTCCTACATAGTAAATTAGGTAATAGCTTTTTGTCTAGGGCAAGGGTCTTCAAACTTGGCAAGTTTAAGACTTGTGGACTTCAATACCCAGAATCCCTGAGCTAACATGACTGGAGGAGGAATTCTTGGAGTTGAAGTCCACAAGTCTTAAAGCTGTCAAGTTTGAAGACCCCTGGTTTAGTGTGATTTAGATCGCATAATGGGAATCTAAAGAACTGGAATCTAAAGGAGGCATGTACAACCCACAACCCATAATCATTTAAGTCCCTAGAATCTAAGATTATTTGGCAATAAAGATTATTTGGCAACAAGTGGCCAAGTTCCAATAGCATGTATTTTTTATATTTTTTAAAGGGAGAGGGGGGATACAATTGCCACCAAAAGGTTACACATAACTGTCATTAAAAAGAATGCTTGAAGACTAAGCTATTCTCATTTCTCCCCCTCATGCAAAGAAAGAAATGAGTGAGCATTGAATTCAATCCAGCCTAGTCCCACCTATTAATCCTGTCTTATTCATGGCCTGTCATTCCTACTGGCATATAGCTAAATCAAAAAAAGAAAAAAGAAAAGAAAATGAAAGAGGAGACGGCTAATGTCTGAGCTAGATTGGACCTTGTCGGTTAACAAGAAAAATGTAGAAGAGCTGAAGGAACCAGAGAGAAATTCCTGGAGACAATTGAAAAAAAGCTCCAAAATAAGACAAGTTGGCTGGATATTATCATTGATGGCATAAGCAGGAGCTTACGGATATTTGAAGAAGCAGTTATTGACAGACAATCTTGGCAAAATTATATCTATCATGTTAGTCAGCAAGTGATACGCAATTCTATCCCTGATATGGCCTACATCCCTGCTTGTCTCTTTCATCCCAATCTAACTCAAAATCCAATTTCAGTGTTGCCCATGAAGAGGGTATGATCAGAATATTCTCTGTAAAAAATACTATGTTGTGCATGAGCCAGGAAGAGGGCTGTGAAAATATCTACAGACCACTCACATCCTGGACATAAACTATTTCAACGTCTTCCCTCAAGACGACACTGTAGAGCATTGCACGGCAAAACAACTAGACAACAAAGACAGTCCCCCCCTCCATGCTGTCCACTCTGCTAAAAAACTATTGTAATTCTCACAACACTGTCCATGCCCTAGGATGTCAATCCACCTAGTAAAGCTGTATTGCCTTTTATCTTCTCCTCTCTTCATCTTTCCTATTATCTGTTTCCTTAGCTTTTTATGACTATACTTTTGTTGTTTGTATTTCATGATTTATGTTGATTGCTTTTATATAGTTATCCTATTATGATTTATGTTGTTTGCTTATTTAGCATCCTATGACTATCACTGAGTTTGTATCTTATGATTTATGATGATTGTAATTTATGATTATGATCATGATTTATCACTAGTGGCTTATATGGACACTGAGAGCTTATGCACCGGAGACAAATTTCTTGTGTGTCCAGTAAAGAATTCTATTCTATTCTATTGTATTTGTGTAGCTAGCAGTAGCTGTAGCTCTTCAACCAATCGTCCCTCTGCATGTAGAATACAGATGAAGGAAGAGGAAGGAAGAGGAAAGTCCTGTTTGGCTCTAGGAGATAATGGTCTTCTGGATGAGAGAAAGCACTCATGTTTTAGAAAGCAGTAATTCTATTGCAGCAGCACAGGTAACATTTAGCAAACCACAGCTACGTGGCAGGCTTGCCAAGGCCTTTCACAGCTACAGCGTCTCATTCATCAACATTAATTACTGCTATGTGAGTAGAATTAAATGCCAGTTTATCCTACATGACTGCTCAAGTTTAAAGGAGAAATAATTTCCACTGCTGAGTAGAAAGAGACTGAAGAGATAGGAAATTATACTTTCCGTAATTTTAGGATAAAGTTAAGGCCCAGATACTGTATACCACAAAAATCTATGTGTCAGTTAGGCTACAGACTTACTTAGCGTTATTGGATAAGACAGCACATTAGAGTCCAATGAACTGAGCTTTAAGATAATCATTGAGCCTTTAGATTCAGTTGTAAGACTAAAGGACCCAGTGTTCCCATTTATTAACTGAACTGACTTTGGCAACATTTTGAGAGCAGCAGATTTCCCCACCTGCTATAAATTATTGCATTTAAGCATGGCAATGGTTCAAGTCTATTAATATCTTGCCTGTTCTTTTTATTATTTTTTTTCTTGGCAGCTGTAACAATTTATCTGATTATTCATTTAAACCACCCAACCTTGTGAAGTATATATAGATGTTGTATGCACTTTAGTTAATCATTGATCACTTCATTAATTTATCACTACCATGTAATTCAGAACACCACTCCCTTTTTATGATTTAATTTCTATCAAGGATACACAGTAAAGTTAGCTCTGAATCCTTGATACCAGGGTAATGTAGCAAAAATAAATATTTGTCATTATAGTGCTGATTGATTTCAGCTTCATGATAAATTAGTTTTTCTTGTTATTTCAATAATCCTTTTGATTGTTAGTAGCGGTGTTTTTCTTAAGCTAGGAAAACTATTGTGTAGCTAGAAAGCTGACGCAGATAATATTTCTGCAGATAAAAAAGAAACTGAATGTGGATTATACCTTTATAAGGTCAAAGTTCTACATTCAATTTTAAGTGAAACTACATGGACATTCTTTGGAATGAATTCATGCCTACAATTAATTTGCCAGATTAAAAAAGCTAAAAAATAAATGAAATAAATGGCACAACATTATGCTGCAAAGTCTAATAGCAAATATGGAGATTAATATTTCCTAATTTGATTTAATGTGTTGGAACTGGATATTTGGCTAAACTAGAAAAGGTTTGCCAACCTGGTTTGCACAAACACACACACACACACATATAAAACTGTAGTTTAACATTGGTTTATAGAATAACTTTAAATAATTAATTTCACAATTTCATAGTTTGGTAAGATGTCAAAAAATATAGTATAAAAATGATCATAGCTGAGTTCACATAGCATACCAAACCAAAATTGTACAAAATCTATTGTAGGCATCCACAAAAGTACAAGTGATGAAATAAATGTCACAATATTATGCTGCCAATTCTGTCCCTTATATATTTTGTATAAGTTTATTATTTGTATCACTACCTTCCTAGTGTTTTAAGCAGAATCAGTTAAACCTCATTTTCTCATTCTGTACATAACATCCATATTTCTCTGTTCTGAGAGTTTTAGGGACAATGGACTGCATATACCATTCCCAAACAAAACAGTGTTTGGACTTGTAATCCAAAATATTTGAAGCACATTAGATTTTAAGCCTTCCTTCCTCTATAGATCAACCCTTTCCAAACTTCAGAATTCATAAATGGAAAACCTTTGATTTATTTTGCTGAAGTTCTGATTTAAAAAAAATAGCAAAGACTATTTCTTATGTACAACTTCTCTGTCGATTTTCACATTGTTTCTTTCCCTTTTATGTTCCTAGATAGATACAACTCTGACATTTTATAATTTTTTTATTGCAAGTTTCAATTTTCATCATGATTTTTATTCATCCACTGGCAACCTGGTGGTGTTGGGAGGAACAAGGGAGTGTTATTAGCCCAAGGTCATCTGATAAAGTTCAAGGCTAAGAAAGAGATTTGAAGTGGTATCTCCCACATCCAGATGTAATACTGAGCCCTTGAAATATGGATTCTTGGAAGAGAGCACGCAATTGCCCTTCTTTGATGAATGTAAAGTTCATTGTCAACCTTTGGCTTTCTGAATTATTTACATGTGCTCAGAATTGCTTGGTCATAAACAGAACATTCCAACAAAAATTTTCCATTGATTTCCAGAAAGACCAGACAAAGGTCATATTCTCACAAGAACTTTCCCTAATGCAACTGAGCATGGAAAGCAACATGTTTTAAAACAAAATATGAACTCACAGCTTTCCTGTTCTCTTTCTGCATTTTACAGAGATTGATGGAATTCACATTCATATTCATGCACGTGCAGAGGGGGGGGGAGCATATATAGTACTCATGTATATTGCTATATATTTCCACATTAATCTGTATATACACATATAGATATCTATATGCACGCACACACACTATTATAAGTAAAAAGAGGGGCTCCTATTTCAATTACATAAGGTCCAGGATACAGTGAATACAAAGTTCTACTCTAAATGTTTAGTGCCTGGGAAGGAAGATTGAAGAAATGATTGCCCAGGAATGAGGAACATGGTTTCATCAAATTAATGATGTGTTCATGTGATAGACACCACATATAGCATGCACAGTTTTTTAATAGATGATAGAAATAGAGATAGATAATAGATGTTAGATAGATAGATAGATAGATAGATAGATAGATAGATAGATAGATAGATAGATAGATAGATAGATAGATAGATAGAGTGAATAGATGGATGGCTGGGTGGGTGGGTGGGTGGATGGGTAGATGGATGGATGGATGAATAGTTGCAAGAGTAACAGTGATGATTTCTCACCCTTCTTCATCTTCGTTTTTTTGTTCAGTTTTTATATTTCCAGAGCATTTTTAAAATATGTTTGGGACATTCCTGATGATTCCATTTTTTAAAAAAATTAGCCACTATAACTGCCATGTCTAAAAGAATATACAAAGAATGCTCTTAGCAAATCAACTTGGCTGGTGGGGTATTTTTCTTTTATAAATCTGCCAGGGGTAGTCACTGTACTGACTAACCCAAAGAAATTATTTAGTATGAGAGAAGCAGAAAATTATTGCCAAAACAAATGTAAGTGAGTCCCAGTAAAATAAAAATTCTCATTTGGGTTAAAATTTTGAAACCATGATCAACACCCAAGACACTATGATGTTTGTAGATGTGTTACTAAAAATACAAATCACAATATATTAAAGCATCATGTACCTAAATGTATGTAACTATGGCTTCTCCCACTCAGTTCAGTTAAAGTTATACTATGAAGTTGTACTATGAAAAGGCATATTGTCTTGATAGACAGGTTTAAATCTTCCATTACTAAAGACAGCAGTGCAATTTTATCCATATGAGTCCCATGATAGCCAGTGAAACTTCTTACAGCCAATGTTTTCAGCAATGAATGAAGTTGAATTGTGAAACATTTTGCAATCTGCCACCACATTTGCAGGTTATTTGGATTGATTCTGTGATACAGTGTCTAAAGTTTGTCCCCAAATAGATCTCATTATTTCCTTGGTAAAGACTTGAATTTGCACTTGCTCATTGATTTCCCTCTGGCTGCAAACTTATCAAAATGCACTGCACTGTATACTGTATGGAATAAGGCACAAGTCAAGGGGAAAAAACAGAATAAACAGCAAGGCTAAGCATGTAAAAATAAAAATCCCAGTCCTCACTCATGCTGTAAAACTTAGGTTTGAAAAAGTGAGGATGCTTGGTTATTATGAAAACAGAGATTTCGAATAAGCTTCCTGCAAATGTTATGATTTTATTTTTTAAAAAAACCTCTCACTTTTCCAGCTTTCACTATAGATTTATAATACGAATGAAAAATACAGCAAAAAAAAAATCTGTCTGTGAAAATGCAAACTGTAAATTGTTTTGAGCGAGAAAATATTACAATTTATGATTAGCTAAAGAAAGCATCAAAAATTAAAGTGCTGAAACATGAAAAATTGTGACATTTCTTTGTTTCTTTACTTGTAAAATTACATGGCCACCAATCTCAACTGAATAACTCTGGGTGGCTAATTTAATTATTCTAAACACAGCCATTGACTTGATGTTCATTTCCAGATAGAATTCCATCATCACAGCAAACTCTAAAATAATATAAATGCAATTTATGTCCTTAGTAACACCGTAAATAACTAGCAGCTCTGGGAGCACCTCCCGAATAGTGATAGTAAAACACAAACAGGAGAATTTAATCCTTCTCATGCCAAGGACTAAGAAAAATGTCTTCCTAAAACTGCAGGTTGCATTAGGAAAGTAAATCAGGAAAGAATGGGTGATGAATGGAAGTGGAATAAATACACAAATGTTGACTGGTATGAAAGAACTATGTTGTGGAAATTTGGTCACATAAAGTGAAAAACAATTAAATGGCAAAACAAATAGATGAAGGAAGAGGGAACAGGTCAAAAGAAAAGGGAAGACTAAGGAAGTCAAAATTGGATGGAATTGATGGGATCCTCATAAAAAGGGAGGTGAGGATTTAAAGAAAATATATGGATGTGTGAAGACACAATAGAGAAGGATGTAAACAATGTTTAGTTATAGTATGTTTCCTTTCCTTGTCTCTAGCCTCAAGCTATTATAGCAATAGCACTTACACTTATATACCCCTTTATAGTGCTTTACAGCCCTCTCTAAGTGGTTTACAGAGTCAGCATATTGCCCCCAACAATTTGGGTCCTCATTTTACCCATCTCAGAAGGATGGAAGACTGAGTCAACCTTGAGCCTAGTGAGATTCGATCTGCCAAATTGCAAGCAGACAGCTGTCAGCAGAGGTAGCCTGCAGTACAGTGCTACCAAGGCTTATTATGGTATGTTCTTGGGTTTATTGTTTTTAGTTCTTAACTAGATCATTCCAAGTCACATGAACTGATTGTTCCATGTTGAACTACCAGTCTTTTTATCGCCTTCTCTTCCCCTGCTTTGCCCACATTCTCCAACCTTCCTCAATTGTAGATGATAGTGCACCAAAGCAACCCCAGCTATTGTAGTCCTTTCACAGAAAGACGGTGCTTGGGATGGGAGAAGCCCAGAACTCTCAGACTGGATGGAGACAAACACGGTGCCAAGTAAAGGTAATGTAAAGAGAAGATCTGCTGAGCTCTTCAACTTCGTCCTGCCCTTTTCAAAATATCAGTTTCAAAGATTTGCACTGGCCAAATACTAACAGACACAAGTTTAGCTTTCTCAAAGAAAGTCTACTAATATTTTCATCAAGTTATTCAGGAACTGCCCTCAGTCTCAAACAAAATTATTTGACTCTTAATTCCAACACTGCCACATTGTCTACATCCTTTTCCATCTATTTGTTTTTCTCTATTACTTTCCAAAAAACATTCTTTGATTTGTTTAATCCAGGGGTCCCCAAACTTGGCAACTTTAAGCCTTGTGGACTTCAACTCCAGCTGGAGAATTCTGGGAGTTGAAGTCCACAAGGCTTAAAGTTGCCAAGTTTGGGGACCCCTGGTTTCATCTCTCCTGATTCTCCCAGTTGTTTAATCATGCTTTCTTCCATATTTGTAAATATGTACTTGATTCTCTTTTCAATACCAGCCAGGTCTCTTCTAACTGATTTCCTAATGTACATTGATGCCGACAATGATGCAATGGCACGCTTCCCTAATTCTTCAAACATCATTTGTAAAGTCTCCGATGTATTTGATGTCCTTCTTTAGATGATCCTGTCCTCCCTTCTGTAACTTTTGCTGCCTTATAAATAGTAGCCATTTTTCTCTTTTCCTAAACTGAAATCCAAAAAAGGAGAAATAAATAAGAGCTGTTTTTCCTTTGTCCGTAACTCTTTAATCCTTTCAGCATCTTGGACTTCTGTCATCATGTGACTGTTCACAACTTCCTATTTTCTTTGTTTCTCCACTTAATCTCTTTGTTTAATAAAGTCAGTCAATCATCCTCCTTACAGCAAGTTTAAACAATTCTCTTTCCCTCGGTGTTTTGTATTATTTCTATAATTAATTCAAAAGTATTCTAAATAAGACAAAACTCCAATATAACTCCTTAGTCCATTTTAGCTTATACTTTCAAAACTCCTGTCAAGGTTTTTTCCTTTCCTTTTTTTTCCTTTTTTCTATTTAGGTTTCTAGAATTGTATCCTTTAATTTTTTAACCTGCTGCCTTAAAGTTTAGCATTATCTGCCCTTCTCTGTAACCTATTTGTTCCCCAGCCTAGCAAAGACACAAGCTTCTGCTGCTTATTTAATGGATCTTTGTAAATTTACTGCAGCTTATACTTATGACATAAGATGTATGTGCCATATTTTAGATATGTCTTACTTTGCATCTCAAAAAGGGATGTCCATCATTGTTCTAATGTAAGGGAAGGAGACTTGATACATTCCAGATGTTTTGAACATTGATCCCAAACAGCATGGTCAGTAACAAGGAACTGAGGAATTGTCCAATATGAGAAGATCATCAGGAAGTCTAATATCATTTTATACCAAAGGTGTCAAACTCAAGGCCTGGGGGCAGAATCTGGCTCATGGGGTGCTTAGATAGGGCCTATGGGGCCACCCTGGAAACAACAAAGGACTGGCTCTTGGTGCCTCTGCCAGTGAAAATGAAGGGCTGCATGTAGCCCTCGCGAGCTCCATTTTCGCTGGCAGAGGGTTGCAGGAGGCCGTAGCAGCTGAAAAAAGAGCTCGGAAATCCATTTTCGCTGACAAAGCACTCGGGCCACCACAGGTGCCCCCAACATGAGTGATGTTGAAATGGTCATGCCCCCCTGTCCCCCCCGAGATCCAACACAACCCTGATGTGGCTCTCAATGAAATCAAGTTTGACACCCGTTTTATATGATATTCAGCATGCTGTAAAACAGATAGCCACTGTTGTATAATCAGTACTTTAGCCAAAGTCCTGTAGATTTCCCATCAGCTGGGCCGAAGGGAGGGTGAATGTTTGATATTTTGTTCCCTAGACTGAATCACTCCACCTTCAAAGAAATTCAGTGTCCGTCTACTAAGCTTCTTTCCTAACTGTCAAAAAAAACCAGCACTCTTCCAATAAAAAGAATTTCCAGCAAATATATTGAAATAAATGAGCCATGCTTGAGGCATTTGGTTTTTTTAATGGTTTTCCTGCACAAACCTTCACAAATCCCTCTGGAACAGTAGCTCCTTTCAGTTGTCCTTTGACACGACATTTATACTTAGCTCCGATGGAAATTAGCAGATTGTTTGTTTATTGAGGTAAAGACGGAGCCCCTAATTTATCCATCCCCCATTGTGTGGTCTTTAGGTTTATATTCAGGAAGATATGAACATTATTTGACATATTTGTACTACATAATTCTCAGGATCTAAGGCCTTTATATCACTGAATTCAGAGTATCAACTAGGGCTCTTCAAGCTAAAAGGAAAGAAGTCTTCATCTTTTTTTGGTTTTGTTCTGTTTTAAGAACTATCAACATAGTGTAGGAATAAGCAACAAATCACAATCTTCTAGTTGTCTTCTAATCTCTGACTGCCACACATCATTGGCCCCGCTATATAGCAGGCCATGTTTCATTCATCCATACTCTAGTGAACAGATTGTCCTGCTTGAATAAACAAATTCAGTTTCACAGCTATGTAATTCACCGGATGATTGTAGAGTAGACCATAAAAAAAAAACCCACTACAATTATATATCACGGAAGCATTATGAAGATAAAAATAGGAAAATAGAGAGAAATGTAGATAACATCTCCGTTCTGCTTCTTGGCAGAGCAGGACTGAGTGTCAGAACATTTCCCATTTTGTATCTGTTTATGTTGATATGTGTGTGAGAGAGAGGGGTGGTGTTTGTATATTTTTGGCTCCAGATTGCAAATCTTTAAGGGTAATATTCCCACATGTTTTTCTGTCTATTGGTATTTTGCTCTATGTTCCTATCACTCAGCATTAAGTGGACAGCCTATGCTGATAACCATTTGCTATAAAACTGGTTTCATTTCACAGTAACGATGCATAATACTGACTGAAACAAGCTGTTCCATTGAACCAGATTGAACTAGCTTCATGAATAAATGACATTCAGTCAAAAGAAAGCTTACAGCACTCCAGTCCTCCAACTGCAGATTTTAACAGTTACACTAGCATTTGTACATTTTCCAAAATACATCAAAGGATAAAGAAACAGTTGAACTCGCATGTTGAAGTTGGTTGGAAAATTGTTTTTAAAAATATTATTTTGCGGAGTGCCAGAATTTATTTTGGCAAAAGGTTTCTTAAATGTTTCAGGTTGGTGTAAACTGAATGGTACTTGGACATTAGAGATTGACAAGGACGTTTACATAAATTGCTCTTGTGATAACATAATCCCTTCACATGAAAGCATCTCACTCACTCTTACAAGAAACCCCAAGACCTACAATAAGGTTTCTACATGGAAGAACTGGAAGGAATATTATTAATAAACTCACCAAATATTGCCATTTTTAACCTATCATTTTAAAAAGCATGAATAGCATATTCAGTTATGTTATGGAAGTTACTTAATATCCCATATTGTCATTCCATCAGGGATTTTATTTTCACCGTACCATATGTCATAAAGAAAATATTTTCCTATTCAAAAGCCATTCAAGTTAAATAATAACCTTAGGTCAAACAGGTTTTTCTGAAGCCTTTAGCAGGCATTAAAACTAAGACAGTGATTAACTACTCAGATGGAACAATAAAAGCTTCACAAGTAAAACCAGGCAATAAACTTCAGAATCTCAGCTGAGGACCATTCAGAGGAGATCCAAAGGGAATTTCACAAGTTTTCATTACTGGGTCAAAAGGTATCTTTAAAATATCTTTCAGATTCCTGAACTTCTCAACCCCTAAAAATGGAACTTTGGAAAGGTAAGACTAATGTTGGATGGTGCATAGTTTCTGGCACATATCACCTCTCTCTCCTGGCTCAAGATAATCTCATCACCTCTCAGATTAAATTGCAAACATTAACACTTCCTTTCACCACCATTGCTCCAAACTGCTCCTTTGTTTTAAAAGTTCCTCTTCTAGAAAGAGATTTAAAACGCGTGGCAAAAAGAAGAAGGCAAAGAAATTGGATCTTACCTAGAGCAAGTCAGAAGAAAAGGTCAACGCTCCTGTTTGGCTAAGCTCAGCATTTTCACTTTCACTCTGTGAAAGCTGTGAAGATGAGGGGTGGAGAGGAGAGGGGGAGAGAGAAGGGAAGGTCTGAAGTGCTAAGATCTTCCTCTAGAGTTTTAATCGCTCACTTCCCAAGTTCCAGCTTAACAAATGCCACTGTGTTCTGTCAATATTTGTATGCAGCTCCTCTGGGGGCTGGCAGCCAAACACACATGGTTTAAAGAACCAAGAGCCGAAAACTGACACCGGGACCAACACTCCTGCCTTTGTCTCTCTTGGTGCCCAACATGTCATCTGAGTTTCTGACTGCACACAGGCGCCGTGCAGAGATTCCACCCCCTTGGACAAAAATAATAACAGCCATGTGTGACTTTAATTATCTTGTTTGACAAGCGGAGTGACTTTCATGTGATGATGCCTTCAAAAGTTGTAGGCAGGTTTTGTGTGTGTCTGTGTGTGTGTGTTGTTTTTTTGCTTTGTGTTTTGCTTCAAAGCGGCTGCCCTTTAAGTGTATTTTAATTGACTGGAATTTAGAAAGAATCTCATTTGGCAGGAATTTCTCACTGGAAGCACGCCCTTTAGCAGCTGAAATAGGTCCCCATGACTTGACCAAAAAAGAGATTGCTGGGATATCATTGGCTTCCCCTCACCACCACCTCCCCCCATAAGGGGGAAATTCAATCATGGAATCAAAATTATGTTGTTACTAATTTTTGGCATATTGTCCTTCAATTAAGTGAGAAGTCATTAAAAGGGCATGAATGAGAACCCATTCTAGCAAAACACTGTAAAATGTTCTCAGAGGGTTCAGAACTGGAACAAATCATTATTTCTTGGATGCCAGAAATATATTCCCCCACCCCACCCCCCAACTGTGTTTTCTCCTGTGGAAGTTCTTTCCCACCAACCTCTGGGAGCTTTGTCACCTATTCTGTTATCAATGAATCAATCACCCTGGCGAGTTGTTTTGTACCACTGTTCTCTTTGTGACTGCAGTGCAGAAGAAATGACAGAATATTTTATTTTTCTTGGCATTGGTCCCTGCAGCTCTGAAAAGAATAGAATAAAATAACTTTATTGTCATTGTACAAGTACAATGAAACTGTGGATGCACCCCAACAACTGTTTGCAATACAATAAAACCAAAGCACTCAAAGATAAAAATAAGAAAAATAGAGTACCCACATCTCCATTTGTAATTTGAGAGTACAATATCTACAAATATACACAAAACATACATCCAACACTGACTGTGACGCTTGCCAAGTGTAATACACAAGAGATGGATTGTGCTGTAATATGTAATATGTAAAAGTTACCCTTTTATAACTGTACTGCCTTCTTTTAATTGTTGCAACAGGCCCCCATTTCAGCACTTCATCCCACTGAATAATTGGGAACTGCCGGTCTGTGAAGAATGACAACGAAATACTTGCATATGCGTATTTACCCACATTTCAATGCATACTCAATCCCAATTAAATGGGATTTAATGGCAAGAAATTTTACACAGAGCTGTGATCTAGATTTGGCCCCTTAATTTGTCACCCAGTCAGCCAGATGTTTGCTTTTGATTTGGCATGATGATCTACCTATTGAGTCCTCCACCAGGACCTAAATGGGCAGGTGTTTGTCTGTTCTCAGAACAGAACCGAGTAACAGAGTTGGAAAGAACCTTCGAGGTCTTCTTGTCTGCTGCTCAAACAAGAAATCCTATACCATTTCAGACAAGTGGCTGTCTAGGCTCTTTTTAAAAGCCTCCAGAGCACCCACAACTTCTGAAGGCAATCCGTTTTACTGGTTAATTGGTTTCAAAATCAGGAAATTTCTCCTTATTTCTAAGTTGCTTCTCTCCCTGATTAGATTCCAACCGTTGCTTCTTGTCCTGCCTTCAAGTGCTAAAAGATAATAGATTGATTCCTTCTTCTTTGTGGTAGCCTCTCATATAATGATCCATTGCTATCATATCACCCCTAGTCTTTCTTTTCATTAAACTAGACATACCCAGTTCTTGCAACCGTTCTTCATATGTTTGAGCCTCCAGTCCCCTAATCATTTTTGCTGCTCTTCTCTGTACTCTTTCTAGAGTATTAACATATTTTGTATGTCATGATGACCAAAACTGGATGCAATATTCCAAATGTAACCTTACCAAGGCATTATAAAAAGTAGTATTTACACTTTGTGTGATCTTGATTCTATCCCTCTATTAATGCAGCCTAAGTCTGTGTTGGCTTTTTTGGTGGCTACACCATATTACTAGCTTGAGTATGTAAAGATTAAATATTTTTCCCCTCTCAGTGAAATAAATATTGCTGACTGAAAATAGCTATTTTCAGTGGGAAAACATATTGATATACTGTATGTTTGCAGGATCAGAGATGAAATAATTCTATAACAATCAGGGAATAAATGGGGACCCCAGGAGACAGATTAACTAGTGAGGTGGCTCCATTATTTTAACATCACTTCATCTATTATTCTTTGTTTTAGTTTAGGTTTTTTATATTTTTTAATGTACCTGCTGTTTGTGAGATAAATTGGTTCACTGAAATAAATCAATAACGAAACATTTGAGATACCACTTAGTAAATCAAATTGTGGAACGCTTCTCTATTTCATTGGAAAAATTCAAAGTACTTTACATTTTTTATTGGATTCAGCAGAAATTAGGTATCCTAAAACATGGCCACAGATAGCCAATCTTGGTGTAAAATTGTGGCTTATGGGAAAAAAAAAACCATAGTGTGCAGGAATGTAGATTTGGACTTCAAGCCATAATATTCAGAATGTTAGGTGTATGGATTTCAGATCCCAAAATTCTCAGCAGTGGCCAATTAATTTAGGAATTCTGGGAGCTGATGTCCACATTTCAGGATGGTGCCCAGATTAGGAAAATGTGTTTCCTAATGGTGCCTTCTAAAGGTGTTGTACCATAAATTTCAGAATACTCAATGAGTCAATTGCCGTACTGGGAATTCTGGAAGATGTAATCTCTCATATCTAGAAAGCTGCAGGGCATCAATTGGTTAACTGGAAATGTTTCTCATCATTACTGGTGTATTAGAAAGAATAAAGGCACTAAAGAAAAAGAGATTATTTTCTGGCTAGAGAACAATGTGGATTGTTTTCTATAAATACATGTTGCCGGTCTTCATGCTAAAATTCTAACAACTCTTGCCAGGAGTGAAAAAAAAAAATTAGCACTTAAGAGTGACTGTGTTGAAAGTGCAATATACATTATATACAGAACCCTTCATTTAATTATAAATAGAGAGATGATTTCACAAGTTGACTGAGTACAAATGTTAGAAATTTAGACTCAAGAGCCTTGAAATTCTATACATTTTCTATGAAACTTTTTCTTTCTTTTCTTTCTTTATTTCCTTCTTTTCTTCTTCTTCTTCTTCTTCTTCTTCTTCTTCTTCTTCTTCTTCTTCTTCTTTCTTCTTCTTCTTCTTCTTCTTCTTCTTCTTCTTCTTCTTCTTCTTCTTCTTCTTCTTCTTCTTCTTCTTCTTCTTCTTCTTCTTCTTCCTCCTCCTCCTCCTCCTCCTCCTCCTCCTCCTCCTCCTCCTCCTCCTCCTCTTCTTCTTTCTTTTTTCTCCATTCTCTTTCTTCCTTCTTCTTCCACTCCAGAAGAAAACACCAGAGCTTAATTCTGTCACTGTGATCTTACTGATGCATAAAATATCCATGAAGCAATAGATCTGGTTAAAGTCATTCAGAGTCAATTTCTAGTATGCTTGATATTAGTGAAGTGTTGAAATAAACACTCAGCTGGTGCTAAGTGTCTGAAAAACAGACAAGATCAGGGCAAGATTTCTAGCATCCTTGAGCCAATGGGTCTGTTTTTTATTTTCATTTTTCACATACACTGCTACCCTTTACCCTTGTACCTCTATTTTTTCTTTGCCATGGCCATGGAAGTTGGTCACACGGGAAAGGACAATCATTCAGTGAAGGTCAACATGTTAGAAGTTCCAAGTTTAAATCAAGCATCAGGAGAAAAAAAGAATTTAAAGGCAGTGATAAAAAAGATTCCCCAGTGTCTGAAACCTGAAAAAAGATCTAGAAGATCAGACAACGTTAGTCCTGTGGGAAAAAGATTGATACATAGTAAGACAGAAGCTGCCCAAAGTCATTTCACTGCAAGATGGGCAGTACCAGTCAATAAATTCAATAAATAAAATTAAAATAAAAGACATTTTATAAAGAAAAAAACACATAAAATTGCAGAAGATCCCTTTGATGGATCCTAGGTCAGAATCTGGTAAACAAGAAACAGGTCCATGTTCAACGCTGTATTCTTTTCAAGGAACTTTTGGACCTTGGCACAAAATTAGTATATTTGATAGGGGTTTGAGGGTGATAACTTCTCCCATTAACTGTTCTGCTTGGATGCCACCAGAATACATAAATAGTGGGCTGTGGTTTTAGTAACTTTTTAAAGAAGGTTTGATTTTTTGTTTGAATGTGTGTATAATAAATGGCTTGGATGTCCTCTTTAAATGTGTAGGGTTGAAATTACAGCTCTCCAAGAAGTGGCTCCTAAGAATAAAAATCAGATGGATAGATGATACATAAATAATATAAATGGTAGAGGACACAGAAAGAGAGATATTGAAAAATATGATAAATAAATAAGAGAGACAAAAGAAAAAGAAAGAAAAAAAGAAAGAAAGAAAGAAAGAAAAAAAGAAAGAAAGAAAGAAAGAAAAAAGAAAGAAAGAAAGAAAGAAAGAAAGAAAGAGTAGATAGATATATAGAGATGACAGAGAGAGAGGTAGAGATATAGAGAAACTGACAGAAAGACATTTATTTTGTCAAGACAGAGTTTTAATCTATGTAATACTAAAACCATATTTTTCCAATTCAATTATCATATTTTTCCACTATTTTATGGAAGCAAAGGGCTTTGTAGAGCTATGCATTATATTAGAAATATGTTGTGACTATATTACATATGGGAATATATCTATTAAGAACGAATATGAACTGAAGCAACCAAAGGTAATTCCAGATATAAAAGTGTTCCATGTGAAGCTGGGGAAAGGTCAATAAGTTATGTCATTTATATTGTTTTGTTTAATACTTTAAAATCAAGCTCTGGAATTCATCTTAAAATGTAAGTCTTTCCTCCTAGAAGCAGACATGCTCAAACTATTGTAGGCTAATACAGCCAGATAACATCACTACTGTCAGAGATTGCTGATTAGTTGGGGATGAAATTCCAGGTGCTATTCACAATCTTTAAAATCCTATAAGATATCATGCCTAGTATCCGTGAGATATAGCATGCCTGAAGAAAAGGACTGCTGACATCTCCATTCCCATAAAATATATGCCTGCAGGAACTCCTGTCTTATTGTGGAATTCCCATCCATCAAAACAAAATCTGCCTCTCACTCTGGTTTTTACAAAGTTGTGAAAAGACTCTTCCAAAGACCATGTGGGACCGTGGATTGAGGAATGAATATTCCCAGGACATATTTGATTTTATATTAGTTAAGAGAGGTTTGTGTGTTTATTGCTTTGGCATTTCTGACTGTTCTTAATGCTTGAAGCAGCAGCCAACCACCTGGAAATTTTTTAAAAAATGAACGGACATGAGTACACCCCGCCCAATATTTTATTGTTCAGTTTATGCACCTCTGAATATTGCATAGTTAATCCATGGTATCTGACGATGCATTCTGGGAAAGAATCTGTGAATGCCTCCAAACCTTGCTTGTAAAAATCACCATTAACACATGGTGATGTGTTTCACATAAAGCTGTATATAGAAGAGAGGTCCCCAGAACATGTGAATGTCCTGCAGTCCAACAGAAGAAAAGAAGAACACTGCCTATCCTGCATTTTTGTGTCTTAAGTGCTACCAGTCACTGGAATATTTTGCAGTGTTTGATCTGCCTTGGTTTTTATGGGTGGTGGTGCTTGTTATGATATGATAGAGATATCATCACCTAAAAACCCAGGCTGGATAAAACAGTTACGTAATAAAACAGTGCAGTGCTTCAGATTTAGACTGGATAAGGTGGTTCAGAACAGGTAGGAGAATATCCATAGCACCTGCTTCCAGTTGAAGGTTAAAAAGCATTCTCTCTGTGCATTTGAGCATTCCAGAAAGCAGATTCTAACCTGATCAAGGATGCATGAAGCAAGAGATTTACTTACAGGAAAAGCATTGTAGGATAAGCAAAGCCTAGCATTTACAGGAGGACAGTCCAAGAATATGGCCTGTCTGTATGTCAGGGAAGAAAGGTAGAAGGAAACAGCTTGACATATTTTAGACCAAGAGTGAGCAGAGTGAGGCAACCTAGAACAAATCTTTTAACCTACAACCTACAATCCATTGTCCCCTTGTGGTAGTCATGAGGGCTAAAAAGTCAGCATCATTAGATTTGTGTTATTTCCAATATCTTCAGCTCTTCAAACAACTGTATCTTTTCCTAGGTTTGCATGTTTGCCTACTGCAGCTACCACATGATCCCAGGAAAAGATATGGCTGCTTTTAAAGGGTTTCAACCAGGTGTTGTTACATTTACATCCCCATGCAATCTGAAGCATCTTTTTGAAATCAAATCAGAAGATTGTTCTGAGCCTTACAGAGTCATATTGAGTAACAGCACATATGTGTTTCCTGCTGTCAAATAATTTCAAAGCCTCATCCTACTAAACCAGAAGCAGTCCTAAATGATATTTCAGTCAATACTCCTATATTGGACATATGCTATCCAATCTCAGCAGTGCTAGTCTGGCTTAGTGATTAAGGTGCTG
Organism: Bungarus multicinctus; assembly: GCA_023653725.1. Taxonomy (NCBI): domain Eukaryota; kingdom Metazoa; phylum Chordata; class Lepidosauria; order Squamata; family Elapidae; genus Bungarus; species Bungarus multicinctus. The sequence goes on along the minus strand of CM042838.1, from coordinate 39,087,771 downwards.
GTCTAGAAACCAGGACATCATGAGTTCTGGTCCCATCTAAAGCATGAAAGCCTGCTGGGTGACTGAGACAGTCACTCTCTCTCTCAGCTTAACCCACCTCAAAAGGTTGCTGTTGTGGGGGAAAATGGAAGAGGAAGGAGCATTATGTAGGTTTGGCACTTTGGGTTACTTAAAAAATAATAAAGGCAGTATAAATGTTTTATTTATTTATTCTATTTGTCAATTGCTTACAAGATAATAGGTACAAGTAAAACATAGTTATGAATACATGGATACATATAAGAAAAATAAAATATAAAAGAAACAATAGGACAGGGACGATAGGCTAATAAATAATCATAAAATAAGACAGCGGACTAGAAGAAAAAGAACTGGAGCAGATAACAAAATACAGACTTGCAAATAGAAATAGAACAATTGTGGCAAAAGAAAGCAAAGGTAGGCATCTTGGGCGCAATCCCAAAACAACCGGAGCACCATTTGAACACCATAGGTATTGACAAATTCCTCATCAGTCAATTGCAAAAGGCAGCTTTACTTAGAACAGCTTACATCCTGCAATAATATCTGTAACACCATCACACATTCACTTCTGCCTATCCCAGGTCCTTCCGAAGGACTCGATAGGCAGATAAAAAAATACCAGATCCAGTCTGAACATCACAATAAATATTATGAATCCATAAGACAGTGTCCTTGTGTTCAGTGCAGCAAGGTTGCAGGTTTATTTCTGCAGAGTTATTCAAAGATGCTTTCTCAGCTTGTTTTCCATTGAAAGAACAGCAACAAATGTTATATCTAAATGGAGGCATCCAGCATGCAAAGTTTTTAATTGCCATGTCTGTGTATTCGCTATACATCTTTAAGATGGTTTTAAATATCAGAAGGACGCGTTAGGATGACGTTGGGGTGGGGAGGAAGGGGACTTTGGGAAAAGAGTATCCTTTTATTAAATACTCTTGAGATTTTCTTCTTCAACAAGCCTCACCCAAAAATGTAAACTAGCAGAGGTTTTCATTACACCACGCTGTTCATATATAAGGAAATAATGAACTTTTTATTAAGCCACTTAACAGCCTAAAGGAGAGGAAAATGAGAAAGCATTACTTTGATATGTCAAATAGCATTCATGCATATAAGTGTGTGTAAGACACATATCATTAGAGAGCTCGTCAGTCTTAAAAAGTAAAACTGTAAACAAAGTCTGTTTGCATCGTCTCTAGTGGCAATATGCCACTACTTTGCTTTCCCAAAGCTGCTGATAGGTAACTGGCAAAGAAGATCAAAAATATTCCATCGTATCAGACAAAAGGCAGGAAGTCTTCTGACCAGGTCTACCCAGAGGGAGAATCTGACTGACAGCAAGTCATATACTCCAGAGTAAACGGGAAACTAATTTTCTTTATATGTGTGCATTATAGCTTCCAGAAAACTTTTGTGGAAATATCTTAATGGCTATTAAAAAAATAAAATCCTACTTGAGTATGGATGCAAGTGTCAGGGTTCCAAATAATACACCCAACAGAATCAAAACTCCAAGGCAGACATCCTCCTCAAAGTATAGATTTATTAGGCATGTCATATTGGCACATCTGGGGAAACCCGACTCTAATCCCCCCTTGGGTTTCCCCCTAGTTAAAAGTAAAGTTTTCTTCCCCCTGCCCAGGCAGCCCATCCCATGGTCCAATCAGTCACCATCCAAGGGTCACTTGGTCTCAGAACCCACCTCCTTGCACCTGGTGGGAACGTTCTTGGTTCTCAGAGGAAAGAATGTTATTACGGCTATAATATCCCAGCTACCTTTACCTCCTTCTGTTCCCACAGCTCGACTCATCTCCGCTGTGGCAGCCCTTGAAGGTGTTAGGGGAAAATGGCTCCAGGGCTGACAACAAGTTTCCCGTAAAGTTTTGCACCACTGTCTGCAACTTAATCATTCTGTAGGCACTACAGACTTACAACCATTCGTTTAGTGACCATTTGAAGTTACAAACAGCACTGAAAAAAAGGGATTTGTGATTTCATGCTCACAATTGTTGCAGCATCTCCATGGTCATGTGATCAAAATTTGAATCCTTGGCAACTGGCATGTAGTTATGATGGTTGCAGGTTCCTGGGGTCGTGTGATCATCATTTGTCACCTTCCCAGCCGGCTTCGAACAAGCCAAATGAATGGGGGAATCCAGATGCCCTTAACCACAACATGATTTGTCTCTGCAATCACAAATGCAGTGATTTGCTTTATGACTGTGGCAAGAATGGTTGTAAAATGGGGCACAAACTCACTTAGTAATTGTCTTGCTTTGGTTCAATTGCGGTCATAAGTCAAGGAATACCTGCAGTTCTTTTGCAGATTTGCAAATGGGATCTCATAATATCCCATTCTTTTGTAGTGCTGGTGAGAAATTCTTTTTTTTCCCACCAGCATCTCTTGAGGAGTGGATTTGATCGGGGTGGCTTAGCCATCATCTGACTTCCTTCTCTTGCACTGCTGCATGTCACCCTTTATTCAGCTGCTAAATTTTTAAGTGAGTGTAGTGGGAAGATATACTGCTGTTATGACTTCACAGGCAATACGTTGTGTTTACTTTCAGTGCTGCTGTGTTTATTTTCAGTTTGTCATCATATGCAAAAGGTCTGCCAGGCCTTTCCCCCCTATCACTTAATATCCGGAACAGCTTGACTGAAGACGAACATCGGTATACATAAGAATATTTGTGCTTTGGTCCTGTCCTGGTTGTGTATCAGCTGGAGTTGTGCTGTACACAATACAGGTGAGACTTTAAGAGCAAGAGGGCACTGTTAGAGCAGTGCCGTAGGTTTTCCTATCCGTGGTTCTTTTTCCATTGGGAGAAATAATACAGGGAAAAAATGGAATTGGCTGAGATGACAACCTCAAGGTTGAGATGATAGTTTCAAACAAAGAGAAGAGTTTACTTAGTCCTGTTCTTATTGGGAAGTCGCTTTTGGGTTTTTATTTTTTATATTTTTTATTTGCATTTATATGCCGCCCTTCTCCGGAGACTCAGGGCGGCTTACAATCTATGGAGCACCATGCTAAGTGCTCAGCAATAGCCTTCATTCCATTGTATATGCCTGCTTATTACTAGGGCTTTTGTCCCCCCCAAGCGGCATTTTTACAAAGTCAGCTTATTGCCCCCAACAATCTTGGGTCCCCAATTTACCTACCCCGAGAGGATGGAAGGCTGAGTCAACCTTGAGCCTGGTGGGATTCGAGCCTGCACTAATTGCAGGCAGCTTGCACTAAGTGCTAGATGATTAATGAACTTAGATTTTAATTTAATTTATTTTATTTTATATATTTATTTTGTCAAGCGATTATAAGATAATAGGGATAAATATAACATAGCTATGTATACATGAAATGGATACATATAAGAAAAATAAAAAGAAACAATAGGATAGGGACGATAGGCACGTTGGTGTGCTTATGCATGCCCCCTACAGACCTCTGGGGTGAGGTCAATAGTAGATAGTCTAAGGTTAAAGTTTTTGGGGTTTTGGGAAGAAACCACAGAGTCAGGTAGAGTATTCCAGACATTGACCACTCTGTTGCTGAAGTCGTATTTCCTGCAATCAAGTTAGGTGCGATTAACCTTGAGTTTGTATCTATTGTTTGCTCTTGTGTTGTTATGGTTGAAGCTGAAGTATTCATTGACAGGTAGGACATTGCAATGTATGATTTTATATACTATACTTAGATCGGACCAAAGGTAATGTAGTTCTAGGTTGTCTAGGTCTGGAATTTCAAGTCTGGTGGCATAAGGTATTCTGCAACGAGTAGAGGAGTGGAGAACTCTTCTTGTGAAATATTTCTGGACTTTCTCAGATATGTAATGCGGGTTCCAGACTGATGAACTGTATTCAAGTATTGGTCTAGCAAATGTTTTGTATGCTCTAGTTAGTAGTGTGATATTACCAGAGAAAAAGCTACATAGGATTAGGTTAACACCTCTTAATGTCTTTTTGGCTATGTAGTTACAGTGGGCTCTAGCACTTAGATCATGAGAGATGAGTACTCCAAGGTCCTTGACAGAGTTTAGATCATCAACAAGGTCTTGACTATTCAGCTTCTATTTTATTTTCTGATTTTTTTTGCCAATATGTAAGACAGAGCATTTATTTGTTGAGATTTGAAGTTGCCATTTGTTTGAGCATTCTGGTACATAGTCAAGATCTTTTTGAAGGGTAGCAGTATTGTCTGTGGTGTTGAATACCACATAATCATTTTAATCTGAAGGGTGAATAATTGTGTTTCTGGTTTCTAATAACTAAATGTAATTTAAAAAGAAAATGTTCAGGATACAATGCAGTTAGGCCTTCACTGTACTGGAAAGAGTTGAAATTGTTGTTTTCCTTTCCTTTTCTTTTTTCTTTCCTTTTCTTTTTCTTCACCCTCTCCCCCACCTATTTTTAAATCTTTATTTTCATTGCATTTTATACTGTAATATTTTTTTAATAAAGAGCTTTAAACCTGCCACAGATTGTCTGAGAGCACAACTCCCTCCACCTCTCTTTATTGAAGAAATGTATTGCAGCAAGGAGTAAGTGAGTTCAGTCCAAATTCCAGGGAGGGGTGGAAGGCAACTTCCAATAACTTTAAAAGATCAGACTTCACCAATCAATGTCATCTCGTGAATTATAGACAAGGTACTGGGGAGAAACTGTGGAAGAAGTCTCCAGTCCACCCATCCATTGCTTGGGCATCCAACATAGAAATACATGTCTGTGACTTTCTTCTGCCTGCTCTCAGCAGACTACTAACATTTTTTTTTCCAGACTGGCACATTTCAGGACCAATTTACACAGCGTCACTATAATATGGAGCATTTGTATCTGTAAATTGAAATGAATTGCATTTGAATTGTATCCGCTTATTTATCATGCTGCATATACAGCTATTCACTGTAAGGCAAACATGGCTTTATTTTCACACTTGTCATGGTAATTTCCTGCTGGGTAAATATTGACATATGCAATATCATGTGTTTGGAAGTGTTTGTGTAAACACAGAATCACATTGTCTGAAAGCTGAGGAGGGAAAGAAAAACCAATCTTTGTAAACTACAAGGTCTCTATATTTGAATAAGAGGAAGAAAACAAAAGGGAAGAGAATCTCTATAGTGCAAAGGGAAAGATAAAATGGAAAAAATCTTTAAAATTATTTTAATCTACAAAAGATCTTGGAGTTCCAAGATGACTAATTCTCCTGCCTGGGTTAGTAGAGGAAGAAGAGGAAATGGTTTTGATAGCAATAACAATTAGGCTTATATACTGCTTCAGAGTGCTTTACAGCCCTAAGTGGTTTACAACATCAGCCTATTGCCTTTAGCAATCTGGGTACTAATTTTACCAGCCTTCCATTGCAAGGATGGAAGGCTGAGTCAACCTTGATCCTTGTAAGATTCAAACTGCCAAATTGCAAGCAGCTGGCAGTCAGCAGAAGTAGTCTGCAGTACTGCATTCTAACCACTGCGCCACCACGGGTCTTGTAATGTATCTATTTTGATGCATTATAACCAGAGGTGGTATTCAGCAGGTTCTGATCAGTTCTGGAGAAACGATAGTGGAAATTTTGAGTAGTTCAGAGAACCGGTAAAGACCACCTCTGACTGGAGATTTTGCAGTATCCTTCCCCTGCCATGCCCACCAAGCCACGCCCACAGAACTGATAGTAAAAAAAATTGAATCCACCACAGGCCGCGCGGCTGTGAGGCGATCCCCGGGGCCGTGGCGCGGCGTCGTATCTGGCGCCGGGCCCGGCGGCGGGCCGCGCGGCTGTGGGGCGACCCCCTCGCGGCGGCGGCGGGCGGCTGGCAGCTGGCGGCTGGCGGCGGGGCCGCGCGGCTGTGAGGTGGGCGTTTCCCGATCGGTGGTGCTGCCGTGCGAGGTTAAGGTCTCCGGATGCCTGGAGTCGGCGGAGACCGGAGGCCGGAGCAGCTGGAGGCCATGGTATTTTGCCCAGCGGCCGGCGGCTGGCGGTGGGTCCGCGCGACTTCGCGGCTGGCGGCCGGCGGTGTGGCCATGCGAGGCCGAAGTTCCTGGGATGGCTGGAGCGGCTGGAGGCTGGCAGCTGGAGGCTGGAGCGGCTGGAGACTGGCGGCGTGGCTATGGGACCGCCGCCGGGGTCGAGACCAGGGCTGGGGCCGTTATGAGGGCCCCAGCCGAAGTTGGAAGGGCGGCTCGAGCGGCCGAGGGTCGGCCGCCATGGGCGGAGCCAGGGCGGCCTGGCTGTGGGACTATCGCCGGGGCCGGGGCTGGGGCCTTTGCAGGGGCCCCAGCCGAAGCTGGTGTACGAGCCACGACTCGAGCGGATAGAGGATGGACGCTGCGGGCAGAACCGAGGCGGCTGGAAGATCATCGACCTCCAGGGCCATGGTGTGGTTCTGGGTCTGGTGCTGGTCCCGGTAGCCCGTGGCGTGACCGGCAGGCGGCCGTTGGAGTTGGAGCTGGGACTGGAGGACCGCTGCTGCGGTTGAAGTTATTCTCCTCCTCTTCGTCCAATCGGCGGTGCGCTGAACGCCCTCAACCTGGACTCGGGCCCCGGCCGGCTAGTTCTCAGCTTGGTCGGGGTCATTTTTATCATCTCCATCATTTTTATCAGAGGACTCAGGCCGGGACGCTATTTTATACCAGAAATGATCTCTGGGCCCTGAGATATGTCCCCCTATCTCAGCAATGGCCCTCTGCTCTCTCGGAGGCCCATCTCAAGGACGGATTGTGGGATCCGGAGAGATGGTGGGGTTTTAAGTGCGGGAGGGAGGGGTGTCTTAAGAAATTTTTAGTTAGGTTTTTAAGGGGGTTAGGAAGGCCCGGGCGGGAGTTGGGGGACAACTCGCCGGAGGCTGGGTCCAGGCCGGGGGTTGGGCGTGGCCGGGAGAGTCAGAGTCCGGACAGGACCGTATTGAGGATGGGGGGGGTCACCGGGGAGGGTGGAATTAAATCTATTGTTACGGTGAGCGGGAGGGGCAGATTTGGCGGTTATAGGGGGCCATATTCTGTGTTGGGAGCGCGCCCTCGCTGTTTGCTTGCTGTGGCGCGCTCCGACCCCCTTGTCATGTCCCGTTCCCCAGGGGGTCTGAGAAATCGGGCCCTGGGCCTTAGGCTGATGTTGTGTAACGCCAGGTCCGTTGTTAATAAAGCCCCTCTCATCCATGATTTGATTTGTGAGGGGGGCGCGGACCTGGTGGGAGTTACCGAAACCTGGCTGGGCCAGGAGGGGGGAGTCCCTCTGGTGGAGATGTGCCCAGCCGGGTTTCGGGTTTTTCATCGGCCGAGGGCCCAGGGGAGGGGAGGGGGGGTTGCGGTAGTTATTAAGGAGGATCTGTGTCCGAGGGAGGCCACTGTATCTCAGACGACCGGGTGTGAGCTCCTTTTCGTGAAGTTCGGTCCCAAGGTTCAGGTGGGCTTGCTGGTCGCATACCTGGCTCCCTGCTATGGGGCCCTCGACCGAGTCGTGCCCTTGCGGCCTCTGACCCGATGCCGATCCCAAGTGGCTCCTTGGTTTTCTGAGGAGCTAAGGGAGATGAAGCGTCGGAAAAGACGCCTAGAGAGCAGTTGGAGGGCCAGCCGCTCTGTGTCCGACCGAACACTATTACGATCTTATATTAAGACGTATTTAGTGGCGATAAGGATGGCGAGGAGATCTTACCTCTCCACCCTTATTGCGTCCGCGGAAAACCGCCCAGCCGCCCTGTTTAGGGTGACCCGCTCTCTACTGGAGGTAGGAGCGCGGGAGGACCCCTTGCAGGGACGGGCTGAGGAGTTTTCTAGGTTTCTGCAGGACAAAATCGCTCAGATCCGGGACGAGCTGGACTCCAACTGGGCATCTCCGGGCGGGGGGGCGGGGGTGGATATCGGTGCGGTCAATTGGGTTGAGTTCGATCCTGTTACTGTGGAGGACGTGGACAGGATACTGGGGGGACTGAATGCCACCACCTGTTTGCTGGACCCGTGCCCCTCCTGGCTGGTCTTGGCCACTCGGGAGGTGACACGAGGCTGGTTCCAGGGTATTATAAACGCTTCCTTGAGAGAGGGGCTGTTACCTGCCGCCTTGAAAGAGGCGGTGGTGCGGCCCCTCCTCAAGAAACCGTCCCTGGACCCAGCATTGTTATCTAACTATCGTCCTGTCTCCAACCTTCGCTTTGTTGCGAAGGTTGTTGAGAGTGTGGTGGCACGTCAGTTCCCGCAGTACCTGGATGAAGCGAGTTATCTTGACCCCCTCCAATCGGGCTTCAGGCCCGGGCACAGCACGGAGACGGCGTTGGTCGCGTTGGTGGATGACCTCTGGAGGGCCCGGGACAGGGGTTGTTCCTCTGTCCTGGTCCTGTTAGATCTCTCAGCGGCTTTTGATACTGTCGACCACAGTATCCTATTGCAGCGGTTGGAGGGGTTGGGGGTGGGAGTCACCGTGTTGCGGTGGTTCGCCTCCTTCCTCTCCGACCGCTCGCAATTTGTGTTGACGGGGGGGCAGAGATCGGCCCCGAGGCCCCTACGATGTGGGGTGCCTCAGGGGTCGGTGCTCTCACCCCTGCTGTTCAACATTTATGTAAAGCCGCTGGGTGAGGTCATCCGTGGCTTCGGGGTGGAGTTCCATCAGTACGCTGACGATACTCAGCTGTACATCTCCACCCCGGGCCACCCCAACGAAGCCGTCGAAGTGATGTCCCGATGCCTGGAGGCCGTGCGGAGTTGGATGGGTCGTAACAGGCTTCGTCTCAACCCGACCAAAACCGAGTGGCTGTGGTTTCCTGCGCCCAGATACAGCCAGCTGGTTCCTTCGCTGGCCGTGGGGGGAGAGGTCTTGACCCCCGTGGAAAGGGCGCGCAACTTGGGTGTCCTCCTGGACGTACGGCTGTCTTTAGAAGAACATATTGCAGCCGTCGCCAGGGGGGCTTTCTATCAGATTCGTCTGATTTACCAGTTGCGGCCCTTTCTGGATCTGGGCGCACTTCGCACAGTCACTTCCGCCCTCGTCATCTCCCGCCTGGATTATTGCAATGCTCTCTACATGGGGCTCCCCTTGAAGAGTCTCCGGAGGCTGCAGCTGGTCCAGAATGCAGCCGCGCGGGTGATCGTGGGTGCTCCTCGGAGCTCCCACGTTACACCGCTTCTCCGCAGGCTGCACTGGCTTCCTGTAGCCTTCCGGATTCGATTCAAGGTGGTACTGACAGTATTTAAAGTGCTCCATGGCTCGGGACCTGGGTACTTACGGGACCGCCTGCTGCCATCATCAACCTCCCGCCGCCCAGTACGCTCCCACAGGGTTGCCCTCCTCGGGGTACCGCCGCCCGGCCGTTGTCGGTTGACGGCCCCGAGGGTTCGGGCTTTCTCTGTGGGAGCCCCCTCCCTTTGGAATGATCTCCCCCCGGAGATACGGGCTATGACGGATATTCTGACCTTCCGGCGCGCAGTGAAAACCCTATTTTTTCAACAGGCTGGCCTGGCCCAGTAACTGTATTTTTAGTTTTTTAACTTAATTTTAATCGGGGTTTTATTAGTTTTTAATTTTTAACTCTATTTTTGGGTTAGACAGCCGGATCAATTTGGTTTAATTTATTTTAATTGTATTTATTGAGTATTTATTATGTGTTTTTAGTAGGCTGTACACCGCCCCGAGTCCCTTTTTGGGAGAGGGAGCGGTATAAAAGTTTAATTAAATAAATAAATAAATAAATAGGTACAATCTCAGAGTGCTAGGCACTCCAAATGCAGGTTATGAGCCTTTGGTTGCAAACATCCTGATTTAAAGACTTGACTGCAGCAGCCCCTAACTTTTGGGGCACTAGGACCGGTTCCGTGGAGAGAGGTTTTTCCGCAGACCAGAGGCGGTGTGGTTTTGTGTGCTACCTGCATCTTGCAAATGGAGCTTTGCTTGTTTGTGCGGACCAGTTTCTGGCATGCCACAGACCAGTGCCAAGTCCATGGACTGGGGGTTGGGGACCCCTGCCCTACTGAAATGTAAGCCTCATTTATGAATGACAGAAGGAGGAGCCCATCCCTTCTATTGCAAGGTAGACCCTAGAACAGGGGTGTCAAACTCAAGGGCCGTGGGCTGGATCCAGCCTGCAATGTGGTTGGATTCAGCCTGCGGAGCCATTCTGGTCTACCCATGTCGTTTCAGCCTTGTCTACTTGCATCGCTTTGGCCCAATCTACCCAATGCAGACAGGAAAGATCAGGCCAGTAAAGCTTTGGCCCGGTCTACCAGGTGTGAAGACGAAAGTCAGTGAAGAGCTTCGGCCCAGTCTACCCAATGCAGAGAGGAAAGATCAGGCCAGTGAAGCTTCAGTCCAGTCTACCTGGTGCAAAGAGGAAACATCAAGCCAATGTAACTTCAGCCCGGTCTGCCTAGTTAGGCCAGCATGGTTTCAGCCCAGTCTACTCAATACAAAGAGGAAACATGCCAGCAGTTTGGGGAGTGGCATCAAGCTGGCCACACCCATCTAGTCAGCCACACCCACCCAGTCAGCCACACACACCCTTGCCCCCCTCCGAGGTCAACCACAGCCCCGATGTGGCCCTCAATGAAATTGAGTTTGACACCCCTACCCTAGAAAAAGCAGGCATTAATTGCAGAAATAAGCTTTTTTACTTTAAAAAAAGGACTTACAACTGTAAGCAATTTTGAATTCTAAAAAACTTCTGAACATACCTGCTCATTTTATAAAAAAATATGTATATGTGGCATAAGCTTGCTGTACAGTTAGAAGTGCTACAGGATTTCATTGCACCTTGATATCATTGAGACAATTCTGCTTACAAAGAACACAAATGAACACGCATGTTCAACTCTTAACTTGTATTAAGAATGTGTTTGTGTTTCTGTGTGTGTGTGTGTGTGTGTGTGTGTGTGTGCATCAATTAAGGAAAAAAATGAGATGTACTTAAATAGATGTAATCTGTCTGAAGGGCTGTTCAAACCTTAATGTGGATAAGGAGTTGTCAGAAGGCATTAGCAGACAAGTAATGGCAGTCTAAATCCATGTGTGGAATCTGAACACACGCAATGAAACGCGTCATTCAAATAACATTCAGAAATAGCACTAAGCAGGTGATAGATTCAAAACTGTTGGCAAATGGGCAAGAACGTAGAATATCTATATCAAGCAATTTGAAAACATTGTGGGTGGCTTTATGTAGTATTATGAGTTTTCTCAGGAATAATTGAAGTATTTGTGTATCTGTGTATTCATACATGTATATGCTTACCTATGGCTTTAATACCAATGCTCAACATTTAGCCTCTAACCACTCCATGAAACTGCAATTATGATAATTAGGAAATACCATCATGTCATCAATATAACTTTGGAGATTGAGCATGAATAAAATATAATTAATGGGAGATATAATTAAAACTTTTTCCCCTAGAGGAAAAGAGGTAAATACCACCATAGACAGAGCCTCAATTAATGTAACAGCTGTCTTTTACTCAAGATTGTACAATTATTAACATTAATGAAGAGCACATATCAGGAGGGCAAAATCTAGCAGGATTTTCCAAAGAATGTTTATCATTAATTTATGCTTACACTATATTTATAGCATCACAACCAATACTTGTACTCACTTGAATTGATTTAAATTTGCAATAAAATGTAATCTTCAAGTTGAGCTCAGATCCTGGTGAATTCATGGACACGAACCTGTCAGCAATTTGAATTTGAACTATTATTGGTTTCTTCTAGGTAGAATTTGATTTGGTGTGATTTGAATTCCACTACAGACCTACAAATCCTTGTTGTTGCCAATTCAGGATTTAATAAGGTATAATTAAACTTTTTTTTAAATCAACAAAATCATTTATTACACTGACTAAAAATCCTATCATATTTGAATAATTGGAATGTATTGTATTCTAATTTGTCCTAAACTGTAAAATAGAATAGGGGGAGGGAGGTGATAAATTTGGGGCATTGTTTTGGAGCTCAAAATGTGAGATTGAGAAGGATTGTGATACTTTCTCTTTTATTACCATGAGAGACTTCTTAAGTTTCCAAGGCATTCTGCTCCACTGAACATGTCTTGAAATTTATCTATCCTGTGGTGTCACTGGAAAACTCTTTGATGCCAAATTCTTCAGCCAGGTGGAATCTGCCATTCACATAACAAAGGAGGAGGCATATTTGGGTGACTTCCCTTCCCTCTTTTATCTTTCACATCTTTCCCTAATCTGTTCCAGATGGTCATGGGACATTTTAGAATGGTGTGGGAGATAGCATGAAAGTCTGCATGAGGAAGGCACTTTTATCATTTTTAAGACTTGACAGAAAATCTGATTCCACGGATTAAACACACGTACACACATGCACATGCACATGTACACACACATTGAAGTAAAAAGAAGGTATGACATTGCTAAAGAATGACCTTAGTGTGACACTAATTGGATTTAGCTCTCTAGCATCATAATGTTCTAGAAACATAATGTCTGAGAATAAAATGCTACTGACAATAGGATTGTGCAGTCATTTGATTTTAGCTGCAAAAAGATGGTTCAAAGCAGAGGTGGTATTCAGCAGGTTCTGACCAGTTCTGGAGAACCGGTAACGGAAATTTTGAGTAGTTCAGAGAACCGTCAAATACCACCTCTGACTGGAGATTTTATAATATCCTCACCCAGCCACGCCCACCAAGCCACGCCCACAGTAAAAAAAATTTAATTTCACCACTGGTTTGAACTCTATAGCCATCATTCCAGGGAAAGACACAGCACTGTAGACAGATGCTATGCTTATACCCCACAAACCTCGAAGCAAGCACATTTGAATCTGAAGAGCTGTACTGCCCTAATTGGCAATATTTTATTCCTCAATAAAAAGTAGATAGAGTTATGAAAGATGAAGATTTGTCACATTTATCATTTGTAGAGACGGTACTGAGGACTGCGACATTAATAATATTTTTGGGTGAGTATTTTGCAATTTTAGCTCAGTAATGCTTGCAAATAGATGCAAAAAGGCAGCTTACCTAAAACATAATAAAGATTGTCTTACTTTCCATTTAGCATAAGACTGAATATTGATATTTACTTCCTAAGACCAACCTGCCACATTTCCTGATCATTCTACTGATCTTTGCTCAAACTTATTTCTTGTCCTGTCTAAAAACTGTGCACTGCTTTTATTTAAGGTGCATTATCGATGTTTCTGAACATTGTAGAATTTTTGGCTATCTGTGGAACGTCTACCCATTATCAGAAATAATGCAAATGAAAGCCTGCATTCATATGGTGATATGAAATTGACCCTCTTCCTTATTGACACAGCAAAATCATAAACAGGTGAGAGAAAGAGGAAAACATTAGAAACTATGTTAATGACTCAAACAGCTATAGCTGCACCATGACGAATATAAGTAGTCCTTGAATTGCCATTGCTAAACAAGGTGATTCTTAAGCAAGTCACACCCAATTTTATTGTCTTTTTTGGTCATGCTTCTTAAGCAAATCCCTGCAGTTGTTAAGTGGATCATGAGGTCATTAAGCAAATCTGATTTCCTGAATTGACTTTGCTTGTAGGAAGTCAGCTGGCGAGTTTGCAAATGGCATTCACATCACATTGAGCCCAGGATGCCGCAACCGTTACAAATACACCTTGGTTGCCAAGTGTCCATATTCTGATCACATGACTGTGGGGATGATGCAATGGTCATAAAAGTGAGAGGACTAGTTGCAAATTACATTTTTCAGTGCTGCTGTAATCCTGAGTGGTCACTCAATGAATGTAAGTCAAGGACTGCCTGTAATCCTGACAAAACTATTATTAAGAAAATCAAGTTTAAACTGGTTGCAAGATAAACTCCCTTGAACATTGATATTTTGTTTCCGGATTTCAGAAACTTAATTAAATCTCAACAAGTTGAAGTAACAAAGGGTGCAATCTGGGTTGGTCTCAGGGACCAGAGGTTTAGCCTTGCGAGGTTTCGTCCCAAAAATGCTTTTTCAAAAAGCAACTGGACCTTCTTTGTTTTTCCTTGAAGACTCTTTCTCTTCTTATCCAAGAAGCTTCTTGAACTGAAAAAACTTCTTGTTTGAACTGAAACGTCTTCAAGAAAAAACAAAGAAAATCCAGTTGCCTTTTGAAACAGCACCTTTGGGACAACCATGACCTGGATGACTAGCCTTTAAGTTTCCAGACCTTTATGTTTTCAGACTCATGCTGGAGCCCATCCTCAGGGAACTTCTCTCTCACTAGAATGTGAAAGAGAAGTTTCCTGAGGAGTGGCTCCAGAATGACTCTGAAAGCTTGGAAGACTAAGACTCTGATCTTAGTTGGATTGAATTTTGCAACATTATCCTGGGACACAAATACTGTATTTGCCTTCATTTGTGAAGTAACAAAAACTAATAGTTGCTTCCCGTTGAAGACCTGGCTCTTTGAGCAGGCTGGCCTGGGCTGAGGTAGTTTTAAATTGTCTCCGAATTTTTGATTTTAAATTGGGTTTTAAAGTTGGGGGGTGGGTCTAATTAATGTAATCAGCCATTATTTAATCGCTTTTTAATTTTTGTATTGTTTTTTGGGGTTTGGATTTGGCTGTACACCGCCCTGAGTCCCTAGGGAGAAGGGCGGTATAGAAATCCTACAAATAAATAAATAAATAAATGAGGAGATTGCAACACAGTGGTCTCAGAAGATGAGAGAATTGGCAGATGAGGAAGATGAGAGAATTGGCAGATGAGGGAATTTGCTGTAATGGTTCCATCCCCAGAGTCTTTCTAAAGCACATTAAGTTCATCTAACCACTTGCTAACCACTTCTGGGAATTACCTATTAACTGCTTCAAGGAAGTTTGACATCTTCAAAGTGACAAGACTGCAAATACCAATGAGTGCCTTCCATTCTTAATACAAGAAAATGAAGATGTAGCTTTATAATTTTTAAGAATTTAAAATGAACAGCAGAAAATCAAGACAAGGTTTTGACCACATGAAGCTTTGGATGATTTAGATAATATTGGAATATTGCATTTTGAATATTAAATCTCTGAAAGTAATTTTAAAGAATAAATGCAGTTTTGTGGTACAATAAAACTAATTTTGATAGACATAACAAGACAGGTCAACTTATAATGGCGTTCAGAGATATGTTTGAGGAAATGCACTGGAAATTGCAACTAGACTTTCAGTCAATTATATCAGGTCACTTGCATCTTATGGGAACCAATCTGTTCCCAACAAAGATGCTAGAGAAAAAAGATATGCAACAAAATATATCTGAGAACAACATAAATGAGAATTTAAATAAGAATTTATCATTAGAGATAAAGAAAAAAATGGAGTTTTAACAAGAACAATTAAGAATAAAATAAAAAATGACAATCCCAGAAAGCAATTGGAATTTCTTTTCACTGAACTTAACAAAAGAGAATGATTAAAATATTGAAGAAATGTGTAACAAAGATCAATAACCGTCTGTATAGATTAAAGAATAGATTTTTTTAATGTAAAAGGAAGGAACACAATGTTGCTTTATTTGATGAGGGTTCAAATGGAACATGTTGCTATTTTGGATTGTTCTTTCTGGATTTGCTGATATCTGGACTGGAAAAATGTGTGTTGCATTTGGTTACATTTACCTAATACAGGATTTTAACTTCAAAACGTTTTGTGAACTAGCTCTTTTTAAAGGATATATTACCCTTCTTTGTTATGTTGAATTGTTTCTATATTAGGATATAGGATTAACTTTGTATTGTTAAATGTGAAATTCTTTATAGTCCCAAGTTGAGATACGGAATGTTTATTTCACAATGTGTGTTGCTATTTGGTGTGATTTTCTATGGAATTGTTAGCATTTGGAATAGAAAAAAACTGTGCATTGAGTCTGTTTACATTTAACATGGGGCTTAAGCTTTTTTTCCCTACAGTTACTCTAGAACAGGGTAAACTTGTGTCGTCAGGGTGTCATCATGTTACGTATCAGAACTTTCTTCCCCCTTCACTAAGCTGGGTGTGGGTAGGGCCAGCCAGTGACGCATCCAGCCCATGGGCTGTGAGGTTGACACCCCTGCTCTAGAAGTAAGATATATTTGTAAGCTTGTTTTCTTTTTAAGAAGAAAAGGTCCCTCTTTGTCATACTAGTTTTTTGTTTACACTAGAATACCCGGATCACTTTACCCGGATCTTTAAAATGTAGTTTTGCTTACAGCTAAAAGTTGAGAGGTAGAATGTTATTTAGAGCTCTGTCTGGACTGTTTGCTGATACCTGGATTGAAAAAGACGTTACTTGAGTATAAAAGATGGTTATAAATATGTATTTGCATTATACTAATAACATAAGGGGTAAAGGAAATTAATTGTTATGTGTAACAGTTATGTATCTCTATACTATAGCTTGTATGGCCAAAATGATGGCCAGAAAGTCACAATGTGTTCAATTGTTTTTAATGTTTATTCAATAAAATTGATTTTAAAATTAAAAAAAGAAAAGAAAAAAGAAAAAGATGTTACTTATTGGATTTACCTATAGTTAAGAGATAAATTATGAAAGCATAAATGAAGCATTTTACATTTGTTAATTAAGAGGAAGTGAAGAAATTATGAAATTGCTCATTCCAGGTGTGATAAGGGTGGAAATTGCTTTCTTTTTTTTCCCCCTTTCATATTTTTGTACCTTTTTTTCTTTT
Organism: Bungarus multicinctus; assembly: GCA_023653725.1. Classification (NCBI taxonomy): domain Eukaryota; kingdom Metazoa; phylum Chordata; class Lepidosauria; order Squamata; family Elapidae; genus Bungarus; species Bungarus multicinctus. The sequence goes on along the minus strand of CM042838.1, from coordinate 39,071,125 downwards.
GTTTTACAGTTTGAATATTTACTGTTGTAACTACATTTTTAATAAAAATATTTGAAAGCTATTAAATTTTTAAATTATTAAAAACATATCAAATTGATATGATGCTAATAAACTCTTATACATTTTGAGTTGTGCACATCATATTTCAGTGTAGCAGATTCACATGAAGATAAGAGATCTCTGTCACTTTCCAGATCTCACTGAAAAGTCAGATGATTTATCATACTTTTTGCTTCTGTAGACATAAGAAATGCCCAATTATTTTAAATTATTTTTGAGTGAGTGTTATTTATTTCTCTAGCTTCTTCCTGACATTAAATACTTTTTTAAATCATCAAATTAACTGGGACATTATTATAACAGGTGCTTGCTGTTGTATTCATCTATTTAAAATAAAAGAACTCTAAGAACACTCTGCTCAGTTCTTGACTGATTGATTGATTGCACTGTGGCGAATATAGACTGTCTTTCAGAACTGGGTGGGCTGAAACATTCTGGAAGTGTCAGATCCCAATCGATACAAAAATATCAAATGCTAATCAACTTTGCTGAACTAGATTGATTTCACATTGCAACTTACTTTGATAGTCCACAGATTTTCAAAAATACGATGTGATCACTGCATGGTGCACTTCTCAGAATACATCTGTAACTATTTGCCATGACCAACTTGCCATTTTTGTTGTGAACCGAAGAGAGTATTGGAGAACCCTTCCATGCAAAGCTTACATATATTAACTGAAATATCTATTTATCAGATAACAGATAATAACAGATAATCAGAGTTGGAAGGGACCTTGTAGGTCATCTAGTCCAACCCTCCACCCAAGCGGGAGACCCTACACCATTTTTGGCAAATGACAGTCCAATCTCTTCTTGAAATAAACTATATAATGAATAGTCTACATGTCAATGCATGTGAACATCTACCTGATCTTTCTCAATAGACTAATAAGATTTCCAATCATCCACTATAATTAATACAAATGAACTGGAAAAATGGAGGGGGAATGAAAAGGATATATGACAATGATAAGCATCAAGGGCTAAACTGAAGGTTCTGAAATATTTTGTCAATTGTTAATTAAATACTTCTCAGTAATACAAATCATCCTTCTGATTCTTCTTGATTCCATTTCTACCAGCATGGATGATCAGTTCCTTAGGAACTTACAAATATCCTGTTCTTTTCAGAGGATAACACTCAGAAGATACAGCTTTTCCAGGCAGCTCTATCTAACCTATATCAAGAAAATCAATGCCATGGATTCTTTGAACAAGCTTAGTTTTCAAAGCTCTGCGTTCATTCCAGCTAAACATTGGTTCAATGCAGTCTTATGAAACTTAAGGATGGTATTAACCCTTCATCCGTGCTTGTGCTTTTTCAAAGACCTTTACCAGGTTTCCTATCTGTTGGCTTCTGCAACATCAAGGAATCTGAAATTGGTCATTGCACTATTTGCTGTGGCAAAGAATGTTTACAAAAGGTTAGTCCCATAAATGAAGTTTTCAGTTAGATCAAGAAGTCTATAATTCAATCTCTTTCTGGAAGTATTGGTGATTTTTCCCATTGAGACCAAACCATGTGTTTATTTATTTATTTATTATTTATTAATTAAACTTTTATACCGCTCCCTCTCCCAAAAAGGGACTCGGGGCGGTGTACAGCCTACTAAAAACACACAATAAATACACAATAAATACAATTAAAAATACATTAAACAATTTGATCCGGCTGTGTCCATCCAAGGGAATAAATTAAAAATTAAAACTAATAAAACCCCAATTAAAATTGAATTAAAACCGAGACACAGTTACTGGGCCAGGCCAGCCTGTTTAAAAAATAGGGTTTTCACTGCGCGCCGGAAGGTCAGGATATCCGTCATAGCCCGTATCTCCGGGGGGAGATCATTCCATAGGGAGGGAGCTCCCACAGAGAAAGCCCGAACTCTTGTGGCCGTCAGCCGACAACGGCCAGGCGGCGGTACCCCAAGAAGGGCAACCCTGTGGGAGCGTACTGGGCAGCGGGAGGTTGACGATGGCAGTAGGCGGTCCCGTAAGTACCCAGGTCCCGAGCCATGGAGCACTTTAAATACCATCAGTACCACCTTGAATCGAATCCGGTAGGCCACAGGAAGCCAGTGCAGCCTGCGGAGAAGCGGTGTAACGTGGGAGCTCCGAGGGGCACCCACAATCACCCGCGCAGCTGCATTCTGGACCAACTGTAACCTCCGGAGACTCTTCAAGGGGAGCCCCATGTAGAGAGCATTGCAATAATAATGAGATAATGAGGGCGGAAGTGACTGTGCGAAGTGCGTCCAGATCCAGAAAGGGCCGCAACTGGATCAGACGAATCTGATAAAAAGCCCCCCTGGCGACGGCCGCAATGTGCTCTTCTAAAGACAGCCGTACATCCAGGAGGACGCCCAGATTACGCGCCCTTTCCACGGGGGTCAAAACCTCTCCCCCCACGGCCAGCGAAGGAACCAGCTGGCTGTATCTGGGCACAGGAAACCACAGCCACTCGGTTTTGGTCGGGTTGAGACGAAGCCTGTTACGACCCATCCAACTCCGCACGGCCTCCAGGCATCGGGACATCACTTCGACGGCTTCGTTGGGGTGGCCCGGGGTGGAGATGTACAGCTGAGTGTCATCAGCGTACTGATGGAACTCCACCCCGAAGCCACGGATGATCTCGCCCAGCGGCTTCACATAAATGTTAAACAGCAGGGGTAAGAGCACCGACCCCTGAGGCACCCCACACAGTAGGGCCCTCGGGGCTGACCTCTGCCCCCCTGTCAACACGAATTGCAAACGGTCGGAGAGGAAGGAGGTGAACCACCGCAACACGGTGCCCCCCACTCCCAACCCCTCCAACCGCCGCAGTATCAAAGAGTATCAGTACTGTGGTCGACAGTATCAAAAGCCGCTGAGAGATCTAACAGGACCAGGACAGAGGAACAACCCCTGTCCCGAGCCCTCCAGAGATCATCAACCAACGCGACCAAAGCCGTCTCCGTGCTGTGTCCGGGCCTGAAACCCGATTGGAGGGGGTCAAGATAACTCGCTTCATCCAGGTACTGCGGGAGCTGACGTGCCACCACACTCTCAACAACCTTCGCAACAAAACGAAGGTTGGAGACAGGACGATAATTAGATAACAATGCTGGGCTCAGGGACGGTTTCTTGAGGAGGGGCCGCACCACCGCCTCTTTCAAGGCAGCAGGCAGCAGCCCCGCTCTCAAGGAAGCGTTTATAATGCCCTGGAACCAGCCTCGTGTCACCTCCCGAGTGGCCAAAACCAGCCAGGAGGGACACGGGTCCAACAAACAGGTGGTGGCATTAAGCCCTCCCAGTATCCTGTCCACGTCCTCCAAAGTAACAGGGTCGAACTCAACCCAGTTGACCTCACCGATATCCACCCCCACCCCCCCGCCCGGAGATGCCCAATCGGAGTCCAGCTCGTCCCGGATCTGAGCGATTTTGTCCTGCAGAAACCTAGAAAACTCCTCAGCCCGCCCCTGCAAGGGGTCCTCCCGTGCTCCCACCTCAAGGAGGGAGCGGGTCACCCTAAACAGGGCGGCTGGGTGGTTTTCCGTGGACGCAATAAGGGTGGAGAGGTAAGACCTCCTCGCCATCCTTATCGCCACTAGATACGTCTTAATATAAGATCGTAGTAGTGTTCGGTCAGATCCGGAGTAGCTAGCCCTCCAATTACTCTCTAGGCGTCTTTTACGGCACTTCATCTCCCTTAGCTCCTCAGAAAACTGAGGAGCCACATGGGATCGGCACCGGATCAGAGGCCGCAAGGGCACGACTCGGTCGAGGGCTCCAGCAGCCATCCTATCCCAGGTGGCAACCAAGCCCTCAACCGAGTCGTGTGTATGAGCTTCGGGGAATGGCCCAAGCTCCGTCAGGAACCTATCAGGGTCCATCAGGCGCCTGGGGCGGTACCATTTTACTGGTCCCACCTCCCTGCGGTCAGGGGATGCGGAACGGAAGTCGACTTCAGGAGTGAGTGATCCGTCCATGACAGGGGTTCTATAACTATATCCCCTATACCCAGATCACTCTGCCACTGATCAGAGACAAAAACCAAATCCAAGGTATGACCTCCCACGTGAGTAGTGTCCTGAATTAACTGGGTCAGGCCCAAGGCCGTCATGGAAGCCACGAACTCTTGAGCCACCCCCGAGGCACCGCTGGCAGAAGGCAAGTTGAAATCCCCCATGACCATAAGCCTGGGGGTCCCAACTGCCACGCCAGCTATAACCTCAAGGAGCTCAAGCAGGGCCGCTGCCGCATAGCAGGGAGCCAGGTATGCGACCAGCAGGCCCACCTGAACCCTGGGACCAAACTTCACGAAAAGGAGCTCACACCCGGTCGTCTGAGACACAGTGGCTTCCCTCGGACACAGATCTTCCTTAATAACTACCGCAACCCCCCCTCCCCTCCCCTGGGCCCTCGGCCAATGAAAAACCCGAAACCCGGCTGGGCACATCTCCACCAGAGGGACTCCCCCCTTCTGGCCCAGCCAGGTTTCGGTGACCCCCACCAGGTCCGCGCCCCCCTCACAAATCAAATCGTGGATGAGAGGGGCCTTATTAACAACGGACCTGGCGTTACATAACATCAGCCGAAGGCCCAGGGCCCGATCGCTCAGACCCCCTGGGGAATGGGAAACGACAAGGGGGTCGGAGCGCGCCACAGCAGACAAACAGCGGGGAAGCGCTCCCAATACAGGGTATGGCCCCCTGTAACCGCCAAATCTGCCTCTCCCGCTCAATAGATTCAATTCCACCCTCCCCGGCAACTCCCCCCCATCCTTAATACAGTGTTATCCGGACCCTGACTCTCCCGGCCACGCCCAACCCACGGCCTGGTCCCAGTCCCCGGCGAATTGTCCCCCAACCCCCGCCCGGACATTCCTAACCCCTCTAAAAACTTGGCTAAAAATTTATTTAAACATCCCTCCCTCCCACGTTTCCTACAGCCCCACCATCTCTCCGGATCCCAAGATCCGTCCTTGAGATGGGCCTTTGAGAGAGCAGAGGGCCATTCCTGAGACAGGGGAACACATCTCAGGGCCCATAGATCTTTCACAGAGTAAGAAAGCGTCCCGGACTGGATCTTCTCCTTTAGCTGATCAGCCCCGAGTCCAGGCTGCCCCCGCCGCCTCCGAATAGATGAAAAACGGAAGAAAGGCCCCCACCACGGCGGCAGTCCTCCAGCCGCGGGTCCAACCGAGGTGGTAGTTCTCCAATCACAGCTCCCACAACGGTGGCAGTCCTTCAGCCGCCCCAGCTCCAATCGCGGCTCCAGTCGTGGAGGCAGTCCTCCAACCCCGGCTCCAGCCGCGGGGGCAGATCTCCGGCCCTGGCTCCAATAGCGGCAACAGTCCTCCAGCCGCCCCGGCTCCAACCGCGGTGGCCATCTTCCGACCCTGGCTCCAGCCGCCCGAACCGCGGCGATAACTCCGACTCCAGCTGGGGCCCTTCCAACGGCCCCAGCCCCAGCCCCAGCGGCAGTCCTCCAGCCGCCACGACGAGAGTCCTCTAGCCGCCCGGACGGCCGCCCTCCCGCTTCAGCTCCAGCCGCTCGAAACGCGGCGGTAGCTCTGACTTCGGCTGGGGCCTTTACAATGGCCCCAGCCCCAGCTCCGGCGGCAAACCTCCAGTTGCCATGACAACAGTCGCCGCAGCGATAATTCTCCAGCCGCTCAGGCGGCCATCCTACTGCTTCGACTCCAGCCGCCTGAAGCGCGGCAGCAACTCCGACTTCAGCTGGGGCCCTTGCAACGGCCCCAGCCCCAGCGATGATCTTCCAGCATCGCAGGCCGCCAGGCACGATCCTCCAGTGCCATCTTCCAGCGTCACGGGCCGCCGGCCGCCAGGCGCAGCACCAGACCCGCCGCGCCATGGCCTCGGGGCTGCCCACCCCCCCACGGGTCCTCTTGCCACCCCTGCCACAGGTGAGGAGGACCCGGGGGGGAACTCAACACCCTATCCGGGCCGCCGGATGCCAGGCCGCCGGGAGCCAGGCCGCCGGGAGCCGAGCGCGAACCTCCAGTGCTGGGAGCCGAGCGTGAACCTCCAGCGCCGCCTCCCAACGCCGCGAGCTGCCGGCCGCCAGGCGCAGCGCCAGACCCACCGCGCCATGGCCTCGGGGGCTGCCCACCCCCCCCCACGGGTCCCCTCGGCACCCCTGCCACAGGTGAGGAGGACCCGGGGGGGGAACTCACCGTCCCAATCGGCCGTCGTGGAGGAGCTCGTCCAGCCGACCTCCTCCGGTCGCCATCTTAGCTCTCTTTTAATTTAAGAGAGCTCTCTTTGAATTTAATTCACACATTTAGTTTATTTTTTCTTAAGTACTTTGGTTTAAGAGCACAAAAAGAAAAAAAATGGATGCTTTGTCCAAGAACAAAGATTTAAGTGTTCTGTGACCTCTCATTAATTTATGTGAAATTGCCAAATCACTTGGCTGATTTTTCAGTTACATTTGTATGCATTTATTTTGCTTTTCCAGTTCTCTGCAAATGGAAATGGCATTTGAAGTGCAAAGGAAGAATAAAAGCATACCTATCGCATTCCATAATCAGAAGCAACTGTAGGCCATTATTTCTAATGAACATATTTGTTCAAAATGTGCTCCTTCCCATATAAGCCCCTCTCATTAATAAGAAGACTTAGCTGAAATAAAATCAAGTTGACTTTCCTTGTAGGCATTTCAATTAATTAACTCATTTAAAGAGCACATAACTAAACACAACCATTTGGACCAGTGCAGCTTCTTCAAGTCAAGCTCAGTGAAGCACAGACCGCAAGATTTCCCAATAGCACCTTGATGACTAATTGGTATATTTTTATCCTTCCCTCTTCCACAAAGGTAATTGAATTAAACATGTCTTTACTGCTTATGGAATGTTTGTGATGCATATAAAAAAGAGAGTCAATTCAATGTAGTGGTTAAGGCATTAGACTAGAAACTAGAAGACTGGGAATAGTAATCCTGCCTTAGGCACAAAGCCAGATAGATGACCTTGGGCTAGTCATTTTCTCTTATCCCCCAAGAAGGAGGCAAAGGCAAGAAAACTGCAGGGACTTGTCCAGGCAATCTTTTTTTCAAGTTTTGCTTCCTGAAATTCTCAATGACATCCTTGAATGCTTTTCTCTAGCCCCACTAACAGATTTTCAAAAAAAAACACTCGTCATTAGTGACGTATTTGATCTATGGACCAACAAAAATACCTTAATCTTGGAATCAGTTATTCTTGGAAACATCTGTCTTACATAATGACGTCACCGTTCTTGTTCATCACTTTCACAAAATTTGACACAAGTTTGAGTTTTATGTGAAGCGGAGACAAAAATAGCTTTGTCAACAAGCGGTTCATATGCCATGTGCCTCTGTCCTAGAACCAAATTCTTTCACAGTAGCCTTTTTTTTAATGCAACGTGACTCTCATGCCTGGTTGTCCTGTTCAGATAAGTAACAATGGTACTTGGTGTATTTGAGCTACATTTAAAGCAGCAGAGCCATTTTTAGATTTCCACAGATTTTCCAGTTTACTAGGTGTATCAGATGTGCTTCAGCAATATCTCCATATGTGGGTGAACCACATCCAGTCCATATATTTTTGTATTTTCTTCATGTGTGCAGTATAGGCAATAGGTACTGAAGGGGTAATAGGTACTGAAGGGGGTACATGGTCATTATGTAATAACAGAAGATTTATATAAAACAGTACATGATAGCTTAAACTAGAGTTTATTTTCATGATTAGCAGCAAAACTTCTATAAAGATACACTCAAAAATCTTTGTTGTCCAGTGGAATCAGACATGACTGAACAGAAGGAAAAAAAGTCATTAAATGATTGCTGTGAAATTAAATGAATAACATATAAATCTTTGCCAACTTAGTTCTGTTACCCCAGCAGAACAAATACTGTTTGCAATTCCTTCTGACATGATTTTGGCAAGATTATTCTAGGCCTTTTTGCCAGGTAGGAAAATTCCCAATCATGCATGCCAGCATTTTGAATTATTTTAACCACCTCAACTCTTATTCCAAGGAAAGAGAGCCAGAATAGCTTCCTCAGTTTTGCACTTTCAATACTGACTGGGAATTCTGGAGGATACCAGACCGGGAGCAAAAATATACATAGAATGAAAAATAATACATCAAAGCCAAAGAATGTCACTCTGAATATTATGTCAGAATTTTTCACTTTTCCTGTGGTCCTGGCAGATCAAATCTCAGCCTTGTAAGTATTCCATATCCTGATGCAGCAAAATTGGAAAGGAATGCTTTGCCATAGGAAACAATTAAAACTTGAAAGAAAGGCTTTATTTTAATGGTTTTCATCCCAAGTAAATGTGATAGCAATCAATGTGGTGTAATTAATTTTAAATGTATTATAATCACCCACCAAAGATTTATGGTACAATATCTTCCCCCCAATCTTCTGAAAAATTAAGGGGATAGATTTTTAAGTTTTTTTAAAAAATTAAATTGTCCATGGAAAATAATAGAAGCAAAAAAAGGAAGAAGGAATCAGGGAGAAGAGAGGAGGAGGAGGAGAAATAATCCATAAGGAACAAAAAAGCCAAAAATTTATTTAATAAACTATTGCTGACTAGTTAGTTTTCTGCCTGTGTGGCTCAACATAGATTTAACATTTGTTGTTTGAAATGTCAATCTCATAGCAATATTTGTAAGGCATATGCATTGGATGGGATTCATTTGCATTTACAACTCCTGCTGCAAAGCTTGAAGAAGCAACATATTTGAGTATTTTGCTACATGGAAGTTCAGCCATACAACATCAGATGTGGAATTTGCATCTACTGAGCAGAATACCAGTTTTTGCACTGTCTTCCCCCATCTTCAGCAAGGGAATCCTTAAGTCTTCCTCACTTCTAGCTATCAAAGTGGCATGATCAGCATTTCTGAGATTGTTGAGGTAACACCCAGAAATTCCTAGCACGTAATGGTGATACATAGGCTTGTAGTTGTCATGAAAATTCTGAATACTTTGCTACATTTTCTATAAAGACATCACTTCTGTTACTTTCATCAAGAGACTGAAAAATATATTCAGTCAATATATTCAGATTAAAAAAAGAAATAAGAATTTTACAATACAGTCACTAATAAAAAGTCAGGAGGCCACAAGGCCTTTAAGATACAAAAACAGTAAATTGCTTCAGCACGAAGCTGCTGTTATTTTTCTGTCATCTAACTTGTTCCACAGTTGTTTGTAAAGTGAGACAGTCAACATAGTTTTCTGAAGAAGTACAAAACATTCCAGACATATCTGGCCTGACTGTTTAGAGTAGAGTAAGCTATTCAGAGAGGAATTGTAACATTTGTGTTTTGGGTACAATCAAGACCGAAAGAGTTTCTACACTTAGTGGATCATCATCTAGGGAGCCATTCTGGAAAAACAGTTGCTAGTTCTGTTAAGTTTCATCCTTTAAACATTTCCAAAGGTATTTGAGATGACAACCAGGAGATGAATTATTGTATTTGGATATTGCAAAGGTAGTGTTACAGGTAGCCCTTATCCACAATTGAGCTCAAAATTTCTACTGTTAAGTGAGACTTTTGCTGAATTTTTGCCTCATTTTATGACTTTTTTGCCCCAGTGGTTAAGTGAATCACTGCAGTTGATAAGTTAGTAACCCTGCAGTTGATAAGTTAGTTCAGAGAATCCTGGCTTCTCCATTGACTTTGCTTGTCAAAAGGTAACAAAAAGGCAACCTTGGAACACTGCAATGGTTATAAATATGAACCCATTGCCAAGCATCTGAATTTTGATCATCATGGGAATGTTACAAAGGTTGTAACTGTGACAACTGATCATAAATCACTTTTTTCAGTGCTGTTGTAACTTTGAATGGTCTCTAAATGAACCGTTGTAAGTTGAGGACTATCTGTATTTTAAAAAAGCTAGCTACTAAGGCTATGCATTGCATATGTTGATTTCTGCTGCATTTAAAGAATGAAAATCTTGTGCAAGCCATTATTTATCATTCCAATGATCATGAAAAAGACAGTCGTGGATTTTGCATGAGGAACAGATCCAATCAATGATTAAGTGGCATAGCAATGCATATGACATTTACTATTTTCTGTTGAATAGGTTCATTGCAATTAATAGCTTGACCACCAACAGTGTCATTATCAATAATGAATGCTTAAAACCAGAACAGGAGGGAAAACTCAGGGGATACCAAAACTGTTATTTTTCCAACACAATGTGCAATCTTTCAGATTGTTCTGCAGAAATGAGACTACTTTTGTAGGGCACCTGACACACCAATACATGGCTAAGGAGTAGCAGCAGAAGCAGAACTGATGTTATTTGTAAATATTGTTTACTACACATTCATAACAACTTACTTGTTTCTACTTATATACTTTGATTTATTCCCTATAAAAGATAAGTGGCAATTTCTTACTGTGATCTGTAATATTTCTGGGAATATCTTCAATATTCATAGTTATAAAGTATTAATTAAATATGACATGGAAATTAAATAAATAAAAATGTATGATATATGCAAAGGGTCCAAGAAGTAAACATAGTAAAATGAGGGAAGCGTACGGATAGAAGAGAATATTTCTAGCTCAGTGTTGAACTGTGGGATCCTTGATACTCTCTGACCTTGGTTGCAGGCATATCATTACCAAACAAGGTAACATCATCAGTGTAAGAAGTAAGTGTAGTTTGGTCTCATTTTACAGTATATACTAGTGTCTTCCCCTGTTGGTATTGGTGGGAGTCATCTTGGTGGTTTCCTTGATTAGGCTGTTGATTACTGTTGACTTATTATAGGGGGGCATGCATAAGCGCACCAACGTGCCTACTGTCCCTGTCCTATTGTTTCTGTTTATTTTTCTTATATGTATCCATTTCATGTATTCATAACTATGTTTATACTTATACCTGTTATCTTATAATCGCTTGACAAAATAAAATAAATAAAATAAAAATAAATAAATAAAATATTTGTCGTGGTAATTCCTTTTGGGGGTTATTGTTTATTTCTTGACTATTGCTCTAGTGTTAATTTTGGTATTAATCTCTGCTCATGTGCATGTTGATTGCTGGTGAGGTCCTTTTGGTCTTTTTGTTTCTGTTTTGGCTTTTTAAATTGTTTTTAATTACTCTTAAGAAAGTAATTTTGCTAATTCTGGATTTATGGATATAAAGAGTGCTGTGACAACAAATGACCATGATTTCATCTTCATTTATGACCAGGTCTTTAGTTCTTTGGAGGCACTATAGTGGAGAGTTAATTGAGTTTAATTTAACATATGGCATGTGTTAGCCAGGGATCACCAATGTGGATGGCTGCCACTATTGAAAGGAATTTTATGGGCAGTGTTATCTTTACCCGTGGGCCACCTGAATGCCAGTAGGTAATGGGGGAGGTTCCTTTCTTGATTGGTTTATTCACTCATGGGAATCGAGCCACTGAGCTGCTGTCCTCAGTGGTGAACAAGCCCAGTGTCTTACCATGTGAGCCATGTGAGTATCTGCTTCCCTCTGTTCAAACTTTTTGTTATCAGTTCTTTAGCAACATCGTAGGTTGGGGTCTCTGGTAATGATACAATTGGATAGTGAGGTAGGATAACAATAATGCACATACATTTACACACTTACATGCATGCACATATAAAACCCCACTCACATAGGGCCTAAACAATTTGAATTGTTCTCTAAGCACGATATACAAGGTGGTTAACAGAATGGCCTTTTGTAATCATAATAATTGCACTGCAGTAACTTAAGACTAAGTTGTTCTTAGTATTATCACCTGGGAACCTTTTGTAAAAACAAATATTTATCCTGATATATAATGAGCAAAGATCTTAACCCAATGCTGTAATGAATGTCTAGGATCATGTGGCTTGCATAGAAAATGGGACCGCTTTCATTCAAAAGAGCAAAGTGTGCACAACACTTTGACTGTGATCCACATTCAACATTACATGCATGCAGCAACATCTTTTGTTTTCTTGAAATTGTGTTGCATTGGAATAGATCTGCATTGCAGTAGCAAGAAGAATTAGATATAGTTATCGGTTAACATAAAAAGCAGATATCTTACATTACTGCAAAATATGGGTGAGAGAGCTGTCATAGCTCTCTGCTCATCCTAGGATTTAGAAATATTTGATTGTATAGCCAAACTGTCTCCATCACAGTTTTGTTATATGTCCAAAACCCCATTGCCTGAGAGACCATAATTTGTGTTTTACAACAATGTGCAGAAAAGAGCGGATTCCAATGGTCGACTATAATTATTCATGCTAGCTTATCCCCTTTCCTCTCTAGTTCTGAACTCATTTATCTTGTTTATTGGGTTGTTGAAATGCCAGTCCATGCAGAGTTTCTGCATTTCTCTCTATGGAATCTATAAATTAGATACCATTCCTTCCTGAGTAAGCTCATTTTTAAACATGCAGAAATGTTTGTTTTTGGTATACAAGCCAGAGCAGGGTTAACAAAACATATTCTGCCAATGTTTTGTTTATTGCAATATAAAACACCGTTAAGTGGGGAATAAATTGTCATTCAAACATATGCACTCTGAAGTCTGATACAGCTATCATATTTTCATAAAGGGTTTGTGCAAATTGTATCACAGGCAGCAGTTTTCCAGCATGTCATGTTCATATAATATCGTATAATTTTTGTCTCACTCAGATGTCAGAACACTTCAAATTCCATTTAGAAATAATTCATCTGTTTTGCTCAGTTACATATAGTTCTATTCGTTTATTGAAGTCTAACAAAGAAACAGATGTAATGAATCTAAGCTGCACTTCTTAAAAACAAATATTAAGGCAAATATAACTTCTGATCTCTAAATAATTGTAATGTCATATTCTTTTATAGAATCTCATAACTATTATGAAAATAGTTTATGAGAAGATTGAAAAAAATGTTGGAACTGCTCTCATTAGATCCAAACGTTTACAAGGTAAAAGATAAACATAACACAAATTTTGAGTATTTTCCAAGTTAATATTAGATATGTCTTAACGTACTATTTTATTTTATTTTATTTATGCCTTTGAATTTATTTTTAACTCCTGCCAATTGCCTGGACAAGTCTCTGCAGTTTGCTCGGCAAGACATGGAAGTGGTTTGTCCCTGCCTGCTTCCTCAGGCTGAGAGAGTGACTAGCCCAAGGTCACTCAGCTGGCTTCATGTCTTAGTTGGGACTAGAACTCATCTTCTCCTGTTTCTAGCCTCAAACTGGCTCTTTAACATTCAATTTAGCATTCCACAATTAACAAGAAAACTGCAATGTTCTTTTCAAATTAATCCCAGCATTTGGTTTTTATTCATCAAATTTCATAGATTGACTTTCATAATCCTAAATTAGGTTATTATAATTTATTTATTTTTATTTATTTATTCTAGGTTTTATATACCGCCCTTCTCCCGAAGGACTCAGGGCGGTGAACAGCCAACTAAAATACATGTATACAAATATAAATAGTTAAAAAAGAATTAAACCCTAGGCTGTCCCTATAAAAATCTAAAAACCCCAATTAAAATAAATTAAAACTTTGTACACCCATCCCAACCAATCCAAAAACCCCATTTAAAATCCCATTTGAGTCAGCTCAGGCCGGCCTGCTCGAAGAGCCAGGTCTTCAGGTCACGTCTGAAGGCCCTCAGGTCACTAGTCGTTCGTAATCCAGGGGGCATCCCATTCCAAAGGGCGGGTGCCCCCACAGAGAAGGCCCTATTCCTCGGGGTCACCAGACGACACATAGAAGGCGTCGGGACCCGGAGGAGACCCTCTCTGTGGGAGCGCACCGGTCGGTGGGAGACTACTGGCAGAATGCGGTCTTGTAAGTATCCTGGTCCGATGCCATGGAGCGCTTTAAAGACCAAAACCAGTACTTTAAAGCGAACCCGGAAGGCCACTGGCAACCAATGCAGCTCGCGCAGGAGGGGCGTCACGTGGGAGTATCTCGACGCCCCCATAACCACCCGCGCGGCTGCATTCTGTACCAGTTGAAGCCTCCGAGTGCTCCCCGCAGGGAGCCCCATGTAGAGGGCATTACAGTAGTCCAGACGGGAGGTGACCAGGGCATGAGTGACTGTGCGTAAGGTGTCCCGATCAAGAAAGGGCCGCATCTGGCGTATCAGGCGAACCTGATAAAAAGCCCCCCTGGAGACGGCCGTAATATGATCTTCCAAAGACAGCCGTACATCCAGGAGGACACCAAGATTGCGTGCCCCTTCTGTGGGGGTCAAGATCTCATCCCCAATAGCCAGCGATGGAGTCAGCTGACTATATCGGGCCGCCGGAAACCACAGCCACTCGGTCTTGGAGGGGTTGAGTCGAAGCCTGTTCTCGCCCATCCAGTTCCGCACAGCCTCCAGGCAACGGGCCATAACCTCCACAGCATCGTTGGGGTGGTTTGGGGTGGAGATGTATAGCTGAGTGTCATCAGCATACAGATGGCATCTCACCCCAAAACCACGGATGATCTCTCCCAGCGGCTTCACATAGATGTTGAACAGAAGAGGGGAGAGGACCGACCCCTGAGGCACCCCACACATGAGGGGCCTAGGGGTGGACCTCTCCCCCCCGTCAACACCAATTGCGAGCGGTCCGAGAGGAAGGACGAGAACCACCGCAAAACGGTGCCCCCAATTCCCAACCCCTCCAACCGCCGCAATAGGATACTATGGTCGATAGTATCAAAAGCCGCCGACAGATCTAGGAGGACCAGGACAGAGGAATAACCTCTGTCACGGGCCCTCCAGAGATCATCTACCAACGCGACCAATGCTGTTTCAGTACTGTGCCCGGGCCTGAAGCCCGATTGGAACGGATCTAAATAGGATGCTTCCTCCAGATACTGAGGGAGCTGACGCGCCACCACACTCTCAACAACCTTCGCCACAAAGGGAAGGTTGGAGACAGGACGATAGTTATTCAAAAGAGCCGGGTCCAGGGAAGGCTTCTTGAGGAGGGGCCGCACCACCGCCATTTTCAGGGCGGTCGGAAGCGCCCCCTCCGTCAACGAAGCGTTGACAATCCCCTGGAGCCAGCCTCGTGTCACCTCTCTGGAGGTAGAAACCAACCAGGAAGGGCACGGGTCCAATAAACATGTGGTGGCATTCAGCCTCCCCAGAAGTCTGTCCACACCCTCGGCGGTCACAGGATCGAACTCTTCCCAGATAACCGTCTCAAGACCTGCCCCGGACACCTCCCCCGGGACCACCCAACTGGAGTCCAGCCCATCCCGAATCTGGGCGATTTTATCATGCAGAAATCGGGAAAACTCTTCTGCTTTACCCTGCAAGAGGTCCTCCCGCGCTCTCGGCTCAAGCAGGGAGCGGGTCACTCTAAACAGGGCAGCAGGCCGATTTTCTGCAGACGCAATAAGGGCGGAGAAGTGTGAACGCCTCGCCGCCCTTATCGCCACTAGGTAGGTCCTAATATAGGACCTCACCTGTGTCCGATCAGACTCAGCACGACTGGCCCTCCAGATACCCTCCAGACGTCTTTTCCGGCATTTTATCCCCCTCAGCTCCCCCGTAAACCACGGAGCCAGGTGGGATCTATGCCGAGTCAGAGGTCGCAAAGGCACAACTCGGTCCAGAGCCTCCGCGGCCAACCTATCCCAGGTGGCCACCAAGTCTGTGGCCGAGTTATGAGCCAGAGTTTCAGGAAATGGCCCAAGCTCCATCTGGAACCGTTCCGGATCCATCAGGCGCCTGGGGCGGAACCATCTCCTCGGTTCCGCCTCCCTGCGATGGGGGGTGGCGGCACCGAAGTCCAGTCTAAGAAGAGAATGATCGGACCATGACAAGGGTTTTATGACTAGATCTCCAACACAATCATTCAACCACTGACCAGAGGCGAAAATCAGGTCCAGTGTGTGTCCCCCCGTGTGAGTGGGGTCAGAAACTAATTGGGTCAGATCCATGGCCGTCATGGAAGCCAGGAACTCCCGGGCCACCCCAGAGGTTTCCCCGAGCGAAGGCAGGTTGAAATCACCCATGACTAAAAGCCTGGGGGTTTCAACCGCCAGCCCGGCTATCACCTCGAGGAGCCCGGGCAGGGCCGATGACACGTGGCAGGGAGCCAGGTACGTTATCAACAGGCCCATCTGAACCCCCCGACCCCACTTCACAAAGAGAGACTCACAACCAGCCGTCTGAGGAACAGTGGCCTCCCTAGGACAAAGGACTTCTCTAATAATCGCCGCCACCCCACCACCCCTTCCCTGAGATCTCGGTCGATGGAATGCTTGGAAACCTGGTGGGCAAATCTCTACCAGAGGGACACCGCCCTCTGGGCCCAACCAGGTTTCGGTAACCCCTGCCAGGTCCGCACCCTCCTCCTGAATGAGATCGCAAATCAGGGGGGCCTTGTTAACGACGGACCTGGCATTACATAACATCAGCCGGGTACTCAGGGCCTGAGACTCTGCACAACCAGGCCTGCCAGACGGGTCGGGAGGGTCGGAGCGCGCCACCGCTTGGAGACAGCGGGCACGCGATCCCCTAACTTGATATGGCCCTCTACCCCCGTCATATCTGCCCCTCCCACTTATGGTGCCAATGAAACCCACCCCCTGTGTTTGCCCCCACGACTCATGACCCTCTGGGTTCCCCCAGACGTGCACTCCAGCCTGGCTGACTCCAAATCCCCCCGGGCTATCCCCCAAACCCGGACCGGGTACCCTCCCTAACCCCAATAAATTTCCATCCCCCAACCCTCTCTTCGTCGCCCTCCCTAACCTCGATAAAACCCCGAATAAAAATCTAAAAAGTTTAAAACCCCCTCTAAAAATCCTTTTTTGATGGCCATGCCACCTCTCCGGATCCCAGGAACCGTCCTTGAGGTAGGCCATCGATAGACCGGAGGGCCACTCCAGGGAGTGGGGGACCCTCCCGAGGGCCCGCAATTCCGCCGAGGAGTATGTTCTTCTAGCCCTCGCCGTCGTCGGATCAGGGACCACCACCGAGATCACCGGCGTCCTTCGAGCCAGCCAATCCTGTTGTTGCCCCTGCCAATTACATCCCTCAATGGATGGGGGCCAAGGGGGGGGGCCAGGTCCACGTCCGTCGTCACTACCGCCGCGGCCTCCGTAAAATCGCCGCTGCCACCGTCCCAAAAGATCACCCGGGCGGCCTCATATCTATAACATGATATCTATAACATGAAATCAGCTGGGATGGTCCCTCTATTTCTATAAGCATTCCTGTCTGGATTAATGCATGTCTGGATTAATGCATGAAGTTTTTAAGGTACACTAATCAATTGCTGAACGTAAATTAGCCTTTACAGAAAGTGTGACTCTTGTGATAATTTTATTTATTTGTCATATTTATACCTACCACAATTACAAGATCCTTAATTTAAGAAAACACTAAGGCATTCAAGACTGAAATGTCAGGGTTTATACATCATATCAAGCCATCATGGTCTGGTTTTCCAAGTTGCAAAGACTAGTTTCATTAAGCTAGTATCAGATAAGGCACATTATAGTTTAATACCAGATTGAAATGTGAACTCCCTAACTGTCAGCCTGCTTTGCAAACAAACTGACACATATATAAATAACTAAATTGATACATGAATAAGTTTAACTATAGAATTCCTGCTTACTAAGAGCTGTAAGCTATTCTTGCAAAATGAAGCAAGCTAATTTTTTTCCTCTCCTGGTCAAAATTCAAATTTTTAATGTTTGGGAGAAGGGCAAAATACTGGGTCCTCTGTATTTTCCCATTAAAATAAAACTGCAGCTTGGAGACTGTAAAGTTGGAGATTATAAATTAGTATGGGGAAAACATTAAAAAATGTATCTCCAAGATCGTAGGGCAAAGCAAAAACATTTTTATAAAGTGTTCAAAATCTTCAACTTCATTCACAGATTTCCCACACATACATCAACCACTTAACTAGAATGTAAGAGGTTGGAGTTGGAATTGGACCTAGTCCCTACTCAAGCTAGAGACTCTATACCATTCTGGACAAATGGTTGTTCAATCTCTCCTTAAAAACCTCCAGTAATGGATCATCCACAACTTTTGGAGGTAACCTGTTCCACTGATTTGTTGTTGTTTCAGTTAGGAGACTTCTCCTTAGTTTTAGGTTGGTTCTCTCCTTGACTAGTTTCCATCTATTCCTTCTTGTTCTGCCTTCAGCTCCCTATTCTTGTGGCAGCCCCTTGGAAGGCTGCTATCATGTTACTCCTAGTCCTTCTTTTCATTAAACTAGACAAAGGGTCTTCAAACTTGGCAAGTTTGAGACTTGTGGACTTCAACTCTCAGAATTCCTGAGCTAACATGACTGGAGGAAGAATTCTGGGAGTTGAAGTCCACAAGTCTTAAAGCTGTCAAGTTTGAAGACTCCCGAACTAGACAATACCCAATTCTTGCAATTGCTCTTCATATGTTTTAGCCTCCTGTCCCCTAATTACAGGAACTGCTTGGAATGAGAGAAATTGTGAGAGGGAACATCTATGCCAGTAGCAATTCTGTCTTTACTGTTGAGGTCTTGGGATCCAGAGAACCAAGACTCTTTTTGTTTTGCTTCAATGTAACCAGCAGTTAACCCCCTGTGATCTGGTTGACCCAGCAGGAGAGAGGGTCCGAATCTTAGCACCAGTGCAAGATAGTGTCCGGGCATGTAACTCAATCCTTTATGAGAGTCATAGTTATCTGACTTTGTGATCTCTTCCCCAAACCCCCAAAATTTTAACCATAGACTGTCTACTATTGACCTCACCCCATGCCTAAGAGGTCTGTAAGGGGCGTGCATAACAGCATCAATGTGCCTACCATTCCTGTCCTAATGTCCCCTTTTATTCATACCCATGTCATGTACTCATAATCATGTTCCTAATTATATCTGTTATCTAAAACATGCTTGACAAAATATAAATAAATAAATAAATAAAGCTGGACAATCAGTTGTAACTGCAACGCTTCCTGCTTAGTGCAACTGTTAATCCCTTTCATTTATACACTTTTTGTAAATCTCCTTCTCACTTTGGAGAAAAAAATACCATGTCATTTTCATAGTCAAATATTTCTCTCCTAATTGCTTTGAAGGTTTAATCCATTTGAAGAGATTGGCTCTATTAACAAAAAAAAGGATCGATTGGTTTCAAAAGGTATTGTATATGTTGGACTTATTACTAAAATGAGAAAGAAGCATGTGTCTCTTTAAATTTTAGAATGTGTTCCAAAACTTCAGTTAGCTGAACAGATGGAGAAAACAACCTGCTACCATCCTATGTTAAAGCAGCCATAGCTCATTTACTTGTTAACTTAGCTAAATTTAATGCATATATACATGAAATTAAGTTCCTACACTGTATTTAGAGTTCTCCTATTACCTGAGGACTTCAGTATTTGCAGTAGCATATTTCCAAGCCAGTCTTTACTTTGCTATAATTTATTCATTTCACCTTATTTTCACTGAAATAATAATAATTTCTGACTTGTTTCAGGTGAAGGAAAATAAAGCCTCAACAAAAATATTACTGAAGAACTCCCAATTGTAAGGATTCTTACAGGAACAGTACTATGATGCAGGATTTGGACTGATGAGATCCGTTTCCTGTCATAGTAGTACAGTAATTCTGTTTTGTGGAAAAAGTAACTCCGGTATCAGAAATATTACTCTTTTCATGTCTTGGCATCAAAGAAAAAAAATTCACTTAATAATCTGTCATTTAGCCCTCTGTGTAAATCACTGCATTGTTTATTCCTTTCTTCTATGGCTCCTTCTTACCCTTGGCTGATAATCCAGGTAAAAAGCAGAACCATCTCATACTAGAATCACAAGAAATATTGGTTTAGCCATGTACTGTTAAATGTCACAGATCCCTCTTGTCATAAGAATAATTTGAGGTTCTAACTTGAAGTTGCACAAGAATAAATAAAAAATGAGATCCAGACAAATGAGGAAAGAAGAAATATTTATTACTAAAAGCAAAGAGTTTGCCTCTTTGCCTCAGCTGCAGAGAAATGGGGTACAGCGACATGTTTTTATAGGGGACTTTGTTCTGGTGTGGAAGTGTCTACGCAATTCTAGGGTATCACGTGTGTGTGTGTGTAAGTAGGTATAACATCTAGGATGTTTATTCTTGTGAACATGCAGTTCTGCTGGGAGGCCTAATTTAATTAACTCTGTGTTTGTAAACCTTGTTGTTTGATATGTGGATTAGGTCTAGGTAACTTATATGGGGTTTTGATGGAGTTTTATTCAAAGATTTTCCCCCGTTTGCTATTTTTGCTATTTGGTTAACTTAGTTTAAAGCTCACTGCCAATTATCTAATGGAGATGCTGATTCTCAGACTATTGTGGACTCTGCTAATCTTTTAAGGGAAGATGGAAACAGTATGAAGAATAAAATATATTTTGATGTAAAACTTCTCACACTCTGTGTATACTAAATATGCTATTGTATTTTGGGAGTGTTATGCAGAATATAGAACAGGAGTGGGCAATAGGGAAAGAAATTAAAGGAACAAATAAGGCAAGAAAAAGAAGTGGAAACATGTCTAAAAGCAGTTTACAACGATACCATTCACTGTACTTTTCTATCTTTGCAAAGAATATTTGTTTCCACTGTGACCTCCTGCTTTATACCCTTTTGTTCTTTAAACTTTTAACATTTTCATTTCTAGCATTTTTTTTTAATTTCATAAACTTCATCCAGTCATGACTTCCCTTTCCTCTTGACCCATTCACTCTTCCTTCAAGTAGTTCTTCTGCAGTTTATTCCTCATTCTTTATTCTACATGAACTGGCCATCTTGACATATTTTGTTCCTTGGCCACTCACTTTTGTACTCAATCCACCCATCCATTGTTGAAGCCATCACTTCTTATTCCACCATGCACATTTCTGCAGTTGCCCTAAGCTCAACATACTTTCATGTTTCTCCTGACATAACTCACCTCCCGCTTCCATAGAACAAAGTGGACAGAAACAGATTCTATAAACAGTTGTTTTTGCTTCCTTCAACCAACATTCATTCATCACAAGGAACTGCATGTAATTGCATATTCTACCACTTTCCACGTTGTAATATGTATTGATAGATTTTATTCAGCCATTTATCTATTTATCAATATATATATAAGCAAAATACCACTCACGCCTCATCACAAAATCTCCAGAACCGTAAAGCCTACAAACTTGAAATTTGGTATGTATGTTCCTCTTGGCTTCTAGGTACTCACTAAGAAAGGATTTTTCGAAATGACCATCAGAGCATTAGCATTTCGTATATTATTATTAACAAGCTCTGATGCTAAGGAGTTCTACTCCCCCTCCCCACCTGAAAAGAAATCTGTTCCAAATGCAAAACACAAGCAGAGGAGAGGAGTTTCAGTTTCAGTTTTAGTTTTAGTTTCACAGCACCAAGCAGCTTTAGTACAGAACAGTTGAGCGAAGCCACACCCAGACCCTTTGCTGTCTCCTTCTTGCTCACACAACAAATACTCTTTCAGTTTCCAAACAGCTATCAACTCTCTGTCAGAAACTTTCTGACAATGAGAACAATCAACCAATGGAACAGCTTGCCCTTGGAAGTTGTGGGAGCGCCATCACTTGAGACCTTCAAGAAGAGATTGGACTGCCATTTGTCAGAAATGGTGTAGGGTCTCCTGCTTGGGCGGTGAGGGGTTGGACTACATGACCTATAAGGCCCCTTCCAACTCTGATTATCTGTTATCTGTTATCTCTCACACACTGATAGTACGCTAGCCAGATGAATACAGATGGATGTTGGTAGGCAGAGGCAGAATTTTTTTCCTTATTGTTGTCCCCAAAAACTAAGTCCGACCACATAGTTTTGTAGCGAAGCACGGGTATTGAGCTAGTTTAATATATCTCTAGGTGCCTGGAATCAAAGTCCTCTCAGTAACATACAGAGAAAATGTGCAATTCAATACATCCATGGTACAAAATGCACTGCACAATGATAAAACCATTTAAAAAATGAAAAACGGCAATATTTTTCATGGGCGGTAACGAAACCCTACCTATAAATTATCCTACTTGCTCTTCTATTTCACTATTTGTATGTAACTTGCAATTTTTCAGTCCATTTTTCAATATAATTACCTTAGTATTTGATAAATTGTCAGATCTATATTCCTAGTTGTATCATCCAGTCTATCCAACATTTACTGTAAATCATTCAGCTTCTCAGCTAGCAATGATGACATCATCTGGTTACTTCCCAGGGTGCTAAAGGAACTAGCAGCTGTAATCTCATAACCACAAAGTAGAGAAATCCTGGAGTACAGGAGGAAAGTCAAAACACAAATGAAGAACCGACATTGTTCCAGTTTTTAAAAAGGGGATAAAGTAGACCATGGAAACCACAGTCCAATTAGATTGAAATCAGTACCAATTTCTAAAAATATATTACGAAGAAATTGGTTTGTAAGAACTTTAAAAGGAGCAAAATGATTACTACATTAGCCAGCCTGGATGTGTTCAAAAATAAATCATGCCAAAATAAATTTATTGCTTTTTTTTTTTACAAAGCAACTAGTTTATGCTATGAACATGAGGGACACAGGTAAATGTGTCTCCCACATTCTAAACTAAACTAAAGAAGTTTAGTTCAAAGCACTTCAAGTTTATTTCATGCAACCTATACACAATAATTTGATCTACTAACAGTCAAGACAAATTGGTGCTAGGTAAAAGTAAATGGAATTCATGGAGGGCTGGATTTAGATGCCTTGGAGTGACTCCAAACTGATGACCTACTTGACCTTGATCTTGGGCTCAGCCTAGTCATCTCCTACAGAATGTAACCTAGACTTCAGTAAGTTATTTGATAAATTTGACTATAACTTATAAGTCAGACAATGTGTGATAGATAGCTGCCCTACCGCTCACAATTGATTGAACAACCATGCTCAACAAGTGCTCCTTAATGGGTCTATGTCTAGGTGGAGAAAGATATTTTGGTTTGGTTCTGCAACCCAACAGGACAGATACAGACTTCAGAGAATAATTAGGACTGCAGAAAAAACAATTACTATCAACCTGCCTTCAATCGAGGACCTGTATACTGCACAAGTCAAAAAGAGGGCTGTGGAAATATTTACAAACTCCACACATCCCGGACATAAACTGTTTCAACTCCTTCCCTCAAAACGATGCTATAGAGCACTGCATACCAGAACAACTAGACACAAGGACAGTTTTTTCCCGAATGCCATCACTCTGCTAAACAAATAATTCCCTCAACACTATTCAACTATTACAAAGTCTGCACTACTAGTACTGTTAACCTTCTCATCACTCCTTATCCCCTCCCACTTGTGACTGTATGGCTGTAACTATGTCACTTGTATCCTTACAATTTATATTGACTGTTTCCTAGTATGATTTGATTGCTTATTGTACCCTGTGACTATCATTAAGTGATGTACCTTATGATTCTTGACTCTTGATGAATGTATCTTTTCTTTTATGTATACTGAGACCATTTGCACCAAGACAAATTCCTTGTGTGTCCAACCACACTTGGCCAATAAAGAATTTTATCTATCTATCTGCATCTATATGGGATTCTGTTCAGGGCCCAGTGTGTTCTTTAACATTTTTATAGATGACTTAGACAAAGGGATAAAAGGGATGATCAGCAAATCTGCAGGTGACACAAGATTTGAGGGTGTTGCTGATGTGTCAGAAGACACACTTATGGTTCAAAAGATTCTTTGTAGATTATTCACATTAGCATCCATCTATTTTACTTCCAAAAAAGCCCAGGATTCCTTTAGTACAAAGCTAAGTGTTAGCACAGAGCAGAACTGTCTTTGCCACAACTGTATCCTAAATGGATAACTACCAAATCTGCTCCCTCTATTCAATGCAAGAATCCAAATTAGGCAGATGGATGTCTAGCTTCTTCTTGAAAGGTGGACTAGGACTCCAGCAGTTGTTTGGACAATCTTAAGTACATTTAACTTAACAATAACTTAAGATGTGATTTAAATCTATCATTATGTATCTTCTGTTTTGAAACAAAAGAGATCAGGCCTTGCTCTTCTACGTGACATTGTATGATGTGTATAAACATTGCTACCATAGGTTCCTCTGTGGTCCTTTCTCAAAGTGAAATACACCTGGCTCCTTCCATTTCTCTTCACCTGGCTTAGTTTTTAATCTTTAAATTTTGTGTTGCCCATCTCTGAGACTATTCCAGTTGCTCTGAATTCATCTTAGTGTGATCCTCAAAAATGGACTCAGCACTGAAGGCAGGGTCTTACCAAATCAGACTAGAGGGGATATAATTATTTTCCTTGATTTGACAATTATTCTGCTAATGCAGCCATAATTGCATTTGCCTTGTGTGAAGGCACTTCTCACAAATTCATTCACTTTAGAAGTGTTTGGCCTTGGACAGTAAATAAAATCTGATTGGTTTCATTTTGCAATCAACTACTCTTCCAAAATCTTTTTTCACAAGGACTACTGCCAACCTAGGTATTCCCTACCCTATGTCTGTGCATTTGCTTTTTGCTTTTTTAAGTGCAGAACATTGCACTGAACTTATGTCTCTTCATTGGGTTATTTTCAGTTGTTCTGAATTTGGCACAGTTGTTCTGAAAATTACTAGAGACTTGGTTATTTGCCAAGCCTTTAGGACAGGGTGGTTGTGGAACCCCTTTTAATTTGGCTTGGTTTTGCTTTTCTGGTTGCCTGTGTTCTCTTTTACGTGTATTATTTTTTTTATTTGTAAGTCGGTGGCCTTGGATTTGGAATAAATAAACACATTTCAAGTTTATTTATGTCTTCTACGGTGTCAGCCAAAACTCTATTTAAGCAAAAGCTAAATACACTACACCCTAAGGTCTCACACTTTCAAGGAGCCTTTCAAAATTTTAATACTTTCTTTATTTGTTATAGTTTGATATATGAAATATAGTGTTCATGTTTCAAAATTAATTAAGTCCTCCTTTATGGCTCATATGAACCTTATTAATTGATTAAGATATGCTTTGCTTCTGCAGGCATTCATACCTTCTGTTCAAAGAGGAATACCCCACCCAGTACGAGTATATTATGTTTCTTGGCAATATTCTTGCCAAAATTAACTTGTAACACTTCTCTGTTAGCACTTGCAAATAGAGTCTCTACAGCTTACAACTGCTCAGAGCCTCACTATGTTTCAATCCAGCCCTGATATTAGCTATCCTACCCAATTTTGTATTTTGGGGAGGATTTGTACTTGATAAACATACCCCTATCCGTGCACCCGAATTATTAGTGAAAAATATTGAAGGATAGACACTGCAGAACCAATCATTTTGGCATCCTTTCTATTGCATTGGTTCTATTGGCAGTTCTATTGTGATATAGTTATGAAATCCATCTTACTGAGGATCTGTTGTTAATCATACTGGTAGTCCTCACTCACCCAAAGTATTTAAAACTAGAAACTCTGTCACATAAAGCACACTATCGCAGGCACAGCAGTCCCCGTTGCCTTCATTAGGTGAATTCCATGTGTTTGCAGCAATCATGTGGTGGAATCCCCAGCTAGACTGGAGACAGATGTCAAGGGGGGCCTGAGTCTGAGTCTTTGCATTGAAGGAAGCAGCAGAGATCTGATCTCCCCCCAGAATCCTCGAAACCTTATCTTACCATTTCCAAGGAAATGAACTCAGTCTGGTCAGATTCTTGTAACATAGCAATAGCAATGGCACTTAGATTTATATACCACTTTACAGTGCTTTACAGCCCTGTCTAAGCGGTTTTACAAAGTCAGCCTATTGCCCCCAAACAATGTGGAGGGATGAAAGGCTGAGTCATCCTTGGTGGGATTTGAACTGCCAAATTGCAGATAGAAGCAGCCTGCAGTATTGCACTCTAACCAGTGTACCACCAAGGGTCACTAGCAATAAAATTCCTGCTGAGACTCTTCTAATAGTTCTGATTGCTTTTACCTGACATTCCTGTGATCATGTGTTCACCATTTGCGACTTCCCACTGGCTTCCCCATTGACTTTGCTAGTTGGAAGCTGGCAAAGAAGGTCACAAATGATGATCAAGTGACTACGGGATGCTGGGACATTGTAATTGCAAACTGGTTGCTAAACTCCCAAATTGTTATCATGTGACCATAAAAACACTGTGACAATCACCACTATGACAATCCTTCACAAATACTCTTCATTCAGCACTGTCATAACTTCAGAATGTCACTGAACAAGTAGGAATACCTGCATTTGACCTTCTGTAAGTTTGGGATCACATTGCACATTTCCCATAATATGAGTCTTGGTTGATGGACCATAAAGGCCATGAATTTTCATGGGAACTATATTCTTCCTGAACAACTGGAGAATCATAGATTCTCTATTATGGAGTGCTCTATTTTCAAAAACAGTACATATTCACTACTGCAATGAATCACAAAGTCAGTTTTCAAGAACAGTGTGTTAAATTCTGATGTATTTTTAATAAAGATAAGCTTATTTTTTTCCCAGCTGATAAAACTGACAATAACAAAGGATGGAGGGAGAATATAGAGAAGCAAATTAATATTAATCTCTTGAAGTCTCAGAAAGAATTTTTGTAGGAATAAGGATGTATATCACGCCACACTGGACTGATTTGTGCATCCTCAAGATTCAGTAACAAAGAACTGACCTGCATGTTCATCACCTGTTGACAATTAATTTCAGTGGAGCCACAGTTTATGATCCAATAATGAGGACTCAAGAGCTGTTTATTTATCCTTGGGTTAGCCTTTATTGTAGCTAAGCATTATAAGCATCAATCATCTTGCAATCTCAATTGTGTGTCTCAGTGAGTACTGATGTGATACTCATATCTTACCAGAGTCTGAACTTAAGCAGGGAATTACGTAAAATGCCTGATTATCCTAGGAACATCCATGATAAAAAACACTAAGTTAGGCAATTAGGTGATGTCTTAATTGTCTTATTTAGTTGTGCTAAACATTCCATTTTCCAACTTAGAAACAATCTTAAGGGAAGATTATAGGGCTAGCAATCAAACACCTCTTTTGGGGTTGTTGTTTTTTAAATAATCCTCATGCTCTCAAACATGTAACCTTGCAATCTTTTCCTATGTTTCAGCCACACAACTTGGGAATTAGCTTGATCTGGAAGCCTCAGGGCACCAAACCAAAAAGTCAGAGACTGTGAGTTTAATTCCTGCCTTAGCCAGGAAAGACAGCTGGGTAACTTTAGGCCAGTTACTCTTTCTCAGTCCAAGACAACTCACAGAATTGTTGTTTTGAGGAAAATAGGTGTGTTGGATATGTTTGCTGTCTTAAGTTATTTGTAAAATTAATAAAGGTAGAAAATAATAATATAAAATAATACTTTAGGGACATCTGGTAAAAGAAACTGGCTGTTTTTGGTAAGTCAGAGAAAGCAATAATTTTGAAGAATGTTGGCTTTCTGTGAATGAAAAATGTGCCAGGAAATAGAATGCTTTTTTATTAAACATTTATTAATTAATTATTAATATATATGTCTCCAAGGGTCACTATAGAATGGAGAACATACAAATTGAATGAATAAATAAATAAATTAAAAACCCTCTATTTCTTGGCCCATCTTATGAACAGAAAAAGGTAAGCAGATCATAGAAATTCCTTCCATGGTTTGTTTATGGTGATTCCAGGATTTTTTATTTCAAAGGCAGAAGCCATCATTTGTTTTTTGCCTCTCAAAATCTAATTGTCATGAAGATCACCATGAACAAACCACAGAAAGATCTTCTGTGCCTTGTTTTGCTGCTTCAGCTAACTTTGCTAACAGCAGCTACTGACTTGGTTTCTGTTAGATAGACTAATAAGGGGTGTCCAAACTTGATAACTTTAGGACTTGTGGACTTTAACCCCCAGAATTCCCCAGCCAGCCCTGACCCCTGGACTAAAAGGCTGAAAAATCAAGAGATATTACTCAGGGATTCGTCTGAAAACTCATTGCTAAAATCATTAAATTGGAATCTATTTATTAAATAATCCATTTTAAAGCCTTTCTAAACTTGCACATATGCTGAATTAGAGCTCCCAGAATAACTTTGCATCAAAAATTGTAAAGGCTTCTAGAAGCTTCTACTTAGATGAGTATATCTGGACTCTAGAGCTTTAAAAACGTTCTACATTCAAATTGTGTTGGAATTCCAATATATATTTTGCATTTCAGATTGTTACCACAGTGTTTGAGAAATAATAATGTTCATCCTCTCAAAGAAATTTAAGAAATCTATCTGGTGTAAACTGATTGGCAGGTCTTGATTCACTTGATTTTACAGTATATTTATGTATTTATTATAACTATTCAGTATATTTCTGTGTCACCACAATCAAATAGACATTGGCAGTTAACACAGAGGAAAAAATACAGTATAAAATATTAACTTCCTTGAGCTGATCACCTCATGCCATACATCAGTGAAAGTTAACTGTCAGTTAAAGAGCATTCCATCTAAATTATCGAATACAAAAAAGTGCAACAATGTATGAAAATAAAATAAAAATATAATATCATTGCCAGTTTCAAAAACTGTCAAACGTGCAAAATCTTGGCACATTAAATGTTGGTTGAGATAGGTAGGTAGGTAAGTAGGTAGATGATAACTAGAGAGAGAGAAATAGGTAGGTAGGTAGGTAGGTAGGTAGGTAGACAGACAATGGATGGATAGTAATAGATAGATAGATAGATAGATAGATAGATAGATAGATAGATAGATAGATAGATAGATAGATAGATAGATAGATAGATGATAGACTATATATAGAAGCACTGACATTTTTTAAAAATCAGAGATCTTTGGAATTCACTTCCTCCTCCAGCAAACATACACCTTATTGTGGAGAGATTTGACTATTTTAAGGACAACTTTAGAAGCAGATTATCCCTACAATTCCCAGAGCTTACTGTTTGCCAGTATGGCGCCTATGTTCATAGGATGTACTTTTAGCCACACATTCAGAAAATAGTTTCCTAATATCCCATCAGAGGTTTGCTTATATATGCAGCTACCCTGAAGCAACAATTCATTTCCTCTACTCTTTCATGCAAGGGTGGTATCATAAATGAAGGTGTCAAAGAAATGCCAATTATCCAA
The DNA here is from genome assembly GCA_023653725.1 of Bungarus multicinctus. Classification (NCBI taxonomy): domain Eukaryota; kingdom Metazoa; phylum Chordata; class Lepidosauria; order Squamata; family Elapidae; genus Bungarus; species Bungarus multicinctus. The sequence goes on along the minus strand of CM042838.1, from coordinate 39,041,976 downwards.
ATAGTTATTAATCCCATGCTCTTATGAAGTACTTTTACCAGTAACATGAAAGAACTCACAGATCCACCTATTCTTCAGGCCAAAAAGAGGAGGGGGGGAAGACAGTAATATGTTGCCATTAAATATCACACCGCGCAAAGGTTCAAAGCTGTATATGGAAAAGGAGGATCTCAAAAGCTTTATGAAATGATGTTAACAATATAGATGCTTTAAAATGTTAATATTTTCCTGAACACATATCCGCTGAGTCCCACCTTCTGGTCAGGATTTTCCTTCTTCTTTCTACAAGTAAAGCTGAATCGTATACAAAAGCGAAACAATTAAATGGGCATTTAATCAATAAACAAGAGTGAAATAAATCATGTCAAACAATCTGATGCCATGAATACTTTTGGTGCTACTGCACAGGTTGGACACTGAGTCACATTATTCGTTGGAATTTCTCTTCTTTTTCTTATTCTTCCTTCTTTCTCTTCCATGATGCTTTTCCATAGGAGGCTGAAGTCAACAGAGCTTGAATCCAAATGGGTTTGAGACACTCAGAAAAGGCTAAGGAAGTGACTTTGAAGAAGTTGCAGTCCAGTCTTAATCTAATTTAAAAAGATACAATCTTTGACTAAAAACTTATTGATTCATGATAACATCTGTGAATCAAAAGCATCTAGGTAATTTCATTTATTTTTCCTGATTCTGCAAAGTTCTCCCTTCCTTGCACTTGCTGTGAAAGCTTTTTTTAACTGGATGAACACATTATGCTTAGCCCTAGATTGTTTAACCATGATTTATTGAATAGTTATAATTGGTATGATTCAGATAACACGTTCATCAGAAATGATGGTTTGCACATTGATTGGGCTCAGACAACATGCTGAACTAAATCTAATCCCATTAGCAGTTAGTACAAAAGAATTATCCTAGCCTTTAATCTAAAAGGATTTTTTTTAAAGTAAGTATGGGGCATATAATCATGGGACTTAATAATTCTTCATTTTAAAAAAAATAATTAAATTTGTATTTAATTTTTATTTAAATTTAATTTTGTCTACAAGTCTGTGGGAATTCTCCATTAGCCAAAGTATAATCTTGAGAGAACAGGTAAAATGCTTGATAGAACATTCTTCTTTGCTTGCTTCATTTTTCAAGAATGAACTCATGTATACATGAACAAGGTACACAAATAGATCTTCCTATCAAAGCATAGAATGCCATGAGTATTGTTTTAAATATAAGTCAAGGTAAATAAAACTGCTTTGATTCCACCCAGAACAGTATTTTCTCTGAGAGTAGAAAACAGTAGTACCTCCACCTAGTAGAGCAGGGCTGTCAAACTCACGACCTGCGGGCCGGATGCGTCACATGCTGGCCACGCCCACAGCCAGTTTAGTGAAGGGGGAAAAAGTCCCAATCATGTGATGCCACTGTGACAATGTGAGTTTGACATCTCTGTACTAGAGGGTCCACATTTGCATATAGACAACCACCTAACTTGAAGCAACTGAAACAACAGGAAAGTAATACTAATGAAGTTGTCTATTTTGTTCCCACACATAGACCAATTTATTCACATACAAAATTCACATACAAGGTGCCTTCATATGCATTTTTTCTAATGTGTTACAGGCAGTCTCTAGGTTAAGAAAGTCTGACTTAAAGAAATCTTTTTTAAAAATATTGTTTTTATTATTTTATATCATACATTTCCTTTCTATGTTGAGCAGTGTGCTCTCTAGGTGTTCAAGATGTTGACATACAAGCATACAAATATCATCATCGTCATTATCATATATCCTATATATCAGTGGTAGGATTCAAAAAATTTTACTACTGGTTCTGTGGGCGTGGCTTGGTGGGTGTGGCAGAGGAAGGATATTGTAAAATCTCCAGTCAGAGGTAGTATTTCCCGGTTCTCTGAATTATTCAAAATTTCTGCTACCGGTTCTCCAGAACTGGTCAGAACCTGCTGAATGCCACCTCTTTTATCTATCTATCTATCTATCTATCTATCTATCTATCTATCTATCTATCTATCTATCTATCTATCTCTATCTATCTATCTATCTATCTATCTATCTATCTATCTATATATATATATATATATATATATATATATATATATATATATAGTGTTACAACATCCTGTTAAGCCCCAATTAAGGGAGAAAGCATACTGTTTTCTTTTCTGTCTTTCGGCTCATCACCAGAGACCATACCAACAGAAAGCTATTTGTTTCATTGTCTTTTGTTTACATGTGTGTAAGGTTTTGAGCTGATAATTTAAATAATAAATAAGGGAGACTAGGATAGATCTATTTCGAGCTAGTTAGCTCTCTTCAGCTAGCCATACCCTTACTGGGATTCGAACCAGGGAAGTATTACATGTGAGGCAGTTGTAATTGCCACTACATCACCTGGCTCTATCCTGTTCAGCTGAGGCAGGGGAATAAGTATATAATTTGTGTTACAACACCCTGTTAAGCCCCAATTAAGGGAGAAAGCATACTGCTTTCTTTTCTGTCTTTCGGCTCATCACCAGAGACCATACCGACAGAAAGCTATTTGTTTCGTAGTAAGCAGTATGCTTTCTCCCTTAATTGGGAGAAATATATACACACACATACACACACACACACACACACACACACACACACACACACACACACACATATATATATATATATGTTTTTATAGATTTTCACGGGTACGGGTATGCAGGTCTTGGTGTGTTTGGGTCCCATGGTGTGTTTTCCCATGTAAGATTGAGAGTATCTTGGCAACGTTTCAATGAGGTCCCACTCACCATCTTCAGGCTGGTGATTTCGGCTTTGTGCTTGTGCAAGCAAAGCGTGATCGGAGCTGCTGTCTCTTTATAATATCACAATAGAACTCAGAAGGTCATCACATAGCCCATTACCCAGGTCATTACAACACAGGATGCTGGTAGACACACAGCCAATACCTCAGCCACACATGTACTTACGAAAAAGCCAGCCAATCTGCAAACATCAATTCCATCACCCAATCAAGAAATGACAACACAGCCAACCTCCCCATCAGTATTTATAGAGAGACGGCAGCTCTGATCACGCTTTGCTCACACAAGCACGAAGCCGAAAGCACCAGCCTGAAGATGGTGAGTGGGACGTCATCAAAACATCGCCAAGATACTCTCAGCATGTTTTATAGGCTTAAAATGAAATTAAGCCCTTCCCCCCAAATTTAGGCCTATTTTAAAACATGCTAAATGAGGGAAGGGCAGGGAGGCTTGCTGTTAGGAGCACCCACTGGTGGCGTTGGCATGGATGTCAGCCTCGGTACCAGTAGGGCACTTCGTATCAGAAGACCTTCTGCCACCATTGCTTTCCGGTTTGGAGCACCGCCGCAGCGTTTGGAGCATTGCCGCAGCATTTGACGCAGCCACGTGGGGCCGGCCAGGGCTCGTCCCTACAAACAGAGCCCCGCCAGAGACTTCAGCTCCTGTTGCAACCTTCCCAGACATCGTTCGAAGGCAAAGCCCATTCTTTTAAAAATGACGCCCTACTATGAAAAAGCCTCCCCTGCCCGAGAGAGCAGCCCAACCCAAGTGGGGAGGTGAATCTCCTGGGGCCCTAGCGCAGGATCGGCCCACCCCGGGAGAAGCACCCAGCCGCCATCCTTGCCTGGCGCTAAGCAGAGCGCAAAGAGCTTCTCCTCACCCACACAGCTGATAGGTGGGTCCTCCTGCCCAGCGGCAGAGCTCTGGCCAAGGCAGTGAGTGCCTCCCCACCGGGCCCTCTGCTCATCCCGCCAGGGCTGTGCTGGAGCTGGGCGAGCTGGGGAAGCGAGCTGCGAGTGCGCGCCCTCCTGCCAAGCGAAAGAGCCAGGCCAACCCGATCTTGGCTTCCCAAGTTCCTCCAGCTCAACCCTGAAGGGGCCACCAGGAGAAGCTGCCAGAGGCAGTGATAGTTCCCACTCGTCCACAAACAGGGAGGTGACGCGACGGCCCATGCTGTGTCCTCCTCTGAGCTGAGCCCCGCCAAGTGAGCGCCGATGCCCAAGCATTAGTGTTCACTCGGTGCCGTGTTTGGAGCTGCTGGCGCATTTGGAGATGCAAGGGGATGGGGGCAAGCTCTGCTGAAGCTGCTGACCAGGGAAGCAGTGCTGCTGTCGCCTCGCCTCCCTGTCCGTGGACGGGTGGGTGCTATCACTGCCTCGGGCCACCTTTCCTGGTGGCCCCTTCAGGGTCGGGCTGGAGGGACTTGGGAAGCCAAGCCTGGGTCGGCCCGGCTTTCGCTTGGTGGGCAGGTGCGCACCCGCGGCTCGCTTTTCTGGCTTGCCCAGCCCACCCTGCTCTGGCACGGCCCTGGTGGGATGAGCGGAGAGCTCAGCAGGGAGGTGCCCTCTGCCTTGGCCAGAGCTCCGCTGCTGGGCAGGAGGTCTTCCCTGTCAGCTGTGCAGGGTGCCCCAGGCAAGGCACTTCTGCTCTGCCTTGCATCAGGCAGGGATGGCGGCTGGGTGCTTCTCTGGGGGTGGGCGGGTCCTATGCTGCGGCCCCGGAAGATTCACCTCCCCACGTGGGGCTGCCCTCTCGGGTAGGGGAGGCTTTGTCGTAGTAGGGCATCGTTTTTAAAAGAATAGGCTTTGCCTTCAAACGATGCCCGGGATGGCGGCGACAGGAGCGCCTGAAGCCAAGTGGCTCCAGTGGGGCTCCAGTTGAAGGGAGGAGCCCTGGCCAGCCCTACGTGGCTGTGTCAAATGCCGCAGTGGCACGGGGAGAAGGGAAAGCAACGGCGGTGGAAGATCTCCCGATACGAAGTGCCCCACAAATACCGAGGTCAACATGCAAGCCGTCGCCACCCACCCGAGGATGCAAGGGGGGGGGAATTAAGTCACCTCCGAAAAGACGGCCTAGCCGTTTTTTCGGGGCTCCAAAAAAATTAAGACCTGGCCTTATTGTATGAGAAACATGGTATGTATGTATATATGTATGTATGTATGTATGTATGTATGTATGTATGTATGTATGTATGTGTATGTGTATATATGTGTGTATATAAATAAATATTTATTATTATTATTATATATAAACAAATATGCAGTAATATATAAACAAATATTATAACATCAATCGTATTATAACATATATTATCTTCCATTATAGTATTGATTACATAACCATCAGAAATATTTACTCATCTATTTTTGTTTCTCCTATAAATATTTCACCTAATTCCATTCCTCTAACCTCGATATCTGCCATTTAACCATTTATAGAATAGTTCCCATGTTATGAAATAGTCTGAATCTTCTTTTCCTTTAATTTTTAGGGTTAACCTACCCATCTCTGCACATTCCAGATTTTTTTATTATAATATCATCTGTGGGGGTTTCTGGGTCTGACTTAAAGAAATTTTTTATGTACAAATAAGCTGCCCAGTAGGAAAAATGACGGATGGCCTTCTCTTAAGCAGACAAATCACTGAAGCCACACAATGTTTTCATGAACTCCTGAAATCATACATGTTTAATATACAGACTGTTTTCAGAGGTTTTCAGCAGTTCATGAAAATATTGTACTGCTTCAGCAGTTCACTAGCTTAAGGAAGGAAAAGGCCATCCACCATTTTTAGTAATAGGCAGCCTGATTTACATCCAAATTCAAATTAAAGGCAGAATTGGGAACAGACCTTGTTATGCTTTCAGGATCATTTATAGTATCCAACTAGAGAAATGCACTCAAACCCTGGAGGTTTTCAAGAAGAGTTTGGATTGCCATCTGTCTTAACCCCAGGACTGCCTATATGTGTCATTATCTGCCAGGATGCTTTTCTGGATTATACATAGGACAAATAAGTAAGACTTTGTGCAAAAGAAACAATGGATACAAGTTTGACATCAGGACTCAAAATAAATAATAACAGAGCATTTTAATCTTCCAGAATATTCTATTACAGTTGTTCTGGAACTAAGAAACATCAAAATGTTTCAGACTATCTGAGAAAATCTCAACAAAGAGTTTTTAATATATTACATTTGTGAATTAAGAAGATAATACTAAACTATCTCAGCATTAACTTGCATCTGCCTAACCATCCTGTCTTCCGCTCCCTTTCCCTCTACCTTATCCCAATTTAAATCCAGCATCAGATTAGCTGCTTCAAGCATCTGATAAGGTGAGCTGCAATTCATGAAAATTTATACCATTTGACAAAAGTTGTTAGTCAAAAAATATGCTACCAGACTCCTTGTGATTTATGGATGAGATGGGTTTATACAACATCCATCACAATTCTCTAAAGGCTTAGAAACAGAGTTTCTGCTGCAATTATAATTTTCTGTTTGTTTCTCTTTCTCTATGTTTTCCCAATAAAGTTCTTGGGAAATCATTGTTAAATTAGAACATTTTGCTTTATTTATAGACACTTCCTTTTAATCCCAAACCATATTTTTATAGATTATTATGCCAACAACAACCTTTTCCATGGTTGATTTTTCTATTTTATTCCATTATTTATACTTACTTGTGAGTGCAATCTTTTCTTTTCTTTTCTTTCCTCCAGAATCAAAATATCCATCAATTATCTGAAACTAAATGCTATTGAACTTTAGGCTTTATTATATGAATAAATAGAAGTAATTGATAGAAAAGTTTGGTTCTCTTTTCTTTTGTGCTTATGTACATTTCTATATGGGTTTGTAGCAATGGAAATGGATTATAAATCCATCACGATTTGGGTTTTTATTCAGGTTTTTTTTCAGTCATTATTCTGACTTTTTTTCTGATTTTTAAAATATTTCATCCATTCTCAGTGTCTCAAGGAATCTATGTACTACTTTGGCTAGGCTAACTGGTCCATAATTGGTCCCATAATTTAAAAAATTTGCTCCCTACCTACCTATCTGTAACTTTAGCCAGAATGAACAAATATTCCATTGGCATTTCCCAAATTTATTCAGAGGAATTTGTTTTCATTTGGGGACTACCTTTTTTGATATTGTCTATGTTGTTTATGGGACGCGGTGGCTCAGTGGCTAAGATACTAAGCTTGTTGATCAGAAAGGTCGGCAGTTTGGCAGTTCGAATTCCTAGCACTACGTAAGAGAGTGAGCTCCCTTTATTTGTCCCAGTTTCTGCCAACGTAGCAGTTTGAAAGCATGTAAAAAATGCTATAGAAAAATCAGGACCACTTTGGTGGGAATGTAACAGCATTCCATGAGCCTTCAGCATTTAGTTATGTTGGTCATACTACTATGGAGACATCTTCGGACAGTGCTGGCTCTTCGTCTTTGTATCAGATATGAGCACCTCCCCCTAGAGCCGGAAATGTCTGGCACATATGTGCGAGGGGAACCTTTACCTTTATATCATTTAGACATATCTTTGGGAGACCAGAATGAAGCAGCTGCAGCTCAAAAAAAAGTCCATAAACATTTCTTAGACATCTGTTAGATTCGTCTCTGTTATCATTCTGAAGTTTCAGGTTTGGTGCCAAGCTGGTGGGACCAAGCAAAGGGCAAGGAAGTAGCAGGATCTTCCTTTTCATCTAAAACATCAACAATAACATTAACATGCAACAATAGAGCAATAAAAGTAGCTCTGCCTTTTAGTTACACAACTACAGGAACCTTTTTAGCTATAAAATTACCTTAAAACTTGTAGAGATAAGACCAGTTTTGCTTAGTTTTATTAAAGTGATTCTAGATCACTTGATTTCATTGAGGGCCACATTAACCTTGCGAGGGGCAGGTGGGCATGGCAGGAGTGCCTATGGTGGCACAAACACTCTGCCAGTGAAAACAGAGAACCTGGAGGCCAGAGAGTGTGGTTGGGCCTATATTGGGGTTATGCTCGGTGGTGGGATTCAAATAATTTAAAAACTGGTTCTCTGCCCTAATGACCGGCTGGGTAGGCATGGCTGGATAGTCATGTGACTGGATGGGCATGGCCAACTTGATGTCACTCATGCCGAGGGGCACATCACCTCATCCTTCACTGCCCCCCCAGCCACTCCTTGTCCAGCACCATTTGGGCTCTTCCGCCTCAGCCAGTGGCTAGGAGGCTAGGTACTCCCACACTCTGCCCTGAATGGATGGGCATGCAAGGGCTGGCTGATGGAGGGGCAATGCAGACAACCACAGAAGGCCCCCATCCATTTCTCCCTGACAATCAGTCAAACCTAGGCAAAAAGCCAGCCAGGCGAGGAGTGCCTGGGAGGAGAGGGATGAGCGGGAGGGGGAGCCAATGGTGGAATCAGCCAGTCCGCCGAACTGCAGAAAAAGTTAGCTACCAGTTCACGTGAACTGGTGTGAACCAAATGAATACCACCACTGTTTATGCTGATAGTGCAGTTTAGTTTTATCTTGGTTCTTGTATTTGTTATTTGTTTGGTATGTTTTTATCTTGTTTTATTTCCTGTTAGCCATCCAGAGTGTGAGATGGGCAGCCATATTAGAATAAGTGAAAGATCCTCAAATACAGGGGTGGGATTCTACCAGTTCACACCTATTCGCTAGAACATTCTAAACAGTTCGGAGAACCAGTTGTTAGAAGAAATTACTGGCCTAATCCTGTAAGGAAAGCAGGAAGGAAACATTCTGGTGTTGCTTACAGAAACTGCCTCTCCGTTAACCCTTATTACATTCTTGGCAGGATTAGACTTCCTGTCTCAGGAACTTCTCTGGAGTTTTTTCCCCCTCCTTCGCTGGTACTTTGCTTGTGTGAAGTGATCATTTAAAGTTACAATGGCACTGAAAAAAGTGACATGACCATTTTTCACACTTACGACTGTTGCAGCATCCCCACAGTCATGAGAGGCCAGGTGAGGAGATGCATGCCTCGATATTGAGTTGGCCACACCCAGCCAATAACACGACCACCAAGCCATGCCCACCACCTAAGCCACGCCCACAGAACTGGTTGTTAAAAATTTTGAATCCCACCCCTGCTTAAATACATATGACAAAAGCAGGAAGAAGCAAAGATTCATGACTGCTGGTACTCATATAGAAACCCTGGAGAGAGGGAAGTTATCTTGCTCAAGTAATGTATTTACAACCCTGTATGGAAAAGGCTTAATTTTATCATACTAGTTTTAAGTAGGTTTCACCAAATGAAAAGAGTTTATTTATTTATGGAAATATGAGTATTTAGACATAATTGTTTACTTAATTAAAAAGTTAATGGCATTATTAAACTATTGTAAAATCCAAAGTAGATGAATGTTCTGCAGCAATAATAACCAGCTTCTCCAATGTTGATGAGAACTATTTTACCCTCATAATATGCATTAAAAATTCCTGCTAATATTTGCTTACATAAAGTTTTGCCAGTCAAACCTTGAATGGAATTAACAAAGAACCACTCAAGAGTAGAATATGTAGACCAAAAAGCAGAAATATACAAAGCCTGAAACCTATTCTTCACTTTAAAGAAAAGCAATATAAGGTGTCTTAACGTGTTTGCTTTTTGCATTTATTTAGGAATAGTTGCAGAATGAATGAGATTATCAAAATGCCAAAAGAAATTGTCTTGGCTTTCACCCGTAGCCGAAAAGGCAGGAATGTGAAGGTCAGCAAAGCTTATGGGTGTGATTCAGTCTGGATTTCTCAAATAGTTATATACCCTATCTAAAAACTCTATCCATTTCGACAAAGTTGCATTAGAAAACTTTACACTAAATCATGACCTATGAAAAAACCCACATTGGAATCTTTGCAGAAAATAAAAAGATTTAGAAAGCAATTTCAGCCCAAGTTTGAAACACTTTATCACAAACATATGACTAAAGTGAGAGAAAGCTCATTATCCCTATGAACCAAGGTTCCCCAATATTCTTGTCTTCTTATGGTGGATGGCTATATTTAATCATACCAGATATATAGCCTGTGCTAAAATGAAGAGGGGTAGAAAAAAACAAAAATGGGCTATGTCTACTAATACAGATAGTCCTTATGATCAGTTGCTTAGTGGCATTCAAAGTTACAATGGACCCCAAAAATGGGACTTAGAACCCAGTCTCCAACATCTGTTCTTCTCAACACAGACATGTGACATTTAGGGGTAATTGTAAAGCCACGTGATCATGATTTATGATGGTTTTGTCAGAAATTGGCAGTTTTGGCAAAAACTGCTCCCTAGTCACCAATAGGTTCACTTAGTGGCCACCATATTCACTTAACAACCACTACGTTTGCTTAATAGCAATAGCACTTAGACTTATATACTACTTTATAGTTCTTCACAGCCCTCTCTAAGCGGGTTACAGAGTCAGCATATTGCACCCAACAATCTGGGTCCTCGTGATCACCACAGTGTCATAAAATTGGGTCTGGGTCATGCAGTGATCCACTTTACGATCATTGCAACTTACAGCCAAAATTGTGAGCTCAATTACAGTCGTGAATCGAGTGGTGCGGTGGCCTACAGGTAGAACTCTCACCTCACAATCAGGAGGCTGGGAGTTTGATCCGAAGTAGAAGCAGATATTTCTCTTTCTGGGCACATTGAGTATACAGTATATCTGCTGAATATAAGTCCTCATTGGGGACAGGAAAGGCATCTGGCCCGTAAACACTCAGCTCCGTTCAGTTGTCCAGACCCCACCCCGCAAGGGATTATGGGAGTCATTCAAAGGAGATGATGACTTACAGTTGTACTTACAGTATAAGGACTACTTGTAAAGATCTTATGAAAAAAAACAACAACTTATGCTTAGATGTACAATTGGAAATTTAATATTTTAATTATCATTTACCCCTGATTTTAAAAAAAATGTGATTTTAAAATAGATTATTATACCATTCAAAGGGATATTACTGTGGGACCAAAGAGTTTTCCCGGTAGTGTACAGGTAGTCCTCGACTTACAACAGTTCATTTAGTGACTGTTCCAAGTTACAATGGCAGTGAAAAAAGTGACTTAGGACTGTTTTTCACACTTGTGACTATTGTAGCATCTCCATGAACACATGATCAAAAGTCAGACTGACTCATACTTAATGACAATTGCCATGTTCCAGGGTCACATGATCACCTTTTGCAACCTTCTGACAAGCAAAGTCAATGGGGAAGCCAGATTCACTTAACAACCATGTTACTAAGTTACCAACTGCAGATAGTCACTTAACAACTGTGTCAAGAAAGGTCATAAAATGGTTCAAGATTCACTTAAGAAATGTCTTCCTTAGCAACAGAAATTTTGGGCTGAATTGCGGTCGTACGTTGAGGTCTAAATGGTATAACTAGTGCAAGTCAGAACCTCTGGCATGAAGACAATGGTCATCTCCGGTTCAGAATATGGGATGGGATGTGGGATCTGTTTTCCAATCTGCCCCATCCTATTCCAGCCAGAGACTTTGCTACACAGAACTCAGCCATATGAGTCCTGTCTCACATTTACAAGAGAAGCAAGAGAAAAATGGATCCTGCCATGTAAAAATGGCCTTTGAAACCAGACACTACATTACTGAAAAGCCCCAAAGGGCCAACAATTTTAGGAAATCAAACCTCCAATTCATTAACTATTGTGCCAGTTAATGAATGGAAAGGGTCTTTCCATAGGAATAGATCTTACTGGATTTAGCGGGATTTAAAGCTCTGTGTCAATAAATGTTCATATGATCGGGGAGAAAATCCATTGCTTCCTTTGAAAACAAAAGAACTTTTTTCTGGTTCTCCACACCCAATTCCTACTCTATGAGCACTCGGGCCCTAGAGAAAGATTGTTGCTATTCTAAAAAGTTTATCTCAGCCAAAATAAAATAGTAAAAACAATTTAGGAAAAGTCACTTTAAAAATAGTGAGACACCAAGAATTCCATCCAATTAAAAATTCTGTCCTGCCCAATAAAAAGAAACTATGCCCATCACTTCTTGTGTTCTCCCAAGTTTTGAATGAAAACCAGTGTTGGGGATCATAGGAAGCAGACTCACATCCTAGGCTGAAGCCATACAAGACTTTAAAGAGTGTCGCCCTATCAAGCACTTTGAATTTTGCCTGGAAAGAGACTGAAAGCTAATTTAACTTATTTCAATAAGGGAGTCTCATGTGTTTTTAAGAATTGTGCTGGACCATAACTCAAGACTGATATTTTTATTTGTTTATTTATTTATTTTGTCAAGCGATTATAAGATAACAGGTATAAGAATAAACATAGTTATGATACATAAGATGGATACATATAAGAAAAAAAATAAGAAACAATAGAACAGGGATGGTAGGCATGTTGGTGTGCTTATGCACGCCCCCTACATACCTTTTAGGAAAGGGGAGAGGTCAATAGTAGACAGTTTAAGGTTAAAGTTTTTGGAGTTGGGGAAGAAACCACAGAGTCAGGTAGAGTATTCCAGACATTGACCATTCTGTTGCTGAAGTCGTATTTTCTGCAATCAAGTTTGGTGCGGTTAACCTTGAGTTTGTATCTATTGTGTGCTCTTGTATTGTTATGGTTGAAACTGAAGTATTCATTGACAGGTAGGACATTGCAATATATAGTTTTATATACTATACTTAGATCGGACCGAAGATGATGTAGTTCTAGGTTGTTTACGTCTAGAATTTCAAGTCTGGTGGAATAAGCTGCAACAAGTAGAGGAATGGAGAATTTTTCTTGTAAAATGTTTCTGGACTTTCTCAACTGTATTAATATCAGATATGTAATGCGGGTTCCAGACTGATGAGCTGTATTCAAGTATTGGTCTAGCAAATGTTTTGTATGCTCTAGTTAGTAGTGTGATATTACCAGAGAAAAAACTATGCAGGATTAGGTTAACAACTCTTAGTGCCTTTTTGGCTATGTAGTTACAGTCAGGGGTTGGGTTCTACCAATTCGCACCTATTTGCTAGAACCAGTTGCTAATATTCTAAGCAGTTCGGAGAACCGGTTGTTAGAAGAAATCACTGACCTAATCCTGTAAGGAAGGCAGGAAGGAAACATTCTGGTGTTGCTTACAGAAACTGCCTCTCCGTTAACCCTTATTACATTCTTGGCAGGACTAGACTTTCTGTCTCAGGAACTTCTCTGGAGTTTTTTTCCCCTCCTTTTCTGGTACTTTGCTTGTGTGGAGTGATCATTTAAAGTTACAATGGCACTGAAAAAAGTGACTTATGACCATTTTTTACACTTACGACTGTTGCAGCATCCCTACAGTCATGAGAGCCCAAGCGAGGAGGTGCGTGCCTCAATGTGAGTGATATTGGAACTGTCCTTGGAACATCATATTGCGGCCGTCTCCAGGGGGGCGTTTTATCAGGTTCGCCTGATTTAACAGTTGCGGCCCTTCCTGGATCGGGACGCCCTGCACACGGTCACTCATGCCCTTGTCACCTCTCGCCTGGATTACTGTAATGCTCTCTATATGGGGCTCCCTGTGGGGAGCACCCGGAGATTCCAACTGGTGCAAAATGCAGCCGCGCGGGTGATTATGGGGGTGTTGCGTAGCTCCCATGTGACGCCTCTCCTGCGCGAGCTGCATTGGTTACCGGTGACTTTCCGGGTTCGCTTTAAGGTTCTAGTTTTGACCTTTAAGGCAATTCATGGCATTGGGCCAGGTTACCTGCAGGACCGCATTCTGCCGGTGACCTCCAGCAGACCGGTGCGTTCCCACAGGGAGGGCCTTCTCCGGGTGCCGTCGGCCTCTATGTGTCGTCTGGTGGCCCCCAGGAGTAGGGCCTTCTCTGTGGGGGCCCCTGCCCTCTGGAATACTCTGCCACCTGAGATACGCACCAGCACGGACCTGAGGGCCTTCAGGCGCGCGTTAAAAACCTGGCTCTTTGAGCAGGTTGGCCTGGGCTGATATAGTTTTTAATTGTCTCCTTAATTTGGTTTTAACCTGGGTTTTAATATTCTTGGGGGAGGGTTGTTTTAGCTTAAACAGCCATTATTTAATCTCTTTTTAAGTTTTGTATTGTTTGGGTCTGATTCAGCTGTACACCGCCCTGAGTCCCTAGGGAGAAGGGCGGTATATAAATGTTATAATAAATAAATAAAATAAATAAATATTGATTTGGCCACACCCAGCCAATAACATGACGACCAAGCCATGTCCACCCAGGCACATGACCACCAAGCCACACCCACCACTTAAGCCACGCCCACAGAACTGGTTGTTAAAATTTTTGAATCCCACCTTTGGTTACAGTGAGCTCTAGCACTTAGATCATTAGAGATGAGTACTCCAAGGTCCTTGACAGAGTTTGGGTCATCAACAAGGTCTTGACTATTCAGCTTCTATTTTATTTTCTGATTTTTTTTGCCAATATGTAAGACAGAGCATTTATTTGTTGAGATTTGAAGCTGCCATTTGTTTGACCATTCTGATACATAGTCGAGGTCTTTTTGAAGGGTAGCAGTATTGTTGGTGGTGTTGAATAGTTTTACATCATCAGCGAAAAGAATGCAGTTGCTCTTAATATGATTACAGAGGTCATTTATGTAGAGTATGAAGAGAGTTGGTCCTAGAACACTACCTTGGGGGACACCACTGTTGACAGGTACAGAATTTGATAGGACACTCCCAATTTTGACCATTTGTTGTCTACTTGACAGGAAAGCTTCTATCCAGTTATGCAGATATCCAGAGATACTATAATTTTAGTTTTAGGAGTAGTTTGTTGTGTACCACTGAATCAAAGGCTTTACAGAAGTCTATGTAAATTGCATCTATTGCTTTGCCCTGATTGAGTTGTGTAGTCCATATGATTTTGCAGTGTAAGAGTTGTAGATTACAGGATAGTTTTTTTCTGAAACCAAATTGTTTATTAGAGAGAAGGTTGTTTGTTTCTAAGTGGAGGATGATGGATTGGTTAATGATTGATTCCATGACTTTACAGGTGACACAACATAAAGATATTGGTCTGTAATTTTCCACTAGGCTAGGGTTTCCTTTTTTGAAGATGGGGATAACCGTTGCTAGTGACCATAGGTTTGGCAAGGAGCTGGTCCTGGAAGATTTTTCAAAGATTATGCTTAGAGGTTCGGCTATGGCAGTGGATAGCGTTTTTAAGAAGTAGGCACATTTTCCGTCTGGTCCAATAGATAGAGATGGTTTTAGATTGTGTAGTGCTTTTTCAACATTGTCTTCTGTAAAATCGATATGTATTAGATCATTGTAGTTGTCTGTGATTTGACTAGGAAATACTGGACATGATCCATTACTGTTTACAAATATTGAACCACAGAAAGTATTGTCAGGATCCTGTTTCTGTAGATGCCTATAGAGGGCCTGTAGCCAAAAAAATTACTACTGGTTCTGTGGGCATGGATTGGTGGGTGTGGATTGGTGGGTGTGGCAAGGGAAGGATACTGCAAAATCCCATTCCCTCCCGACACCACTAATCTGCTTTCCAGCTCCGTTCTCCTGTGCAGGGCAACAAAAGAAGACCCAGCCAATCAGCTTGGACTCGGGAGGCAGAGAATAGATGGGGGTGGGACCAGTCAGAGGTGATATTTGCTGGTTCTCCAAACTACTCAAAATTTCTGCTACCGGTTCTTCAGAACTGGTCAGAACCTGCTGAATACCACCTCTGGCCTGTAGGCCTATAGAGGCCCCACCAGCGAAATATGTGGAAGGCGTGAAGACTACAAAGCAGGAACTTCAGATGAAACAAAATTGTGCGTCTCAATCTCTAGATCATAAATTAAATGGCCACATTTATATTAACTAGGTGAGAGAAAAATAATGAATAAGGTTTGTTACTATGTACTGTAGATAGGTTGTCTGTGTATATATGGCTTTATTCTTGCCTAATAATTTAATCATATTGTTACTTAAGCTTCTACTGTAAGTTCCTGAATTCAGGCAGTTAAATGACTTGAGAGCCTTTTTTTTTTTTATAGTAGCTAGGAGTTTATATCAAGAGACATAGTGACTCTGCCACTAATGATAATACTGTACTTATTTCAAATAAAAACTAATTCCCTCATCCTCTGAATAATTTTTCATTAAAATAGGCAAGTTGTCTTCAACCTTCTGAGACTATAATGTTGGAAGAAGTCAGTTTTTGTTGGTTGGGGTTTTTTTTAATTCCAATCTTCCATTTGGACTATAAGTCATCTTAAATTCATCTTTCATTTAGGTGATGTGTGTAACTGTAAGAGCTTGTAGCTATGTGCACTTTTATCCTCATTCTATTCTTCTTTTGAAGGATTCTAAATTGGTGGCCATCACTACAGCTTGTAATAACAAATGTCATAATTTATCCATATCCTCTGTCATGAGTGGATAATTTTTTCCAGCCCATGGGCTATACTGGGCTTTTGAATTGACATACTGGAGGCTATGCTTCAACAAGTGTAGTCATGAGAAGAGGTTCGTTTGATTCAATATTTAATTACAATTGAAAATAGCTAATATGCTAAGACTCCAGGCACATCCCAAAGGTGCTTTTTCAAAATGCAACTGAACTTTGTTTTTCCTTGAAGATAATTTCACTTCTCATCCAAGGCAAAGCAAAGTCCAGTTGCATTTTGAAAAAGCATCTTTGGAACAACCATACCAGTGGTGGTATTCAAAAGTTTTTTACTATCGGTTCTGTGGGTGTGCCTTGGTGGGCATGGTGTGGCTTGATGGACATGGCAGGGGAAGGATGATGTAAAATCCCCATTTCCACCCCACTCCAGGGGAAGAATACTGTAAAATCCCCATTCCCTCCCCACCCCACTAATCTGCTTTCCAGTTCCGTTCTCCTGTACAGAGCAACAAGCGAAAACCCAGCCGATCAGCTGGGACTTGGGAGGCAGAGAATAGATGGGGGCAGGGCCAACCAGAGGTGGCATTTACTGGTTCTCTGAACTACACAAAATTTCCACTACCGGTTCTCCAGAACCTGTCAGAACTGGCTGAATACCACCTCTGAACCATAACCTGAATGACTGAAAATCTCTATAGACACCTCCAAGCACACGTTAAATCATTTTCTCTTTCTGTCACTTCAAAAATGACACTTTGGTAACAACCTCTGGAATTCTCTATGGGCTTTACCCAATGTTTTTGAGGTGATATGGGGTTGTAAGGTTCAAAATTCTAACGTTCAACAACACTTCTGCTTTCCTTAAAGAAATACTTGCTTTTACCTCTCCTTGAATTCACTTCTGTTTCACTAGATGACCTTAGTGTCTCCTCCTATGAATACAGAAGAAAACTACTGTATTCTTAACACATAAACTTTTATTCACCAATGCCATATATTAGTAATAGAATAAGTTCCAGATACATTTCAGTACCTGCCTAAATTTATTATTCTGCAGCTCAGAGAGATATTTACCGACTTCCAATTCATACATGTGGCTGTTTGAGATTAATAGCATCCAGCATGAAACCACTACTATTTGTTTTGAATGTACCTTCTTAGACTGATTACACTTTTAATTTAACACAACTCACTCTTCTTTTGATAATACGTTTGCTATGGACTATCTATTCCTTATACACAGGAGGTGTTTAATAGATTCGGATTTGTTGTTCTGCATATACTTTGAATTTTTATTAGCAATGCAGAGCACATAAAATATGCTTGATAAAGCTGCCTGGATGGATGTCCTTGAAACAGCAAATCTGTGCACTGTTCTCTCTAACTACAAATAAGGGTATTATTAGCATTAAAAATTTTAGGCCACCATTTAAGTCAAAGCCTTCTCAAAGTGGCTTACGTTAATTTTTTTTTTTAAATCTAGTATTATAGTATAAAATCTATCATAGCATTTAGACTGCTTCCAAATAATCCTACTCATTTTCTTGGGGACGAAAAAAAGAATCTTAGCTTTTCAGTTATATTGATTGCAAAGTAAATGTGTTTATGATTGCTGGTTTAGACTACGCTCCTTAACACGAGAGTTAAGATCTATTGACATGGATTGATTTGCTTTCAATGGACCTGCAGCAATGACAGTATTAATGGGAACTCTTTAATCCTTAAGTATAGGCCTATCTCTGGAACTATTATATTTTGACGAACTTAGCAAGACTGCCTTCTGAATAAACATAACAGAATAACAGAGTTGGAAGGGAGTTTGAAGGCCTTCTAGTCCAACCCCCTGCTCAAATAGGAAACCTATCCCATTTCAGACAAATGGTTGTCCAATCTTTTCTTAAAGACCTTCAGTGTTGAAGCATCCACAATTTCTGGAGGCAAGTCATTCCACTGATGAATTGTTCTGTCAGGAAATTTCTCCTTAGTTCTAGGTTGCTATTCTTCTTGAATAGTTTCCATCCATTGCTACAGGTCCTGCCTTCAAGTGCTTTGGAGAATAGGTTGACCCCATCTTCTTTATGACTGGAACATTGCTATCATGTCATCCCTAGACCTTCTTATCACTGGGCTAGACATACCCAACTCCTGCAACCATTCTCCATACGTTTTAGCGTCCAATCTCCTAATCATCTTTGTGTCTCTTCTCTGCACTCTTTCTAGAGTCTCCACATCTTTTTTATAGTATGGCAACCAAAACTGGATGCAATATTCCAAGTGTGGTCTTATTGAGGTATTATAAAGTGGTACTAACACATATAAATGTCTGTAATGTCAGATGTCCTTTTTTAGTTGTGTTATGTTCAAAACTGAGATGGACACTGGCAAAGAGATGGACACTGTCTACCCGTATTTAATGGGATAGTGTAAATTTCATCCATCTACAGGGTTGTAACTCTTTTATTTTAATTTAATATGGTTCATGGGCTAGGACATTACATTATCTGATAAATCTTAGATTATGTATATCCTCTGTGTGATTGGGAACCTCACATTGCTGCCCACACTTTATTTTGAACAACGAAAGGGCCACCTGATGAAATTCATCTGAGACTACATAAGAGGAAGACAACAGAATAATGCATAAGCAGTCTGAAAAAGACCAGAGCAAGACAGAATTCTTTGTGATGCTAATCCTCTATGATTACAGCAATCCATAATAGTTATTTAAATTTCGTTTGGGATCAAATCTGTGTGAGATGTTCTTAATTAGATATCAGAAAGGAAGAGCTTCCAGAGGTGGCCAAGAATAGCTGAATACTATGCAAAGTATTCAATTTTAAGGCATTTTTTTAATAATATGCTGGCAAATAGAACTGCAGGATATTAAATAAATGAATAAAGAAATTACTTCACTTGCTAAATTGAGCAATCCTCTGTTTGGTTAATGAAAATAATTTTTGCAGTAATGTATCTTACATATTTTTTTAAAAAAAAACCCTGTGACCAGCAGCTTTGCATAGTTCCTATGTGACATAAATACTGAAGAGAAGGATGAAAAAACCTCCGGAGGCAGACTTGTTTAAAGCATAGGAGAAAAGGCAATGTTCCAATGAACATCTGCTGCCAGTCTGCCTTGAAGGAATTAAAGTCTCCTGTTCAATGCCAGCCATGAGGCTCTGCCCCCAATAGATCCATCTCAGTAGAGAAGGGGGCAGCCTGCATATAGGCATCGCCATCTGTCAAGAGATATGCCCTGCGCATGACTTGTGAAGTCAGGACTTTCTGCACATTAAACATTTCACTAAGCAAATTCTAACATTCTTCACCTTGATTTATAACCGAAAGCTTCAGCTAGTAATCTTGGCTAATTTAAACCATTCGGCAATCAGAAGCTCCATATAAATAATGGCTTTACAGTTGTTTAAAATAATAATTTCAAAGAATGAAAAATAGTTTCTAGTCTTGCTTGATCAATATAACATTTTAAACAGAGCAGAACAGGGTCAGCCAGCACAAGTGTGTTTGCTTTAACAGAGGAAATTCCAGATTACAGCTATATAATTCATGGAACAGTATTTCATGGGATAGCCTCAGTCAATTAGCGCATTCCAATATATGAAAAATGCATTGGCTGGCTAATGTATTTGATTTTTTTTTCACCCTTCAGTGAAATAGGGATGGTATTATTATTATTTTTTTAAATATAGGTCAGTTGCTGAATGGTAACATGTAAAACCTATATGGTAACACTATAAAAAAGAGGTTGAGATTCTAGAAAAAGTACAGAAAAGAGCAACCAGGATGATTAGGGTACTGGAGACTAAAACCTATGAAGAATGGTTACAGGAACTGGGCTTGGCTAGTCTGGTGAAGAGAAGGACCAGGGAGACATGATGGCAGTCTTCCAATATTTGAGGGGCTGCGAAAGAGAGGAAGGAGTCAACCTATTTTCTAAAGTGCCTGTAGACCAGACAAGGAATAATGGATGGAAAATGAACAAGGAGAGATTTAACCTGGAAATAAGAAGAAACTTTCTGACAGTCAACCAATGGAACAGCTTGCCCTCAGAAGTTGTGGGAGCACCATCACTTGAGACTTTCAAGAAGAGATTGGACTCCTATCTGTCAGAAATGGTGTAGGGTCTCCCGCCTAGGCAGTGGGTTGGACTATATGATTTACAAGGTCCCTTCCAGCTCTGATTATCTGTTATCTGTTATATAACTAACAAAGTTGCTTAAAGGAATGCAGTTTTCTGTACAGATAGTCTTCGACTTACAACAGTTTGTTTAATTGTCACTCCAAATTACAATGGCCCTGAAAAAAGTGACTGGTGACCACTTTTCACACTTCATTGCAGCAGCCTCATGGTTACATGATCCAAATTTAGATGCTTGGCAACTGTCTCATATTACGATGGGTTGCAATGTCCCAGGGTCATATGTTCACCTTTTGCAAGCATCTAACAAGAAAAGTCAATGGAAAAGCTAGATTTACTTAACAACCGTGTCAGTGACTTAACAACTACAGTGATTCATTTAACAACTGTGATCATAAAATGAGGCAAATCTCACTTAACAACAGAAATTTTGAGCTCAATTGGAGTTGTAAGTTGAGGATTACCTGTGTGTATTTAAATATAAAAATTCCCTCTCACCCTTATGGGGGGGATGTACATGTCTTCCTCAATCTCAGGTCCTCTATCAAGTCTAAGGTTCAGTGAAGATCTTGGCTGTTCCTAGCACTGCACTCTTCTGGGCAAAGAGCCCTGAAGTTGTTCCTGGGTTCTGTTGGAGCCATTCTCCCAGCTTAGGAGTTACATCCCCCAATGTTCCTACCACCATTGTGGCCATTTTGGCCTTTACTTTGGGTTCTCCAGGTCCTCCATCAGGCCCTGATGTTTTTTCATCTTTTCACACTCCTTCTTCCTGATGTTGCTGTCATTTGGCACTGCTACACCTATCACTATCCTACCACCTGGTTGCTATCTATTAGTAGTAGTACTATACTAGATGTGTGGGTATGGGTGTTTGTAGGTGTGGGTATGTGGTTTTCCCATGAGTGCGGGGGCTGCTTTTTCCCCCCAGATCAACTATGTATTGATCCATTGATGGAGATTTGAATTGACTGACCAGGTGGTCACCTGAGCCTGATGTTGTAGGACGACTGGCCCAAAATCACCCACCTAGACTTTCAGGTCTAAGGTAGGACTGGGGTCTCAACTATTAGACCAAACTGCCTATAAATTTCATCTATATCTAGGGAAAAAATAAGATTAGATAATCAGACTATTTCTTGCATGTGGGAGGATGTAAATAATCAGCCTTAAATGAAATTCCTTTTATCATGGGGATATTAATATACTAGCTGGCTTCTTCATATAACCTGGTGACTACATAAAATGACTGATAATAAAGTAGAATCATAAGCTATATAATTTTGCATGACTGGTCACTACTTTGGGGCTCCAATTTATATATTTTGCCCTATTTAAGTCAGAAAATACCTGAGAGATTTCTCTTCCACTTAGTATGCGCAGTGTGGTAAGAAGAAAGCTTAAGTGACTAGTTCTATTTCTCATTTAATTTAAATAATACTTTAGTAGATTGTTGGAATGTTGTGCCTGTAGTTTATTTTAGTTTCAGCAAAGCATTTCACAGAGTCCCTCTTTAGTAAACTGATGGCTAAAGTGTCCACAACGGTTATCACAACTTGTTGAAATACAAGTTTTTGTACTATATCTTAGTTGGTAAAGCATTTACTGTGTCATTCTTGAAATATAATTTCTTGACCAATACTTCCTAAGCTTGTACCACTATGGCAGTGATATGACTTACTCTGTTATCAAATGTGAATTAAAACTGTTTGTTTGTTTGTTTGTTTGTTTGTTTGGTTGGTTGGTTGGTTGGTTGGTTGAATTTTTGTGCCATCCCCTACAAGGTAATTCTTTTGTGCCTATTGTTGTAGAGCGGCGGAATCACTGAGGCAGACAACCAAAGCAACTTCAGCTTTAACTTTATTAAATGAATAAAGGGTTGCCGCAGCTGCCGCGCTAACTCCGCAGCCAGCTGGAGCGTCAACAGCTGATGGCATTTGACATCTCCTTTTATAGCCGGCTGTCAAACAGCATCAACCAATAGGAACAGTCCATGTTTCCTTCCTGAAACACGGACCTGAGTGGGAACTGTAGTTCAGTACACAACACCTATAGAAAGGTAACGGAGTCCCTGCAGATTTTACTGTGCTAGTTATTGCTGACTATGAGGGGCAGGGTTCATCTTCATCTCCATTTCAAGACCATTGAGCCAACACTGTCTGAAGACATTTCTGTGATCATGTGGCCAGCATGATGTCATGGAATGCTGTTACTTTCCCACCAAAGTGATAACTATTATCTATTTGCATGCATTTGAACTGCTAGGTTGACAGGAGCTGGGGCAAGGATGGAACCTCCCCCTGTCATAGGGCACTTGGGTCTTGAATCTGGGCTGCTGGCTTTCCACCAACAAGCCCAGCATCTTAATCGCTGAGCCATCATGCCATCTCCCCTTTTGTGCCTGTATTGAATTGTTATTCAATTCAATAGAGACGTTTGAGTCCATCCTGAAGTAAAAATCATCCATGGTGTAAAAATCCTTGGCAAGGGAGAATAAGATGTATGCATAGCTCAACAGCCTAGTTTCACAATCTTTCTACCAGATAAATATATTCTCCAATCAATTTGAGATCACTTCTCTCCTTCCAGTGTGTTTAAAATATAGATTCATCTATTACAGTTTTTCTCATTCATCTTCTACTAAAGAAGCATTCAAACATTGTGAACTGCCAAACAATACTAAATATACCATCCCTCCCAAATATAGGCAAATGTTGATTTACAATATAAGATAGGAAATCTATATTTGTGTGGAGACCAAGAGCAAGTTTTAATCATAATGTAATGCGTATGAACAACTGCTTTAAACTGAATGTAAACTGCTTTAAACTTGATTGTAAAAAAATTGATCTTTTTTTTTTAAGAGTTGTCAAAGTCTGGAATATCTTACCCGATTTAGTTGTCTTAGCTACTAATTTTAACGATTTTAATTCTAACTTAACTTCTGTGGATCTCATTCCATATTTAAGTGATAACTAAAGGGGTTGTGCATAAGTGCACTAACATGCCTCTCTGTCACATTTCAATTTTTTCATTTGATTTGTTTGAATTGGTAATTTTTGTTTACAAATAAATAAATTCTAATGAGGAACTACAACCATGTGGTTTTAACAGGCCTCACTCTGGATGAAATTGAATGGAATTATTGGATGATAGTAATAGCACTTAGACTTATATACCACTTCACAATACTTTACAGCTCTGTCTAAGCAGTTTACAGAATCAGCATATTGCCCCCAACAACATGGGTGCTCATTTTACCAACCTCAGAAGGATGGAAGGCTGAGTCAACCATGAGCTGGTCAGGATCAAACTGCTGGCAGTCAGCAGAATTAGCAGTGCTAATGCTGCATTCTAACCACTGTGCCAACACAGCTACTAATGTTTCTGAGAAAAGTGCCTCTGCCCTATATCAACGTGGCTGGAAAGACTCCCAGTGCTGAGACTGTGGTGCTGATATGCAAACAATGAAACATATTGTGCAAGACTGCTCACAATGTGCATTTCTGGTTCCTTTGAAGATTTGCATGAAGCAATGCCAGAGGCAATTGCCTAGGTCAGGGGTGTCAAATTCTCAGCCTGCCTACTTCCCTTTTAGCATAGGGGAAAAAACTTTATCACCTCTGGCCTAGATAATTGAATTGGACATCCAATTATGAGGCCACTGTCATACCCCCATAGTAGTTTGGTACATAGAGTAGAGTAGAGTAGAGTAGAATAGAATAGAATAGAATAGAATAGAATAGAATAGAATAGAATAGAATAGAATAGAATAGGAGTTGGAAGGGACCTTGAAAATCTTCTAGTCCATCTGCATTTACAATTAAGTGGCTTATGTGTATATGTTTATTTCTCTTTTATCATGTTCTCATCATGTGATAAATAAATAATTATCACTATCTCAGGGCAGTAAAATTGATGCCAACCTAGATTTTCATCCCCATATGGGAGTCTTCCAGCCAGAGGGTTATTCTCAATAAACCTAGAAGATAATAGGCTGGCAAAAACATATGTAGCTTTGTATTGAAAATATCACAAGCAACTTGTTCAAGTTTATCGATAATCAGCCTTTAAATTTGCTCTGTGCAGTTTGCTTTTAATTATTTATTTTTGCTGTGGAAACCAAGGTTTGGGAATAATTGTAATATGTTACTTTCTTCTGTCATTTTGATGGATGGGAGATTTCCAGTGATGGAGAAGCCAGATCTTAGGAATGTGGGCTTACAATCCAAATCACTGGATTTCAGCAACAAATTATCCCCACAGGGGAATGTGACAAAAATTAGAGTTATAGGAGTATGGGAAATTGAATCTTGCAGTATAAGCTGGTACTCAGTTTTGCCAGACCCAGTGTAATTTATTATTTGCCCCTGGAGCTAAGAGCTGCAGGATTCATTCCAATACACTTCTATGTATTCCTCAGTACAGGAAGCCTGCAAAAACCAGAACATAAGTTTTGCTTAGCTGGATTACACTGTCCTCTTTTTGTGTAAATGTCATCTGATTTTTTTTTTTTTTTACAATATGAGAGTTGGTGTTTTTTTATGGCTCTGGCTGTTGGTTTTATATTTCATGAGGGAAATAAAACAAAAATGATGATAAATTGTGTAATAATTGTTCTTGCAGAGATCCACATGCTGAAGAGAATGAAGGCCTTTAAATGGGGAAAATGGAGTTGTGGATTAATGGGCAAAACGGGGTCTTTCGTGTTGTGGTTGTTTGAAAGAGATTTTCCAGAATGCTAATGTTGGCTTCTGTCTTTAAATCTAACTAGCAATCGGTAAAAACATTCACACTGGGACCATTTTTTAATATAATTAACTTTTTTAAATGGCCTACTTGGTACCAATTGAGTTTTAAAATTATCTCTCTTGATGTTAGGGTGGGAAGGTGATTTTACTAAGGATAGGATAGCAACATTATGGAACTTAGAACTGGTAAATCCCGTTCCAATAGAAAATTCCTTTGGAAAATGTAGTCAAACCGTGATGCTTCTTTAAAATAGCCCTTCCCAACTTCAGTGGAAACTGGACTAAGTAGGGCCAGAAAAAGGATTCCACTTGGCCACAGATTGGGTCTAAGGATGCTTTCCTTTCCCAGATTTGATTTGGAGAGAGAAGATACCTAGGAAGAATGGTTCAGATGGGGAAATTCCTACAAGTCAAGAGTTCCAGGCCTGTCAAGAATCCCAGGCCTTGGTTATATATCCCTAGTGCTTCAGACAAATGCTTCTGAAATTGGGAAAAAAGCTTGTGTGAACATAATTCTGGTCCCCTGCCCAGTAGTTTTGAAGGGAGCTGCTGAATTTTCCCCCAAGAGGTGTCTTTAGTATCCATTGCTTTGATCCAAAAATAGCCCTTCCCAACTTCAGTGGAAACTGGACTAAGTAGGGCCAGAAAAAGGATTCCACTTGGCCACAGATTGAGTCTAAGAATGTTATACTGTTGGGATACAGATTCTGCCCCTTATGTATATGTGTCTAATATCATTGCCGAGATACACAAACAAATATAGGTAGGACTTGCATCATGTTAGTCTGATGCTACTTTCATCATTTGCCTCCTTTTCCACCCCTACTCACCAGCCGAGACAGCACTGCCTTTATCATATTTTTAAAGATAATTGTCCCTATGTATCCAGAACATATGTCAATACCTGGCACATTTCTCCTAATGCATGGAATGCAGGCAAAAGTATGTTGACTTCAAGGTAATCTCTAGATTAGAGACCCTGAATTGCATAGCATAATTTGAGCATACTTGAAATTAAACCTCGCTTTGACCTAAAATTTGCTCAAACATTTTGGCATATTGTCAGCAGAGAACGATGCATGTGACAAGGCTATAGCATTTAGGATGATAATCTAATTTGTACATTACTGTTCTTATTAAGAAACAAAATGTGAAAGTCTTGATTGACCAAAGCCACAACAAAGTTCTCTGTGAACCCATTTGGTTGTATTTCTTTGTCTTATATAGCATGCCTTTGATTTACTTCGTTTGTTGTTTCTTTCTCTTCTTCAAACTATACTTTGAATAACATTGCTTACCTTGGGGAAGGATAGTCAAATATGCATAAATGCATTTCTCTGCTCTTAAAAATTGAGATTTTTCAAATAGAGTTTGTCATTGTCATATCACTAATTTAAAACAGATGGGTTTTTTTTTTAATTAAAAATTTGGGTAGAACTGCCCACATGCTGGCTTCAGATTTGCTGACTCAGAAATATGTTGAGTAAATTTGATTAGTTGGGTACTGTATAGAATTACCTTTGATGCAGTCCTAAACATATCTGTCAGAAGAAGAGTAAACAGCAGGGCATTTTTCCAGCAGAAAACTTAACAAAATCCAAAATGCCTAGGCAAAAAGGGTGATTTAACATGATGTCAAAAAGAAAATAATACCATTGTCACTAAAATTTCTTTTGTAATGCTATTTTAAAAATTAAAAAAGATTCCTTTTTGGAAATTCCTAATATAACTTTCCTGAAGAACTATTTTGAGAAGGTCTAGTCCAGGAGTGTGAAACTCATAGTGTCTCGGTGATGTATTGGGACTTTTCTCCCCATTGTAACTGGGCAGGGGTGTGGCCAGCGCGTGACGCATCTGGCCTGCGGGCCGCGAGTTTGACAGCCCAGACCTAGTCAGATGATCTTAACATCCAGACCACATGTTAGGGCATACTATGCATATTTTCTCCTTATTAAGATGTAGGAAATTCAAAAAGGAACCTTGTCCTGCAGATTTCAAGTTGCTTCAATAATCACTGTGATTATTGCTGTGAAGCAAGAGACTGGATGAAAAAGAAGTTAATGCCCAGGAAATGAATCTGGAACAATCCTATTTCCATGATACCAAGTCAAGACAACAGACCTAGACCTAGTCCTTCCTAAAACCTAATCCTAAATCTTCTCCTTTTTGTTGCAGATCCAAACTAGAATTAAGGAGAAATTTCCTGACAGTGAGAATTAATAATCAGTGAAATAGCTTGCCTCCAGAAATTGTGGGAGCTCCAACACTGGAGGTTTTCAAGAAGAAATTGAACAGCCATTTGTGAAGAGTTATTATATCTACTTATATATAAATAACCTGAGCATTCAACATGTTGGAAATATATAAACCACTTGCTTTATGAAATTTTAAATTAAATGGGAGAGAGAAAGAGATTCCAATAGATTAATATGCCTGGGATGCATTACCTGACTCTGTAGTTACATCCTCAAACCCCCACTCCTTTAACCTCAAACTATCCACTATTGACCTCACCCCATTCCTAAGAGGTCTGTAAGGGGTGTGCATAAGTGCACCATTGTGCCTCCCGTCCCTGTTCTATTGTCCCCATTTAATTGTACCTATTTTCTGTATTCTTACTCCTGTTTATACTTATGCCTATTATTTTGTAAGTGATTGACAAATCGAATAAATAAATAAATAAATTAAATAAATTAAATAGATAATTCTATGAAGTATACTTTCCTGAAGTGCTACACCATCCAGAGTCACTTGTTGCAATGGGTGGCTATAGAAATCAAATGAATAAACAAAATAAAAGAAAGAAGCCAATTTGTACAGACAAATCAAAATCAAAATCATTACTTAACGATCAGAATATTGCATGTTATTTGGAGGCTTTTGTTCTTCCTTATTTTCTTTTTAGCCGCTTCTTACTGGAAAGAAAGAAAGAAAGAAAGAAAGAAAGAAAGAAAGAAAGAAAGAAAGAAAGAAAGAAAGAAAGAAAGAAAGAAAGAAAGAAAGAAAGAAAGAAAGAAAGAAAGAAAGAAAGAAAGAAAGAAAGAATTCCTTTCAATTTATTATGGTGGAATGCCAGGTGTACTGAATGACTAGATTTACACACAAAGAGAAGAATAAGAGAGTACTGTTTTAATTTACACAAGTCCATTCTATTGTGCAGACGTTCATTTGTTCTCATATGCCTTCAATAGCAGACTACTCCCTTTCCCATTACATTACCTATTTCCTAAAATTGAAGTCAAAGTCATTGTTCATACAGGTGGAGAGATTGCATTTCAAATCATTTACTTGTTCTTACAAAAAAAAAAATCTAGAAGATGGGGTGTGAGGATCTTGCCTAAATTCCTTTGAAAATTTAGCACAGATACTATTTCCCTGGAATGGCTCCAATTTAATAAGACTTTAGAAAGCTTAAGGCCCATTTCTTTGAATTTCACCATTTAAGTATGGTCTAGAGTAGCCTATTTTTGGATCATATCATGTTCCCAGGAATAAGTATTATTATCACAGGAGAGCAGAATAATTGCCACTGTTGTTGTTTTTTAATTGCTAATTGTATCAAGAGATTGTTCTGCCAAATGACAATTGCAATGTGCTAGAGTAACAATATGATTAAGGTATTTATGAAGGCTTTTAGGTTACATGTCAAAAACCTCGTGTCACAAGAGTTGGAAAATTTACTAGTTTGCTTCTAATTAGCTGGATTTCTTGTTGTGGTCTAGGTGAAAAATTGCCAGGTTACCCTGAGTTCTGTGAATAGAAATATACTAAAACTAAAACCAAAAAAAAAAAATGAAAACAAAGGAGAATCCAGAAGCTGCAGATGTTTTGCAAACTCTGAGAAGTTTGGCACCAAGTTCTACATTTAATCCGCAATTATTGATGGAACTTGGATCGCAACACAGAAAGGAAAATAAAAGGAAACTTTTAGCCCATGATAAGCATTGTGATAGGTCTGTAAAACACATTTGGGGGGGGAGGGAAATGGGGTTGTGTATGCTTTGTAGGCTTACATTTTTGAAGCATTACTGTTAGACCTGGATTTTCTTTTTATTTTCCTTTATTGGTTCTAGAATTACATTATTGTTCTGTACTGTTAACATTTCCATGTAGATATGAAAACGATAATTATTTCTGGTTTTAGAAATGTTTGAAGTGCTTTGCTGATGTCATTTGTAGTTCCTAAGAATCGGTGTGCAAATATCTTTTCTTCCAACTTTGTGTCTCAGCCTGTCCACTCAGCTACCTACCCAGCTATCTTTTAACATAGAAATGATCTGCTTTCCACAGTATATATGATATATGGTATTCAATATATACTGTGCAGAGTATATGTTACGACCTATATTGAAATACATGTTATTTAAATGCATAAATACACAGCAAATAAATATGCAGTATTTATTAAATAAATACATACTAAATACATAAATAAATAATAAATAATCCAAATCCAGTCTGAACAGATGGCTGACAGTGTAATCAACAGCAACAGCAACAACAACAATAATAATACCTAAAACATCATCAAATGTCAACATCTAGCTATCCCAGGTCCTTGGGAAGAACTCAATAGGTGAATAAAAATGCCAGATCCAGTCTGAAAATCTAATGAACAAATAAATATACAGTACTTAACATACTGCTAAATATATGCATATACCCACTCACCGATTCCTGCACACCTCACATATTTGCCTCACATCTTTCTATGCTGACACTGATTTTCCAAAGCCAGAAAAGCACCATAGTATTCTCATTGATAAAAGCTCCTAATCTGGCATTAGGGGTTGTTGTTTTTTTCAATGTACTACAGGCAATCATATGGGTTGCTATTAAGAAAACTGGTGTGAGTAATCAGTTGTAATTTTAAAAATGTTCTGCTTTAAAGGGCTGGGAAGAAGCACTAGCATCAACCAAAGCATTAAATGCCTAAAATATTATATACCCTATATACCCTTGTGAATTCCAGCTATTGAAGTCTTGTGAATTCCAGCTATTGAAGTCTTAACAATATTAAAAATGGTTTCTGGATTGATCTGGCCCCGTCAGAGCCTGAATCTGTGAAGGAGGATGAGCTGGAGCTGGAGGTGTTGAAGATCGAGGGGGTGGCTTCATTGACTTTGGGAAGAATGTGGGGAGGAGCAGGATGAGGCAGCCTAAGGCCCCTCAACATTGGGATGGCTTGTTAGCAGGGAGGAACGGGGGCAGGATGACCAACAGAGGGCAAGCAGTAGAAATGAGGAGCAACAGAGATCAGGTGATGAGCAAAGACCGTGCTCTCCTGATCCCCGAGCACAGAGAGGGGAGAGAAGGTGGGAAAGTGCAGGCCAATCCAACGTCTTGGGAGGAGAGCGCCCCATCCCTCTTCACAAGGCACACATGGGGACTGAGATTTAAGGACAACCTATGGGGAAGGGTGTTTGTCAGGAACAAACACTGAATTTGTAGAGTTTTGTGTGCCATTGCAGACATCTGGAGTTTGCAGGACTGCATTGCTTCTTTGTTGCTTCATGGACTCTTTGTTTGTTCCTTGCTTCATGGACTCCTTGTTTGTTCATTGCTTCGTGGACTCATTGCTTCATCCTTGCTTCATGGACTCAGTGCCTTGTTCCTTACTTCGTGGACTCATTGTTTGTTCCTTGCTTCGTGTACTCATTTCCCTGTTCCTTTGCTTTGCTGGATTGTGTGCAGCCAGATGCTGCTGTGTGTGTGTGTGTGCTTTGCTCTGGGACTTGCCCCTTACAGAGGTTGCTGATGGTGAAGTGAAAGAATGATGCAGTGCATAAACCGAAAGATTTAATTCCTCTAATCAAGTTTTGTGTAAAGTATTATCTGTAAGTAAAAGAGCGAAAGTTGCTGAATGCAGGGGAAACTCAGGAAAATCTAAATATTTCAGGCAAAGTGAACCATAGAGTTCTTGGAGGCTTTGCAGAAGGCCACTGGCTTTCTTAGTCATGGGGTTTGAGCTCAATGCCAACGAGGTGAGAAAACAAACTCTTCAGGACTTTCCCCCTCAGGACATTTTGTAACATATATCTGATGAGACCTGATTAAGCACCCAGAGAAGTCATCCATTGAATCAGGTGGCTTTCGGCCTGAGTCTACCTCTGAAAATATGTGCTGAGGAAAACTGAAACCTGATTCCACAAGTTGAAAGAAACAACATGTTATCCTTTATGAAGAAAAAAAATGTTCTAAGCGTAAAGGGGTCTGGTTTTTCATGAATTGTTCATCAGCGTTGAAATGCATTCTTTCAGAAATTTTTATGAGCATTCCAAAGGGCAATAAAAATGCTTCATTTAAGAAAACAAAATAACAATTCCTCAGCATGGGCTTTGTTTTTCCACAGTGGGAAAACAAACTGAGGGAAGTGAGAGGTTATTATGCATCACACATCTTAAAATCGTGTACTTGGAGGAGATACAAGATAGCCTTAATGCTTGACATTAGGAGGTCCCAAGGGACATAATCATGCACAGGGATTTTTGCTTTTGTGAAAGTCCTCTTCTGATTAATACATAAACAGTTTAGCTGCTTCTTTCACACAGTCCATTATTGTTACTACATATTCATGTATATTCATGTAACATTTTTGTATTACCCCTCTGATGAGTCTTTGGGGTCATTTCTTTTGTGTGAGCAAATGTATAGGGCAGGACTCACTGAACTTTTAATACTTGTGGACTTCAACTGTCAGAATACTCTAGTCAACATGGCTGGCTGAGGTATTTTGGGAGTTGAAGTCACCAAGTTTTAAAGTTGCTAAGTTTGGAAATCTTTGCTATAGAGGATTAAATGAGATTGTAACTTATTGATGTTATATGCTCACCTGAGCTTTGGAAGTGAGGCATCTGGAAAAAGGTGAGCAATTTCTTGTGAGTAAGCAGACTGTGCAATCAGAACTTTTGAACAGTCGGTATGTTCAAATTGTCTGGCTCCATCCATAAGAAATCACTTTTCCATACTTCCCCATTTCAAATAGTCACACTCAATGCAGAAATATTGAAGGACGAGTCTGAAAGGCATTTCAAAGGCAAGCACTCAAATACAAATTCATAAACATATTGTAGTAGTCTAGCCGAAAAACATCTGGATATTAAAAACAAATACTAGGGGTCAAAGCTGACATAATAACCTTAGGTTTGTGAAACAGTCAAAGGCAGGTAATGCTGGATTTTCTAGTACTTCTCAAATTAAAAACTAGTCTCTCTAGACTCGAGTCCTCTTACAATGACTTTGTCCAAAACAGGTTAAACTCAATTTTTTCACAATCAGAAGACTATCAGCATAACTTCTATACCAGAACTGAACTGACAAGCCCATTTTTCCTATGGAAAAAAACTCACATTTAATACTTGAATTAGAGCAGAAAATTTTCCAGCGTGCAATCATCAAGCAAGTCATGTTGTAGAGAACAGTTTTTATTTCAGATTACTTTATTGGGAAGTAATGATGACAGCAATAAAACATGACCTAAAGTAGTATAATATATTTTCCACAACACACTTCATCTGTTGTCAGCAGATAGGCTACAATGCAAACATCTATTGGGAGTGAAGTTCCATCAAGGGAAAAAAAACCGTATCAGTCACATTTATCTATGAGCATTATTTGAAGGTTAAATTATGCTGCAACGGTCGTCCTTCAATGCATTTCAAACAAATAGCACAAGTATTACATTTATAAAGCTATTCATTACAACTGCAGATGTCTGGGTCAGTAAATAAAAGAGAAGGATATTGCTGTCCTGTGTGAAACGGTTGAGATATTGAACTGACTGTAGTGATTTTATGTTCTGTTGACTTCGGCATACCTGTTTCCTATCAAATCACCATTAAATACATAGAGGTTTGTCATGGAAATATATGCCTTTAATTAATTCCAAGAGCCTCTATGAAAGGTCCCTTTCAGACATTAAAAGTATTTCAGCTACAAGAGAAACGTTTAGAAGGAAACAAAATTATCTTATTTTTTTTCCACTTTCTTTGTCACTTTCTCAGTTGAATCTGAGATATAATAAAATGATAGTCCTATTTTGTCATTTGTGATCTGGGTGTATATTTCTCCTTTAATGTCTTCAAATTCTAAATTCCTGCTTCTTGGTTCCTTTCCCAGTGAAACGGATAACCGTCGGGTCTTTGTACGATATTGAGAAAAGGTGTTTATGCAGGCAAGTAAGGTAGTCTTCACCGAACCTAGGCCTCTTGAGGGATTTCAAAGCCACTGGCCTAATGAAATCATTAATACTCCTTTTATAAAATGTCATCTAAAATCAGTGCAATTAGATTAGCAACCTAGAATGGAAACTTAGAGAAGAAATAAGGTTCCACCACAGAATTCATCACATCTGATGAAATACTTACTCGATTTGCCTGGGTTTTTTTGTTTTGCTTTGTTATGTTTTAATTTTGGCTTCCCAGATGTGCAATTTTCAGTCTAGGAGGGATTATGGCAGCCTCTGGTCTGCTTTGTCTGGACTTGAGGACTAAGTGATACAGGGCCTGCTTAGTATTTGAGTGGGAGATTACCATGGAATACAAAACTTTAGGCTATAATGGGAAATCAAAAAATATCCTGGATGAAGGCAATGTAAATTATTTCCATATTGTTACCAAGGAAAATATACAGTCCATAAAGTCCATCAGGAGTCAAGCTCTGCTGAAGTCCCTTCTCCTATTATCTGTGGCAGAATGCATATTTTTGCACATAGATCATGCCAAATTCACATCCAGAGATAAAAGAATCAAAACCAGTTTGGGTGACAATAGTGGGCTACAGATAAATCTATCTGGTAAAAGGCATATTTTGATGGTCAATATTACCAATGGTCCAGTTCAAAGCTAGAGCAAATGTGTGCCAGTTTGCTTCTGGGTTCAATTCAAGCTGTTGGTTATCACCTTTAAAGCTTTTCATGCAGTGGTGGAATTCAAAAATTTTTACTACCGGTTCTGTGGGCATGGCTTGGTGGGCATGGCTTGTTGGCCGTGGTAGGGGAAGGTTACTGCAAAATCCCCATTCCCTCCCCACTCCAGGGGAAGTTTACTGTAAAATCTCCATTCCCTCCCCACTCCTAGGGGAAGGTTACTGCAAAATCCCATTCCCTCCCCACCCACTAACGTGCTTTTCAGCTCCATTCTCCTGTGCAGGGCAACAAAAGAAGACCCAGACGATCAGCTGGGACTTGGGAGGCAGAGAATAGATGGGGACGGAGCCAGTCAGAAGTGGTATTTACCAGTTCTTCAAACTACTCAAAATTTCCACCACTGGTTCTCCAGAACTGGTATCTGCTGAATACCACCTCTGCTTTTCATGGTATGGAACCAGGATACCTGAGGAACCATCCCATGCCAATGACATTGACCCATCCCACCTGGTTATAGAGCTGTGAAACTGAATTGGGTTAGAGGTACACATTTTCTATTCAGTTGGCTCTGAAGAGCCAGATTCAAAATATTTTAGTAAAAAAAAAAATAGCAGTTCGTCCACTGACTTTGTGGGGTATCTGCTATTGAGTCAGTCCCTGTCATGAATATCTGTATCAGATTTTATTGATCTTTCCTCTTTAAAGTGCTGACCAGTTCAAGTATCAAACTAGGCTATGCTTTGCTTAATCATTACTTGGTGAATAAGACATAATAATTGGAGAGCTAAATAACCATAAACCATAAACTTGTATAGTATTTGCAGACCTCAAGGCTATATTCATACAATTTGCATTTCCAAAACAAAACAAGTGATATTTTGACACAGCACCAGGGGCAAACCCTGTTTCCAAAGATCATAAGATTTAACAATATATACCTCTTTCTGAGACGATATTGTATAATCAGCTTTGATGAAATGTTGAAGATAAACTAATTTTGATCCAAGCTTTATAGAAACTTAATTTGCAAAATTACAAATTGGTCATGATTTAGTAAACATAAACAATCACACACACTTATTGCAAGTTTATGTGATACAGTAAGGATATTAAGAATGAGAATTTAGCAGCGAACTGGCTGCTAAATTTGATTAAGAATAGTAAAATATTTACAGATATGAAAATCATATCTACTGCTTAGAACTCTTCTTCAGTTATTCTGCTTGTGTATCTTATATCTTATACTTTTTTTTGCTTAAGGAATAATGCATATAAAATAATACTGCATGGCATTTTTAGACAAAGTAAGCAAGCTGCTTTACTTTCATTTTTTTATGTGTTGATAAAAATCAAAGCCAGAAATCGCATTAGTATGATGAACACATAGAAAAAAAATTACATAAAATGAAAGCTACACTCAATGGGAATGTTTATACTACTGTATCTCAGCCACCTCCTAACTGCTGGACATTTAGTCAGCACTAAGAAACAAATTATATATTTATAGCTATATTTTTCTTTCCAAATTAAATATTTTATACTGATGTCTTCCCATTTGGATTGAAATGTTCGGAAAAGAACTTTTCCCCCCTTTCCTTACTGAACACATTGTGCTGTAGAGTTTGTCTCTTAAGACACAAGGCTTAAAGAATTCAACCTGAATCAATGAGACTTTTAAAAGCTTATACAGGGGACAAGCTAGCCATCATTGTGTCCAAGAGTCTGTTGAAAACTCAATGGTTGAATCCCAAGGAGACTGAGAATAATAGCCTTCCTCCAGTGATTTAAGGGGTGCTTTAAGTAAATCAACATGTTTGCAGGTTTGCCTTGCCAACTTGCTCTCCTCAACCCTTATTTTAGATCAATCTATCAAAGTGCAAAATACCTCAAATGATAGCAGTGTTCCCGGAGCTGTTCCAGTTGTGGAGAGTGGAGTAATATCCATCATGGGTGCCAAGAGTAACACTGGGGAGGAACTACAGAGGAAAAGGAGAAAGCCAAAGAGGAACATAATTCCTTTGTTGTCTTTCTCACCTCACTGTTGTCAGGAGAACTTCTACACACTTGCTAATTCAGTTACATTCTTAAAGAGAGGAGTTCCTCTCATTTCATAAGGCTCTGGAGACCTATCTGGTTCCACAGGCATTCTGGTCAGAAGGTTAAGTAAGCTCTGTTATAGATGGGAGTTTAAGATTGGAATGTATCGTTTATCTCAAGTAGCATGGGTTATTTTTTTTAAAAAAATTGTTGGGTTTTTTTATCTCTGTACACTATTTTTTTATTTTTTTTATTTGATTTGTCAATTGCTTACAAGATAATAAGTATAAGTATAAACAGAGTAAGAATACAGGAAATAGGTACGAATAAATGGGGACAATAGGACAGGGATGGTAGGCATGATTGTGCATTTATGCACACCCCTTATAGAACTCTTAGGAATCAAGCGAGGTCAATAGTGGATAGTATAAGGTTAAAGGAGTGGGGGTTAGGGGGTATAACAACAGAGTCAGGTAGTGCATTCCAGGCATTGGCCACTCTGTTGCTGGTCATACTTTCTGCAATCAAGTTTGGAGCAGTTAACATTGAGTTTGTATCTGTTGTGTGCTCTTGTATTATTGCACTTGAAGCTGAAGTAGTCATTGACTGGTAGGACATTGTAGCAGACAATTTTGTGTGCTACGCTTAAGTCTAACCATAGGCGGCAATAGTTCAAGGTTGTCCAAGCCCAAAATTTCAAGCCTGGTGATATAGGGTATTCTGTTGCGATCAGAGGAGTGTATTACTCTTTTTGTGAAATACTTCTGGACTCACTTGATTGTATTAATGTCCGATATACAGTGCAGATTCCAGACAGATGAGCTGTATTCAAGCATTGGTCTAGCAAACGTTTTGTATTCCCTAGTTAACAATTCTATATTTCCAGAGAAGAAGCTTCGTAAGATTAGATTTACAACTCTTACAATACTTGGAATCACATCTGTGATATGGACAAACATATATAATAAATTACCTCAGTACAGGTAGCATGACAGTTGTTAAGTTAATTTTGTCCCATTTTACAACCTTTCTTGCCACAGTTGTTAAGTGAATCTGGCTTTCCTATTGTCAGAAGATTACAAATGGTGATCATATGGACCCAGGACGCTGTGACTGTCATAAATATGAGTCAGTTGCCAAGCAACTGAATTTTAATCACGTGACTATGGGGATGCTGCAATGGTTGTAAGTGTGGAAAATGGTCATAAGTCACTTTTTTCAGTGCCATTGTAACTTCAAACGGTCATTAAATGAACTTTTGTAAGTAATTTAAGATCAACCAACAGTAGATGACAGCAAAATAATAACAACAACTGGATTCTCTACCCAAATTAGCAGTACCTGCCTACATTATTTTGTATATCTATGAAGAGTCTAGGAAATAAATAAAGGTAATGATATGTACTAAGTAATGTAGTGAGGATTTGGATTCCCAGGAAATGGGGAATACATTCCAAAGGAATACGAGGTAACTTACTTGAGGGAGCTTCGGGGGATGGGAGTGGGAGGCCTTGTGCTGTCTTGATTCACTTCCTTCCTCTTCGGCTGCTCTCAGTCAGTGTTGATAGGAGAGGAGAGATCCAGCCCTCACTCACTGCTTTACAGGATTCTGCAAGGCTCGGAACTCTCTCCACTCCTATTCAACATTTATATGTACTTACAGGACCGCCTGCTCCCACCATTGGCCTCCCGCCGGCCAGTGCGCTCCCACAGGGTGGGCCTTCTTGGGGTGCTGTCAGCTGGACAATGCCGGCTGGTGGCCCCGAGGGTGCAGGCCTTCTCTGCAGGGGCACCCTCCCTCCGGAATGAATTACCCCCGGAGATGCGGGTCATTACTGACCTGCGAACCTTCCGGTGTGCACTAAAGACCCACCTTTTCCAGCAGGCTGGTCTGGCCTAGTGTTCTTAGAAGGGGTTTTAAATTTGTAACTTTTTAAATTTCTTATTAGATTTTATTGGTTTTTGTATTTTAATTCAGCCACTATTTAATAACTTTTTAATCTATTTTTACTTTTATTGACTGTATTTTTACCAATGGCGGTTCACCGCCCCGAGTCCCTATTTGAGAGAGGGGGCGTTATAAAAGTTCAATAAATAAATAAATAAATAAATAAATAAATAAATAAATAAATAAAAAGCCGCTGAGTGAAATCATCCATCACCATGGACTGAAGTATAACCAATATGCTGATGATACTCGGCTGTATGTCTCAGCCCATGGTGAGTTAAGTGATGCCATGTCCTCCCTCTCGCAGTGCCTGGAGGCTGTTAGAGGTTGGATGGGGAGCAATGGGTCGAAACTAAACCCTTGCAAGACCGAGTGGTTCTGGGTCTGGATCGGGAAGAATTGCCACCTTTGGTCTTATATGGGGTGGCACTACCCCAAACAGACCCTGTGCATAATCTGGGGGTTCTCCTGGACCCACAACTCTTGTTTGAAGAGCAGGTCGCAGTTGTGACCAGGAGGGCCTTTGTGCAACTGCGTGTTGTGCACCAGTTATGCCCTTTCCTAGACCAACAGTCCCTATTCACAGTCACTCATGCCCTAGTCACTTCCCGACTTGATTATTGCAATGTGCTCTACATGTTCCCTTGAAGAACATCCGAAAGCTCCAGTTGGTGCAAAATGCAGTGGCCCATGTAGTTTTGTGCAGACCCTGGAGTGCATATGTGTCACCATTCCTGCAGGAGCTGCATTGATTGCCGATTTGTTTCCGGGTGCAATTCAAGATGCTGTTTAAAGCTCTTCATGGCTTGGGACCGGATTATCTGAGGGAACATCTCTTGCCAGTCACATCTATCTGACCCATTAGAGCGGGGAGAAAGGGAATGTTACAAGTCCCATCCCTGAGGGACATACACCTGGTGTGACCCAGAAGAAGGACCTTCTCCATGGTGGCTCCCTCTTTTTGGAATATCATTCCCCCAGAGATTAGAATGGCCCTCACTCTAGCACTCTTCCGGAAGGCACTGAAGACCTGGTTCTGCCAGCAGGCCTGGGGAACCCAGAGCGGAATGGAGCCCATCAAATGGCTAGTGTGATCTGTTGTCATTGGGTTGGGGTGGGTGGGAGTTGGGGGGTGATTTTTTTCCAGATTTTGTTCTATTGTGCTTTATTAATTTATTTGATTCTTTTTGTTAGTTTTTATTGTTTTTTTATTATTTTTATTTTTTGTTTTAAATATGGTTTTACATTGTGTAAGCCGTCTCAAGTCACCATGAGTGAATAGGTGGCAATATAAATTAAATAAATAAATAAACTCAGTTCAAATATTTTGTGTAAGAGATAAAGGGTGATGACAATCCCTCCCTAATAGTTCTCAGAGCATATGTTTCATATACAGTGATACCTTGGTATTGTCTGGAATTCATTCTGGGAGGCGCGACAAGTACTAAAAACAAGAGTACCAAGCAAACCACATGACTTAACATGTAATCCTTTATTTTGTCCAAAAGGAGTAGTAAGTCACAAGGCATCTGATGCTAGTAAGTTCTATTTTGTGCATCAATTACCAGCAGAAAGATGTGTACCAGGACAAGATTTTTGCTTCAAAACATGTGAAGTACCAAATTTGACAAGTTTTGAAGCAATCAAGACCAAGGTGTGACTGTAGGTAGTAGTTTGCTTCAATTTGGCAAGATTCTGTCTAAAGATGCAGAACAATAAAAAAAAGTCTGCTTGTTAGAATCATCACATTACAGTATCTTTCTTGGTTTGGGGGCCTGGCTTGACTACTACAATGAGCTCTACATGGGATTATAAATTCCCCTAAGTCATTCAGAGTTGGGTAGCATATCATTAATAACAATATATTTCCGTATTACTTTTTTTACACTAGTCTAAATAATGGGATTTATAGTTACATACTTTAAAGAGTATCAGATTAGGGGCACTATTATAGATTCAGTCTAAAATAGCTTCAGATAGCACTGAAGAAACATCTGGGCTGACATAGCTGCTTCTATCCCAATTTGGCCAGGAGTGAGTTACTTTCTTTCAGGTGAAATTCTCATTTTTTATTTTTTTGATCTTCAGAAGAGCCTTAAACTCTCCTTTAAGGCCAATATCATTAAGTACAGAATGTACATATGTAAAACCATGATAATACTACTTCACACGGTCACTTCCGCCCTCGTCATCTCCCGCCTGGATTACTGCAATGCTCTCTACTTGGGACTCCCCTTGAAGAGCATCCGGAGGCTGCAGTTGGTCCAGAATGCGGTCGCGCAGGTGATCTTGGGAGCTTCTCGGAGCTCCCATGTTACACCGCTCCTGCCCGAGCTTCATTGGCTTCCTGTGGCCTTCCGGGTGCAGTTCAAGGTGGTAGTGATCATCTTCAAAGCGCTCCATGGCTTGGGACCTGAGTACTTACAGGACCGCCTGCTGCCACCAATGGCCTCCCACCGCCCAGTGCGCTCCCACAGGGTCGGCCTGCTCAGGGTTTCGTCAGTTGGACGATGCTGGCTGATGGCCCCGAGGGTGCGGGGTGCGGGGTGCAGCCATTCCCCGCCAGCCTGCCTGAAGTCGCCTAAGGTATTTCTTTCTTTTTTTCCCCTCCTGACAATCAGCTGTAGATAAGATCAGTTGTGTTGGGATTCTCCTTGCTGAGGCCCAGGAAGGCAAAAAATGGAGGGAGAAGCTCAGCCCCCCTCCATTTTTTGCCTTCCAGAGCCTCAGAGGAGCCTTAGAGGAGCAAACCCCCCCGCCCCCCAGAGGCTTGTCTGAGGCTAGGAAGCTCCCAAAACAGAGCTTGGAGGAATGCTCTGTTTTTTTTTTCTTCCTGAGCCTCAGGGGAGCCTCAGGGGAGCAAAAACGCGCCCCCCCCCCCCCCCCCACTGAAGCTCCTCTGTGGCTAAGAAGCTCCCAAAAATGGGTGGGGACTACAAAAAAGAAAAGCCATGCCTATCCAGTCACATGGCCACGCCCACCAAGCCACGCCCACAGAACCGGTAGTAAAAGTTTTTGAATACCACCACTGGTATATGTAATAATGATGTCACTGTACCATTAATATTAAGATCAAGATTTGTAAAATTTAAAAAAGAACAATAAAAAAAATTTCTTTGAAAAAAGAATAAATCCATGCATTTGAGTTTCACTTAAAGAAGACTGAATCTTGTCTTCCGTCCTGAAACAAAAATATATAAGCTAGCTCCTTAAATCAGAAGAATATTTAATGATGATTTAAAAAAAAAAATTCTCAGGAAAGATGTAAACAATTTTAGCTAGCTATGGCAAGCACTGTTTGCAAAAAAAAAGAAACTCAAAATAAGCATTTGAATCCCACTAAATAGAAAAGGCCTTCTTTGCAGTTGTAGAAAATTTCCAGGGAAGTTTATCTAGGGGCTGCTATTTCAGTACATCATGAATTTCTCTCCAATCCTAGATATATTCCTTTTCTACCAAGGAATGGGACAACTCACCATAGCCAATTCACCACAGTCAACTCACCATGACCAATTCACCATGGCCAACCCATCATGGCCAACTTGACATTGCCAATTTGCCAGGGTACAACTTGTTGCAGGACAATTCCACAATTCAATTTAATTTTTTTAAAAAAATTAACAATTCACCATGGCCAACCCACCATGGCCAACTTGACATTGCCAATTTGCCAGGGGACAACTTGTTGCAGGACAATTCCACAATTCAATTTGATTATTTTAAAAAAATTAACAATTTTTTTTTCATTTTTGTCATTCACATTTTATTTTGTCCCTCCTTTAGCATCCTTTCTTTAATGATTCTATTCCAATCTTTCTTCAATATTAGTGTAACTCTGGTCCCATGGTGAGTTGCCCTACAGTAAGGTGGCCATGGCAAGCTGATTGTGGCAAGTTGACTATGGTGAGTTGCTATACATCCTTGCCATCACTCTTACTGATTTTCTCCTGGAAAAAAAAAGTTTAGGGTCTACTCAGAAAATCTGCACACACTACAGATGAGCATTATGCATGACAAGTTTGCCTTGCATCCATCACAAATGTAAACCTTTACAAAAACCATTTAGGTATAATTCTAAATGATAACCCTCTTCCCCTTTCTCTTGCTCCTACCTAGCAAACAAAATCCCAGTAATTAAATTTAGCAAATGTGTGCATAAGGGAGCAATTAAAATAATTAAGGAACTTCAAGGAACCTCAACCAATAAATGTACATTAGATTGCTAAATTGGGCTTGTAATTAAGACATGCACACATATAAAGGAGATAAAACTATTGTACAGTATATTGGAAATATAAGCAAAGATTGCTTACTCTATTTACATTGTAACAATGAAAAAAAATCTCTTTGCTGCAGAACACTCTGTCGCTGGATTAATTCCTGTCCTTTTTTGCTCTCCAACATTTAAACATCTTCCTTCCTCGTGTTACTTTTTGTGTGCGCTGCATTCTAATTCAAAGTATATTTTTAAAATGTTTCTCAAATTCATAGGAGATTATTTTTCAGAACATGTTTATGTTTCTTTTTATTAACTAGCTTGCTTTTCTGGTTTTTTGAGGTGGATATGCATTTTCCCCAATCCTGGTATTTTAATTAACTGAATATGTCCAATGATATTTGCCCTTGATTATGCCCTTGGCCATAAAGTTAAGTAATGTTAAAGCTGAAACTGTCTGCTCTGAAAGTATTAGGACTTTTGGTACTGGGTACCAAAATCTATGTTCTCTTGTCAGGGATGACCTGTTTGCAACTCAGGGTACTGAAAACATAGAGGGTTTTTTAAACTTAAATCTTTCTCATCATGACTTTAAATTACTTGGGATTATTCCTTTAAATGACTGATCATCAAGAACTACAATTGGAGAGTTTGTTGTCATGGAGATAAAATTAAGGCATGCAAAAAGATACTGGACTATAATCTACACATGGTTGGAAAAAATGATAAAACAACACATAGACTTTAAACCACAGATATTTTTATTGGAAATTATACCAGAAATATACAACAAAGAATTGAAATATTTGATGGTAAATGTTTTAACAGCGGCTAGAATTGTATTTGCTAAGAATTGGAAAAATGAAAAAACACCGATGCAGGAGGAAATTATTAAGAAAATTATAGACTGTGCTGAAATGAGTAAATTGACATTTGAAATTAGAGAATAAGAAGATAAACAATTTTATATGATATGGGATTTATTTTATCAATGGTTAGATAAAAAGACATGGTAAAGAAATAGATTAGGAAGTTTTACAATAAAAAATTAATAGATATAACCATTGGATGAATGTATAAGATTAAACTATAATGAAACTTAGAATAAAATAAAATCTCACATAAAATGATGGAAAAATAGATCAAATAAATGATTAATGATTGATAAATACATAAGCATAAGTTAGATTGACAAGGTGAGAATTTATACAATTTGTGAATAATGGCAAAAAAAAAGGATAGCACAAAAGATTGTAACTAACTGACACACTGTATGTATATAATTGAAAGATGGTTTTATGTTTTTATGTTTTGTTTGTATGTTTGTTGTAAAAAATAAAAAATTTTGGGGAAGAAAAAGAACTACAATTGGAGAGTTTGTTGTCATGGAGATAAAATTAAGGCATGTAAACTGTCTTGTGCTCCTGAAGTAAAGGCAATATAATAATATCAATTCATAGTGCATTTAATTTGGGCAATGTTTTCTATGTGTTTTTTTTTTTTTTTTTTGTGGGGGAGGTTCAAGATGTGCTACTAGATATAATGCTGACTTCATACTTTATATCCTGGAGATTCTTAAAATCCTGGAGCACAAAAGCATCTTCAGTCATGAAGACCTTGCTGCATCCGGTAGGAATTTTAAGTTCTGCTACATTAGCCCAGGCTGAACTAGAAGATATTTTGGAATGAAATTTGTAGAGGTAGTCCTCATTTTGCAATGACAATTGGTTCCAGCAAAATGGTTGCTAAGCGGATCACAGGACTGAGAAAGATTTTATTTATTTATTTATTTTATTTATTTTGTCAAACAATTATTAGATAACAGGTATAAGTATAAACATGGTTATAAATACATGAAATGGATACGAATAAGAAAAAAAAGAAATAATAGGACAGGGACGGTAGGCACGTTTTGGTGCGCTTATGCACACCCCCTACAGACCTCTTAGGAAAGAGGTGAGGTCAATAGTAGACAGTCTAATGTTGAAGATTTGGGGGGATGGGGAAGAAACCATAGAGTCAGGTAGAGTATTCCAGACATTGACTACTCTGTTGCTGAAGTCGTATTTCCTTCAATCAAGTTTGGTGCAGTTTATCTTTAGTTTATATCTATTTTGTGCTCTTGTATTGTTTTGGTTAAGGGTAAAGTATTCATTGATAGGTAGGATATTGCAATATATAATATTATGTACTATACTTAGATCAAACCGAAGGCGGCATAATTCTAGGTTGCCTAGGTCTAAAATTTCAAGTCTGATGGCA
Source organism: Bungarus multicinctus (assembly GCA_023653725.1). NCBI lineage: Eukaryota > Metazoa > Chordata > Lepidosauria > Squamata > Elapidae > Bungarus > Bungarus multicinctus. The sequence continues at coordinate 38,997,579 of CM042838.1, read as the reverse complement.
TAAGGTATTTTGCTATGGGTAGAGGAGTGGAGGACTCTTCCTGTAAAATATTTCTGGACTTTCCCAATTGTATTAATATCAGATATGTAATGCAGATCCAGATTGATGAGCTGTATTCAAGTATTGGTCTAGCAAATATTTTATATGCTTTAGTTAGTAGAGTGATATTAACAGAGAAAAAGCTACGCAGAATTAGGTTAATAACTCTTAATGCCTTTTTGGCTATGTAGTTACAGTGGGCTCTAGCACTTAGATCATTTGAGATGAGTACTCTAAGATCCTTGATAAAGTTTCTGTCATCAACAAGGTCTTGACTATTCAGCTTCTATTTTATTTTTTGATTTTTTTTGCCAATATGCAAGACAGAGCATTTACTTTTTAAGATCTGAAGTTGACATTTGTTTGACCATTCTGATACATAGTCGAGGTCTTTTTGAAGGATAGCAGCATTGTCAGTGGTGTTGAATAGCTTTACATCATCAGGGAAAAGAACACAGTTGCTCTTAATATAATCATAGAGGTCATTAATATAGAGTATGAAGAGTGTTGGTCCTAGAACACTGCCTTGGGGGACACCACTGTTGACAGGTACAGGATTTAATAGGACGCTCCCAATTTTGACCATTTGTTGCCTGTTTGACAGGAATGCTGCTATCCAGTTATGCAGGTATCCAGAGATAAGACCTCAATTTTAGGAGTAGTTTGTCGTGTACCACTGAATCAAAGGCTTTACAGAAGTCTATGTAAATTGCGTCAATTGCTTTGCCCTGATCAAGTTGTGTAGTCCATATGTTTTTACAATGCAAGAGTTGCAGATTACAGGACAGTTTCCTTCTGAAGCCAAACTGTTTGTTAGAGAGTAGGTTGTTTGTCTCTAAGTGGAGGATAATGGATTGGTTAATAACTGATTCCATGACTTTACAGGTGATGCAGCATAAAGAGATTGGTCTGTAATTTTCCACTAGGCTAGGGTCTCCCTTTTTGAAGATGGGAATGACTGTGGCTAGTGACCATAGATTTGGCAAGGAGCTGGTCCTGAAAGATTTTTCAAAGATTATGCTTAGAGGTTCTGCTATGGCAGTGGATAGCTTTTTTAAGAAGTAAGCACAAACTCTGTCTGGTCCAATAGATGAAGATGGTTTTAGATTGCGTAGTGCTTTTTCAACATCTTCTGTAAAATCGATATGTATTAGATCATTGTCTGTGGTTCGACTAGGAACTATTGGGCATGATCCATTGCTGTTTACAAATACTGAGCCAAAGAATGTGTTAAAGAGGTTGGCTTTAATGGTGTCATCATTGCAGTCTTTACCATTTGGTTCTTTTAGGGGTGGGATGGACCTTAAGTCTTTTATAGATAAACTGTAAAGATCACAGGTTGTTCCTGTTTCATTCAGATATAGATCTCTCAAACAGCCACTCCAGCATGTATTGTCAAGGACAGAAAATTGTGATGAGCACATGCGTTGGTCAGAAAATTATTATTTTTTTTGCATTACCATTTACTATCAATATATTTGCAAAAGGTCACTATCTGAGGCAGCTTTTTTTCTTTATTTGCATCCTGCCTTTAACTGTTTTTACAAATAACTCAAGGCTACAAACAAACCTAATACTTCTTCTTCCTCCTAACCCTAACCCACAACAACAACCCTGTGAGGTGAGTTGGGCTGTGAGAGAGTGACTGGCCCAAAGTCACCCAGCTGACTTTTATGGCTAAGGTGGGACTTGACCTCACAGTCTCCTGCTTTCTAGACTGGTTCCTTAACTATTGGGTCAAACTAGCTCTCAAGTTGTTCAGCTGCTAAAAGAGGACTAGCTGTATTGATTTCTTACAAGATATATGGGTAGTTCTTCTCCCAGTGGGAATTTCCCTCTCAAAATATTTGATGGAATCTTCATTAGGTTAAATCCCTGTCTTTCAATGGTTTGAGGTCCAGAGTCCAGAAACCTAGAGGGGGCCCAAGTTTACTGCTACACCCTGTACTTGAAAAGACCTCATGTTTTCCCTTCTTCTAACACAGGGGTATCAAACTCATGGCATCACGGTGATGTCACATGACATACCGGGACTTTTTTATCCTTCACTAAAGCAGGAATGGGCATGACCAGCGTGTGATGCATCTGGCCAGTGGGCGGAGAGTTTGACAGCCCTGTTCTAACAGGACCCTCTCCATGACCCATTCACATGTCCAAATTGTGCAATAAAGCCATCATTTACTTATTGTTTTTTTTTAATAATGGCCGTGTTTAGGAAATGCCATAAGCCAGGAGTGCATAGTTTTTGTAAGCTCAAGGCAGGGTCACAGCAGGTTTTGCATGTTGTGTTGAGAGTTGAATTTCATTAGTAGGTACAATCAGGAACCTATTTGTGGGCTGTTTTAGGGAATTTTATGAGCGGCCAAAGCCATACATTTTGGTCCCAAACTTTTTTTTTTTTAATCTACTCATTGAAAAAGAGAGGAACCTTACATCTGTTCTCGTTTATTTTGTGGTACATAGCAGAGCTAGCAATAGATTTATAGCCATTCACATTGCATAGTTCATCTGCATCTTTGTGAATGATTTGACAATCTTTTTTTCCATGGATTTCATAAGCCAGAAATCATTAGGTAGGATCATATTCTGGGGGGAAGGGAGTTCCCCCCATTTATTAGATCATAAAATTACTCTATTAAGAAGGCGGAGAAATGTAACATAAGTTATTTCAACAGATAATACGCTACGGAATAGCAGAAAGATTAAGGCTGCAATATAATGATCCTTCTGAGAAAATAACTTTTATCTCACCTGGAAAATATCACTTAGATTTGATCTTAGCTGTTTGGGATGATTCAACTATAGGTAGCCTGTGGGAAACAGCGTAAACAGTGTACATTTTGCAGGGAGCGTTTGTTCATACCTAATCCTGAGAAACAGCTCAGAGCTCAAATGTGTAACTCTCTATTTCAGCAAGACAAAGCTGCTTGTTGTCCCAAAGGTACTTTTTCAAGAGTCAACTGGACTTCCTGGTTTTTCTTTGAAGACATTTCGCTTCTGATCTGAAGAAGTTTCTTAGATGAGAAGCCAAACGTCTTCGAAAAAAAAAAAAAAACCCAGAAAGTCCAGTTACCTCCTGAAAAAGCATCTTTGGGACAACCATGACCCTGATGACCGGGAATCTCCATAGACATAAAGCTGCTTGTTGTTCTTTTGAGGGCTGATGGAGAGTCATATAGGCAGAACTGTGTGATTTTATGCTTCTCTAATAGCACATCATTGCTTCTGTCACAAAAGCTGCACTCAGCACTGATTCTGCAGACAACCCTATCCCAAAAATGGTTTTGATTGTCCAGCAATTGTCGAGAGTCTCAACGTCTTTTTTATAATGTGGTAACCAAAATTGGATGCAGTAGTCTAGGTGAGGTCTTACTAAGGCTTTATAGAGTGGTATTAGTACCTCTCTTGATCTCAATTGTATCCCTCTGTTAATGCAACTTAGGATTGCATTAGCTTTTTAGGCTGCTGCTGGCTCAGGGGATATCTCATACAAAGATACTTTGATATGTGGCTTATCTCATTGGACTTACTTTCAACATGTTAGAGCAAGTCATAATTTACTTACTCATGGGTTGTGGAAAACAGACATTCTTCAACTTATGACCCCAACTGAGACCAGAATTTCTGTTCCTAAACTAAGCAAGTTGTTAAGTGAGTCATGCCCACTCATTTGCCACAGTTGTTAAGCAAATCACCACAGGTGTTAAATGAATCATGCAATCATTAAGTGAACCCAAGTGACTTTGCTTGCTGGAAGCTAACTAGGAAGGTCACAAATGGTGATCACATGACCCCAAGATGCTGCAACTTTGTAAATACAACTGTCTTGGAGGTGGTTAATAGATTTAGGAGAAGACCCCAACTCTAAAAGTGTATGCATTGGTCCCTTTTTATTTAGTTCTTGGTTAATTTTAATTCTCAATTTTGAATGCGTTTACTGTTCTTATTGTTTTACATTGTTCTTTTCTACGGTAAAAGCTATGGTGGAACAATAGTTGGAATGCTGTACAGGAGTCTTCAACTCACAACCGCAATGGAACTCAAAATTTATGTTGCCACCGCATAAAAAAAGAAAGTACCATGTCTCTTTTTACATTTCCAACATGCTGGATTCATGTTGGGATACATTTTTGCTAATCTGTTTGGAGGTAGGTGCCATCGGTAAAACATTTTGTATATATTTTCTTTGTAGGCCACAGATCTCATTAATTTATAGTTCCTATTCCAATTTTTTTCCATTCTACTAAATCTATGTTGTGTCCTATATTTTGGGCCCAGGCTATCATACAGCCTTTCACAATTTCTTCTTCTAATAAATATTTATAAATTTTTGCAATGTTTTTCTCATCGGGGCCTGTAAGACTTTTATCCAAATATTGTAGTTCTGTATAAATCCCATAGTCTTTTATATCCTTTTTGTGTATATTCTGTAGTTGGAGATATGGCCAATAGTCTATAGATATTTCTTGTTGTTTAAGTTTTTGGTTCGATTTTAATTTTCCCTGTTTGAGACATTTCTTTATGTGAATTTTGCCTCCATTTTACGACTTTTATTGCCACCGTTGTTAAGTGAATCTGGCTTCCCCAGTGACCTTGCTTATCAGAAGGTTGCAAAAGGGAATCAGATGACCCCAGGACACTGCAACCGTCATAAATGTGAGTCACTTGTTAAGCATCCAAATACAAATCACATGACCATAGGGATGCTACAACAGTCATAAGTGTGAAAAATAGACATAGGTCGCTTTTTTCAGTGACATTGTACCTTCAAACAGTCAGTAAGGGAACTGTTGTAAATTGAGGTTTACCTGCATTGCAAGCTAACTCTGCCCACAGCCCCAAGTTCAATCCTGACCGACTCAAGGTTGACTCAGCCTTCCATCCTTCCAAGGTGAGTAAATGAGCACCCAGATTGTTGGGGACAATATGCTGACTCTGTACAACCGCTTAGAGAGGGCTGTAAAGCACTGTGAAGCGGTATATAAGTCTAAGTGCTAGTATTATTGTAAGCCACCCAAGGTCATTTGACAGTGAGATGGGCAGCATATAAATTTAATAAATAGATATTACCCTGGGTAGCTGCATTATTTATGAAAGAGAAAGACAGTTGCTTGGGAGTAATCATCAATCCTAAATGATTGTGGGTTGTGCGTCCTTTTTTAAAACTTTAGACAAGCATGTTTACACAGTTACATTTCCCTGAACTAATAAAAATTTAGTGCAGAAGCAGGCAATCTGGTATTCTCCAGACGCTTTGAATTATAGTTCCTCATGTTCAGGCCAGTGTGGCTAATGATCAGGGATATTGGCAGTTGTGGTCCAAACTATCTGGAGCAGACCAGTTGCTTACCATGCTGAAAAGGCAATAAGAGGTTTAGAGACAAGGCTTTATGATCCGATATTGCTTTTTGACAGATTGAGGGCACCGCTACAGCTTGCCTTTGCACCCCTCTCAGATCATCTCGGTGCCCAGTACATGATGTTATCTCTGTTCGGCAGCTCACCTGGCTTAATTCCAGCTCAGCTGCAGTTCAACAGGAAGCAAACAAATCTGGTTTTCAAGTTAAAAATACTGATGCTCTAAAAAGCAGGCCATTTTCTATTGGCAGGCACTCCTGGCTGTAAGTGATCATTTCTACCTTTCCAGAAAGGTCCAGTTTATGTAGCATCATGCTGTCGTTTCAATCCTGCCTTCAGAAAATAAGCAGAGGAACGGCATTTGGTGGGCACATCACCTGGTAGTTTTCTGGATTCTTGATGGCAGCCACTCCAATGTTTCACTTACCAAATAGAACAAGTGGAGTATAGCAGTAGTGGGTTCCTACCTTATTTGCTACCATTTTGGGAAATGATTGCGTGCGCTCGCGCCCCTAATGCACCAATAAGCTGAGAGGATGAAGAAACAAAAAGCTAGGAGCAACTCTCCCACCCACCCATGCACTTGTCACTTTTTTTAATCCTCTCAACTGATCATCGGAGGAACAGGTTCGGCCAAACCAGTAGGTTTTTTACTACCGGTTTGGCTGAACCAGGCCCAATCGGTAACATACCACCACTGGAATATAGGCACCAAACCCTGGTCAGACTTCTTTTTTTAAAAAAAACTTCCTTTAATTAGTCATTTGGAATTCCTGCTTTGTGAAAGATTCTGCACATTTTCAGTTACTGTGAATCCATTTGAACCTCTTTTAGAGGGCGAGAAAACAAAGCCAGCGGTGATTTGGGAGTGACGTGACCCTTCACATTTCTCCTTTGAACAGAGAAATAATTGAATTGGAGAGTCTCTCGCATCACAAATCTAAAGAGACAACAGACCATTTGCCTTTCAAGCTGCTTGGGAAGACCATTTAATTCAGACTTCAAATTCTCCTGCATGTTATAGATGCAGCTGAAAAGTCTAACTGCTCTTTTTATCCATCTCTTCTTTTAAAGCTGGAAATAGGTTTCTATTCTATTTTAAAGCATTAGGAACTGATTTGCTGCTGCTGAAGTGTGCTTCTGCAGTAAATGAGAAAAAGTGGAGGGAAAAATGTCCTTTCCCCTCACCTCCTGTCTGAATCCTTCATAATTGCTCACAAAAGTCGTCAGGATTTGGCACCAACATAACCATTTTAGCTGTTTTTTTCCCTTCTTACTTCCTCCTACTTCTGTCTGCCACTGCAAAATTGGGGCCATGCTACTTTAGTTATCTCCCTAATCAGAATTTGGAAAGTTTCCAGGGCTAAGGAAGGGGAAAAAACTCATTTAAACCTGTTCGGCACATTAGAACATCTGTGATGGATAAAAGCTCTAAACCTGCATTTCATTAATGGATAAAATACATCCAAGATGTGTTCATCTGCCCAACAATATTACACAACCACATCTTTTCTGTTTCTAACTAATGAAGCCCACATCTATAAAATTCTAGGTGCCTGAACATAAATATTTCAGTGGTGTTACAAAGCTTCGTAAATGACTTGTATGTTAAAATATCACATTTGCTGATTTATAGGACATGCCTTAGAGATATTTCTTATAGCAGTATTTTCAAGGGGATACAAGTGCAGTAGAATCACTTGTCAGTGAAATGGGTGGCATATCAAATAAATAAATAAACAAACAAGCAAATAAATAAATAATCGTGGAATCTCCTCTCCAGAAAGGAACTGGGAAATGGGTATTGTTGATGCTTTCCTGTAAGCCAAAACATGTACTTACACACCAGAACTGCCCAGGTTAGATTGTTATATGGTAAAGCAAAACTACAGTACCCACATGTTATAAGCTAGTCGTGTTTTTTCATGAAAAAAAATTGTTTACAAGCCTTCATTTCTCAAGAAATCCATAGCTATTGCACATGCATCCTGCATTGACCCTTTTCATTAGGAACTGGGTTTCTTCTTTATTTTTTTTTGTGAGTAAAATGAAAACCTTTTCATGTACATTCCTAGTGCAAGAAAAAAATAGTTCCCTGATACATGGTAGCCATGCATAGTAGAGTTTACCTACCCTCAGTTTTCTCTCAGAATGTCCTTGGAAGGAGGTATTTCCAATACAACAAGAACAAGAACAAGAAGAAGAACAACAACAACAACAACAACAACAATAATAATAATAATAATAATAATGATGATGATGGTGATGCAGGGTAAGATACCCTGAGCCTCCTCCAGAAATATCCACACTTTAATACAATTTTATTCCTTTATAGTTGCAGACAGACAATTCTGATGGCAGTGTTCTAAAGCCAACTTGGAAAATTTGAAGTAATTATTATTTTACCTCATCCTGTTATTTTGATTCCATTTGACTCGTTGGGAATTAACAATAATAATGTGGAGCACAAAAGTAAAAAATAAATAAAACTAAAATCATAACTTGACACATGCAAATGATCAACAATTATAAAGATGGTGAAGAAGATGTGTCTCCTAAATGGAACCCTTCTGCCAAAGTATGCAGAGAATGAACTTCTAGAACTATTTCTAGATCCTCAGAATGGCTCCAATCTAGATCGGAATAACGGGTCTTAATGGCCACAGGTAAGCATATAATGGGGGGAAGGGGCTTTAAGGATTAATCTCAATTGAGAATTCCACAAATCATCCAAATCTAATTCAAATTCATGACACGAAGTTGGCAAGGTTCTACAGTATTAAAATCTGAGATTAAAGGGCAACAAGATTCAATTTGTAATACCTAATTTGATATTATATTTGACCACCGGTTTATAATAGAGAAGCATCAAGCATGTCTACAGAGGCTTAATTTTTTATTCTATTTTTTGGCAAAAATTAGATGAAAATAGCAGGAAGGCAGAATCTTTAAAGGCATTAAACTTACCAAGCTTCAGATAGTTTCTAGATTTCAGCACAATACATTTTTTAAATAATCATCCTTCACTCTTTTTGAAACAAAGGATTTGGGGAAGACAGCAAAGGGTGTTTTGAGAACTTGTGCTGAACCAGGGCAGAACGTGTTACATTCTAGTGTCAACACAAACATTTTCAGACCTTGCTTAAAATGGTAACTATGTTCAATATTTAGAATCCACCAGCCTCTGAAAACCTGCTTTTCTGGGTTGATAGGCTTCCTGCTGTAACTCCTTAGCCAACTGAGCCATGGTGGTGCAGTGGTTAGAATGCTGACTGCTGGCAGTTCGGCCATTCGATTCTCACCAGCTCAAGGTTGACTCAGCCTTCCATCCTTCCAAGGACTGTAAAATGAGGACTCAGATTGTTGGGGGAAATAGGCTGATTCTGTAAACCACTTAGAGAGGGCTGTAAAGCTTTGTGAAATGGTATATAAGTCTAAGTAATTGCTATTAAAGTCACAGAAGACATCCCATTACATCTTCCAGCAGCATAGTCCCAACTTTGACTATATGTAGAAGGAAAACCAGAAGAGATCTTCAAAGCCAGAAGGACCAGAAAATCTACCAAATCTCTAAACTGCTCTATCTAAAGTAGATTGAAGTTGGGTGATTAATGTCTTGTACTAATCTAGTAATTTAATTTGAACATTTGATTTAAGGGTTATTCCATTAAATCTTCTTCAATGCCAAATCATCCCTTCAAAGTTTTGCATGGCCCTAATACTAACATCTTAAACTGCTTCAAGAGAACACTGGCCACTAGTACAGTTCATCCTTGATTTATGACCACCCGAAATTTTTGTTACTGAGATATTTATTAAGTGAATTTTATCCCCTTTTACAACCTTTCTTGCCACAGTTGTTAAGAGAATCACTGCAGTTGTTAAATTAGTAACATGGTTGTTAAGTGAATCTGGCTTCCCCATTGACTTTGCTTGTCAGAAGGTTACAAAAAATGACCCTGGAATACTGCAGCTGTGATCAATAAGAATCAGTTGCCAACTATCTGAATTTTGATCACAATACCACAGGATGCTGGTCATAAGTGTGAACAAGTCACCTTGTTCAGTGCCATTGTAACTTTGAAAAGTCACTAAACAAATTGTTGTAATTCGAGATGCATCACATGCTGGCCACACCCATGTCCAGTTTACTGAAGGAGGGAAAAGTCATGATACGTCATGTGACACCGCCATGATGACACGAGTTTGACACCCCTGGCCTAGGAGATGAAAAGTAATCCCTCAGCATCACCTGTAAGCCACCTAGTGTCACTGTGTAGGGGAGTTAGGCAGCATCAAAAATTAATAAATACTAGTTGTAGCACAATAAGAGAAAACCAAGTCACTATTAAACAATAAATCAATAATAAACAATTCCCTCAAGGCCAAATCTCATTAGGTATTCAGGAAGAATATCATGGTTGATAGTTATTAAAAAAAAAAAGAACTCCAAGAAAATTTGAAAGACAACTATTGACTAGGGCTGAATTATTATTGTATTTAATAATTAAACTAGTTTTTTAAACTGATTGTGAACTGGCAACTAATGAAAGACTAGAAAGAAGAAAGAGCTACCTTACTTTCTACTTTTCTGATCATGATCAGGAAAGGTTCAAAGAAAACACCTTAAGCAAACTTAAGCAGTGTATAAATGAAAATAAGGTAGTTATTTGGTTGCAGAGTAATAGCAATAGCTCTTAGACGTATATACCGCTTCACAGTGCTTTACAGCCCTCTCTAAGCAAGTTTACAGAGTCAGCATATTGCCCCCAACATTCTGAGTCCTCATTTACTAACCTCGGAAGGATGGAAGGCTGAATCAACTTTGAGCTGGTAAGAATTGAACTGCCGAACTTCAGTCAGTTAGCAGAAGTAGCTTGCAGTACTGTATTCTAACCACTGCATCACCATGGCAATAGAGAAAACTGAGTTCAAAATGGTAATATCAGCTGATGTCTGCAGCTGGAGTTGGTCACTCCAAATCCATGCCCCTTCTAATACCTTCCACCTGTGTGGCAGTTAGAATGTCCAAATACAGCTGATAGGATGATGTATTTTCAGCATGTTCCTGTGAAGCAACAGCTCCATTTTGAAAGCTATTTCTAGGAAATGAGAATGTCTTATATGAGAATTTCCCCAGCAGTAATCTCAGAATGCCAGAAGTGATGAAGCTATTTGAATGAGAAGCGAAACATCTTCCTCAGGGAAAAACCAGACCCGTTGCCTTTTGAAAAAGCACCTTGGAGACAACTACGATCTGGATGACTGAGATATGACTACGACCTAGAATCTAGATGACTCCATAGATATTTCTCCAGGAATAGCTTTATCCTGGCAAGGTTAAAAAAAAAAAGTCTGATCCATGATTTTAAACGACCCAGTCAAGTGACTATAACATAACAGTTTTGCCAAAATTCCTATGTAAACACATTTTTAAAAAATAGCTAGGAAGCTTTTTCTTAGAGTCTTTTAACTGATGGGAAGAGAAGAGGAACCCTCTCCAGATTCAGGATTTTCCAGAGCTCAGGGAGAAAAAAATCAATCACATGCAGATGTATAATGTCATTAAATAAGCCATTAAACAGCATTAGAGTTGTTCTAAGCCTTGCCCGATCCCTTTCACAACTTATTTTTCCACAAAATTCTGTCCTCAGTTCAGATGAGTTTATTTATTGCTATACTTACTTTTGGAATCCAGTCCTTTTTCACTTAGCCCAACACACACACACACACACAGAGAGAGATTTCTCTTTGCTGGGATACATGTCTCAAAAAATAAATATCATTTTAAGCAGATATTTTCAGAATAAGGCCAGTTGTTTCTTGAGAGCTGTAATCTGTATCATGCCTCAGATTGCCAATGTCTTGTCTACTACTAAGTCAGCTACTGGTTGCTAGACTGAAATCTTGTATTTTTATTATTATTATTATTCAGTTACAAAAAAGATCAGGCATTTTCTTTCTTTTAGCTTTGCCTAAATGCCTGGTTGAAGGATAGAGAAAGGAGGTGATTATTACACCAAGAACCTTTACAAATCATCTCTGTTTCATCCAACTTGAGCAATATAGCTTGTGTGGAAACTCCCAATGAAGATGAAAAGAGGGGAGATAAAGACCTCACATGTAGTCTTAAAAATGTGTCTTGTTCTTTGCTCAATCCCTTCCTGTTCTAATGTCTACAAGGAGTAGCATTGTCCTGTGATATGTTTATGCTAATAAAAGTTTAAATTTTGCACTACTGTGGGTGCAATGAAACAAAAAATGAAATGTTCTATTGAAGTGTAAAACTGAATGGGCTATTCCACCCAGCCACTGACTATCTCCATAACTTTTGGATCTTTTTGGAGGCTGCAAATCAGGGATGTCCAACCTTGGCAACTTTAAGACCTATGGACTTCAACTCCCAGAATTCCCCAGCCAGCCATGCTATTAGTTTAGAGTTCATTGACAGCTATGCTGGCTGGGGAATTCTGGGGACTAAAGTCCATAAGTCTTCAGGTTGCCAAGGTTGGATACCCCCTGCTCCTTGGATTACACTTTTGCACCATAACCTTAGTCCGCTCTCAGCTCCTCATTTTCCAGCTGGACTCGGACAAGCACAAAAGTCTGTTTCACATGTATCTGCATGAATGCACTCTCAGCATTTGCACTGCCTGTCTGGGTCCTGAACCCCAAAGTAATAAATGTCCTGACACATGTGGCAGGCTCATGTCCAAAAGCCGCAACTGAAAGTGATTCCTAACCCATGACCCCTGCCTATTTACAAATATTTTCAAACATTTCCACACCCATGAGATGAAGCAGGACCATGTGTTCTCTTCATGCAGACCATAAAATGAAAAACAGGTTGGAAGCTTTGTGCAAATTCACAGGAAGACACAGTATCTCCCAATCTGGGGTGGAGTTGTTTTTTTTTTACATGTTTTTCAAGACAGAAAGATGAGACTGCATTTTATTAGCATCGCCCTCATGATCTTCTAAGAGCCTCCCATATCTGATAGGGGATTAGAAAAATATTTGGCTGACAGGGATTGTTGCATTGCTCCTCTTATTTAAGAGCAAGACAAAGAAGTAATGAAGTCATGGCGAAGTCATTCAGCTGGTTTAACGCAGTCCAGCTGCATTTGTAGGATATTAAAGGCATTTTGCTTCTTTTTTTCAACATGCAAACCATGTTCAGATGAGAATAGACTGCTTCCAATTTAAATTATAGTATATGAACACATACAGAAATAGAAAGATTACATTTTGCAGGATTTTTTTCTTTTTACATTGGTCCCCAGTTGTGTTCCTAACACTGATTTTTTGATGTTTACTTAGTATTATTCTACTTAGAAACTCTGGGAGGAAAAAAAGTCAACATTATTTATTTTTGAACTGGAGTGTGTTTTGTAAAGTAGCATTTGTATCTTTTTGTAATCCCTCCGATAGGCCTTCCAACCTGGGATTCTTTTATTTGGCATCCTGTAAATCCTATCCTTCAACATGAATAACAAGACTTAAAGAGCAACCTAGGTATGATTTACAAAATGAAAAGATCTAACTATTGTTAATTATCTATATAGACCAATTTTAAAGGGGCTGGAATTCATAAGCAAAGGCAACTGAAATATATGGGGACTGGGCAGATTATTTTTTTAAATGTATTTTCAAACTTTTAGACAGCATTGTATATTATCTAAAATAGCAATGGTCTCAGAGAGATTGGTTCCAACTCTTATGGATTTGCTCCAGATGAATTTGGGCCATAAAGAGTGATGTGAATATAACACGGGGCTCAAATTCTTTGGCTTATGATGTGGAGGTGTCTAAACTAACAATGCAGTAGAAAGGAGAGAAAGAGATTACAGCCACCAGCAACCTCACTGGGTATCTTGGCATTTTAAAGGTGCTGATAAAAGTTGGGATCAATTACATCACTGTATTTAATGGATGCTGACATCACTGGTTGAATACCATATGAAATACTACTGTTGAAAGAAATATCCTTCTGGGTTCAGTTCCAAGTGGGGAAAAAGACACTGGAAACATAGAGGCTGCTTTGAAAGTTTAATGGTGTACAGGGCCACATGGCCTGGAGCTCCAGAGAAGGATGATCACATGCTTCAAAGTGAAGAAAAAAGGAAAAAGGAAGGAGATACTGAGAGTGCTGGGTTTTATACCCTCTGTTGGGATTTGAATTGGAGCTTGTATTCTAATTGGTTGTCAGACTCCCAGGGGCAACTCTGTAGGCTGTCCTGAGTTCCAGGCTTGGTCTAGCCTTGCTGGGCGATTATGCCCTTAAAAGGGCTTTTGGCAATTTCTATAGCTTTATCTGGAGTTCCTTATTATGTAAAGTATTCTGGCCCCGGCCTTAATGGCCCACCCATTAACAAAGGTGGGGGTGAGTACCTGCTTCTGAGATGAGTTTCTGCTTCTTGAGTTTCTACTCTTCTTAGGGGAAATATTCTGCCTTTTTAATATTTTCTAGGCTATTTCAATTTTCTAGGAAAGGGGTGGGTGCTAACTTCCTACACTACCAAGGCTATTCCTCTGCAGCTCCAGAAAGGATTCTTAGAGCTCTGGCTGTCAACAGGAAGTATAACAGTAAAATAAGGAGCATCTTATACTCCCATCACTGAAGCGTCTAGCCATGTTCCTAGGTTGGGTAGCAAGATAAATATTTTATTGCATTCAGGAAGAAAGAATAAACCATAAGGTAATTCAGGGCCTGAAGAAACCAGGCTAGAACACATAGAGAGTGGGAAATTGCTGATATTTGCAGGGACTTTTATGCAGTTGTTTCTCTTTTCTCTTTTTCCTTTTTGGCCTGCTAACTGAGCAGGGTTTGGATGCCAAGCCATCATCAAGTGTGCTTGGAAGGCAATAAAAAGTGTACAGAATCCTAGGGCCATAGCAAACATCCATGCAAGCCCCACAGAATCAGGCCAGCACAGAAGGGAAGGAACAAGAGTGGTGTTGGATAATAGGCAGGGTAATTTTATTTCGTTCACCCCCCAAAAATGAAGAATGGATGAACTTGCCATCCTGCTGTGCAAATTCCCCAAGTATGTTATGTTTAAAACTAACATAGAATTTTTGGCCAGCCTGCCATTAGTATCTGGCAACTTGGGGCAGCTGCTGAGATTCTGGCGTATATCATTGGCATTGATGCCTGTCCTGGATACTAGCAGTTAGGAGCTTCTACTATTTTGCTTGTTTGTTTTGCACATTTATATAGCCACCCATCTCATAACCAACTCTGGACAGGTGTGCATTTGAATTATAGTGCAATCCCAGGCACTGTGCAAAAAATTTAAAGCCACGGCTTGTAGCTCTTTGCTGCTACACAATTGAAAGAGGAGGTTCATCTTTGTCAGCAATCATTTTCCTGAGGTCTTCCTCACCACTGGAGACTAACCCAAATGGTGGGAAGGAAGTAACATTACAGTATAATATTTAGACTTTCTGCTCAGCAAAAGACAAGAGAATCAAGACGATGATTGAGATATTTGCATCAAAGAAAGCCAATGAATATAATTTGACAATCAGTTATTGCTTCAATTGTTACACTTAGTTGATATCGAATAAACCAGGGTTGCTTCTTCACCCGAAATATCACAACAGTTCAGTTTTGAAGACTGCCATAAATAAATCCCTTTTTTCTATTCTATGATTTCTGGTCTGCTTCATCTGGGCTTGGAAATAGTGAACACAAGTCTTTTTAAGACGTGAACTCAAACTCAGTCTGGAAATTTACTGCCATCTGGCGGTGAAAGCTAAGATCACAATATTCCCACCTAGAAAGTTTTAAGATGTACATATTGAACGAAAGAAATTGTAATTATTATTATTTCAAAAGAAGGGCACTATAAACGAATATTTCTGTTTTAATCTCCAAACCAAGATGGAAAAACCTGAATGCTGGAAGTAAAAGTCTCATTTACATAAAGACTGTCACAATATATTGAAAAACATCTCCGGACTTTTTTCAGTGGAAAAACAGAACATTTTATAAAAGAAAATCCCAGCAGTGCTTTGATGTCTTAAAAGCCTGAGGCTTGATGCTAATATTATTGCAGGAGTTTTGACATTACATAATTATTCTCCATTATCAAATGAAGCTATGATGAACAGAATTTTCCTAGTATAATTTGATTGCTTATTGTACTCTATGACTATTATTAAGCATTGTATCTTATAATTCTTGACTCTTGACGAATGTATCTTTTCTTTTATGTACACTGAGAGCATTTGCACCGAGAAAAGTTCCTTGTGTGTCCAATCACACTTGGCCAATAAAGAATTCTATTCTATTCTATTCTATTTTGGAGTAGCTAAAAGATAGCCGTTGTTGCCAGGTTTTAATGATATCTTTATGGAAGAATTTCAGAAGGCAGCTTTTGAATTCGATTTCCTATAGCCAAAGAGCTGGCTAACACACACTCACATATATATATTGATATTTGCCTGTTTGGCCGCAAGGAAAAAAAGGAGTTGATTAAATTTCTAGACCACCCAAAGGATGAACGCGAGGCTATAAAATTTACTGTGGAAGTTGAGAACAGTGTTAATTTGACATTCTCAGACATTCCTAGAGGGAAAAGAATGATGGACAACAAAGTCTTGTAGAAAAGAGATACTTACGGTCTGTTACCTCGATACTGCATCACACCAACACCTGTGACAACAACAACAAATGTGATCAATGTTTTGGCTCAGAATTTAACCAGTCTTTTTTTTCCCCCCCACTTCCCAAGCTGGATGGCAGACCTTTTGGAGGAGTGTTAAACCTATAGCAAAAAGGTATGTAAAATCTTTCTATTTCATATCCTCTTTGGGGAGAGGGCACCTAGGTCAGGCGACCTGTTTCTGGTTGAGAATATAGTCAAGGTATGAACTAGTTATCTTCCCTCAGATAAGAAGCTAAGAACCATTCCCAGCATTTCTGATTTGACATCCAATCTCCTATTTAGACCTGAGTTACAAGAACCTTTTCCTGCCCCCTGCATTTATAAAGCCAAATTGACTGTGACGTTGGTGCCTCTCTGGTTTATAAACTCTGTTCAGTGTTGCATTTTGAACTAATCAGCCGTGCATTGAAACTCACAATATTTAGCTGTATTTAAAACCCTGTCATTCCTTCCATCACTTCCTTTCTTTTGCCCAGCGACCTAGTCATTTACTGCACAAAGCCGTAACTAGGAAAGTGGGACTGGGCTTTCTATGGGTTCCTTAAAATGTTTTCCCCTTTGTTAAACAATGTTACTTAGCAAAACAATTTACAGGCAGCCAAGTCAACTTCGACTCTTTTATCGATCAGACAGAGAAGGGAGTGCAACATCATTCTGAGATCTAACATGCCTTGTGGTGTTTTTTTTTTCTAATCTTCTTCTTAACTTGTAGCATAAACCTTCTTTAAGGATATGCAGTAATCCTAATTGGTACTAGAAACTCCATCACTAAGCAAAACAGTTGTTAAGTGAAACGTGATCACGCTGCTGAGCAACAGCAGTTCCAGCAAATCCCTGTTGTGGTCATTAAGCAAATCACCCACAGTTGTAAAGCGAGGCACGATGTGACCATGACGTGCAACCTCCTGCCAGTTTCTCCCTTGACTTTGCTCATTAGAAACTGACTACAAATGGTGTTCCACAGGATGCTGCACCCATCACAAATACAACGGTTGCCAAGCATGCAAATCACGATCACATGACTGGGGATGCTGCGATGGTTGTAGTCATTCTAAGTCACTTTTTTTTCAGTGCCATTGTAACTTTGAACAGCTACACAAACGGTTAAGTGAAGACTACCTGTACAGCAGTGGTGGGATTCAATTTTTTTGTACTACCGGTTCTGTGGGCATGGCTTGGTGGGTGTGGTGTGGCTTGGTGGGTGTGGCAGGGAAAGGATACTGTAAAATCCCCATTCCCTCCCCATCCCACTAACCTGTTTTCCAGCTCCGTTTTCCTGTGCAGGGCAACAAAAGAAGACCCAGTCAATCATCTGAGACTCAGGAGGCAGAGAATAGATGGGGGCGGGGCCAGTCAGAGGTGGTATTTTCCAATTCTTCGAACTACTCAAAATT
The DNA here is from genome assembly GCA_023653725.1 of Bungarus multicinctus. Classification (NCBI taxonomy): domain Eukaryota; kingdom Metazoa; phylum Chordata; class Lepidosauria; order Squamata; family Elapidae; genus Bungarus; species Bungarus multicinctus. The sequence goes on along the minus strand of CM042838.1, from coordinate 38,980,115 downwards.
TCCGCTACCGGTTCTCCAGAACCTGTCAGAACTGGCTAAATGCCACCCCTGCTATATAGGTTTGTAAGACAGACTTTTAGCTTAGTGTAGACCAAGGGTATCAAACTCACATTATCATGGTGGCCTCACGTCATGTATCAGGACTTTCTCCCCCTTCGCTAAACCAGGCGTGGGCATGGCCAGTGCATGATGCATCTGGCCTGTGGGCTGGGAGTTTGACAGCCCTGGTGTAGGCGTACCTCGTATGTTTCTAAATACTTGAAGCACAATTATCTAGAATTAAGAAATATTCTAAAGAGACTGGCCACCAATTTCCTCCTGTCACTGAGTCTGCAAGCTGGCTTGTCTTTGAATAGTAAAATTTATAATCTTCCATTGTCTTCAACCTCACCAAGAGGTCATTTGTGAAGGACAGACTTAATCTAGAAAACCTCTTCTTCTTAAACTCCTGAACAATATTGTCCTCCTTCACTTTGTGGTCTTCAGGCCACTCTCTACCTAACAAGCCTTCAGCACAATAAACATAATTGACCTCTCTGTCAGTTATAACTTTACTACCCCCCATTTCTCTTTATCTAACAGCCATCACAGTCCTGAGCCATGTAAATTGCTAACTATTACATATCTTCATCAAGTGCTCTGAGAGTCTTCAGGTCCTCACCTGAATGAAGGTAAGGTAAGTATACATGCCCAGGAATAATGTTACAGGATCCAATCTGGATCGGTCAGCAAGACTAGAAGTTTAGTCTTCCACGTGTTCAGACTCATGCTAGAACCCACCTTCAGAGAACTTGAACAAGGAGGAAGTTCCCTGTGGATGGGCTCCAGTACAAATCTGAAAGCTTGGAGCATTACAACTCTGATTCCGGTGACCAACCCAGATTGCATCCTGCACTATTAAAGCTGCCTCTTTGATGCCAATCCAATAGCCATGCCTTCCCCGTCTGAGACTAAATTAAACCCTAATCTTAGTTTCTTTTATCATCTACTGTATCTAGCAGAGAGCTTCTGTTTTTGTTTCTGAGTGGATAAATAAACAGCCAGCAAGAAACCAATGAGTTTGCAAAATGATGAAGATGTAGATTTGTAGAATCAGGAAAGGAAGAAAGAAATACAACCAAATGCCTGAAGATTCTTTGTCAGTCTCGGTGGTATCTTTACATTTTAGACAGTTTTGTTTTCCGGCTGAATGTTCAAATCTTTCGGCTAAACAGAAGGTATTAATTATATTGCTTTAAAAAATAAAAAAAGATGAGAGGGAAGCAGATGGCCTCAAGTCTGTGGGCAGATTTATATTGGTAGGAAGGGAAGAGAGGCATGTCTGCATGAAGGTGAAATGGGACGAAGATCAAATGCTGTCAGGACAGATGTTATAGTTGAGTTTTTCCTTATTACAATATCCTGATTTGTATATACTGTACTTCTCCAACTGCATTCTTTCAGCACAATTTCTCTTTGCTGCACAAGTCTGCTTTACTTACTGTTGTTTCTTTACTCAGGCTGCAAATTAAAACAGGTACTACAAGGATTTGTTTATTTCGCTGGTTTTATGTTTCTTATGCTTTTTATTTAAAATAATAAATTATCAGGACCAGGTAGTATCTATCGAAGAGTTGCTAAAGATCTTAAATGCCAAATTACTTGTCCGCTCCCAAAAAAATATAATATATGCCAATGTTTGGCCCTTGTGCCTGAGTATTTGAAAGGACTATATATATAGTTGATATAACATCAGTTTGTTTCTTTTTTAAAAAAAAGTAATCCATAAGGCATGTAGGGACTGATTTATACAAAGGTTTTTATTTTTCATTAAAGTGATAACTGACTCACTCATGAGATACTCTGCAATCCATTCTTCGGATGCCATTTTTCTTCATTATTTGGGGTTTTTTTCCCCCCCTCTGGCTGTTTTTCTGACAATTCTTTTGAGCGATTGTGGCTTCACTATGTTACTTCATAAAGTTTGTGTTATTATATCTTTTATGAATAGAAGTGATTTCAAAGTCTGACCGGGTGCTTGAGTGGAATGACAGACTTCGCTACAGGAAGAGAAAGCCGATAAAATGAAGACATCTTCTTTTCAGAAGCTCAGTTGGATCCTGCAAAAAATGGTTTTGTTGAAGAAAAACTGCTAGAAAGCAAACTGTTCAGCTCAGATAAATTTTGGGATGGGGGAAAACCAGGAAGGAAGTGATTTTCAGGCAGCAATCTAGCAATCTTCTCCAAATATTGCTTTGTCAAATACTATGAACAAAGGCTAATGGCAAAGATATTGATTGATTGACTGACTGACAACATGAACTCACGGTAACTGATAACAATAATTGAAACCTGATATGAGATTTTAATAATATAGTAAAACAAAAGTATCTACAACAGGGGTGTCAAAGTTGATTTCATTGAGGGCTGCATCAGGGTTGTGACCCCCTTGAGGGGTCTGGGTGGGCGTGGCAAAGGTGGGCATGGCCAGCTCAACCTCACTCATGTCAGGGGCACCTGTGGTGGCTCAAGTGCTCTTCCAGCAAAAATGGGCTCCCGAGCTCCATTTTCAGTTGCGGCAGCTTCCTGCAACCCTCTGCCAGTGAAAATGGAGCTCAGAACAGCCACCCACAACCCTCTCAAGCTCCATTTTTGGCTGCACTGGCTTCCTGCAACCCTCTGCCAGTGAAAATGGAGCAGTGGGGCTGTTTGTGGCCCTCCTGAGCTCCGTTTGCACTTGCTGAGGCACCACGGGCTGGTCCTTTGCTGTTTCCAGGGTGACCCTACAGGCCAGATATAAGCACCTCACAGGCCGGATCTGGCTCTTGGGACTTGAATTTGACACCCCCAATCTATAATAATGACATTAAAAAGGCTACAGTACAATCCAACCAGTTAACGGCATTACATAACATAATTACCGTTCATTGTTCACCAAATCAATTCACCATAACACAGTGACCCTATATCCGCTAGCAAATAAATGATCAATTCCATCTTTAATCTTTTAGAAAGCCATCACAGTGAAGGCAAGTCTGATATTCAAAGACTTAATCAAAGAATATTCAAAGATATTCAATTCCATAACAGAGAAACATTGTCTCCTGGCTTATTTTATATTAATGTGGGATTCTTGCAAGTTTTTCTCATGAGTAACTTGTGGTTGAAAAGTGTTTCCAAAAGTACCTCAGCACAAAAGCATAGAGGACTTTATCATTTAGAACCAGCACTTTAGATTATACTCAGAAGCCTATTGGCAACCAGTAGAACTTTCAACACAAGTACAATGTTCTCTTGGCAGTTTACCAAGGTATACCTACCAAGAAACCAGCCATCATATTTTGTAGGCTAGTAACTGATGGAGAGGGGACCCCAGTGGCAAGAAGTAAAAAACCTTCCAGCTTGGAGTCAGTTCAGGGGAGGAAACATCTGAAGTCAAATCCTGAGGTCTATATCTGCCATTTCCCAAGGAAGGCAGACAGACTGGCGAGATTTTGTAATATAGGTGAGCAGCAATAGAGTATCTACATGCACCTATTCACAGAGTGGTTCTGGTTGCTTGTGCCTGCCAATATTGCTATCAATGATGTCATTTACATTTCAATTTTTTTTAAAAAAACATTTATGTAAGAGTCCTCAAAAAAATCAAATTTTACTTTCATTTTTACCAAGATCTTGCTTGAAAAATAAAGATTCCACATTCATAGAAGTATCATTGTAACCTTTTCATATTTTACTCAGGTTTCTATGTATCTGAGAAGCAAATTGACCATAAAGCAGTCCCTAGATGTCAGACTGACTTGCCTGCCTGCCTTCCTTCCTTCCTTCCTTCCTTCCTTCCTTCCTTCCTTCCTTCCTTCCTTCCTACCTACCTACTTCAATATATACATACATAAATACATACATAAATACATACATGCATACTCATCATAGAAGCCAAAGATACAAATCATAGGCAAAAGGAGGATAAAATGGCCCTCTCAACAATGGAGCCATCTAAGCAAGTCTTTCCTTTGCTTAGGAACATTTTGCAAGGATTTATCACTTCAAAAAAAAAAAGATATTAACAATGGTTATTAAGATCAATATCTCCCAAAGAGGAAGTCCCACTCAAATTGTAAAACCAATATTATCTTGAAAAGTTATCCACACAGGTTTATAAACCCTTATCTCCAAAATATGAGACAGATGCCCAGCAAAAGATGTATTTGAAATCTGCTCCATTCCAGCAGACTTACACTGTGGTCTGTTAACACCTGCCCCAGGACGGTCCTGTAAGTTGCTGTGGGTGCTTTATCTCTTAGCATTTTCCAATCAGCTTCTCATGGGGAGGTGGGACTTGTTTTAGAAGAGAGAGAAGAATCAAGTGGGATTGTGTGCAGTTTCATCTCTCCAGGCCATGAAATGGTAGCTGCAGTATTTGTTAAAATTCATGTTCAGCCCAGATGAACCTCTTTTGGTTGCTGCAGTTCAAGTTCAGATTCCTCTTCTGCACAAATACACAAGGAGGAAATCAGGAGGCCCATCTATAAAATCCTTGTCACAAAGTCATCCAATAGGCCTGGCAGTTGACTGAATGGTTGTATATTCTACCATATCCTAATGCACAAACACTTCACCGGAATTAGAGCTGTGAATAGACAGGTAATTAAATAGACCAATAGACCTTGCTTTCTTAGAGAACAATGGTATCACCTAAGGCATTAACTCAGAGAAATTGGATTCCATTCTCACATCCCGGGGATGCAGGCTTCCTGATGAAATTTTATTTGTGAAGCTTGGCAGGAAAAGCAACTTCTTTTAAGCTATTTGTCAGAAAACTGAAATCAATGGGTCACTAAATAAAAGGGATTGGCAGGCTACAAGCACTTTGCAAAGGGATCTCAGCTACTTCATTCTCATTATTTAAACCTAAGCCAAAAAAAAAAAGTAAAAACTAATCTTCCCCTCCAAAAAATCTAATGATTAATAGATATTCAGAATACCTGGGGTAGAATCTTACTATAAAATGCTTTATTTGGCACGTTCTTCATTGCAGGTATTTTCTCTTTCCAAGTAATACAAAGAAAAACCACGGGGGCAAGACACTTTATAGAAACAAAGAGACTTGGGAAAAATATTGCCTACTTTTCTTTGTATGTTTTCAAAATTAAAAGCAAACAATCAGGAAGTGACAGCTGACCAGCCACTACAAAGGTAACTGGAATACTGGCCAGAGAAAAATAGGATGAAACCTCAGTTTGATTTTTTTTAAAAAAGCCATGGAAAGCAGGCAATGGCAAACCACTTCTGAAAATCCTTGCCAAGAAAGCGTCAGATAGTCCAGCTAGAAGTTAACACTGACTCAAAGGAACAAACAAAATGGTCACCTATATTTATGCAGCCTAAATATGGTAACTCTAGACCAGGGTTTTTCAAACTATGTTTCAGGTATAAGAAACCAGAAACAAGGCTGTTCAAATGAATGCAAGTTTATTCCATGCTAACTCTCTATAAGAATCTGAACTACTAACGGCCAAAGCAAATTGGTCATAAGAGTCAACAGAATTTACAGAGGGCTGGACCTGGATCTCTTATGGACACGAAGGGGCTCCAAACTGATGGTGTGCTTGACCCTTCCCTCAGGCTCAACCTGATCATCTCCTACACTGTGTTTCACCAAGTCCTAATTCAATTAGGACTTAGATGGAGTTCCATGAGAGATGGAAGTCAGAGTTCACTTGAACACCAGCCAATTTTCTATCACGGGTGCCTTTTGACTAGAGATCCTTTTAACTAACAGGTTCCACATCCTGAAAAAGTTTCAGCCATCTGCTCTAGCCTTCAGAAAGATGTAATCATATGACAGAAAGCAATAAACTTCGCAGTATGAATTGTCACTATCTCCAACAAGAGTACTACTAAAAGAAACTGAGAAATTGTCAAGCCCTCAAAGACACAGGAACAGAAACCAGTTTTGAAGTTGAAATTTGAAACCAATTTCAGCACAGCATTAATCTATTATTTCCTTTCCCCTTTCCAAATATGTTTTAACCATGTTCTAAACAAGCCAATTGAGGTCTGGCTTAGTTTTGTGCAGTTCAAAAATAGTTTTATCAATTCACCAGCAGAGGGAAGCACACCCCAGCTAGAATGGTCAAGAAAACCACTGGCTGCATTGTAAGTGTATACGCCCACATGTGTGATAGAGCTACACAATACTTTGGTTTCAGTTCTAGGAAGCTGCTTTGGCATATGTTGGAGCACAACAGTGTTATGCCTGTAATTGTTTAAAGTAAGTGTTTCTTCCCAGAAGGAAAGTCTTTAAAAATGTAACACGCACACAAAAAAAGTGGAATAAAGGGAGGAATTAATTGAAAGTGAAGGGAAAAGAACAGCCTGTTTCTGTTACACTGATCAGAAAGAGGATTGTATATTTTCATCACTGATGTCAGCTTAAGACTAAAGGATTGTAGAGGACATGTAGAGTCCAAAGTACATACGATTACCTTACATACATAAGAATATTATATAATTATATAATACATAAGAATATAAGAATATATTACATAAGAATACCTTATGCCACCAGACTTGAAATTTTAGACCTAGAACTACGCCGCTTTCGGTCTGATCTTATAGTGCATAAAATTATATATTGCAATGTCCTACCTGTCAATGAATACTTCAGCTTCAACCATAACAACACAAGAGCAAACAATAGATACAAACTCAAGGTTAATCACACCAAACTTGATTGCAGGAAATACGACTTCAGCAACAGAGTGGTCAATGTCTGGAATACTCTGCCTGACTCTGTGGTTTCTTCCCCAAACCCCAAAAACTTTAACCTTAGACTGCCCACTATTGACCTCACCCCTTTCCTAAGAGGTCTGTAGGGGGCGTGCATAAGCACACCAACCAGTACCTACTGTCCCTGTCCTACTGGGTTTTTTTTCTTATATGTATCCATTTCATGTATTCATAACTATGTTTATACTTATACCTGTTATCTTATCATCACTTGACGAACAAACAAACAAATAAATAAATAAAAAGATTGGGGGAGGGGAAAGGGAGGTGTCAGACTTAGTACAGATCCACAATTCTGTATAAATTCCGTATCTTTCAACCTGTGAAATCATTTCCGTAGAACAGGGGTATCAAACTCGACTTCACTGAGGGCTTCATCACGGTTGTATTGGACTTTGGGGAGTGGGGAGGGCGTGGCCAGGGTGGGGGCATGGCCAGCTCAGTGTCACTCATGTCGGGGGCCCTGTGGTGCCCGAATGCTCTGCTAGTGAAAACAGGCTCCAAAGCTCTGTTTTCGGCTGCCACAATGTCCTGCAACCTTCTGCCAGTGAAAATGGAGCTCAGGAGAGCTGCCCTCCTGAGCTCCATTTTCACTGGCAGAGGGTTGCAAGATGCTGTGGCAACCGAAACAAACCTTGGGAGCCTGTTTTCTCTGACAGAAGCACTGCAGGCCGATCCTTCACTGTTTTCAGGGCAGCTCCACAGGCCAGATCTAAGTACCCTGCGGGCCAGATCTGGCCACCAGGCCTTATGTTTGACACCCCTGCTGTAGAATAATATTGGTGGTGTGCAGCTTCCAACTCCAGCTCTGCCTTGTACTGAGCAGGCATGCCCTCCCCCAACACAATTGCATAGCAACTACTTTCTGATAGTATCTGATACACTTTTGAAAAGTTCCCAGAAATACCCAGAGGCCCCCAATGACTCCTTATAATCACTACTATTTAAAAAAAAAAAAATCTGAATTTAATCATTTGGTCCTGCAAATCCTCTGAGTTAAAGTTAGCAGTTTAGCTCAGGACTGCAATATTTTTGTAAAGCAAGTTCAAGTATAAATCACATTTGAATGTTGTAAAGAAGCTATCTTCTGCCCATGTTGCGTTTCATCTAATTTACTGCTGGGATTAGACGTATTTTTGTACTCATCTACTATATGGTGCTTTGTATTCAACTGAGCACAGAGGCACCTTTGTTTTGAAGCCCATGTGGCATGGTCCTGCACCAGCCGGGAAAACCTCTGAGAAACTTCTGAAAAACTTAAAAGTGCACTGCGGTAAAACAGCAGTATATCTATCTCCAACTCCTCAGAGGCAGCATTTCTGTCAAGCTAACTGTGCTTTTAGAAAATCTTTGCAGGCTTCTCAAATTTGAGAATGTGTTGTCTGAAACAAACAAACAAACACAAGAAGAGAAAAATATATCAGATTTTGGAGAATACATAGATGGAGAGGCTTTAGACATGGTGTGATTTTATCAGACAGAGCAGTGTTAAATCATGCTCAGAGTTTTCTTAAAACTTGAAAGGATTTGAGAACAAGCTAATATTTACAACTTCTGAAGTTTGGGGTATACCAAGATTGAGGTCCCAAGCTGGTTCAGTGTCAGGTATCATTAATATAGTGGTGTATTAGTTATACATCTGGGTCTTTGCCTAAACAAGTGAAGTTATTGAAGTATTATCTCAGTGTCTGGAAACTGTATGGGTCAAGATGGAGAAGAACGAACTCAGGCTCAATTTTGATGAGACTGAGCAACTGCACAAATTTAGGCCTCCTGGTTCTGGAGATCTTTTATTTTTGACCACAGATGGGTTGCACTTGATGGTCATCACAGCTCCTCAAAGAGTAGTCGGCAGCTACAGTCAGGAGGACCTTTAAGAAAATGTAGTGTACCAGATGTTCCTTTTCCTGAACTGCGGGGCCATTTACATAGTCTTTCATGCCTTGCTCACCTCACAAGTGGATTACTTGAACATGTTCTACATCAGGGGTGTCAAACTCAAGGCCCAGGGGCCAAATCTGGTCCACGGGGTGCTTAGATCTGGGCCACCCTGGAAACAGCAAAGGACCAGCCCATGGTGCCTCTGCCAGCGAAAATAGAGCTCATGAGAGCCTCGTATGGCCCTCCCGAGCTCCATTTTTGCTGGCGGAGGGTTGCAGGAGGCCGTAGCAGCAAAAATGGAGTTTGGGAACCTGTTTTTGCTGGCAGAATGCTTGGGCCACTGCAGGCACCCCCCAACATGAGTGATGTCATGCTGGCCACACTCACCCTGGCCACACCCATCCTAGTCCCCCAAGGTCAAACATAACCCTGATGCAACCCTCAATGAAATCGAGTTTGACACTCTTGTTCTACATGGACCATCAGAAACCAATTGGAAGTTATAGACTGGGCCACAATGCAGCCATATGGACAGTGTTTGGACATGATTCTTATGCCTGTATGATCCCACTGTTCTATGAGCTGTTCTGTGATCCCACTGTTCTATGATCCCACTGTTCTATGAGCTGCATGGATTCCTGGTTGATTTCCAATTCAAGGTGCTGGTCATCACCTTTAAGTCCTTCATTATTTAAGGAACTGCCAGCCTCTTGTTGTTTCTGCCAATCAATGTGAGTAGTGCTCTGGGTCCCATCAATCTAGCAGTGTGGGATCTAGGAAGTGTGCTTTCTCTGTTAGGCTACCTGCTTGCTGGAATGATAGATCCCCCACAGATCAGAATGCTCCCATTCTGATGACATTCAAGAAGCTACTTAAAATCCTGACTATTGTCCCAGGCTCTGAGGCAGAATGAAGGTTGAGCCCTGCTGAATTGTTTTCCTTTAGTTATATGATATTTGGAGAACTGTTCACAGTTCCCATTTTTGATCTTTTGCATTTTATACTTTTAATTGGAGGCCTTAGGGAGTCAGCAAGCCTAAAAATTGTATAAATAAATAAACTTAAAGGCCAATATTTCTAACCTTTATGAGATGCACTAATGCTTTGGCTGTTGCAAAACAGAAGAAAAAACATATGCATTACAATAATCATATACACTATTTATTATTGTGTTTATACAGTATATCATAAATAAATGCCTCTTAATTCTGGTCCTGCCTCAAACACAAAGCCAGCTGGGTAACCTTGGGCCAGTCACTCACCTTCAGCCTGGGAAGGAAATAAAGGCAAACTATTTCTGAAATATTGCCAGGAAAATTGCAGGGCTAAGCAATCCCTAAATATCAGACTGACTTTCCTTCCTTCCTTCCTTCCATTCCTCTCTCTACAAGGTCCTGCAAGGTCCTTTCCAACTCTGATTATGTTATCTGTTATCTCTGCTATCTTTAGTTGTCTACCCACACATATACAAATATGTGGAGAGAGAAGCATATGAATATTTATTTCTATTTCTAAAAACAGAAATCAAAATCACCAAACCTATTGTTACAATTTTCCAATGCACATTAACAACCAGAAGTGTTCTTCTGGTCCACATATCTATAATTTTTAATAACGCCACTTGCCATCAGAGAACAGGGTGGTTCACAGAATGAACATTTAAAAGTATGTTACACTTTAATTGAAGCCGATATGGAAACTTCAGTTTGACTTTATGTGAGATGGGACGTTAGATTTTTAAATATTATCCAACTGGAAACCAATCCAGATGATCTTATGTCTAAATCAGAGTACTCATGATTCAAAGGCAACATAACATAGACATATATTTGTGCCCATCACGCTGCTGACTTCCAAGGGTAATGCGAAGTGGAAAAAGGGAATAAAAACATGAAGTTGAAGCAATTATAGGCACGACACAAGAAAAATAAATGGAAACATGACTAAGACTACTCAGAATTAGCAACATAAATTATCTCAGCCACAGGAAGAAGGAAAGGGGAAACTAAAAATCTTGGCAAGGATGCTTTGTTCGTTCGTTTGTTTGTTTGTTTGTTTGATTGATTGATTGATTGATTGATTGATTGATTGATTGATTTATATTGCCGCCTATTCGCCCATGACTGCAGAGGTACATCTAGCAGGCACCAGGAGCCAAAATTGACTCAAAGGAATCCACTGCCCTCACATTCAATATACCTCCCCATTTCTGTATATCATTGAAACCATCTCTGCTTCCACCACTGTATGTCCATACATTACCTCAGATATTGCCTTATGTTGTGTAAAGCTTTCACCAAGATGGTTTGGTCACCCAGAGGGAATGAAAGAGGGCTGAGGTGCAAAACCAGTCAAGGAAGAAAGAGATAGATTGAAAATGCTGTTCTGTGTAGTTGATATCCTCAGAAAGAGAAGATTGGAAGTCTTGAGGAAAGGTTGAAATGGAAAGTATCCATTACCAATAATGGAAAATACAGTGGTGGTCCTCAACATACAACAGTTCATTTAGTGACCTTTCAAAGTTACAACGGCACTGAAAAAGCTGGCTTATGACTGGTTTTCACATTTACAACCATTGCAGTATCCTCATGGTCACATGATCAAAATTCAGATGCTTTATGATGATTGACTCACATTATGATGAGTGTCATATGACCACCTTTTGCAACCTTCTGACAAGCAAAGTTAGGGGGGACACCAGATTCACATAACAGCTATATCACTAACTTAACAACTGCAGTGATTCACTTAACAACTTGGCAAGAAAGGTTGTAAAAGTCTCTTAACAACTGTCTCAATTAGCAAGAGAAATGTTGGGCTCAATTGTAGTCGTAAGTGGAGGACTACCTGTATTTGTAACTCAGGGTTGAAATGAAAGGTCCTTGATACTCTCTGAGCTTGGTTGTTTTCTTACAGTGCCCTGATGATGTTACCTAATCTGGGTAATGAAACATCTGCAGGAAAACAACCAAGCTCAGAAAACACCAAGGACCATTTAAAGCAGGGCTGTCAACCTCCGGGTCCAAGGGCCAGATGCATCTCGTGCTGGCCATGCCCCTGCCAGGTTTAATGAAGGGGGGGAAAGTCCCAATACGGCATAGGATGCCGCCATGATGATGTGAGTTTCACACCCCTGATTTAAAGTATCCATTCATTATTGTCCCAATCTCTATTTGTTTTGTTATATACATTTCCTAAGTAATCTATTCCCACTGGGTTGAACTTGCTGTGATATGTTCACTGAGAGCATTTGCACCAAGACAAATTCCTTGTGTGTCCAATCACATTTGGCCAATAAAGAATTCTATTCTATTCTATATTTTTTTCCAAATATACTCAACTCTTGCTTCTATTTAATAAAAAATGTCCTTCGACACAGACATTTCCACATTGTTCGATAAAGACTACACTATTCTCCAGGACTCACAATTTTTCTGCAAGAATTTTCACGTCTTCACATTTCTCCTTCTTATTTTCCTATCTTCGGTTAAAGATATACGTATTGACAAAGCACATAAATTACCTACTTACTCTACTTTCTTGCCATATATACTGGGAATGATATATATATATCTGTATCATTCCCAATTATTCACTCCACTTTCTCTGTCAAAAAGAGCTTCATTATTTTTATACATTAATTTTGATATTCATTCTTCTCCTGGCATGATACAACCCAACATTCACTGTAAATCATTCCAGTTCTCAGCCAAGAATGCAGCATTGTATAAAAAAAAGTATATGTACATTCACGCCTGCAACTCATACATCTCTAATGTCACCATAAAACTTTTACCCCTAATACATTAAACAACCAGAGGGACATCACACATCCTTCTTTTATTCTATTATCAATAATGAACTATGCACTGAATAGTCTATTTAGTTTCATGCATGCTTCCATAATATGTCATTGTTAAAGCATTCCAAAGCAATTTTCAATTCTATACTCCTGCAAAATGTTCCATACTTATATGTTTTTTGTTAAAATCAACAAAAGTTTAATAAACTTCTTTGCCATAGTCACAAATTTCTCAATGACTGGCTAAAGAGCAAAAAATTGATATGCACATCCCTTGTTCAGAACAAAGCCAAGCTATACTCTAATTAAGTTCAATTTCTATTCATTATTTTGAGAAATAAACCTATCTTCCAAAGTTTTTCATACAGCATTTATTATTTTTCTTTCCATTCTTCATTTTATTTCCATGTTCACATTCCCACAGGTTGATTTTTCACATAGCAAAAAACTGGTTTGTTCTACATTCAGAACTTCTCATTACTCTTATATTTAAACCCTAACCCTAACCTAAAACAAACACAGCTTTTCCTAAGTGGACATTCATCAAGCAAACCATTCTGAAGCATAATAAATCTGCCTTATTAAGCATCACTGAATGTTATACATTTCTTCCATCTTTAGAACACCTCAAGAAGAAGTATGCTCATTTCTCAATAATCAACCAAATTATTACCTGTTTACCAGTCTATGAACTGCTAGTGTCAGAAATCTATATAGTAGATTTTGTGGTTTGAGGATTAGATTGGGTTTGACTAGCTTTTTAAATATATGGTTATTAACACTCAATACTAAATACAATTACTATGTTTTAGATTAAATTAAGAGAAGAGCATTTTAAGAATATTGGGGGTTTCTAACATGTTGATTAGTATTTTGAGTTTTTTATAGAATTGTATTTTTTGTTTAAAATTAGAAAGAGCCAGCTGAATTGTTATTTCTGTAGAAAAGTTGGAAGTCATTATTGTTATATTTATTTGATATATAATTTTTGTATCATAACTTTTCTTATGTTCCCCTTCCCTTTTTCCTTAGTTTGTATTTTAATGGTTGGTGTTGGAATTAATAAAGATATAATTTAAAAAGGTATCTATACACTACAGCAATTACTTATGTTTATTTGCTTTAATCTGCTTAGAATTACTTAGAATTGACATATGTCTTCCATCAAGGATAGGCAATCCGTGTTCCTAGACCTGCATATGGGTCTTAATTTCATATGCAAGGCATGGCTTTGCCAACTAACCTGGGGCCCAATGAAGGTGTGCACGTTGGATGTGGTTGATGGTGAAGACACTACTTCCTCCCTGTGCATACTTTGCTCCAGGGATTCAGATTTTTTTTATTATTGGTTCTGTGGGCGTGGCTTGGTGGGCATGGCAGTGGAAGGATACTATAAAATCTTCAGTCAGAGGTGGTATTTGCCGGTTCTTCGAACTACTCAAAATTTCCACTACCGGTTCTCCAGAACTGGTCAGAACCTGCTGGATCCCACCTCTGCTTTGCTCCCTCCCTTTTCATCCTGCTTAGTTTTATTTTAATTAATGGGCAGCATATAAATTTGATAAATAAATAAATAAATAAATAAATAAATAAATAAATAAAAATCTATTAAGACCTAAAGAGATGATTAGTCTCTCCTTTGCTTGCAGCCTGGAAGAACCAGTAGGGACGACAAAGACAGAATGAGCATCAATACCAACTCTGTTCCAATCCACATCCAGGACATGCTTTAACCCAGCCTACCCTGTGATTCCCTATTCCCTGAAGGAATAGGACCTTTCACAGGAAAATGTTTGTAAACCTATGCTGAGCAAATGTTTCCTGTAAAAAAAAAAGTTGATCTATGTAATGATGTCTGTATGCCATTTTAAAATTGACCTACTGAACCATGAACATTGCAGTACGTGAAGTAAATACAGTTCAAAGCTCTCTTTGTAGTGGTCTTGCTTTGGAGTTGAAAAACGAAACGTACAATGTGAACATTGAAAACAGAGAGAGGGAGAGGGGGAGAGGAAGGGAGGGATGGGGCAAGAGAGAGAGAATATTTCTTTTACTTTTGAGATCAGACTTGGAGAGAGAATAAGCTGGTCAAAAATAGCTTTTCCTAAGGCTTGTTTGAATAGTTCCCAAGCAAGAATTAGGACAAGATCCAGATATTAGGATTTATTTGTATAACTTGGACAATAGAACTTAAATTTTCCAGATGGTAACTGCAAGTAGTTATTACACAAATCAGCATCTAAAGGGCTTCCATTTGTCGATATTAACAACAAGGACAATATAGCTTAGGCCTAAGCTATTTACACAGGACTACCTATATTCTTTACTTATGATAAACAATAAGTAAACCATAAACTTCTAGCTGAGAAGAGGAAAAACTCTCTTATTCATACACACACAGAGACCCACACAGAAACACACAAAAATGCACACACAGACAGAGACCAGGACTAAAATGCCAAACCAGACCATAGCAGAAGTAGCATTCAGCAGGTTCTGATCAGTTCTGGAGAACCGGTAGCGGAAATTTTGAGTAGTTCCGAGAACTGGCAAATACCACCTCTGACTGGAGATTTTACAGTAGCCTTCCCCTGCCATGCCCACCAAGCCACGCCCACAGAACCGGTAGTTAAAAAAATTTGAATCCCACCACTAGACCAGAGCATAGGATTTGTAATCCCAGAGCCTCTCAGGCAAGGACACTGTGCACTACAGATTGTGAAAATCCAACTTCAGATAGATTTCTCTGAAAACTCATTGGCTTCATTCACACCACACATGGAACCAACTACTTAAACCAGATGAGTTTGCACAATGCACTAGGCTAAAAAGTGGTTGCCTAGTTGCTGTGTCAGGATGTTGCACAATCATAGCCAGCAGGGCAATTGAAGACCTGGTTTTGACAGCGGGCCTAGGGAATGCAGAGCAGGATGGAGCCCATTAAATGGTTCATGTGATGTGTTGTCGCCAGGGTGGAGGGGTTATTATATTTTTTATTAATTTATTATGTGAGTATTCTTGTTAGTTTTATTGTTTTATATATGAGGATTTATATTCCTGTAAGCTGCCTTGAGTCATCAAGTACAAATAGGCAGCAATATAAATTTCCTAAATTAAATAAAGAATAAAAATTCAGACTGAATTGAACCAAATTGCTGGAACTCTGTCCAACTGCAGATGGCCACATGATAACCTGACTGAAGTCATATGTGTTATAATTTAAAGAGAGGCCTTCATAATATAACGAAGGCCTGAACGTCACCTAACCAAACATCATAACTGGAAGAACAGGGCCTCTTTATGTCCAGTCCATGTGCAGTATCTGTGGCCAAAGCAAGCAATACACAAGGAACAGATTAAAAGAGACTGGATTCGTATTCTACTTCCTGAAGGCTTTCTCTGTTTTGCCCTATTCTTACTCTTTTATAATCACATGTGTTTTTCACAATGATATCCAACATAAACTGCCATTAATAGTTCTCTTTCAATATCTGTGTCCCTACCTCTCTTCTTCTTTCCTCCATTTTTACTATCCATGCACTGTTTAGTTGGGAAATTAAATAATAATAAATATTTATTTATATACCACTCCTCTCCCGAAGGACTCGGAGCGGTGCACAGCCGTACAGATTAAAACAATAAATATGTGAAACAATAAAACTAAATTAAATCCAACCCTGGCTGTAAACAAATTTATAACCATACTCTAAAACCCTAAAATTTAATAAAAACAAAACACACCAAAACTAAAATCAGCCCAAACCGGCCTGGTCAAAAAGCCAGGTTTTCAAAGCACGCCTAAAGGTCCCAGGTCTGTGGCTGTCCGTAACTCCAGGGGCAACCCATTCCAGAGGGCAGACGCTCCCACAGAGAAGGCCCTATTCCTCGGGGTCACCAGCCGGCACATAGATGCCGAAGGGACCCGCAGGAGACCCTCCCTGTGGGAGCGCACCGGACGGTGGGAGGAAAATGGCAGAATGCGGTCTTGTAAATATCCTGGTCCAATGCCATTGATGACTCTGCAGTGTTCAGGAACAGATAGATCTTGACCAAGGGAGAACACAGATAATTTGTCTCTTTCGGAGTTTTCAAGGTCCTGTAATATCATCTGAGACTCATTTGCAGGCCTGTTTTCCTGTCTCTATTGTACCCTGTAAATTAGCACTTGTGTCAGCATAGGACAGAACAATACGCTAGAATAGAATAGAATAGAATAGAATAGAATAGAATAGAATAGAATAGAATAATAAGAGTTGGAAGGGACTTTAGAGGTTTTCTAGTCCAACCCCCTGCCTAGGCAGGAAACCCTACACCACTTCAGACAAATGGTTATCCAATGCCTTTTTAAAAAATTCCAGTATTAGAGCATTCATAGCTTCTGGAGGCAAGTTGTTCCATTGATTAATTCCTGTAACTGAAATGGTAACAGATTTATATGATTTCACTACCTTCTAAAAATTACTACCTTCTATAAAAACAAGGACAAATAGGCTGAAAAACAGTTTCTATCCCAGGGCAGTAGCTCTTTTGAATGCTGCTGTACAGTACAGTGTTAGTGTGATGTCGGGGGCTTCCAGTTCAATGTGTGGAGTGAGAAGGATGCGTGTTTGTGTTTATTTTCATGGTCATGGTCATGATGTGCACTGAAGATGGTGTCTGATTTCGTTGTACGAAGTGCAATGACAATAAACTAAACTAAACTACTGCAATGCAAATTCAACATTCTCAATTCCTTATACTTAGGGAGTGTTGAAAAATTACAGCGAGTAATTTCCAGCCTTTCTTGCCTCCAGATCTCACCCTATAAATCCTTAGACTGGTAGTCCTTGCTTAACGACTGCTCTGTTAGCAATTATTCAAAGTTAGGATGGACCTTCCCACAGTATTTCCCACTTCTGACAGCCACAAGCCCATATTGTCTCTCCTCTGATCATGTGTTTGCATTTTGAGGACTTGGCAACTGACTCACATGTATGGTCATTTGGAGGGTCCTGCAGTTACATGATTATGATTTGAAATGTTTGCTCCCGATTTCTGGTGTTTAGTTCTGGAAAACGCCCACTGGGAAAAAAAATGGGTTGCTTAATGGCTGCAGTGTTCGCTTAATGACCACCACAAAAATGTTGTAAAATGAGGCATGGTCAGATGGTGATCAGATCAATGACCCCTATGACTGGTCTTATCTGATAGATTTTTACCACCACATTTATAATACCATTATTTTCATCAACATTGCAGACCTTCAGGTAGTCCTCACTTAATGACTAGACACTTAGCAACTGTTCAATTCACAATTAACCTCCCAAAAAGGCACAACCTTATTACACCACCCCAGCTGTAATCATGATTGCATTTTGGACGTTTGGCAACTGGCTCGTATTTACAACCATTTTCAGAGTCCCACAGTCCTATGACTATGTTTTTCAACAGGTTTTGCCAGTTTCTGATATTTACTTCCAGTTTTCAACAAGAAAATGCCCATTGGATAAAATAGATTCATTTAACTGCAATATTAATTAATGATTGCTGCAAAAAAGATTGTAAAATTGGGCATGATTATGTGCCAACTCCCTAACAACCGCAATAACTTATAACCATAATTCCAGCTCAATTGCTGATGTAAGTTGAGGACAGCCTGTAAAGTAATTATTCTGTAATACAATTCTCTATGGTATCCAAAGTAGATTGACATGTTTGAGGCTTAGATGATGAGAACAAACATGGAGAAACTTCCTGAAATGCAGCTTCCAAGTCATTCAGAATAATACGAGCCAAAAGTAAGCTGGGCAAACATATTAATCTTATATAATAACTATGTCATTTCTACAAATGAAGTACAGTCAACATCACACTTTTGTTACCAAACAATTTAATAAACAAGGACTGTCCCTGTTTCCCTCTCAAGGAAGGGGAAAGTTGGTTTCCCTCCTTTTCACTGTAAAAGAAAACATTTGTGCATGATTTCTAGAGAAGGTTTTGCTGACTAGTTGGAGGGAAACACAATATTGCCATTTTAATTTGTTTTCTGTGGCTCCCTTCCAAAAATCTCAGCCAAGATTTAATTCAGACAAGACAGAGGGTATGGATGCGGACAGTCAGTCACTCAGGTTGGAGAATTGATCTTTGCTGAAGCTCTACTCTGAATGGAGGACATAATCTGAAGCACGGGAATTCTCATAGATATTGTACTTTCTGGGAAGAGTGGGTGACAGCAGCCTGGAATCATGAAAGTCTGGAGCAACTAAAAACAAGTATAATTTTAGTTATCCATTCACTAAGGCTGGACTATGACCGTCCTTATCATGTCTTTAAAATCAGCTCACACCTTGTGTATCAGGCTAAGAAAGCCATTTCCTGTTGCAGTCTCAGACTCTGAGGTTGTTAAGACCTTAAAATGATTTGGAGAAGTTCTACTTGATGGAACACCCCTTTGAAGATTTGTGATGCTTTATGAACTGTTTCCCTTTCTCCCACCTAGGTGGGAATGCATGAGTCAGGAAGGATATGATACAGCATCATTCTGTCCTTCCGATGTTCTTTATTTTATTTATTTATTTTATTTGTCGAGCATGTATTAACAGATATAAGTATAAACATGATTATTAATACATGGAATGGGTAAGAATAAAAGGAAACATTAGGACAAAGACAGTAGGCACGTTGGTGTGCTTATGTATGCCCCTTAAAGACCTCTTAGGAATGGGGTGAGTTCAACATTAGACAGTCTAAGGTTAAAGTTTTTGGGTTTTGGGAAGAAACCACAGAGTCAGGTAGCGTATTCCAGGCATTGACCACTCTGTTACTGAAGTCGTATTTCCTGCAATCGAGTTTAGTGCGGTTTACCTTGAGTTTGTATCTATTGTGTGCTTATGTATTGTTGTGGTTGAAATAGTCATTGGCAGGTAGGACATTGCTATGGATAGTTTTATGTGCTATGCTTAGGTTGGACCGAAGTCAGCATAGTTCTAAATTGTCTAAGCCTAAATTTTAAAGAGTGCTGGCATAAGGTATTCTCCCGGATTCAGTCCTGAGTCACTTTCCAGATGGAACAGGTATAGATTATAGAACAGGATATCCCAGAAAGAAGCTATCAAGATCACTCTCCCAGTTTTGCTCTCTCTTAAAGATGACTCAGGAAAAGACAGGGAAATCCAAAAGATGAAAATGATAGAATAGAATAGAATAGAATAGAATAGAATACTTTATTGGCCAAGTGTGATTGGACACACAAGGAATTTGTCTTGGTGTAAATACTCTCAGTATACATAAAGAAGGAACATTCGTTAAGAATCAAGAATCATAATGTACAACACTTAATGATAGTCATAGGGTACAATCAACATCAAATCATACTAGGAAACAGAGGATACAAGCAACACAGTCACAAGTGGGAGGGGATGGGTGATAAGGAGTGATGAGAAGATTAACAGTAATAGTAGTGTACACTTTGTAAATAGTTGAACAGTGTTGAGGGAATTATTTGTTTAGCAGAGTGATGGCTTTCAGGAAAAAACTTTTCTTGTGTCTAGTTGTTCTGGTGTGCAGTGCTCTATAGCGTCATTTTGAGAGAAGGAGTTGAAACAGTTTATGTCTGGGATGTGAGGGATCTGTAAATATTTTCACAGCCCACTTTTTGACTTGTGCAGTATACAGGTCCTCGATTGAAGGCACGTGGGTGGTAATTGTTTTTTCTGCAGTCCTAATTATCCTCTGAAGTCTGTGTCTGTCCTGTTGGGTTGCAGAACCAAATGATATTCCTCAGAGTTCCTCAAATGAAACCAAAAGGGTTTTTTTGTATATACACGGAGCTATTATTTGTTGTATCCATAATTTAGTTGGTATAAGGTGGTATAAGGTCTCCTGCCTTGGGCAGAGGGCTGGACTAGAAGACCCCTAAGATCCCTTCCAGCTCTATGATTTTAGTATTCCCTGAAAGTAAGCCACAACTCCTGATTACATGTACCTGTAGATTGAGGACTGGCTAAGCTTAAAAGGTGGTTAGATAGTGGCATCAATGCAATAAACATGTATTTGGACAAACTTGTGGTGACAATGAAGGGGGCCTGGCGTGCTATGTTCCATGGGATTGGAAAGAGTCATACATGACTTAGCAACTGACCAACAACAAAGCTTAAAGGCTGCTCTGTTGAAAGGGCAAGTGTAGGGATTAGAGAAGAAGATGGAGGAAGCAGGCACCAGAAACAATGACAAAGAGAAGCAAGCCTTCAGCGGAAATGGTGGGAATTCCCTTATCAAGGCCTATAGAAACAGATTTCCTAACTATTCTATGATGCCTGGTTAGGATCTGGCTCATTTGTCAGGCACTAATTACAACTGGTCAGAGTTTAATAAAGAAAGCTTCGGCTTCTTGCTGTGGCTGGGGTACCCATGGAGTCTACTGGTGTAAAGCAAGATAGCAAGCCTCAAACTACTGCTGTTTGTTCAATAGTGGGATTCAAAAAAATTTATTACTGGTTCTGTGGGCGTGGCTTGGTGGGCGTGGCAGGGGAAGGATACTGTAAAATCTCCATTCCCACCCCACTCCTGGGGGAGGGATATTTCAAAATCCCATTCCCTCCCCACTCCACTAACCTGCTTTCCAGCTCCATTCTCCTGCGCAGGGCAACAAAAGAAGACCCATCCAATCAGCTGGGATTCGGGAGGCAGAGAACAGATGGGGGTAGAGCCAGTCAGAGGTGCTATTTGCCGGTTCTCTGAACTACTCAAAATTTCCGCTACCAGTTCTCCAGAACTGGTCAGAACCTGCTGAATACCACCTCTGTGTTTGTCCCACTTTCTCCCTTGATCTGAATATTTTTTATGTTTGAAAATGTTATGCTTGATCTGGCTTGCAGACACACCAGAGAGACTATCTTGCTTTCCACCCATTCCCTGAATGGTTAAGAGTCTGTGAAGAATAAAGTGCTGCAGGTTTTCTATATCTTTGGAGTTCGGTGTTTGGCTGCTGTTACTCATGAGTCAGCTCGCCACCTCTCTGTTTAGAAGGAACTTAGGGATCAATTTAATGAACTCGTATTGCTATGGAACACATTCCAGCTATTTAAAAATTCATAACTGTGTTGTAGTAATTTTTGTTTCCTTTCATTTTTTTGTGACTGGAAGTATCTGCGCTTGCCCCCTAAATATCAGGATGTATCTCCAGTTTTAGGTCACTGCAAACTGTAAAATTAGCATGCACACTACACATGAACATGCCAAGGAAATAGTTAAACAGAATATGCACATTTACACACATTTGTAGATATCATTTATCATGAGATTTAAAAATCCATTATTTATGGAGATATGATAAAAGTGAAGTCACTCAGGTTAAAGTAAGTTCAGGTTCTGATTGTGCCTATATACAAAGTGTATAAATCATACATCATCTTTTGCAACTAACCTTCAAAGTTCATGACAAATGTTCCTAAGAACGGTTGCTCTTAAGATTTCTATAACTACTTAACATATTTTATTACCAAAGTCTCCAGGAACATATTAGGTAACTTTACATTTCAGTTCATAAAACTTTAGGGGAGGAAGTGACAGGCTACTCTCCCATTTTGGCTCCATTCCATTATTCCAAACCAGAAGGTTTCAGGAGCCATCGGTTTCCTTCAAGTAGGGGAACATTATTTCACAAAAATATTGCGGCGGCTGGAGGGGTTGGGGGTGAAAGGCACCGTACTACGGTGGTTCTTCTCCTTCCGCTCCGACCGTTCACAATTTGTGTTGGCGGTGGGGCAGAGATCAGCCCCGAGGCCCCTGACTTACGGGGTACCTCAGGGGTCTGTGCTCTCGCCCCTGCTGTTCAACATTTATGTGAAGCCACTGGGTGAGATCATCCATGGATTTGAGGTAGAGTTTCATCAGTACACTAATGATACACAGCTGTACATTTCTACCCTAGGCCACCCCGATGAAGCCGTGGAAGTGATGACCTAGTGCCTGGAGGCTGTGCAGGGTTGGATGGGGCAAAACAGGCTTTGGCTCAACCCAGCCAAAACTGAGTGGCTGTGCTTTCTGGCACCCCGATACAGCCAGTTAACTCCATCACTGGCCGTGGGGGGGGGGGAATTCTTGCCCCCACGTAGAGGGCACACAATCTGGATGTCCTCCTGGACGTACGGCTGTCGTTAGAAGAGCATATAGCGGCCATCGCCAGGGGGGCTTTTTGTCAGGTCCGTAGGATCTACCAGTTGCGGCCCTTTCTGGATCGGGATGCACTTTGCATGGTCACATCCGCCCTTGTCATCTCCCGCCTAGACTATTGCAATGCTCTCTACATGGGGCTTCCCTTGAAGAGCATCCGGAGGCTCCAATTGGTACAGAATGCAACCGCGCAGAATGTTTTGGGAAGCCTGATGATTCAAACCCAATTGAAGCTTGTTTTGTTTTGTTTTAATTACTATTTTTCTTTCCTTCAGCTGTCCATTTTTCCCTTGGCTTGATTAAAAATGTTAAGTCCTGGGCCACTCCATTTCATTGTTTCTCCAGTCACTTGAGAACTTTTTCCTCAGTTCCCAAATAGTCCAAGTAAGGCAAAAATAGAGTGGGGTGGGATGAGATGGGGTGGGGTGGGATAGGATAGGAGAGGAGAGGAGAGGATAGGGCAGGGCAGGGCAGGGCAGGACAGGGCAGGGTAGGGCAGGGCAGGACAGGACAGGAGAGAACAGATCATCGGCCAAATGTAGGTAGACAAACAAGGAATATGTCTCCGGTACAGAAGCATTCAGTGCACTTGAAAAATAACGAAAATTATAATAAAATTGTGCAACCAGTAAAAGAGGGTAATAAGAGATCATAAAAGTTTAAATAATATTACAGCCTATTACTAATACTACCTTATCGTCCATTCCTGCTATGAATGATGGCTAACCTGCCAGAGAAACTAGGCAGTGCTGATAAGCTATCTACATGGACTAGAATTAAGAAATCTTTAGCAACTTCTTCCTTAACCAAAACTACTACTGCTGCTGTTACCATGAGAAAATCCTGTATACAGATTAATGAATAATTGCACAGCTAATACCTTTGTTCAATCTACAATAATTGCATATTGTAGATCATAGGCCTTCAGCCTGGCATCCTTCAAAGAATCAACAATCCAGATTCTGAAGTGGTTAATTATGAATCTCATTGTAGCAGTCAGTTTAGACAAAACAGTTGCAGCAGGAAAGTAGAACTGGAACTTTATGCTATTGTAAAGATAATAGTTTAATTACATCAAATCAGACATGCCGTTTATCTCATTTTGAACATTAAATGAGAAGGGGAAAAATATATTTGACATTTATGACAGATTCCAAGCATAGTTGTGAAAAAGCCAATTCTGCAGAAATCAAATAGTGCTTTCCTCAGAAGAAACCAAGACAAAAGAAGGATCCGCTTCAAAGCACTTGCTCTAATGGAGGCGGAATGCTGCAAGCAAAATCAGGACTGTTCTATTTGCTTTAAGCAATTGTGGTGATTCTTGTTCAACAAGTCTTGGATTGCCATCACATCCCTGCAGACGAACCCAAATGAAATCCTCCTTGTACAACTAATCCCTAGGTAAATGCAGAGAGCTCAGTAAATCCCCTAAAATTGGCTAGCTAATGAACAACAAACAGACAATTTGGAAAAAAGCAAGGGGGTATTACTATTCAAAATTATAGCAATATAAGCATGGTAAAGATTCCATGGATTATTCTGTTCTACTGCTTTCTATTCTTAAAACAAGCCCTTTTATCTTTTCTGGGAAAGAGAGAAAAACTTCACCTAATCCCCTTCTGGGTGGATCTTTTACCTGCGATTTATCAAACATTTTCAGTTTCCAAAACCAGTTAGACTGCTAGCAGGTATCCAATATTTAACATTTTCAAAAGATGCGGAGAATGAGACCAGGAGAAACCTGTCCTCTGGCTCTCACACATTATTATTAAAGTTTCAATATTTCAGCAGTGACTGATACAGAACTGGATTGAAGGGGGTTGGAAATATGGGAACTATGTGAAAGCAACACTGACATAGCTGTTTCAGTGAAATTTCTTTATTTTAATGATAAGCTGCATTCAGTTCATTGAGAAGATGTCCCTGCATAGTGATGTACCAACTAAATGGTACAGCACTGCTAGAAAACATTTTGAATTCCACCTTGTCTTCTTAGGCTACCATTGATCTAAAAAAGTTAATTCACAAATACCACACACTTACATGGTCATTTATTTCTTTGTAATTTCATTTCCTTCATGTCATTTTATCATTTTGTGTACCATTGTCTTATGACTTCATCTCTTCATTCTTTCTGTCAGACTCAGCCAGCCTTCCCTCCCTCGTCTGTTCATCTTCTGCTTCTCTGGCCATTCCCAACTCTTTCTTCAGGTGATTTACAGGAAAATATAGATATGAGGGAACAAGCTGGCAATGGGAAAATCTTGTTTGATTTCACTTGGCATTTCTGCTTTCATCTGGTTTGTTCTAGAGCAGGGGTCGGCAATCTTAAACACTCAAAGAGCCATTTGGACCTGTTTCCCATAGAAAAGAAAACACTGAGAGCAGTGGTGGGATTCAAAATTTTTTACTACCAGTTCTGTGGGCGTGGCTTGATGGGTGTGGCATGGCTTGGTGGGTATGGCAGAGGAAGGATACTGTAAAATCTCCATTCCCTCCCCACTCCTGGGGGAAGTTACCACCGGTTCTCTGAACTACTCAAAATTTCCACTATCGGTTCTCCAGAACTGGTCAGAACCTGCTGAATGCCACCTCCGACTGGAAGCCACAAAACCCTTTTGACATCTAAAATGAAGATAACATTGCATATATTGTTTTTTTACCTTTATGCTATGTATTTATCCTAAAACAGTCTTGCCATCAGTGAAAGCAAATGAATCTGCCCACATACCCTTAAATGTTCTGTTTTCTTCTGAAACTTTTCTTTTCTTGGATTTATCCATGGTTGGCCTACCAGGGATCGAAAAGCTCAATAAATTGTGTGCTGGTGAGTGTTGCACATTGGCGATTGTGACACATATTTTGAGTGACAGGGAACCACAGCAGAGGGATTAAAGAGCCTCTAGAGGGATCACTTGGGCAAACAGAATAGGAGGGATAAATATGTCAATGGGGATAGAAGACAACTCAGACATACAAGCTAACAATGACCAACAGCCTAATCAAGGAATCACCATGAACAATTACAAATTGATCAGACAAATCTAAGAAAGTTATTTTCTTTTTATGCATCCTCTATTTTTCTAGTGGTTAAGCCACTAGTATATAAAATGAGAGCAAACCCCACTCTTTACTAGCACTGATGATGTAACTTAGTTATATCAAATTCATGAGATATCTGCAAGAAAGCAACCAAGCTCAGAGAGCACCAAGGAGGATCACACAGTGAACAGATAAGGCCACCAAAACAAGATTCAGGGAAGATAAGGAAGAACAACTATAAATTGATCAGACAAATCTAAGAAAGTTATTTTCTTTCTATGCATCATCTATTTTTCTGAATAACAGTAAAATTAAAAAGAAAGTCAAAGATAAAGTAAAAGTAAAGGTTCCCCTCACACATATGTGCTAGTCATTTCTGGCTCTAGGGGGCGGTGCTTATCTCCGTTACAAAGCCAAAGAGCCAGCACTGTCGAAAGACATCTCCATGGTCATGTGGCCAACATGACTGAACGCCGAAGGCGCATGGAATGCTGTTACCTTCCCAACAAAATGGCCCTATTTTTCTACTTGCATTTTTACATGCTTTTGAACTGCTAGGTTGGCAGAAGCTAGGAGACGTAACGGGAGCTCACTCCATTATGCAGTGCTAGGGATTTGAACTGCCAACCTGCCAACCTTTCTGATCGACAAGCTCAGCGTCTTAGCCGCTGAGCCACCGCGTCCCTTCAAGTCAAGGATAATACAGTACTAATATCAGCCACGTGAATAGAATAGGTTTTCTGACTGAACTGGGGAAATGAAAACAAAGTAAAATGCAGACCTCAGTTCCGTCCATCCACTTTTTGCTGAGGTAAAGTAGAAACTATGATGTTGGTCCATTCAATCAATCTAACAGGCACTCACATTATGCAGTATATTGCCAAGGGAAGCATCTTTAAGATATCATGAATGCAATATATGCCTGACTCAGCAGCTACTAAGACAGCCGCAGAACTTTGGTTTTAAATCAGGGTAAGCTCATGAAATTAATATTTCAAATGAAGAACACAGCACCTCCAGATGTTGGTATAAATATAACTGATATTATGGTAGAGCCAGTTCTAGAAATCACAACTCATTATTTTTGCTCTTAATCTTGCTCGCCTGTTCTTTGTTTGTTTGTTTTATAAAACTTCAGTTTTAAGGAAGAATACATTTTTTTTGATTTTTTTTTAACCAAGTAAAATAAAATCCCATGAAACTGTCATGAATGGGGTTTGGATTTCTTGCACTTCATTTAGTCTCCAGACTAAAAGTTATTGGAGTGCCCTGGCTTGTACTGTGCAAAGTGTCATGGTTTGCAATCATCCTGGCTTTATCAATTAAATCCTAAGAAAAATCACGCTGATGCTTTTTAAAATCAGGTGCCATTGGCAGCCCAAAGGACTGAATAGTAATGGAAAACATACACAAACACAAAATCTCCAATACACGTAGTCATTGGCTTACAACCGTTCATTTAGTGACCGTTCGAAGTTACAATGGCTCTGAAAAAAGTGAGTTATTTTCACTCTTATAACCATTGCTGCTTCTCCATGGTCATGTGATCAAAAGTCAGATGCTTGACGACTTGTTCATATTTATGACAGTTGCAGTGTCCTAGGACCATGTGATCCCTTTTTGTGACCTTCTGAGAAACAAAGTCAATGGGGAAGCCAGATTCACTTAACAACCATGTTACTAATTCAACAACTACAGTGATTCATTTAACAGCTGTCAAGAAAGGTTGCAAAATGGGGCAAAATTCACTGATCAAATGTCTCTCTTAGCAACAGAAATAGTAGGCTCAATTGTGGTTATAAAGTGAGAACTACCTGTGCTGATAATTTGCAAATGCTAATGCAATCTCAAACATATGAACAAAATAATTCAAAATAAATATCAAAGTATTTCAAAAATGTAAAAGCATTTGAAAGAGAAGGAAGCTTGTGGGAAAGTAAAGGGCAGATTTTGCAAGAGTATTATTAAATATAGCCATTTCAAAGGTTATGTCCAAAGCCCAACTCTTTAACAATTCATCTGAGATAGTAAAGTAGATCTGAATCATTGGGATTAAAGAGCTTTTCAAGAGCTTTTACAGAAACAGCATTCTAATGTAATAAATTCTCAAATGTATTTGAGATGAAAATGGGGTGATAAACAAGATCCTTTGCATTGCCAATGCAAATGTTAATAAGTGGGGAGAAGGATCCTAATTTAACTGAACATTCTTGGATCTGTATTACTGTAAATGGCCAATGAATCACTTCATTCATTTTTAATGTTTATTCTCCACCTCCAAATGTGTGGATTTCTTTGAATTTAATAATTTGTCATATTGTTCATTGGCTGGGTGTTCTTTACAAACAGCAAGCCAAAAAGGGATGCCAAAGAAAGCAAATTATTTTCAGAAAAATATATTTTCAATATATTTTCACACTATGGCTTAGATAAGAAGGCACCTTCAGCTCCTGGGTTATTAATGAACCTGAACAATGGATACAGTACTTGTTTAGTTTTCATTGGGCAAGATTCTGCTGTCAGCAATGTAATATAATATGCACTTCCTAGAGCCAAGGTGCACTCGTAAGCAATACATGACATTTTCTGGCATCTAAAGGAGACTCAGTCACTTCACTTCTCTTAGACTTCCATTATCACTCTTTAAAAAATACCAAGGGAGATTGGTTCTGAAAATTAATCAAATGTGGGATTCATGCACAGTTTAAAGCATCTTCTATCCTCTCCACAATTCTTGATCAAGCAAATACACAAACACAATTAAAAAATAAAGCCATAATGCAGTAGAAGTAGCAAAATATAAAATGTTTTCATAGAACATTCAGTATATGCTAACCCACCCACATTTTTAACACACTCAGATTAGAGCTGAAAGCAGGTAGGTTTATGAAAACAAGTCCTCTCTTTTGCTTTGCAAGTGTGGGTGTGTTATGTACATTGGCAAAAAGATCCAAAGTGTTAGCTCTTGCACTCTGCTATTTTTTTTCTCAAACTCTCACTGGTTTCATAGAAATCCCTCCCCTCTCCTACTAAGACACTGTAAATCTGTGTCTCTTTCACACCAACCTCCTTTTTCCAGAGATAGCTTTACCATTTACCTAATTCATAGCAGGGCAGTAGTCGTTTAATTTAGGAACATTACGATTTGAGTAGGCTTTTCCCAAGAAAGCTAGATAGAACAATTAAAAATGAACATAGAAGAACAACTTTTTTATTGGAGAAAAGCTCAGAAACCAAAAAAATTCCACTGCTCGTTACAGTTGAAACACAAGTTTTATTTGAACAGCAATCAATGTTGATTTTTGCACTTCTTTTCCCCAGCTGCTTTAAGTAGAAGCAACGTTCTTCAGGGGCAAAATAGATTGCTTCCATCTGTTCTTGTGTGAGAATGACCAGATTCAATATCAGCCTGTTTGGAGAGTTGAAAAAACATGGTGAGAACTAGCTCTCGCATATTTAATGCTCGGCTGAATTCAGCATTCAAATTGTTCCTAGTATGCATGGATGCTCTCTGGTTTACTCCTAAACTACTCCTAAAGCTTGCAGGCTTTTGAAATTGGGAATTTCTACTGAATTTTAAAAGAATGTTAAGATACAGAAACAAATATTAAGGGTTGAAGGCACAACATTTCTGTACTGTGTTTTTTCTTCTTCTTTTCTTCTTCTATTATTTACTTCTGATGACTCCATGTAGCATTTACTTTTTGTTACCAATCGTCTTTATTTCTAAAGGAGTGACATTGCAGTTAATAATTTATATATTATACTGTACAACATCCAGGGGCCCTATTTGTGGGAGATGGACAGTCCAGAAGCATGAAATATAAACAAATACACAAATATCTATCTGTCAATTGATAATTTTACTCTTCCCATTTCTCAGGCTATAGCGTCCCATTTAACTTCAAGATAAACAAAAGCACAGGTATTATGAATCCTGTGTATTTAACTTCAAAATAAACAAAAGCATAGGTATTATAAATCCTTTTTAAACAATAATAATGCCAATATAGATATAACCAGCAGCGTGCTACATCTGTCAAAAAAGCCAACACAGTCCTAGGCTGCATTAGCAGAGGGATATAATCAAGATCACATGAAATTTTAGTACTGCTTTATAATGCCCTAATAAAACCACACTTGGAATACAAAGAGCAGTTGCAGGAATTGAGAAGGTCTAGTTTAATTAAAAGAAGAATTAGGGGTGACATGATAGCAGTGTTCCAATATCTGAGGGGCTGCCACAAAGAAGAGAAGGTCAACCTATTCTCCAAAGCACCAGAAGGCAGGACAAGAAGCAAAGGATGAAAACTAGTCAAGGAGAGAACCAACCTAGAACTAGGGAGTCCTTTCCTGGCACTGAGTACAATTAATCAGTGAAATGATTTGCCTTCAGAAGTAGTAGGTGCTCCAACACTGAAAGTTTTTAAGAAGACATTGGACAATTATTCCAAGATCCCTTCCAACTCTGTTATTCTCTTAAAAAATTATTGAGGTCCATTTGGCTGGAGACCTCTGCATTCTCCAAAGCCTTGCTCTTCCTAGTTCTGTTGGCTATTGGCTTGTTCACCTACCCCTTTGGAGAATGTACACTATGACAAGTGTGAGGAAATGGAGCTGGACTGTCTAATATCCCTGAAATGAGGATGGTGTCAATTGATAACGTTTGGGCAGCATGTCTATGGAGATACTCAGTCATCCAGGTCATGGTTGTCCCAAAAGTGCTTTTTCAAGAGGCAACTGGATTTTTTTTTGAAGACATTTTGCTTTTCATCCAAGAAACTTCTTCAGCTCTGACTGGGTGGTGGGGAATGGATGGATTTATACTCCTTGCAGACAGCTGGTCATTGGCATCCTTTTAGAGAGTTGTTGAGGCCACCTAGAGGTTTGTCTGTGTCATTGGGTCACCTGAGTGCTGCAATGGGGTGTGGAGCCTTCTTGAAACTGTTGGAGAGCTGAAGAAGCTTCTTGGATGAGAAGCAAAACGTCTTGAAAGAAAAATCAGAAAGTCCAGTTGCCTCTTGAAAAGCACTTTTGGGTTTAAGCAGCATGTTAGCGGGGGAGAGGAAAGGGGAATATAAAAATCTCCATGTGACAATGTGTTTATATGTTTAGAAACATGTTTATTGGTGATTCCTACACAGTGATAATAGCTGTAATGCTTTCTAACTATACAGCAGTAATCATATTTATTTTCTTTACAGACCATGTAAAGGGTTAAATTTAGAACTGTAATTTGATTTAGTTTAGAAAACAATGGATTTGTTTAGATTAGTAGACTGGTTATCAATCACAACCTTCCAAGGAAAAATAACCTATTCATTAAAGGTTGCAATAAAACATGGATGACTGATTGCAGAAGCTGATGGAGTTAGCAAAGGTGGCAAAATCGACTGCTTTAATTGAAGAAAATAATACAGCTAACTTTGTTTCCACTTGGAAACTGTTTCTAGACTTTTGCTTAAGGTGAAAAAAATGATTTTTTTCTGATTACCAGTTTGATGTTATAAAAATGTCTAATATGTACTATGTTAACATTAAAAGTTGAAGCTGTATATTATAATTTTATTCTATTATGCAGAAACAAGTTGGAAGTCAATGTTTTTCTTTTTCCCTACTACCCTATACTTTTTCCTCCCTTACTTTGCCATTATTTTCATTTTTCTTTGTATTTTATATTTTGATAAACTAATAAAAAAAATAAAATTTGAAAATTTTTTGCAATAAAAGTAAGCATGTGAAACCTGTTATTCCTTACCAAATGTAATTAGAACACTTCCTATGGAAGGCAAAAGGGCAAAACCAGATCTGATTAAAAGCCTATTGAATTCATCCTTTCCCAGTATAGCATCCTTCAGAAGATGTAACTCTCTTGCTTGCTGCTAATCCTAAGAGTTGCAGTATCAAAATGTGGAAAATATCAGATTGGAAAAGGATGATCACTTGGAAGTTTCCAAGAAACGTAAAAGCAGAAAGTAAAGGAACCATTCCTTCATAGCCACAAACAACTAATAGTAGTAGGAGAAACATTAGATTAGAATATTAATGCTTAGCTTCAGTAGCTAATAAATCTTTCTAATTAATTTCTCTAATCCCTTTTTTAATGCTATCCAACTGGTAGTAAAAACTTTTAATTACCGTATTTTCCGGCGTATAAGACGACCGGGCGTATAAGACGACCCCCGATTTTTGGTTGACTTTTTTCAAAGTCATCTTATACACCAGAAAATACGGGTATTCAAAATTAAGCTGCAAGGATTTGTAAACTAAGAGCTTCTCCTTCCTTCGCGCTCGCATCAGCCGACCGTACAACCTTCTTCCTCCGGCCCCAGGGCGGCTCTCTCGGTCTCTCTCCCCCACACACGGAAGACGACCCGGCCTCCCGCGGAGCATGATGGGCCGGCAGAGCGGCCGCCATCTTGTTCTGTTCAGGAAGGGGAGGAGCGTCTCCCGGCGACGACGCCGGTGTGGTGGGGAAGTGGCTCCATTTTGGTTTCGCTCCTGCTTGTTAACCAGCCCCTCGAAGCGCTCAAGCTTCACTCCTGATGTACCCGTATTTTCCGGCGTATAAGACGACCGGGCGTATAAGACGACCCCCGATTTTCGGTTGACTTTTTTTCCTTTCAAAAGTCGTCTTATACGCCGGAAAATACGGTACACATTTTGGTAATCAAATATTTCATCTTCCCCAATTCTCTATTCCAGCCAAATGCAACACTTGAACCTGAATTCTAGCAATATTAGAGAAGAGAGAAATAAATACTGTAGCCATTTCTAATGCCTTACTGGTTGCTAGGAAAAAATTGCTACCTGAAGAATCTCCAGGAGAAATAAATGTCCAGTATGTTTGAACACAAATTTTTTATTCATTCCATGGCCAATGACAACTTCAAAATCAAATGTTTTTGAAGACAATTAGTGTATCTCAGCACTATATCCGTTTTCTCAATTAAGATGATTCAGGAGCAACAGGAAATCAATAAAAAGCACTGCATAAGCTTTATTTATTTTCACTACCTTCATACAAATCATAGATATTGATTTTCAACTCTCCAAGAGCTGTTTAAAAAGAAGGAATATCTTTACCTGTATCTAACAATGTACATAACTCTTAAACAATTAGGGAAAGTTCAGCTTCCACCTTCCTTTATTGCTTCTTTATGAAAGTTGAGACTTCACTAGAATCTGATCTATGACTTCTTATCTTCATTTGACAGGACTTTCACTCTACTTCCACTTCTATTGCCTTGTTTGCCTTTGATGATGAGAAAGAGGAGGAGGTTTTGTCAATATATGCCAGTCTTCCCCGTCTTAGCACTGGAATCCTTCTCCATAACTGAAGATTTTCAGACTATGGGAAAGTAACTTATTCCTTTAAATGCCCAAATGAAGCAAAATAAAGACATCCAAAGAATGAAATTAGAGATGACCTATTCAGAGAAAGTGAGTTAAAAAAAACATATCTCATTACAGTTAATTTTGTAACCATTTCAATAATAAACTGAGTATTGTGAAATATAATTTTGAACTTAGTCTTCATTAAATGGTATTGGAAGATTGGCAATGACATAAATACTGCACATCCATCAAAAGCAATGAGGCAATTTGTTGATATATAGAACAACACATTATGAAAGTGAGCAATGGATTTCAGTTGGCAAATGACAAAAAATGCTACCCTATTAGTGAAGATTTTCCAGATTGTCACTTTTATTGCAATAGAATATGTGGATATGGACCGGGCTGATATAGAGTTCCTTCAATCCTACATTTTAATTGCAATTCACTTCATTTCACTCAACATTTCATTTCAGCTGGTTGTCATCAAAGTAGTTTTCAGTATGCATGAAAGTAGGAAATGATACATGAGTCTACTAACCAAGAAGACAGGAATGAGTTTTAGTGGAAAATTTTCTTTTTTTTTTAATGAAAGGGATCTAAGGGAAAGAATATAATTGACCATTATGCATAAAGGATAAAAATGTAGGACAAGCATATATGTTCGTTTACCTTATTAGAGTATTTACTATTAATGGAGAAAGAGAAGAAATTTCAAAACATACAAATCAGGTAGGAGGATAGTCAGTAATATAAATGAATTTTTCTCTGAAGAAGTGAAACTGGTCATTTATAAGAGTGCTTCTGGTCACTTTGTTATATGGAAGTGATAAATTGATTTTAAGAACAACTTAAATGCTGATTGCAGTGTATATGAATTGCTTAGGAAAAATGTAAAGCAAAAAATATGGTCAAGGGAGTGTTTATTCAATGGGTATGAATAAATATGGATTGAATATAAATATGTGTAAATATGAATTATAAACTATAGGAGATGATCAGGCTGAGCCTGAGGGAGGTGTCAAACGTGTTATAAGTCATGAGTTCCTGTGCGCCCGCAAGAGATCTAAGTCCAGCCCACTTTTATCTCCCTCTCATTTCCTTGACTGCTAGTTGGTTAGATTCTTGTAGAGAGCTTAAGTTGCAGTAAATCCTGATTTCCCCGGCGCTTGATATAAACTAAGTCTTCAGTATAAATGAAGCATGCTGAGATGCTTTCATCATACAGTGAAAATGAGGATCATATTAAACAACAGCAAATATATGAAGAAAGAGTGAATGACTTAAGGGAAGGAGAAGACAGAAACCTCACAGGAACTGATGAGATTCTCAAAAAAAAGGACAGAATTTTAAAGAATACAAGAAAAGTCCATGAAGTAATGTATGTGTGTGTGATGAAAAGACAGACAATTTGCAAAGATAGAAAGGTATCCGGTGGTAAACTAAGCATTGTGGATTTAGTTTTTTTTTTTTTCTTATGTCATACCTTTTTCTTTATTCTCTTTATTTTTCACTCCCTTTTTGCACTACATATAATACTGACTCCCTGAAACATGCTGGATATGTATACAAGTAGTAAGATTGATTTTATAGTAATGATAATTAACCTTAATTGTAATTTTTTCTTTATTACAGGTGGTTATTTGGTTGCATTATTTCTTTTACCTGTTAATAAGAAGGTAGACTGGAAATGTTTTCATAATTTAATAGAAAGCTATTCAAGTGAACATATTCAGGCCTCAAAAGTATGTTATGTGTAAAACAAAATATATCTCTACAGTTGGAAAAATGAATTCAGATCATCAAGTGCCAATGAGTGAACTTGTTGGGGTTATTGTTGAGTAGTGCAGCTTATTTTGCCATCTGTTGTATTTTGCTCTTTTCACTGAACAGCATATTTGTAATAGTTACATTTTTATGGAATCTTCCATCAACCTTAATTCATTCAGAATTTTACCTTTCTTGACACCTAATCTTATACCAACACTTCATCATGGTTCCAGAAATAAGATTCTTCTATCAATACCATTTGCACAGCCAGCTGTTTGTTTTAAATCTTATAGGCTTTTGAGAGCAAAAAAAGTATGTTCTCAGCAGCAGCTGTGTTTGAATTGAGTTCCAGCCAGACTATTTTATTTTACTGAAGACATTGTAAAATGTCATGATCTGTCCTTCTGTGAAGTTCTGGGATTCCTTTAAACAGAACTTATAAAAATAAAACTTGTCTTCTATACAATTCTTATTTCTTTATAACATTGGTAGTGTTCTCTTTGGATGCCATTGCCATTTGTATTTTTGAAAAACATTACATTTTAACTTTACTCAATATCTCCTAATATCCCCCTCCTACTCTCTTTGAATTCACATATTAAGGCTGAAAGATTCAAGGCTTTTTTTAACAGCATGTACTTCACAGGTTAGGAAATGAATTTATTTGAATTTACTAGAAGTAAATGCTTCTAGTTAAGCTATCACCTATTGTATCCTTTGTCCAATGTAAACTCTGAGCAGCTATTTACAGTTGAACTTATTAAGCTTATGATACAATATTTTCACAAATAGATACTAGAATGCAGTCACATATATTTGAACCATCAAATATTTGAGGGTGGTGAGAGCAAGATGGATGATGAAAATACAAGTGTACATTTTGCATTTGTAAATTGGGAGAAAGTTGGAAAACAGTAACTTTATGAGGGTGCTCTCAAATCAAGAAATTTTAAGCTATTCCTCCTTGATTTAGTAGTGCCTTCAAAGTTTATGATGTTTTTTCTTTCTTCCAATTTAGCTTTTGCTTGCAACGCCTCTTGCTGCATTGTCCTTTGAGATATTACTTCAAAATATTATAGCTCCTGTTACCAACGAAGTCCAAGACAAACATAACTTCATTGCTAGGTCAGAAACAGCTGATGGAATCCAGCTTTTCTTCACAAAAGACTGAGTATATTGTGGTTATATAAGATGAATTAAGATCTGGACAGCCAAAAGTCCAGCCTGAAGGGTAGAAGTTGGGGTGGGGAAAAGGCCCTCCAAAGTAAAAATGAAAAATATTAAGGAATTTAGAGAAGCAGGTCCTAGTTTAAATAGGAAGTACACATTCAATTCTTCCTGTATATAAGAACTGGTTTGGGTAAAGGGATTTAATCCAGGATTTCAAGATTTAACTTTCTAGGCAGATGCTCCAAACTTCATTACTATGACTTACCATACAAAGTCCCAGGCAGGACCCAAAATTATATCTTCTTTAACCAAATTACTAATGGAATTATCCAGCACTTTCCTTCAGCAATTAGCGCACTATAAGTCTCCCTAAAATTTAGCAACAGATCAGTAACATAAAGAATCTGTTTCATCCATGGAAGTTCTAAATCAGGAATTAGAAATAACTTTCAGCAACTCAAGGTTACACCATTTCTTGTCACTGTTATCACTGGGTTAATTCTAAGGTTACTCTGTGTGCACAGCCCATTTAAGCAACACATTTAACTAAACTGCTATACATTAACCCAGTTACAATTAAAATGCTATATATAAGCTAATTGTCATCCCTTTCACAGAGGCCAAGTCAAGAAGCCGATATCACAAGAAGTAGCAAAACTCATTTTTATTCTTAAATTTTATAATAAAATCTCAAAAGCCTGACTGAAATTCTCTTTTCCCTCATTCCCTTTACCAAAGCAGCTGAGTATTTTTAAATTTCTTCCTCAGTCATTCCTCCTTTCTAAGTCTAAGCTGGTATTTATTAAATTGCTGTTGAGTTCCTTCTTGGAGGCCATTTTTTTACTCCTGTACACTGTTTATTTTAATAATTCATAAATGCATGACTTCATAGCACATGAGGGACGCGCTATCTCATATAAGCTGGCATATTACAGAGTATGGATGTGCACAATTATTCTCTTTGCTGAAAGAATCTAAGCCAAAGATTCTTTGGGGAACAGATATGTTGGACAGTACATCAAACTACTCGATGGGAAAGTTGACAAACAGCTAGTTTGATTTGTTCTGTCAACATAAAATAGAGACTATGGAACTATTTCTGAAGGCTAACAGAATTATGTTGCAGAAGATTGTAGTTATTGCAATACTTCAGAATGATTAAGGAAACAAGACAAACTAGGAGGAAAAAATGTAACTGTATATATGAATATAAGCGATTTCAGCTTTGCTTTTTATAATAATTTTATTAAAATTCCAGTTAAAAAGACAACTAATACAAACTAAAAAAATTAAAAGAATTTAAAAAATAAATGCAGAAAAGAAGAAAGTAGAAAGATGAAAAATAATAAAGAAAAAGAAGTATATAAAGAAACAATCTTCCCTTTCAGCACACGTTTAAACAATTTTAACAATATTTCCTTCTCTTAAAAGAGAACAAATGATCTCTTCCTTCCTATAACCCATCTATAAGCAAATCCTCAAAGCCTTGTTATTCAATCTTGAGCAATTAAAATTGCTTCAAGATTTTGGATAAGAACCCAAGGTATTATGGAGGGCATGCATATTATCCATATGCCAAACTCACTGACATAAGGAGGAAGATCAAAAATCAGCACTGAGAAGACCATATTCCTGATACTTACCCACTTTCTTATAAAAGTAGGGAACCCAAAGTTCTGCCTCCAAAAACCTGTAACAGTAATAGCGATTATTATTCAGTTTTGCAATAACATACACTGGTTTTAGAGTCAATAAAATTCAAGATTAAAAAAAAACTGGATACAAGTATATGTTATAACTGTCCAGAATATGATAGGGAGAATAACCCAATGAAGTATATATGAAATGTGTTATGAATAATTTATGTAACAGAGCTTACATAAATTTTTATAGCTTATTTCATCCAGATGCTCCTTTATCATTGACCTCCTTGTAGCATGGTTTTATTCTTGTTAAATCAGATGGGTCTGTAATTGTCTTCTTGGGCAGAGAAAATTCTTCAAGTCAAGGTAGATTTAATGCACCATCCCACCTCTGAAATAAATACTGCACAAAAAACATTTTTCTGCTCTGATTATCACTGGCTGGAAACTTCAGAAATTAAAAAGGTCAGGAGAATATTTTAATTCCAGAGATTCAATAAAATAAATTATTGGAAGTATGAAAATGTTTACAGTTATTTGAATCTGAGCATGGTGTTGTATTCTCAGGGCCGCATCACAACATTAATTTATAGGTAAACTTTGATTTACAACCACAATTGGGACCAGAAGTTTTGTTGCTAACCAAGGCAGTTGTTAAGTGAGTCATACCCAATTTTATGACCTTTTTAAAAAATTGTTGTTAAGCAAACCATTGCAGTTGTCAAGTGATTCATGCAGTCATTAAATGAATCCAGCTTTCCCTGCTGACTTTGCTTTGTCAGAAGCTGGCTGGGAAAGTCTCAATTGGTGATCACATGATCCTGGGAAGCGCAACTGTCATAAATACATGCCAGTTGCCAAGCACCCAAATTTTGTACATGTGACCATGGGGATGCTGCAAATGGTCATAACTGAGAAGACCGGTTGTAAGTCACTTTTTTCAGGGCTGATATAATTTTGAATGGTTGCTAAAGGGATGGTTATAAGTTGTGGACTGTCTATATTTGACCCCATGCCAAATATATATTGGTAAAAGAGGCTGGCTACCAGTAATCACAATCCCTGACTATATTCAGCTATATTTTTTTTATAAATTTCACAAATGCTATAACCCTGGCCAATTTCCTTAGAAGAGCCTCCATTAAATTTAGTGGCGCATATAAAAATACATAGAATTGCTTTATTATGCATTGCAACCATTTTTTTGAGATTTTTTTAGGATTATGCCTAATATTTTAAAATGATTTTATCTGTTTTTACCAGCTTCAAGTTCATGCATTTCTCTTTCTTCTTGTTTCTGTCCTCTTTCTATATATAAACAATAGCTAGCCATCTTCAGCAATTAATCCCCTAGAAAATTATTTAATGTACTCATTTCCAGAACAATAGTTAGGTTTGCATCAAGCATAGTTCGGTTATTATTATATTTTTCTATACCAAAAAGTTATGACGATGTTCTGTTATTAACAGTTGCAGTGCATTATGCATTTATTCATAAGCAAGAATAAGAAAGAAGAATTTCTTATGCATAAATGTTGCTTGCAATGAATATATTTAATGAGAAGCATTTCTCTCTGCACTCGGTGACATTCAGTAAATGATCTAGCAGCAGGCTTTTAAACTAATTAGCTAATTAGATAGATTCTATAAGTACTTTCAAATGTAGCAATTATTACTTTTTTTATTTGCTCCTGCTTGGATAGAGATAGTACTTAACCCCATGTAATGTACTAAAGTTTTATTCTACATAACTCAAAATATAGAAATATTCATAAATGTCACCACTGAGGTCCTTAAAGCAGAGACCATGCAGATTGGATTGCATAGAAGTCACTGTGCTTACAATCATATGGATAAGTAGATGTCCAGAAGAAGTTGAAATCAGCTGTACAGCTTCAGTGGGACAAAACTTATTGGGAATACAGGTAGTCCTCGACTTACAACAGTTCACTTAGTGATTGTTTGAAGTTATAACAACACTGAAGAAAGTGACTTATGACCATTGTTCACACTTACTACCATTGCAGCATTCCTCATAATTAGGGGTGGGATCTGACCGGTGTAACTACCGGTTCGGTGATTTTGCGCTTCGCACACATGTGTGCCTGACACGCACTGTGCGCGCATGTATATCGTCGTCAGCTAGCTGCCTGGACAACTGAGCAGCGCTGCGCGGTGTGCAGCGGTTGAAACAGCACTTTTTTCCTGCTTTTTCAACCGCAGCTGTGTCGCGCAAAGCAGCTGTGTTGAAAACGCAGGAAATAAAGGTCAGATAAGAGCCCGGGGGGCGGGGGGGTCAAAACAGCAGCAGACACAGAACCGGTTCTATGTATGCTCTCTGTTTGCTGCTCTTCAGAGCAACTGGTTCTACAGAAATGGACAGAACCGGTAGAATCCCACCCTTGCTCATAATCATGTGATCAAAAGTGAGACACTTGGCAACTGAGTCATATTTAGGATGGTTGCCTTCTCCTCAGAATCATTTGATCACCTTTTGTAACCTTCTGACAAGCAAGGTCAATGGGAAAACCAGACTTAACATCTCTCTTATTAACTTAACTCTTATTAACTTAACAACCGCACTGATTCACTTAATAATTGTGCCAAGAAAGGTTGTAAAATGGGACAAAACTCATTTAATAAATGTCTCCCAAGAAAGCTTGGGCTCAATTGTGGTCGTACGTCGAAGACTACCTGCACTAGAGTACTATGCATTCTTTATTTTGGGGTTCATAAACAGGTTTGTTTTTTTCCCTCCAGTACCTGCCAGAAAAATTAAGTTAGCCTCTGGTACACTGTATGTGGTTTAAGGTACCCTTCTTATGAGGATTCTGCTGGAAACAGTGCCACACCTTAGAAATTCTGTGGTGGTTCTAGAGAAGCATGGAGATGGTATCTTCTATCTTCCTTCTTTTTATTGCCCCTGGATGGAACAAAAACTCTAAACAATTTATTGCTTCTATCTCTGCTTCTTCAAATCCTGCAGCACCATCTCCATCCTCAAAAATGGAGAGGGTCATCAGTTTTATTCTATGTTTTCATCTTTGAAACAAATGAAAGCAATCTGCTACAATCCATTTTAACTGTTATTTGGGATGATTTTCTTCCCATTTTAAACCCAAAGTCACAACTAGAAATTATAATTTTCAGCAGAAAACCTTCAGGCTATTATCTTTTAATACAGTTTAAATCTGGATAAGGATTTCCATTTAACTAATCCAAATTACTTTAGCCTCATTCTGTTGTATTTCCATGTGAAATACAGATTATAAAGATATATATAGAAATGGTTCCTAAAGAACAAAGTTTTCTTTACATTTTTATTAAATTTAAAAAAAACATTAAAATACAAATCAATATAAAGGAGAAAAGGGAAAGGGAATTAAAGGGTAATGTTAAAAAGTGACAAAGAAATACATAAAACAAATAAAAAAAATGATCCAACCAATGATCCCCCCAACCTTTTCCAACATAGAGAAAAGAATATAATCTCGCTCTAAATTTAATTAAATGACAATAATACTAAAACTCTTTAAAAACTAATAATCAACATTTTTAAAACCCAATATTGATATTATGTTCTTAATTCAACTTTAGTCTAATGCATAACTTATCAACTATCAATAAATCATAACCACAGAAATAAAAATCCACAATATTTCTCTAACCAAATCAGATCTAATCCTCAAATCCCAAAATCAAATCTTCATTTTTCTTCTTTTCCTGTAGGAAATCTAACAGTGGTTTCCAAGCCACAAGAAATTTAATCAAGTTATTGTCTCTAATCAAAGGTGAAGAACAAAGCTTTTAAAGGTTGAAGTGTTCTTTGTGTGAGAGTGTTCACGGAAACTGGAATCTGATCTGATCTAAACAATGATTAGTGAAGCAGGTATTGTAAGAGAAAGGTAGATGGTTTACAGGAAATACACATGAGGTTAGCATCCAGCTAATTATATCAGGAGAGAGTTAAGGAGCATCTAATCTGTTTGTGCCTAGAAAGAATAGGAGGAAGAAGTGATCATTGCAAATTCTTAAGAGAAAGAGCAGGCAAAGTTATAGACAAAGAGGAGACACAGAATAAATTCTTAACTCTGGACATAAGATTGTCCCTTATGTTGATTAGATATTGAAGAGTCAGTGTCATTGGATCCATTTCCTCCAACAAAAGCAAGGTTTTAACTATTTGTGAGTCTGCATGTTGTCTCTTCCCTATTTACTATGCACGTGATGGATATTAATATGAAACAGTTTTCCTATTTCCATACTTCTTGGTATGTTCAGGGATGACTCCTACCTGCGATAAGAACTTTTCAATGATAAGATTATCTCCTTGCGTGAAGGAGACTTCCTTTCTCATTTATTGAAGTAATTGGTCAGTTCAGTAGGGGACATGACCATCCTGCCTTCATTATATTTTCAGTGCCGATGTGAAGTAGGACAGCTCACATAGCTTCTCACAGCTCAACATTCTGAATCCAACTACTGCCCCAGTTTCTGGTTATTGTGGAACGTGTTCTTCTGCTGACTTTCCTTTGTGTATATAACTTGTAGGGTATTACAGAGTATTTAAATACTCTTCTTTTTCCGTTTGTGCAGAAAATATCCACCATCCTAAGAAACCCTAAAGACAAAATCGAGTTAGAAAACCAAGGAGTATACGAAATCCCGTGCACCTCCTGCCCCACCACATACATTGGACAAACTAACAGAAGGATAAGTGCACGCATTGAAGAACACAAGAACTCAATCAAAAAAGAAGAACCGACCTCTTCCCTGGTCCAACACCTCAAAGCCACAGGACACAAGATTGACTTTAAAAATACCAGAACTATCGCCAAAACTGAACACTTCAACAACAGAATAATCAGAGAAGCCATAGAGATAGAAAAACGCCCACACAGCATGAATAAACGAGATGACACCTCCCGCCTACCAGCCATTTGGAAACCCGCCCTCATTAACAAAAGAGTACCTAACATAAAGGACACCAGACCCACACCCACAAGGGCCACACAAGAAACTACCACCACACTTCCACGCAGAAAGCAGACTCACACCCACACAGAAGATGAAACACGACCACGGACCAGAAGCCGTACCACAGCTGCATCACTACCTGCTTCAAACCCCCCCAACCCATACATGAAGGGAACTGATGCTCACCATGAAGATGTGGCACGACCACGAACGCGAAGCCAAACAACAGGATCACAGCTCACCAGCTCAAATCCCCCAGCAACTGAGACTAACCTGAGTACAATCAAACCCCCACCAGAACAGAACACACCCCCAGCCAATCAGAACACAGCCAACCCCCCAACCAATCAGAACACAGCCCAACCCCC
This sequence comes from Bungarus multicinctus, assembly GCA_023653725.1. Taxonomy (NCBI): domain Eukaryota; kingdom Metazoa; phylum Chordata; class Lepidosauria; order Squamata; family Elapidae; genus Bungarus; species Bungarus multicinctus. Next base: position 38,937,201 of record CM042838.1, on the reverse strand, counting down.
AACCAATGAGAACACACCCCCACCCAATCAGAACACAGCCAAGCCCCCATCCAATCAAGTCACACCCCCACTAGTAGTTAAAAGGAAGAAGCAGCTGCAAGCTCACATCACTCTGAGAAGCACAAGGCCGAAGACACAAGCCTGAAGATGATGAATGAGACTTCATCGAAACGTCGCCTAGATATTTCCAACTCTACGCGGGAGAAAACCCGAAGAACCAAAGATCCACATACAAATACCCGCGAAAATCTCCGAAAACATATATATATATATATATATATATATATATATATATATATATACATACACATGTACATATATATATATATACATATTATATAAATATAATACACACACACACATATATTATATACGTGTGTGTGTGTGTGGGTGTGTGTACTGTGTTTCCTGGAAAATAAGACCCTGTCTTTTTTTTTTTGCCACCAAAAAAGGTACCTGGTTTTTTTCATCCACTGACTAACCTCACTTGCATGTGTTGCCCCCGGCCTCCTTTTTGCTGTCAGCGGCCTTCAGGAACTTCTTCTGCAGTCAGCAAGGCTTTCCTGAAGGCCTCTGCAGCCAATAACAGAGTTCCAAATCGATCCAGAGCTTTGTTATCAGCTACAGAGGCACATCCCCATCCCCACCCTATTTTAATTTTTACTTGTGCATTCTGGAGTGGATGGGATCTTAATTAGGGCTTATTTTGGAGGTAGGTCTTATATTGGGTGCACGTGTAAAATTCAAGCTAGGACTTTTATTTCAGGGTAGGTTGTATTTTAGGGGAAACAGGATATATACATAGTACACACACACATATACACACACATATATACATATACTATACACACACATATACATTATATATACATATATATTTTATACACACACACACATACATGCATGCATACACAAGTAATACAAGAGCATTGAATCTAGAAAAGTAAAATATAGAAAATTGGTTTCTACTGACTCCATCCATCTAGCTCAGTGATATTGACACCAAATAGCAGTGATTCTCCATGCTCTGAGACAGGAGTATCTCTCATGCTCTATACCAGTGATGGGGAATCTATGGCACATATGTCAAAGGCGATACGTTACATTTTGGTTGATGCACTGACGTGTCAACAACTATTCACTTTTGTGCAGTTTGCAGAGGCTGCAGAGGCTATGGAAGAGTATTTTCTGAAACTGCTTCAAGAATGGAGGCCTCATGCAACTGGAATAGCCTGGGGTAGATGCAGGGGCATGTCCACAGAAAGCTTGAAAGTAAGCAGCATGCAACAGATCCTGGAAAGCACTGGGATGTGGGAACAATCACATGTTGGGGAACAGTGCGAGGTGGCCTTTTAGAATTGAAGTTGAGGCTTCTATTTTAGGCCCAACCTGGGTGTTGCCTAAATGTGAGGAAGATAGCGAATTGTTACTCTTTTGTTTGGGATGTGTGTGAGTGTGAGACACCCCAGCAAAGTCTACTTAGGCATTTTCTGAATTTTGGATATGTTAAGCCCAAAATTCATCATCATCAATACCTTCATATTAAAATAGAATAGCAATGTGGCAGCTATGATTCACAGTAACTTTTTTGTTGTCCACTAATTTCTCTGTTCCCTCACCTAGTATTTAGACATTTAAAAAGTAATCAGAAGCTGGCATGCTGCAAAGCAAAACCCCAACTTCATTTACCAAAGAGCTCCTTTAAAACAACTATTGCAGATGACAAGGAATGAAATTATATAAGACTAAGATGAAGTAAGCAAAACATACAGTACTTTGGCTTGCATGATGAGTGAATCCAACAATTCTCTCTTCAAGTTGCTCATATAAGTTATGAGGAAGACATTGCAAAACAAGAAAACATAAAAGTAGAGATGTATAATATTTGTGTATGTTAATTTATACCCAAAGTTTTAACTCAATGATATTAATTACAATTTAAATTAAAAAAAAAACATTATAACACAGAAATGCCAACTGTGCCTTGGCAATTTGAAGACTCTGGCCTTTCCCTTTGCTTGGTTTTTATCTTTTAAACAAGAGAATGAAAGAGTTCTTCAAGTTGTTGTTATAAACTTTTAGTTGAAGAATAAAGTATATTCCTTTGCCATCCCCAAAATAATCAAAGAAATATTTTTTTCAAACTAGAGCTTACTGTATCTGCATTTGACCGAATGAAACTTATTTATTTTACCAGATGCATTGCAAGTCATGATCATTATGCTCTACCCTGAGATTAATGTAAATTTGTTCTCAGAATAACACAAATGAGAGCAGATTTTTACCTGTAAGAGGTATGCTGTCCAAAGTCATCAGTGAGCTTCCATAGCTGAGAGTGAATTTAAACTTGGCTCTTCCAAATAACAAGAATTCCAACACTACTAAATTACCCTAGGTTAATATGAGTTTGTAATCATGTATTCCATAATTTTCTTTTTGGACATAAAGAGTTATAAATTGACAGCAGCATTTGGAACTTTCTCAGAGTTGAATCCAAGATCTTTGAGAGTCCTATCCAGCCTTCACATCTTAGTTTTTGCATCTATGTACCTCTGCTATAAAAATTACAGAGCTTATATGAAATATAGGTAAATTACTTCCAACCTTAAATTTTAGTGTTGCCAATTTCTCTTCTTCTAAACTTCATTTTCCATCTGCCTCTGCTTTCGAAACATTCATCAACATATTCACTACTTAACTCCTAAATATACTCACTAACAGATTGTGTGCCAAAAAAAGAGAGTAAGAATTATCTTACCTGATTAGATCACAATTTCACAGATGTTCTTGTATTTCTTCTTGGTAGTATTGCAAAGGAATAATAAAATCCCTATTATACAACTGCTGTATATGCCGTTTCCTCATAACTTGGGTAATCTTCTAAAAATTGTGAATGCTGTTTTCTCAGAGTGTTTTGGAGATAGATATAAACAAACATCTTATTTATTAGAAAATAAATAGACAGGCAAAAGATGTGTGTACACCTTTTTTTTAATCCATCCTCAAAAGGAACATTCCTTGCATTTTTGAATAGAATAGAATAGAATACTTTATTGGCCAAGTGTGATTGGACACACAAGGAATTTGTCTTGGTGTAAATACTCTCAGTATACATAAAGAAGGAACATTCGTTAAGAATCAAGAATCATAATGTACAACACTTAATGATAGTCATAGGGTACAATCAACATCAAATCATACTAGGAAACAGGATACAAGCAACAAAGTTATAGTCACAAGTGGAAGGGGATGGGTGATAAGGAGTGATGAGAAGATTAACAGTAATAGTAGTGTACACTTTGTAAATAGTAGAACAGTGTTGAGGGAATTATTTGTTTAGCAGAGTGATGGCTTTCGGGAAAAAACTGTTCTTGTGTCTAGTTGTTCTGGTGTGCAGTGCTCTATAGCGTCGTTTTGAGGGAAGGAGTTGAAACAGTTTATGTCCAGAATGTGAGGGGTCTGTAAATATTTTCACAGCCCTCTTTTTGACTCGTGCAATATACAGGTCCTCGATTGAAGGCAGGTGGGTGGTAATTGTTTTTTCTGCAGTCCTAATTATCCTCTGAAGTCTGTGTCTGTCCTGTTGGATTGCAGAACCAAACCAGACAGTTATAGAGGTGCAGATGATAGACTCAATAATTCCTCTGTAGAACTGAATCAGCAGCTCCTTGGGCACTTTGAGCTTTCTGAGTTGGCACAGAAAGAACATTCTTTGTTGTGCTTTTTTGATGACGTTTTTGATGTTAGGTGTCCATTTTAGGTCATGTTATATAGTAGAACCTAGAAATTTGAAGCTCTCTACTGTTGATACTGTGTTGTCTAGTATTGTAAGAGGTGTTAGTATGGGAGGTTTTCTTCTAAAGTCTACCACCATTTCTACGGTTTTGAGTGTGTTCAGTTCCAGATTGTTCTGGTTACACCATGAGGCAAGTTGTATAACCTCCTGTCTGTATGCAGATTCATCGTTGTCTCGAATGAGACCATATTTTCAATTATATCTAGTATTGATTTTTCTTTCTCTGGCCAAAACAAATTGCCGATTTACAGTATTTTTCCATACAGTAATAGATATTATACAAATTCAGTTATTTCAAGTTTCAAGCCTTTAATTTATGAAGATTATCAGGAGTTGTGGTAGGATCATACTAATGGTCTAATACTTGCTAATACTAGGTTCAATTCCCAGGATCCATAGCATTCAAAATAATAGAAATCCCTAAAATATTATGAGATTGTAGAGTTTCTACATAAGATTTCTCGAAAAAAATTACCAACTTTTATATGGCTTCAGTAGAGAACTTTGAAATATTATTGTATAGTAAGAGAACAATTTGTCAACCCATGAGGAAGAGGCAAGACTCTTCTATAGAGAAAATATATATAATCATATTTTAAGTTGGTTAATTTCATATATCAAAAATACATGTTTTCATTTTAATATATGGCATACAATAGGCTACTTGATCTATTTTCACAGAAGGCCAAAATTCTAAGTGCAGGTTTATATAACCAGGCAGCATATATGAAGAATAAGGAGAGTTTCTAAAAGCCATCTACACAGTAGTTGAGTGAGAAAGTCCTTCAATTCTCAAAATTACCTTTGCAGAGATCTGGTTGACTTCAGTAGATAAGGAGGAAATAGTGAACATTATTGAGTTGCCCTGTGTTAGAAAAAAGCAACCACGGGATATAACTCAATTTAGTCATGGAAAATATTTTATTTTTGACATTTATCAGTGACTCTTTGCATAAGAAAGAAAATGATTTTGTGACTTATGGTTTGATGATTAGAAAGAATAGGTTATAAAAAGGAGTTATGATGAAGTTTTGCAGACAGAGATTTGATTAGAATTTTGTGTATCACTGTCAAGAGGAAGATCACAAGCTATATTACTCTCCCTTTCTGTATATCATCTATCTATCTATCTATCTATCTATCATCTATCTATTATCTATCTTTTCTTCTCCTTTTTCTTTTGTCTATCTTTTCTATTGTTTTCATATATGCTTTATTTTTTTGTTTTCCTTTGAATGCATTTATTATCTATGTAAAGTCTTTAATAAAAACTATTTTTAAAATGGAAGATATTTTATGACACCACTCAGTGGAATTTACAACAAGGGATACTGCACAATTAAAATATAAAAATAACAGCACATTAAAACACTAGCATAAATTAGCATATATTACTAAATTAGAGAAAATAATTTTTGATTGGTAGCAAGAGGCTGATAATATTGGAACTGATGGGTTTATTGGGGGAGAAATTCCTCAAAGCGGTACCCTGAAATGGATCCCTTTGTGACAGCTACCCATTTGATCACAAATTGTAGGGCTACCAGGAGAAAATTCTGCAAAACTGCAGTTGGTCTGAGTCATGAACTGAACAGGATTTAAATATAAACATCATCCTGTGAATTCTGCTCTAATATAGACTAACTGGGATGCATAAAGCCTTTTGATTCAGTTTGAAGAAACTGAAGATTTCAAATTGCCCCCAGACATAAATTTCCTTCAACATAAAACTCTAATCATAACATTCCTCCAACATAAAAATCATTAGAATAATACATTTTATCCAGGATTTGGATTTCAGACCAATAAACATTATTTCCATAGAACTAATATAGAACTATGAAACTGATCTTTTCGGTAGTGCAAATTCTATCCAGAATTCTTTTATATGTCACCCTCAACTTACAACAGTTCATTTAGTGACTGTTCAAAGTGACAATGGCACTGAAAAAAGTGACAATTTTTCAGTTACCTTTGCAGCATCCCCATGATCATGTGATCAAAATTCAGATGCTTGGCTTGATGCACCCACATCTACTGAGACAAGGAAAAATCATCACCTATGAAGATATATTAAATGATAAAGGGGAATTACAATCTAGACAAGATCTGAAAAATCAAGGAATTGAAGTGGGATGGTGGGCCTATTTGCAACTCCAATTGAAATACTTAAGGGACAAGAAAGAGTGGGGAATTAGTAGAACTAAGACAAAATTAGATGAAATACTATTAGGAACCGATGAGAAGATGATAAAAAAAATCTATCAAGTTTTATTGGAATTTAAATTGGAAGAAGAAAAAGTAAAGAAAACAATGGTGGTATGGATGAAAAATTTTGGTTATAGTATCAATTTATTTACAGATGGCACATACCTCCATCAAGATTGGCAATAGTGTATTCAAAACTTTCCCCCACGTGCCGGAAATGTAATAAAGAAAAAGGAACTTATTACCATTTGTGGTGGAGCTGAAAAGAGGCCCAAAAATATTGGCAAGAATTACAGAAGTGGATAGAAGAAATATGTGGAATGAAAATAGAATATAGACCGGAGTTCTTTCTGTTAGGGATTAATATGAGGAAATATGACAAGAAAAATATGTATTTAATAATCCATATAATTACTACAGACAGTTTGGTGTATGCATAGCAATGGAAAAGTAAAGATACTCCAAATGAATTTGAAATACTTAGGAAAATTATGTGCGCAGAAATGGATAAATTAACAAAGGAATTAAAAAATAAGGATGATTCGGATTATTATAAAATATGGGATAAATTTTATGGTTGGCTAGAGAAGAGGAAGATTCAAGAGAATAAGGAATGATTATATGTATATATAATGTATATGGAATGAAAATATGTATTATTATTATTATTATTATTATTATTATTATTATTATTATTGGACTTAGCAAAGTAATGACAAAGATGGATGTTAGAAAGACTGTACCATATTCAATATTTTTAATATATTTTTTGTTCATGCTTGTGTTTGTTTAATAAAAAAAACCTTTTATAAAAAAAATTCAGATGCTTGGCAACTGGTTCATATTTATGACCATTGCAGCATCCCAAAATCATGTGATAACTTTTTGCAACTTTCTGACAGGCAAAGTCAATGGGGAAACCAGATTCACTGATCAACCAGGTTGCCAACTATCAACTGCAGTGATTCACTTAACAACTGAATATGAAATATCATAAAATAGGGAAAAACTCACTTAACAAATTCTCACTTAACAAGATAAATTTTGGGGTCAATTGTGATTATAAGTTGAGGACCAGCTGTATTATAGTCGATTGAATATTATCTACGCTCTTACTGATATTAGTCTCTGATTTAATAATCTAGGTAATCATTCAATATTCTAATATTTGTTGAAAAACTAATGTATATATCAATATTTTTGAGTAAATGTTAAGTATAGAATATGCATCTCATGTCACCTATGATGTTATTTCCTTTAAACCAGAAGTAGGTATCAATGGGCCACCAATCCTCAATGGATTTTCATGCTCAATTGTTGACATTTGGGATGAGATATTCAATTTTTGGCACTCTGTTTTCTACTTTAGTTGTCCTCTTAATGAAGTTCAAAACAGAAACATAAGGATATCATATTTTTAAAAGATCCAATATCCCTGAAAATATGGGGCCCCAAAATTTGACTCAACCTCTTGATATTTCTAGTGAACCTTAAGATAAAAAAAAATGATCATCTAAATCAAAGCACAAAGTGTCACACTCAACCAAAGAGGGAAAATAGTCTTAAATAATACCAAGTTTCACAAGTTCATCATTTAAAATGTTCACGTTTATAAGTTATGATAATATTGATTGGTTTAAATTTTGTTCCAGATATTTAATTTGCATACATAATGAATAGGTATCATTAATTGTCTTAAGATGACAAAAAATTTTTCCTATATTGAGTTATTGTCATCTCACAGCAGCAACTATCATCCGTCTTATGAAAGTCTGTTCTACTGAATGCACTCAATTCATGCATCATACTAAACAAAAGTTTGATTTATTTATTTTTTAAGAACAAAGATTCATGATCTCATCCATTTCATCTTTATAAAAACAGGTTTTAGCTAAGCTAAAAACAAACAAATTAGTGACATAGCATGATGCATGAGCCAAGAGTTGAGGGAAACTGCAGAATTGTTCTATATAGTTCTTGACTAGCATAAATCAAGTGGATTCAAACATTATTTCCTACCAGTATACAGTGTCATCTTCAACTATAATCTCCAAGAGTTAACATGTTGGAGGGTCATTGGTGCTTTCAGAGCTTGCTTGTTTTCTTATAGACATTTCATTACCCAAATTAGGTAACATCAGTGCTAGTAAGGAATAGGATTTACTGTCAGTTTATATTCTTGTGGCTTGCCCTGTCAATGTTGGTGAGGGTGATCTTAAAGTCTAGTTGGTTGGGCTACTATTGACAATAAAATAATCTTTAAGACCACCCCCACCAACACTGACAGGGCAACTCACCAGAATATAAACTGAGAGCAAACCCTCTCTTTATTAGCACTGATGATGTTATCTAGTTAGGTAATGAAATGTCTGCAAAAAAACAAACAAGCTCAGAGAGCACCAAGGACCCCTAATTTCAACCCTGAGCTACAAATGTTCTTTATTAGTTAAGAAGTTATTTAAAATAAAGCAATGTATTTTGCCCAGAAACGGGTACTGCCATACTTCCTCAATAAATTTGTAAAGATAAAGATTCCAAATATCTCAGCATTAGCTGATTGACAATTCCTTGTCACCCCTCATATTTTCACAATGGAGAAATATATAAACTGAATTAAATTAATTCATTGACTGGCAGCTCAATCAAGTGGCAAGCCCCATGAAGTCCAATGTATATGATTTGATTTGATTGATTGATTTGCTGACCATCTTGCTTCTGGGTGGCTTACAAACCTTAAAAGACAATAAAACCATGAACAATAAATATTGTAAAAAATTACAATTTAAAATATGGGGAGGAAAGAATCAGGATGCATGGGAGGAGAGGGGAAGGCCTTCTCTTGATCCATCAACCTTCTCCAGAGTGATGCACCCTCATTGAGCCCCAAGCCAAGTCGCAGAGCCAGGTCTTCAGGCCCTTATGGAAGGTCAGCCAGATCTCATCTTCAGAGAACAAGATCTTTCAGATGGCAAGAACCATGGCAGAAAAACCTCCTCTCCTGGGACCCCAACAGCTGAAATTCCTTGATGGGATCCGCAAAATGCCCCTCTGCCAACATCGGTGGGACAGGCCAGTCCCATTGGGGTGAGATGGTTCCTCAGATAGCATGGACTCATGCCATTCAGAGTATATGAGTTCTAAATGTACTAACAGGCAACTCTATATTTCATACCAAACTATTTTCCATCTACTTAAATTACATGATTAGGAAGCTGTTGTTATCACTGCATTATACTACACAAATATCCTTCTTCCGCGGAAAGAAAATGAATATTAATCTGCATCTATAATACATGAAGTCCCTTACATAATCTGTAAAATAAAGTAATTAGAGGTAGCTCGTTTAAAGCTTACTTGTAAATTTGCTGTAAAAAAATCCAGCGCTTGAGCTAGCTTGGAACATTTACCATGAACGTACAAGAAATTTATCTAGAGAAATATAAACATAGAAAGAAAGAGGAACATTAATCCATTTGGCGTGAATGTATGGCAAATGTAAAATATGAAATGTAATTATTTCTTGTTATGTAATGTGGAAAAAGGGAGTAGGAAGAAGATGTTTCCAATAGCATATATCATTGTCCTGAGAACACTCAGGAACATTCAGTGGGTCCTCTTCCATGAGCTCAGATAAAGAAAAATGCAATACCTTGCAATCTGTTCATGTTCAAGGTGAACATAAGGTGATGTTGAAGAATTTACAGCTAGGTTGGAGGGAGAGGTCAAGCAAGAGCCTAACTTGGAGTCATTGTGTAACTGCAAACTGCATAAGCTGGATCTACCCCCCCCCCCTCCAAGCTTTATCTGGTTGTTCCCAGGGGAGAGGAAAGAAGAAATCCTTGTAAAATAAGTGTTAAACAACAAAGCTACTGACTGATGCTATTCACCAGTGGCTATAGTTGCTTACACCTGATAGTTTTTTATGTAGGCTAGGAACTCTGGGAATTCTAGTCCAAAATCACTGGAGGACATCAGATTAGGAAAGACTGGTGTGTGTAGTCTGTGATGTAATTTTGTTCAAAATTTGTACATAATAAAAACAAAACATTTCCAATTCAATAGCTTGCAGAAGATGAAATAAAATATTATCTTGACTGCTATAAGTTTCTTAATTCTTGAAGAACTTAAAGCAATTCCTTTAGGAAAACATCAAGATTACTTTCTCCTATCCTCCTAAAAACATAGTTTCCCCCCATTGTATTACAGGTCTTTTCTGTAACATTAGTTTCTGTGTACTACCAAGTCCTTACATATATCAAATTGATGATACCAGTTTGTTTGTGAGAATAGTTTCGGACTCCAATTGCCTACACCCAGACATGTTCCATTAAACTCTTCTATCAGTGAAATTAAGACCAGCAAAGAGTTAAACTGTAGAGCTGCTAGTAAACGGTTAATAGCTACTGCTCCAAAGTTTTTCTTTTTAGGAGAAGGGCTTGACATGTGGAAATTATCCCTTCTTTGAGAGCTAGTTTAAATTTGCATGAATGAAACTGTACTTGTAATCAAGATCAAATTATTTTTAAACTTTGTTTTGGCCCTAAGCAGCATGATTGTAGAGAATTAACGGACTTAAAAACAAACAAACATGGCAACAATTACGGGCTGCTACTGCAATGCTACGGGGTGCAAAAACTCATGAACTTTCTAATGTATCTTCTGACATACTACTACAACTTTCATTGTCATGACCTTTAACTGGGCAAAACAGAGCATCATAGGGCAACAAATTTTAAACCAAAGTTAATTCAAATGGGCTAATTTACTGGGATCCATTACTCTCAAAAGAATGACATTTGGGATGTTGTGGCTACTTCATTGCTGCTAGACTGCTACGGTCACAGGATCCATATTTTCAATATTGCATAACAATTTCCCAGCCACTCACACAATCCCTTATTCCCTCCCCCACCAAGCAGCAGCAATTTACCTGCCTGATGGGAAGGGGAGTGGAGAGAAGGGAAAATATTAGAAAGAGGGAGGGGAAAATGAAAGAAAAGGAAGAACAAGAGGGAGAAAGAGAGGGAGAAAGAAATTTCTGTGGTACCCTTCTTGGTCCACGCTGCCCTCCCCAACCTGCATCACTCTCATGTGCCTTCCCTGACATGTGTGGCATCTCTTGTGAATGTCCATGCACCTTTTCTGGTGCATTAACCTGCCTGCTAGTCACAGACCTACAACTTCCTGCTAGCTTACCCACTGACTTCCTCTCTGCAAACTTCCCACAAGGCAAGTAAATGGCAGAACTGGCAGGAATTGGAGGGAGGGAGGGAGAAAGGAAGCCGGGAGGGAAGATTTCTGAAGCTCCCTGCCAGTTTCCCACAAGGAAACTTAATGGGGAAGCTGGCAGGAGATAGGTCCCACTGCTTTTTGCCTGCCTATGGCCATTCTGTTTCTGTTTAGTAATAAACATCTCTGAAATGATGATCCAGTAGGTACTGGTTGTCTAGTTCCCTCTATCCTTTGCTTTTTACAATGCTATATATAAGTATGGTATGTGTTCTATGACCATGTTTGACCATTATTTAATGTTCTAAAAATTGGGCTACTTTGTCTAAAAAAGAAAAAGGATACAGAACAGCTGTATCCTTTGCTACAATCTAATAAGGGCCTGAATTTTCTTAATCTAAATATGGCAGCCTACTTCCTATTAAAAAATGGGTTCCAAAGGGTATTGCATCTATATCAGCTTCTGTTTACTTCAGTTGAGGACAAAGGAGCATATCAAGCATTCTAAAGAACTTAAGGCATTACTTAAGGTATAGTAGACAGCCATTGTGTAATGCTTCTGGACTGCTCATAGGAGTAGGGTTCTATATCTGTAGTGATTCTATACAGTGATGTATGGCATTTGGCAGAGCTTGGCTCTTTCCAATTTTGTTTAAAATCAACATGAGCCCTTGTATCATTGAATATGCAGTTGATAGCCTGTTATTGATCTCTATTCCAAGCCAAGCAGGAGGTGCAATGGAAGTCTTAATGTGATACTATACACTACATGGAAGATACCAAAATATGCATAGGGAGAAACAAGCTCAGACTTAACCCAAGCAAAAGAATGAAGCTGTTAATTCAAAAATTAGTCTATTCTAGGATTATAACAATATTTACTAAACTTGGAGTTATACTCCCTGGGGAAAAAAGTCTTTCAGTCTGGATATATTCCTGGATTTTCAGCTACTGCTCAGCTACAGCTAATGCAACAGTTATGGCCTTTCCTGGAAAAGGAAGCATTATAGGAAGATATTTAGAGTCCTTTATAGGTTGGACTATTGTCATTTACAGACCATCTCTCAAAGAAACTACTGTAATTTGTTTAATTTGGAGGTCTTCTTGAAAACTATCTAGAAAGTTCAAGTGGTACACAGTGTGGCTGCTTATAACAAAGCTTGTTATTCTTGTGTTACATATTTGTTATGGAAACTGCTATTTCACATCCCCACTGGAACTGCTATTGGTTTATGAATGCAGTTCAGGATGGGTAGTAAATACCCAAATGGCCATTATTTAGTTTGGAATCTGACTGCATGAGACCACCTATTCCACATCTTGTTGGATTAGGGCATCCTTCAAGTCCTGTCTTTGCTGGGATTCCATAATTAGGGATAAGGGATAACAAAGTTGGGCACTTTCCATTGCTGCCCAAACTGTTGGCATTTAGAAAAGCTGCCAAGCTATTGCAAAAAGTCTACAGAGATTTATATAACAATGGATTTCCTCTGTGGTTTGCCATTAAAATGTTATTGAAATGATATTCTTTATGATGGTAGAGATAGTTTATTATTTTGTTTCTGCACTATATTATTATTTTAATCTTTCTGCTTTATTACAGCTTGTTGCCCATTTATATGCAAATGAAGTGGCCTATAAGCATGAGGCAGGGAGGGAAGAAAGAAACAAATTAACCAATTACTGGCTTTATTCATAAAGTCCAAAACAGACTCTATATAACACCGCACCCAAATCACTTCTCTAGGAGAAGACTTGCAGAAACTACAGTTTTACTTTGGCACGAGTTCTGTCAGCAAGCAACAAAGAAACCACAAAGTCACACTGAAATTAAACTGTGGATTTGGGAGACTGGAGGTATGAATTGCAGCCTTTTCTATGTAAATTGAAAATAAAAAAAAATACTACTACAAATACAATGTAGTATTCTAGATATATGGGAGGCAGGGAATGTTGCAGGTCCTATCTCCTAAGGAGCTACATCTGCCAGAACCAGAAGGGCCTTCTCTGTGGCGGCTCCCTTAGTTTGAAACATCATCCCTGCAGAGATAAGATTGCCCCCACTTTGACACTCTTTCACAAGGCCCTGAAGACCTGCTTTTGCCAAAGGGCCTGAGGAACCCAGAATGGGATGGAGCCCATCAAGTGGCTTGTTTAATTGTCCCCAGGAGGGTGGGAATTTATTACTTTTATTGTTTGTATATTGAGTTTTTATTTTGGTAAGTCGCCCAGTCACTGAGAATGAGTGGGCAGCCATATAAACTTTCTTAAATAAAAAAAAAAACATTAACAACACAATTGAAACCAGAATTTGTTACACAAGGCGATTGGTAAGTGAATTGTGCCCAATTTTACAATCTTTTTTTACCATGGTTGTTAAGCAAATCATTGAAGTTGTTAAGTGATTTGAATGGTCATTAACTGAATCTGGCTTCCTGTATTGATTTGGCTGCCAAAAGTCAGCTGTGAAGGTCGCAAGTGGCGATCCCATTACTGCAGGATGTTGCAACTGTTGTAAATACATGCCAGTTGCCCAAATGTTATCCCATGACTGGGGGATGTTGTGTCGATTGTAAGTACAATGATGGGTTGCAAGGCACTTTTTTCAGTGCTGTTGTAACTTTAAATGGCCACTACACAAATGGTTGTAAATTGAGGACTATCTGTACAAGAGAGGGAATTTATAATCTCAAACTTACACACATTTTTCATGTGGTAAAAGGGGTATAGGAAATAATTGGAAATAGATTGGCAATAGACCTGTTGGGTTTTTTCCTCAGGTGGGGTGAAGAATGAGAACTATAAAACAATACATTAAAGAAATTAATGTTACCAGTTTAATTACCCTGGATGAAATGTTTACCTATTGTAAACATTTACAATTGTGAGAGTGTACTTGTTTGAAAAAAAGATGTTGAAATTTCACTGTATGAAATGATGTTTGGCATACCTTATACTGGAAGTGTGGGTATGTCTAGAATTGTATTTGAAGATATTTTATTTTGTTTAGAATATATATACAGGGACTGTCCCAGTGTTTTTCTCTTTTAAGGTCTTTTAACACACGAAAATGTTGACAGTTGCAGCTCAGTTTCAGTTTGGGATATGTAGTAATCTCTTACTTACTGTGTAAGTTACTACCGCTCCATAATATCAATGTATATTAAGTACAACGGTAGCCACCTTTAAACGTGTCAAGACTTGAAAGCAGGCAAGGCTGGGCTTTATATCCTGGTCAATCCTAATCTCTCTATGTAGAAACCTAGAATTGGAAAATCTGCATAGTGTTCATATTTACATCTTGGATCTCTGTCTGCATCATGCTGAGTGAAATCTTAGCAATTAAGCTAATGCAAGAGTGCAACTTTTCTTCACAATGTGAGCTGAGGGCACAGAGATCAGGAAGAGCAGGAAGCAGACTGAAAATGCGGTTCAGTTCTCTGTCCATTTTCAAGCCTTCTCACATGCTCAAGCCAACAGCTTTTGAAGCTCAAAAGTCCTAAATCCTTACCAAGTAAATGATAATTATGTTGATTTAGAAGGGAACTTGTATGAAGTCATGCGCTGTGATAAATATTTACTAGCTGAATAACTAGCCTCTGAGGAATAAAGGCTATGCGAGGCTAAACTTTTCCAATACCCTTTGAAAACAGAGTTGCCATTAATTCATAACCTATACTGGCTGATCATATTTCTGTTGTTTTGCCCATAGTACTGTAGGTTAAAAATATTTTTGAAATGAAAATCAGTTAACACAGAGCCTTTTGTGACCTGGTGCTCTCCTTATGTGTAATAGCAGCTACTTTAAAAGAAAAAATGCAATGGGTTCCAGGTTGGAAAAATCTGGTATATAGTAAAAAGGAAGAGAGGAAAAATACAGTTAAGAGCACACAAGAACAATTAAAACTTACAGGACAACATATGTTCCTGTCTGTGAGTTTTCCTGCCCTAATAAACTAGCTGTTGGAATAAAAAGGGACTGGATTTGGAACGTATCTGATCTCCCAAGACAATTTTTAAAAGGATTTTAGTAGCCATACACACATAGGTTTCAAAAATCCAGATGATGTCTAGATAGCAATAGTACTTAGAATTATATACTTCACAGTGGTTTATTTTCTTCTCTAAGTGGTTTACAGAGTCAGCCTATTGCCCCCAACAATGTTGGTCCTCATTTTACTGACTTCGGAAGGATGGAAGGCTGAGTCAACCATGAACTGGTGAGGATGGCAAGGAACTATCTTTCTCTTTCTGCTGTCATGTGGTGGTTATCCAGGAATTTATCAGTCACATTCTGAAAGCAAGAACGCCTCCTGCGGAGAAACATTCAAAAGAGGCAGAGTAGTTAAACAAAACAGCATTATTGTAAAACCTTTCAATAAGCCCCTAATTTCCATTATGAAAAACAGCCCCATGGCTTACTTCATTAGCCACCAAAATAGTAAAGAGAATGAGCATGCTCACACTCCCCTGGTTTATTTTCCAAATAATAATAATCTGACCAGGCAATGAATGAAAACTCTGTCCTAAACATAGACTTGAGATATAACTGAACAGAACAAAGGAAATAGACTTACCTCAAGAATCGGACTAATTGTCGTCGGGCTCTGTGATAATTTGTATGAATGGTTTGTTTTTCAATTCCGTAAATGTCATGACTAACTAATACATTTATAATTAAATTTATAAAAAGCATTATAATATAACTAATTAATACATTAATATATTACAATACAACCCAGTGTTTCCAGGTGTACCTACTCCAAGGTCCTAGGCCTGCTGAATATCTAAAATGTAATAATATGTAATCACATTGATACAATTTCAGTTGAATTAAGTTGATAATCATATGAATTTGCTCGATTTCACCTATGTTTTTATTCTGACTTGTGTATGCCTTTATATGCACAACACTCTCAAAAACCTAGTATGAAACCTGTGATCTACAAAAGGTACTCATTCCTAGTATATAGGACTGCACAAATTAATTCATCTATTGGAAAGACATGTTATCTACTGACTACAACTTCCAAATATTCAAGATTGTCATAGATCATACCTATAATTAGACATGATTTGTATAAATATAAAACATTGCAATATTCAAAACTATCATGCTTTCCACCTTTTTTTCCCTGTGGGTTTTGTGGAAAAAAGAAAGATGGAAGCGTATTTTACAAATGCTGAAAACTACTTCTGCATAATATACAGGACAGAACTCTGCTGAACCTTGGCTCACCTTGAGACTCTTGAAAAGGATTTTGTTGCAGTAGTTGAAAACAGCATTATTTCAACTGCTTTCATTTTGTGAAAGGACCCAATTATACAAAGCCCATGAATCATAGAAGAAACTTCAGAAGTAGCTCATCCTTTGTACGGGAAAGGTCCAAGACTTTGATCATCAGTCACCTGTGCGAATTATAATTCCTAAATTAAGTGACAAGGGTTTTTGGGAAAGCAGAAGTTACATAGTAATAAAAAACATACTGTAATACACAGTCATGGATTACTATATATACAGTTTATTGCAAATAGTGACTTCAATTTTTTCATATTTCTCTATTTCTAACACACTGGTCCAGGAAACAAAAGAACAGTGTTAAATACAGGTAGTCCTTGACTTAACAAGTTTATTTAGTGATTTTTCAAAGTTACAACGGCACTGAAAAAAAAAGATTTATTTTTCAGAGTTATGACCTCTGCAGCGCCCTTATAATAATGTGATCCAAATTCAGATGCTTGGCAATTGGTTCATATTTATGACTGTTGCTGTCCCAAGGTCATATGATCACCTTTTGTGACAAGCAAAGTCAATAGTGAAGCCAGATTCACTCAAGCACTTCATTACTAATTTAACAACTGCGGTGATTCACTTAACAACTGTGACAAGGAAGGTCATAAAAGGGGCAAAACTCACTTAACAAATGTCTCACTTAACAACAGAAATTTGGTGTTCCATTGTGGTTAAAAGTCAAGAATTACCTGTACCAATCCACCTGCTCTAATCCTCAAAATAATGCTATTTTGCCATTTAGTTTTTCATAGTTTGGGGTAGTTTCCATGCATAAACTGAACCATTCATGTCAGATCTTGGACATCATATAATATACAATCTTTTCAAGACACAGCTGAAAAATAGAGAGTTTAGTTAATAATAATAATAACAATAAATATTTATTTATATACCGTTCCTCTCCCGAAGGACTTGGAGCGGTGCACAGCCGTACAGATTAAAACAATAAATATGTGGAACAATAAAACTAAATTAAACCCAACCCTGGCTGTAAACAAATTTAAAACCATACTCTAAAACCCTAAAATTTAATAAAAACAAAACACCCCAAAACTAAAATCAGCCCAAGCCGGCCTGGTCAAAAAGCCAGGTTTTCAAAGCATGCCTAAAGGTCCCCAGGTCCGTGGCTGTCCGTAACTCCGGGGGCAACCCATTCCAGAGGGCAGACGCCCCCATAGAGAAGGCCCTACTCCTCGGGGTCACCAGCCGGCACATAGATGCCGACGGGACCCGCAGGAGACCCTCCCTGTGGGAGCGCACCGGACAGTAGGAGGAAAATGGCAGAATGCGGTCTTGTAAATATCCTGGTCCGATGCCATGGAGCGCTTTAAAAGTTAACACCAAAATTTTAAAGCGCACCCTAGAGGCCACTGGCAACCAATGCAGCTCGCGCAGGAGGGGCGTCACATGCGCGAATCTTGACGCCCCCATAACCACCCGCGCGGCCGCATTCTGTACCAGTTGAAGCCTCCGGATGCTCCCATTTGGGAGCCCCATGTAGAGGGCGTTACAATAGTCCAGTCGGGAGGTGACCAGGGCATGAGTGACTGTGCGTAAGGCATCCCGATCCAGAAAGGGCCGCATCTGTCGAATCAGGCGAACCTGATGAAATGCCCCCCTGGAGACGGCCGTAATATGGTCTTCCAAAGATAGCCGTACATCCAGGAGGACACCCAGATTGCGAGCCCTCTTTACAGGGGGCAGAATCTCACCCCCAATAGCCAGCGATGGAACCATCTGGCTATATCGGGACGCCGGAAACCACAGCCACTCAGTCTTGGAAGGGTTGAGTTGGAACCTGTTCCCGCCCATCCAGTTCCGCACGGCCTCCAGGCACCGGGACATGACCTCCACGGCATCGTTGGGGTGGCTTGGGGTGGAGATGTACAGCTGAGTATCATCAGCATACAGATGACATTTTACCCCAAAGCCACGGATGATCTCCCCCAGCGGCTTCACATAAATGTTGAACAGGAGAGGAGAGAGGACCAACCCCTGAGGCACCCCACAATCGAGGGGCCTAGAGGTGGATCTCTCCCCCCCCCGCCAACACAAATTGCAGACGGTCGGAGAGGAAGGAGGCGAACCACCGCAACATGGTGCCCCCAACCCCCACCCTCCCAACCGCCGCAATAGGATACTATGGTCGATAGTATCAAAAGCCGCTGATAGGTCTAATAGGAACAGGACAGAGAAATAACCCCTGTCACGGGCCCTCCAGAGATCATCAACCAGCACGACCAATGCCGTTTCAGTACTATGTCCAGGCCTGAAGCCTGATTGGAAGGGATCCAGGTATGTATCTTCATCCAGGTTCCTGGGAAGCTGACCTGCCACCACACTCTCTACAACCTTTGCCACGAAGGGAAGATTGGAGATAGGACGATAGTTGTTCAAAAGGGTTGGGTCCAGGGAGGGCTTCTTGAGGAGGGGTTGCACCACCGCCGTTTTCAAGGCGGTAGGCAGCGAGCCCTCCATCAAAGAAGCGTTAACAATTCCCTGGAGCCAACTCCGCGTCACCAGTCTGGAGGTAGAGACCAACCAGAAGGGGCATGGGTCCAACAAACATGTGGTGTCATTCAGCCGCCCCAGTAATCTGTCCATACCATCGGCGGTCACACGGTCAAACTCATCCCACATAACCGTCTCAAGACTCGCCGCGGTCACCTCCCCCGGGATCTCCCAACTAGAGTCCAATCCGGCCCGAATCTGAGTGATTTTATCGTGCAGAAATCGTGAAAACTCCTCCGCTCTTCCCTGCAGGAGATCATCCCTCGCTCCCGGCCCAATCAAGGAGCGGGTCACTCTAAACAGGGCGGCGGGTCGATTTTCTGCCGATACAATAAGGGCGGAGAAGTGAGAACGCTTCACCGCCTCTATCGCCACTAGGTAGGTCCTAATATAGGACCTAACCTGTGTTCGGTCAGACTTGGCAGGACTGGCTTTCCAGACACCCTCCGGACATCTTTTCCGGCATTTCATCTGCCTCAGCTCCTCCGTAAACCATGGAGCCGAGCGAGATCTCTGCCGGGTCAGAGGTCGCAAAGGCACAACTCGGTCCAGAGCCTCGGCAGCCAACCTGTCCCAGGCGGCTACCAAGTCTGTGGCCGAGTTATGAGCCAGAGTTTCAGGTAATGGCCCAAGCTTTGTCTGGAACCATTCAGGGTCCATCAGGCATCTGGGGCGGAACCATCTCCTCGGCTCCACCTCCCTGCGGTGTGGATTGGCGGTACAGAAGTCCAGTCTAAGGAGAGAATGATCAGACCATGACAAAGGTTTAACGACTATATCCCCTAACCGATCATTCAACCACTGTCCAGAGACAAAAATCAGATCCAGCGTGTGTCCCCCTATGTGAGTGGGTCCAGAAACTAATTGGGTCAGGTCTAAGGCCATCATGGAGGCCAAGAACTCTCGGGCCGCCCCAGAGGATTCACCAAGAGAAGGCAGGTTGAAGTCACCCATAACTAATAGTCTGGGTGTCTCCACTGCCAGTTCGGCTATTACCCCGAGGAGCCCGGGCAGGGCCGATGACACATAGCAGGGAGCCAGGTACGTTATCAAAAGACCCATCTGCCCACCCTGACCCCACCTCACAAAGAGGGCCTCACAGCCAGCCATCTGAGGTACAGTGGCCTCCCTAGGACATAGATCCTCCCTAATAATTACCGCCACTCCACCACCCCTACCCTGAGCCCTCGGCCGATGAAATGCCTGGAAACCTGGTGGGCACATCGCTACTAGGGGGAAATCCCCCTCTGAGCCCAACCAGGTTTCGGTGACCCCTGCCAGGTCCACGCCCTCATCCTGTATCAGGTCAAAAATCAGGGGGGGCTTATTCATAACGGATCTGGCATTGCATAACATCAGCCGAGTGCTCAGGGCCTGAGACTCTGCACAACCAGGCCTGCAAGACGGGTCAGGAGGGTCAGAGCGCGTTACCGCTTGGAGATAGCGGGCACGCGATCCCCTAACCTGATATAACCCTCTATCCCCGCCATATCTGCCCCTCCCACTTACGGTGCCAATAAGGTCCACCCTCGATAGTTCTGATCCTGGTTGCCCCCCCAACCCCCGGTCCCTCGGGTCCCCCCAGGCATACTCACCGGCTTGGCTGACCCCAGCCCCCCCACCCACTAACCCCACTAAAAATCTATCCCTCACCCTCCTCCCAACCTCCCTCCCCATACCCGTAGCACCCCTCCCTAACCCCATTAAAAATCTAAGAATAAAAGAAAACAATTGAGTACCCCTCCCCCTCCCCAGATGTTTCATGGAATGGCCATGGCCATGCCACCTCTCTGGATTCCAAGACCCGTCCTTGAGGTGGACTTTTGATAGTCCCTTCGGCCATGTCAGGGAGAGGGGCACCCTCTGAAGGGCGTAGAGCTCGGTCCGTGTATACTGCAGCGAGCCAACTGGTCCCGACTCGGATATGCGGTGTCTGGTCCAGCCGGCTCCAGATAGGACCCGCCGACCTCCCCCAGTCCCCCACCACCGCCACCGGCAGGGGGAACCATGGGGAGCAACAAGTCCATCCGCAGCCGTCAGCACCGCTGCCGCCCAATCCTGCCGTGGCCGTCCAGCACCGGCCCTGTAGTCCTGACAGCCCCTCCGACTGGTTCCTGATGACATTAATGACCTAATATGGAAGCAATGGGATTGAATATGTTTCACAAGGATCCTATCATTTGCATGGAATAAAAGTGCAACTCATTTCAGTGATAATGACCAATTAAAATTGTTCTTTATTAAAGAGCTGTGGCGGTATAGTGCTTAGAATGCAGTATTGCAGCCTACTTTTGTCCACACTACTAAAAATTGACTCAGCCTTCCATCCTTCTGAGGTCAGTAAAATGAGGACCCAAATTCTTATGCTGACACTGTAAACCACTCAGTGCTGTAAAGCACCATGGAGTGATATGTAAGTCTAAGTGCTATTGCTATTAAATGTCCCCACCCCACCCCCCAAAAAAAACCCCTTCTAAGAATCAAAATTAACCACCAGATGTCATGGACTTTCCATTGCTCTTCAAAAATAAATACGCAGCAGCAACGCACAACTGAAGCTGTGCAAATTCCATTCATTTCTTTGTGTTCCAGCATGAGTTCGCAGTCCTATGTTTGGGTTATTTAAATATTAAGTTAGCATTGTAGGTCAATGGAATGGTATGACAATGAATTCTAAACATTGCTGGAAATAGAGATACATTCATTCTTCTTTTCTAACAAGTGCAAATATTGAAAGTAAAAAAAAAGTACACATCTCTGAAAATGACAGTGCTTTGTACACATCCACATCCCACCCCTGCGGATTACACATACACGCACAAGAAAGAATGATCATTTCACTATAGTGGGGAAGGCTACAAAGTGATTATCTAGTTCTTTCATGTATTGGTGGGATATACACAAGATCTTCCTATCAAATATTGAAAATACACTATGGACATTGGGCTTTTAATACAAATATAGTGTTAGATATTTTTGGAAGTTAAAATCCACCCTCTCCTAGAAAAATGTAATATTTTAGGATATACTAAAAAGGCAGAATATTTCCCCTAAAAGAGAAGTAGGAACTCAGAGAGGCAGCAACTCAGTCACTCCCACCTTTGTTAATGGCATTAAGGCCTGGGCCAGTCTATTCTACATAACAAAGATCTGCCTTCTTCAGGCAAAGCCATTTAATTGCTCTTCATTGAATTACCCACCAAGTTTCAATCAAACTTAGCACACAGACAACCTACAAAACTAGCTATGACCTCTGACAGCAACCAATCAGGATACACTTCCTGTGCCCCAGGAAGTTCAAAGCCAGAGAGGGTATAAAACCCAAGGACTCTCAGCATCTCTTCCCTTTTCTTTGCCCAAGAGTTCCAAGGCATGTGATCCACCATTAAACCATCTTTCCAAGCAGCCTCTATGTTTCCAGTGTCTTTTTCCCCACTTGGAACTGAACCCAGAAGGATATTTCTTCCAACAATATAATATGATTGTCATATATATGTTTATGCTTTCTTAACAAATGTATAATGTTATAAATTTTCAAATGGTCAAAACAGGAAATTTAAACAAAGGCATTTCCTGCAGATATTTGTAAGACTCCCTTTCAAATTACTTTTACAATATAATTCTACACAGCAGTGATAGCTAACCTTTTCCTTTTTGTGTGCCAAAAGTGTGTGTGTGCGCACACACACACGTACCTGCACCAACAATGCAATGCATGCATGTGCTCCCTCCACCCCTGCGCATGCGTGCACGATCCCGTGATCTCTACCCCCTGTGCATGCGCATATCTTCCTGCCCTCTCCACTCCCCCTGCGCATGTGCGCATGACTCTCCGTGCTCCCCCTGCTCCCTGTGCATTCATGAACATCTCCCGCATGTGTCCTATCCCCCATGCATGCGCGGCAGATACCCGACAATCAGCTGGTTGGCGGGAAGCACAAGCACGTGTGCAGTGGAACTGAGCTGGGACAATGGCTCATGTGCTGGCAGAGATGGCTCTGCTTGCCACTTCCAGCACGCATGCCATAGATTCACCATCATGGCTATATAGGTTTACTCAAAAATAAATCTCATTAGTATCCTCTCCCAGAAAAATACATATTATTTTACACATTATTTGCAATCAAACTCAACCACAGATATATATTCTCTGAATGTTTTGAACTATAAATCCTACAAAAATTCTGAAAAAATAGTATTTTATTTCTTTATCTAATTTTTAAAACCGCTCCTCTACCTCATGGAGAAATTCTGTGCTTGTGTGTATTTGTGTGTGTGCGTGTGTGTGTGTATGTATATGTATACATACCCACACATCAATTAATATATGTATTAAAAAACTCACTCAACACATTTTAATTTTACAAAACTGCAAAGAATACACACACACACATATACATAGCATATATAATTTATAATTTATATAATTTAATTTTAGTTTACACAACCACTTCTCCACGTAATGGCGGATATTTCTGAGACAAAAAAAATTGCACTTTATGATGTAATATCTTGGTAAATAAATTAAGGATTAGACTTAGATGTTTGATATCATATTTTATGACCTTTATTCCAAATAGCAATTTCAACCATACTTTGGGTAAAATATTGTTTCTTGAAATTAATCTGAAGGGGTGAATTACTATCTGAGTCATTTCTAAAATAATTTCTAATTTATTAGACTCTGATTGAAACATTAATACTTTTGATTGATAGAAACATTTAAACTTTTAATATGTCACATGCTTTCTTGTAACTAATTTTTAAAAATCTTCATATTACATAGGAGAAAAATAGAATTGGAGGTAGTGTCCATTAATAATCAAATCATTGGCCTAAGGACAATAGGAATCAATATTGATAATTTATAGATTCAAAATGTATGTGTAACCAGATCAATTGGTCAATATAAATACATATTCTTGAATTTCCTATTTTAAAAATATCCACTTTACATTTTTTCTGATAACTTTTCTTGCGATTTTGTATCTTGGGTGCAAGTCTAGACAGTTCCCCTACTGGATTATAGCTTTAGAATAAAAAAGATGATATATTGTTAAATTATAAGGAATCATTGTGTTAGTTGTGAATGTATTTAAGTACTTGTCCTAGTTCTGATCAATTTTTTTTGGTCTAATTTCTCCTATTTTTCTGAAGTGTGCCCTTTGGCATATAACTGAAAGGTCAACATAGACTGACTGAGTTTTTAATTTATTTCTTTTCCTGTATTAAGATCCCAGCACATCCTTGAACTGCATGAGATAAGTAGAAACTTGGAGGGCATAGAAACCTCTTGGGAAAGGCTATTTATATACTGTAAGCTAGTGGCTGGAGACATAACAGTGACCATGCTGAGTAAGTTCACATGCCATGCACCTTGGTTGGCTGGTTAGTATTCAGTACATTTTCATACTGATATTCTTTTCAAGCATCTATTTATTAATTACAATAATTTGTATGCCACTTCATCAAAGAATATAGTGTCTTATATTTCATACAAAATCATATACTAAAACCATATACTAAAAATATAACTGAACAGAATACCAGCCACTTTGCCAAAGAGTTGCTTCCAGCCATAGGAGGGCCATTTGTCTCCAGAGCTGCATGAACCATCAAAAGTTGTATGGATCAGCACCATCTTAATGTCAAAGGAAAAGTTTTTCCAGAGTGAGGGGGCTGAAATTTGCCACAGCCAATTCGCCCTGGCTGTCTCACCATGTTCAACTTGTCCTGGTCAACCTGCCCCAATCAACTTGTTGCAGGACAACTTGCCACCGCTAACTCACCATAGGATAACTTGCCGTGGGATAATTCAATGCAGGATAACTCAAGAGAGGGACAAGTAGAATTGCAGCTCGCCCCAACCTCAAGCACTTCTAACTGGAGAAGTTTCAAACCTAAATCAAGACAAGGCCCACAGCAATTCACTTCTCCTTTTCTTCAGTTATCAAGCATTTAATTGTCCTGTGGCAAGTCGGCCAGGGAGAGTCAGACCAGGATAAGATGACTGGGGAGAGTCAACTGGGGAAAGTTGGCACTGTGAGTTATCCTAGACCCTAAGGGGGCTGCCTCTGGGTCCTTTCCCTTCAATAACTTGAGGTATGGGAGAATCAGGGGTGGGCTTCAAATAATTTAACAACTGTTTCTCTGCCAGGTTGCTGGGTGGATGTGGCCATAGTGGGCATGGCCTAGTCAGCCTCCTACACCACCCTGGAAGCAAAAACGGGCCATGGGGGAGGGGCTGCGCTATGCCCCCTGTGCCGTTTTCAACCTAGTAGCCTCCCTGCACCACCCTGGGAATGAAAATGGACCACAGGGGACTTATTTTCACCCTAACCGGGCTACGGAGGCTTTCTGGAGGCCGGAAATGGACCCATTTCCAGCCTTCTGGAGTCTCCAGGAGGCCCGTTTTTTGCCCTCCCATAGCCTTCACATGGGCCCTGCACTTATCTGCGATTCAAAACAGGTATGCAGGGACTATGTTGGGAAGAGAAGGGTGGGCAGGGCCAGCCAGTCATCAGAACTACAGGTTCACTGAACCAGATGTAAAATGAACATCTGGTTCGGCCGAACTGGCACAAATCGGCTGAAGCCCACCTTGGGGAAAATCCTCAGCATATCCTTTCAGTCAGATGAGCAGGTTCTACTTAGAACAAACAGTCCTGAAGGCAAGGATCTGGGGCATGAACACAGGTTGGGCCTATAAGCTAAGTGGCAACCATGCAGTTCACAGAGTCATAGTCTCATGGAGTGACTCTGAGCAGTGTACAAATCCTCAGATCGAGCACCTACTCTTTTAGGGGAAATGCTATCTATGCACAGCAGAAGTTGGAGCTAATATGGAACCAGAGAACTTCTGGACAAATGGCAATCTTATCTTGTTGAGATTCTTTCTAAGTCTGATCTTTTTATCCAGTTCTTCACAGCTTCTAGACATTGAACCAAATCTTACATCATCTCTCCAGTTCTGGAGGTATATAGTGATAGAGATGGAGATAGATAAATAGATCCTGAAACTAATAGATGAGTCATCCTAATAGTTTAATGA